>JAMAJV010000012.1:0-600000 GCA_023628835.1 Sordariomycetes sp. S4602
TAACTTATACGCCTCTATTAGTCTATTTTCAGACTATTTAACAAATCAACCTATATACCTATTAGTTGATTTTCAAACTATTTAACAAATTAAAATGTCATCTACTAAAACCTTTCTGTCTCTCCCTAGACTTTAGGGATCAGCAAACTATCCTATTTAGAAAGTTTAAGCATTAGCATATCTAATTAAAGAAGGGCACCTAGATTCTATATCTAGGGAACCTGAAAACCCTGATTAGGTTAAAAAATCAAAAAAGGCCCTAGCTAAGATTCAGCTTCTATGCAAAGATAGGCCACTTATACAAATCAAAAACGCTAAATTAGCCTATAGGGCCTAGACTACCCTAGAATAGATTTATAATCCTACAGGCTTTTCCTCTAAATTCCTTCTAACAAAGGAATTTTTCAGCTCTACCTTAGATAGGTTTTCTTCTATAAAAGAATTCCTAAATAAGGTTAAAGAGCTTGATAATAAGCTCTCTACTAGAGACCTAGAGCTCCCTAGGACTATTATTATAGCCTAGGTGCTTAGTAATCTAGGAGATACTTTTAAAGGCTTTATAGCAAATATAACTGCTAAGCTTTAAAGAAATTCAAATGCTTATACGTTTAATAGCCTTATATCAGCTATCCTAGATAAAGCTAGAAGACTAGATTATAGCCCTAATCAGGCTTTCTTTTCTTCTTCTTCTAAAACCCTTTATAAGGGAAAGAAGCCTTAGAAAATTACAAAAGGAAAATACTGTAAAAACTGCAAAAAGGAAGGGTATATAGAATCAAATTGCTAGTTCTTATTCCCTAAGAAGGCCCTTAATTCCTAGGATAATAGGGTTTTAAAACCTTATAAGAATCCTAGGAATCAGCCAAATCAGCAGCCTTCTAGGGCTAAAGAACAAGACTAAATCTAAGAAGCTTTTATAGCTTAAAGGGCCCTTAGAGAGGATCCTAAATCCTCTTATCCTAATTCAGCTAATTTAAATTAGCCTGATTATTAGAATTAGGATATTACTGTTTTATATAGTGATATAGACCTTATAGATCTAGATTTTGATAAGGTATATCCTAATAACTAAAACCCCTATAATTCTATAATAAATACTAATAACCCTTATAAAGGAACTAAAAACCCCTGATTTATCCTAGATATAGCAGCTATAGCATATATTATATATGATATAAGGTTGTTTACTTCTATATCTAGATGCGATAGGAAGATCTCTTAGGGAAAGGCTTCTAGTATATATATTAGGGGTTCTAGGGATATATATATAAGGTTCCTAGATACTAATAAGGAATTTGCCTTAAAAAACTGTTATTATATGCCTGAATTAGGCATAAACCTAATATTATAATTAGAACTGCAAAATATCAAATTAGTTTTTACTAATAATAAGGTTTCCTTATATAAAAACAAGAAACTTATAACGAGAGGTTCTAAAATTAGAAAACTATATTATCTTAATATAAAGGTTTTTAAACCTAAAGAAAATAACCTTATAAAAGAACCTATATCTAAAACCTATATCTTCTTATTAAATATATAAAACCTTATATATAGCTGTTTTAGTTATTATAGGAATAATAGTCTACTAAAACTAAAAGAAAATATAATAGGTTTAGATACTAGCCCTACTAAAATTAATAACTATAAAGTATGCCTTAGGGCTAATTTATAGAATACTATATATAAAACTAGTACTAATAGTATTAATTATAATATACTAGATAAAATATATAGTAACTTTATAGGTCCTATATCCCCTGCTAATATATTTAGGAATTGTTATATTATAACCTTTTTAGATTTAAAATCTAGATACCTAGAAATAGATCTATTAAAAACTAAGGATTAGGCCTTAGCAGCCTTTAAGAAATATAAGGCTATAAATAAACATAATAATAAAACTTATACTATAAAATTTATAAAAAGTGATAATAGAAGAGAATATATAAATAAGGAATTTAGATCTTTTCTAGATTCTAAAGGGATTATATATAAAAAATCTAGCCCTTATACACCTAAACAAAATAGTAGGGCTAAAAGAATTAACTAAACACTATTCTATAAGACTAGAGCCCTATTATATAATGCAAATATCCCTATATATCTATAGGGAAAAGTAGCTATAGCGGCTACTTACTTATATAACTGAACCCCTTATAGCTCTATAAACTATATAACACTATATCAGTTTAGGTTCTCTATAAAACCTAATATATTAAATATTTAAATCCTAGGCTCTATAGTCTATTTTAAAAATAAGGGAAATAATATAAAGAAACTAGACCTTAGAGGTCTAAAAGGAATTCTAATTAGGTTCTTAAATATAAGTTATTTATATAAAGTATAGGATATAACTAAAAAACGCTCTACTTAGACTAGAGATATCACTATACTAGAAGGGAACTATTTGCCTTCTAATACTAATACTAACTAAAAACCTATATCCCCTATTAATCCTAATAATAATATAACTATAGAAATATAAAAAACTAATACTAATAATACTAATGCTAAAACTAATACTAATATAGAACCTAGTTCTAATAACTAAAATATAACTAATATAGATGAATTAGTAGATCCTATTATAGGATCTTAGAATTCAAGTAGTTCTAATACTACTAGTTCTACTAGGACTATAACTTTTCCTAATATAAATAATGATATAGACGAATTATCTTAGGACTATATTCTTATATCTAATCTATATAATATAAATAATAAACTAAAAACCTATAAAGAAGCTATATCTAGCTCTTATAAAAACATTTAGATAAACAGTATAAAAGAAGAACTAGAAGAACTAGAAAATCAAAAAACCTAGGATCTAGTGCCTACTGTCCCTAATAATCAAATTCCCTTAGGAACTAGATAGGTATATAAAATAAAAACAGATAATAATAATAACCCTATACGTTATAAGTCTAGACTAGTAGTTTAAGGCTATAATCAAATAATAGGTCTAGATTATCCAGATACCTTTGCTACTACCTGTAGACCTGAATCCCTTAGACTTTTCCTTATATTAGGATTATGTTTAGATTAGTCTATATTACAATATAATATAAAGAATGCTTTTGTATATTCAGATATAGATAAGTATATCTATATAAAACTACCTACTAGTTATAATAATATATATCCTAATAAAAATAAGGATAACCTATTCCTAAAACTAAATAAAGCCCTATACAGCCTAAAACAGTCTCCTAGACTATAGTATAAATACTTATATAATATTTAAAACCTTAGGGTTTTCTAAATATCCTTATAATAAGGGCGTATTTATAAACAAAACTCTAAAAATTATAATACTAGCCTATATAGATAATCTAGTTATTCTAGGCCCTACTAAAAACACTATACTAGAAATTATGCAAAATGCTGCAAAAACCCTTAAGATTTAGGAACTAGGGGATATAAACACTTTTCTAGGTATTGAAATTAAAAGAATAAATAATGCTATAACTATGCATTAAACGAAATATATAAATAACCTTCTAAAAAGGTTTAATAAGCAAAATATAAGGACCTCTAAGACCCCTTATTCTATAGGTCTAAAACTAAGAAAATCAGATCTAGAATCTAAAAAAGAAGAAATAATACTATTTTAGCAACAAATAGGGTCCTTACTATATGCCTCTATAAAAACTAGACCTAATATAATATATGCAGTTAATAGGCTATTACAGTATATAAATAATCCTAGTAAATAATACTAGGATAAATTAGATAAGATTTAGGGTTATCTAAATAAATTCCCTAATCTAGGGATAACCTATATAAAAGAAACTAATCCTATGAATTTATTTCTAAAAGGATATAGTAATTCAGACTATGCAAATAACCTAGATAATAGAAGAAGTACTACTAGATATACCTTCCTATTAGGATCTAATAACCTTCTATCCTAGAATAGTACTATACAGAAAATAGTAGCTTTTTCTACTACTAAGGCTAAATATATAGCCCTAAAAGAGAGCACTAAAGAAGCTATATATCTAAATAACCTTATAAAAACAGCTAGAGGTTTTCTAGAACTAGAAATACCTAATAATATACCTATTATATTTAACGATAATTAAAGCACCTTAAAACTAGCTAATAACCCTGAATTTTATAAAAGAATAAAATATATAGATATAACCTATTACTATATAAGGGAAAAAATTAATAATAAGGAAATAGAGATTTTCTATATACCTACTAAGGATCAAGTAGCTGATTCCCTAACTAAACCTATAGCCCTATAAATATTTAAATTATTTAAAGAATAAACTAATATACTAGAACCTATATAACTAATATATCTATATATGCTACTACAGCAGGTAATACCTATACTTCTTAGGATGGTTATTACCTACTACCTTTTTATATTATTTAATTCAACTCCTATATATAATAATTTTTTTTTATAATATAATAAACTAAGATACTAATAATCTATATCCCTATACCTTGTATATAGATTATAGGGGGCTATTAGAATAGGTAGCCCTATTCTAGTAGTAATCTTAGTTAAAACTGCAGGCCTAGGCTGCCTCTAAGCCTATGCAGCCCCTGACATTAGGCCTGTGCAGCCCCTGATTCAGGGCCCCTGCAGCCTCTGCTTTTCGGGCCTATGCAGCCCCTGATTTAGGGCCCCTGCAGCCCCTGATTCAGGGCTTATGCAGCCCCTGGCTTCGGGCCTATGCAGCCCCTGATCTAGGGCCCCTGCAGCCCCTGATTCAGGGCCTATGCAGCCCCTGATTCAGGGCCCCTGCAGCCCCTGATTCAGGGCTTATGCAGCCCCTGGCTTTAGGCCTATGCAGCCCCTGATTCAGGGCCCCTGCAGCCCCTGATCTAGGGCCCCTGCAGCCCCTGATTCAGGGCTTATGCAGCCCCTGGCTTCGGGCCTATGCAGCCCTAATCTAGGGCCCCTACAGCCCCTGATTCAGGGCCCCTAACCCCTGATTCAGGACTTCTATATAGAGGCCCTCTTATATCTATATAAGGAAGGGATTCCCCCTCTCTTAATAACCTTAGAATTAGAATAATAATATAACTTCTATCTCTTATATACACACCTTACTTGTCTTCTTTAAACCCTCTGCAAAAACCTAACATATACAGACATACTCTTTAATATAAGAACAATCCTATTATTATCCCTTATTATCTATCTATTATATTATATTATAATTATGTTATATATACATTATCGATATATAACCTAACAATATATAATATTTATATCTTTATTCTTATAGTACTTTTAATTCTTTTTATTATTATTATTATCCTTAAAAAGATTAAAGGATAAGAATAAGGATTTATTAATTATATATAACTTATAAGCTGCTATAGTAGTATAGTATATAGCTATATACTTATATATAATTAGAGGGTTATATATAAGTATAAGGTAGTATATCTTATTTTTTATAATAGAAAGCTAAGTATACTAATTAAGTTTATAAATATATAGAAAGATATATATAGCTTATAAGTAGTTAATACTATTAGATATAAATATAACTATAAATAGCTAAGTAATATTAGATATCCCTTTTATATTAAAGCTAAGATTAGCTTTATTATTTTTATTATTATATTAGTTAATATCTCTAGCTAGTTTATATATATATAAAGCTTAGCTTTATTGCCTATATTATTATAAATAAGCATTAGTATAGGGATAAGGTTATAGTATATATATATATAAATATAATAGTAGTATTATACTTATATATAATAATTATTAATAGTATTATAGGCTAGGTAGGCAGGTGTTTTGCAAATAAAGGTGTAATAATAGCAGGTATATAGATATAGTGCTAGTATTAGGGAGTATAATATATATATTAGTAAAAGGGTAGGGAAGGGAAATAGGAGAGTATATAGTATATTAAATTGTTTTTTATATAGGTATATAGTAAGAGCAAGGTAGTGCTATTATATATAGTAGCAGAGAGGTAATAATAGCGCTGCTTAATAAGGGTTTAGGTATGTTATTTATAGGTAGGTGAAAATAAAAGGAAAGGTTAATAGTTAGTATATAGTAAACTAAAATAAATATATTTAGGGAAAAAATATAAGTAAGGGATATATTTTATATTAAAGGAAAGGATATAAATAGAGAATACTTTTATATTAGAGAGAGAAAATATAAGCAAGAATGCAGATATATTAGTTACTATTGTTAGCAGATATATACAGTTAGAGAGGTAGCAGGGCATTTTAGTAAAATTAGCAGGCATAGTTATTAGAGGTATAATAGGGCTTTTTATAGGGTATATACCTTATATAGGAGTATAGTAGCAAAAGTATATATCTATATTCCTTTTAATCTAGCATTAGCATATATATTCCTATATTAATTAACCTATATTTTTAATTATCCCTTATATAATCCTATGCCTATTTTCTATATTACTATTTTTATCTTTGCCTTATTATCTCTTTAGAGCTTTTATATCTTATTAAGTATACTAACTTAATTCTTATAGGTATCTATTAGCTCTAGTATATAAGCAAGCTCTTTAGTAGTCTTCTATTTATTATCCTTTAGTTTACTATTAACCTAGTATTAGGTTATATATCAATAACATATATATAATGTAATTATAATATAATATAATAGATAGATAATAAGGGATAATAATAGGATTATTCTTATATTAAAGAGTATATGTATATATAAGAGAGAGAGGAAGGAATCTAGAACCTAGGGGTGCGTCTCTTTTTATAGTAAATTAGAGTTTAGCTAGTAAACTCTAATCTGATTATTAATAGGCGCTATACCTCTTTTAGAATTTGATTTATAATACCTAGTATAAGACTATAGCTTTTAGATGCCTAGTTCTACTTAATAAAATCATATATATAGGTAAAATAGTATATAGTAAGTTATTAAGTAAACTTGATTTTAAAGCACCTTATATTATTATAGCTTCTATATTAGCATATTTCTAGTATATAGTCTTATATAAGTTATATGCATATATATAGATATATTATATTATTATATTCTAAGCATATATATACTTATATATAAAAGGAATATAAGTAGATATAGATTTTTAAAGTAGATATTATAGCCTAGTATATATTTACTATTTTATTCTAATACTTTAAGCTAAAAAGCTACTATTATAAATATAATCCTACTTATATCTAGTTTAATAAATAAAAGCTTTATTAGGTTATAGTAGTAAAGCACTATCTGCTAGTAGAGGAAACTCTATAAGTTATGAAATACTACTACTTCTATATTAATAAATATAAATATTTACTTTATTATTTAAGATTTATATTATAATTTATTTCTACTTCTAGGTATAATCTTACCTATATTATAAACTTCTTTTAACTTATTTATTTTCTACTTCTAAAGCAGTCTTATATATATATTAAACTATAGTATATCTTTATAAAGCTAAGTAGCTATTCTAATATAGTATTTAAAGCTTATAATATTATTTAAGTATTACTAAATATATATAAACCTAGCTATATAGTTATTAGTCTTTATTAGTCCTTTACTATTAATAATATATCTAAAGAAGTTTATATAAAGGAATCCTATAAAGGATTTTTCTGCTAAGATATATAGCTAGGATTTATAAATAATATATAGTATCTTTTTAATATGCTATAAGTGCTTCTTAAATATATTACTAAATATAATAATATTATTAATAGATATATATATAAAATCCTAGTAGTTAAAGAAGTAGTAATCTATCTATTATTAGGCAAATATAGATATATTCTTAAATCCTATAAGGACTATATTTAAGTGTTTAAGCCTTTAAAGATAGGCTAATAATTACTATATAGTCCTAATAATCTAGGTAAACTAGCAGTTAGTAAAAGAATTTTATAGTATTAAATATAATAAAGAAGCATTTGCCTTTTACTGCTATAATAATATTACTCTAGTCTAGCAGTAGATAGGCATCTAGGCATATATACTAGTTAACTAGTTATAGGTTAATAACTACTTACCCTTTAGGTTTTAGCTTACTAGAGGTTAGTAGTTTATATATAATAAATGCTAAGTAGATAATTAATATAGGTTATATTATCTATTTAAGCTATCCTTTAGTATATAAAGGATTATATATTTTATCTAATATCTCTTAGTCTAGTTCTAAAAGTAGATATTATTATATAATTTTTTATTAGTTCTGCTAACTATTAATAAGATCTACTTATATTTTCTTATTATTATATATAGGTATAATACCTTAGTTCTTATATACTAGCTATTTATCTAGTAAGGCATAGAGGCATATGCCCTGCTCTATATTCTAGCTAGCAACTTATACCTTATGCTTTAACTAGACTATATATACTACCTTAGGTTTATTAATACTATAATCTAGTATATAGTAGTCTAGTACTAGGTGTTATTCCTTAGTTAGCTTGCTTATATTAGTAGATATAAGCTTGCTTATATCTTCCTCTAAGGTTTTAGTAGTTATATTATCTAGTTTATATATAATATATACCTTTTATTCTAGTTCCTACCTTTATAAGGTGCCTACCTAGGCTCTATGCTAGATATAAATTAGATAGCCTCTAAGGTTTAAAGCTAGTATACTTTATTCTAATCCTTAGCTAATTAATATATTAAATATACTCTTATATATAGCCTTAATATAAAAAGACTTATAGTTATATTCTAGTCTATATAGTTAGCAGTTATAAGTAATTAGAAGTAGGTGTTCTTCTCCTAGCTAGAGTATTATATTAACTACTGCTATAACCTATTAGGCTAGGGTTTGCTTATATACCTCTACTTTAATAGAGATTTATATCTACTAAAAGGCTCTAAATATAATATACCTTTACTAAATATTTATAACTATATCTATATAGTAGAAGAAGTCTATGCCTAATAATAGTTTTAGTCTAAGACTATTAATAATATCTACTATAATAGCTATAGATCTATTAATATTAACTTTATTAATAGTATCTAGGATATAGAAGTTAAAGGTTACTATTTCTATAACTTAGAAGGCTAACTTAACCTCTTTTATTAATATAAAGTCCTTCTTCTAAAAGGTAATATTTAAAGAGTGCTTCTTTATCTATATTTTATCTATAAGTATATAGCTTATACCTATATCTAGATATATTATATATCTTTCTCTTTTCTTACTAAACTTAACTGCTATCTTTATATAGTATAAGCGCTTATCTCTATATATTAGCTTTAAGTTCTAGACTAGATTAATAATCTAGCTAGCCTTATATAGCTTAGCTTTTAGGTAATATAGTAGAGATAGTATTTATGCTTAGAGGAATTGCTAATAGTTATACTTATATTTATATTTCTAGATATACCTTATTAATTATTAGCAACTATAAAAGGTTTTCTTATAGATAGTATATATTATATAGAAATACTTTTATTATAATAGTTATTATTAACTTAGATATATAAGGAATACTAAGCCTTTATTATCTTAATTATTTAATATAAAGGCTATATAGGCTTCCTCTTAGTTATTATCTATACTTAAGTTAGTATATATCTTCTTTTTATTTTTATAGTAGAATATAAAGCTAGAGCCTATAAGCTTATTCTTTTATTTCTTTTTATTTAGGTTATTTTTAAAGACTTACTTAGTAATAAACTCTAATTATCTTTCTTATAAGTATTAGTACTTATAAAACTATCTTTTTATTAGGCTTTAGTTATCTTTTTCTTTAGGCTATAGTTCTTAGAAGCATATATTATAATTATTCTATTAGTATATAAAGCTTATATTATACTTCTAGTATAAGTTATTTTTCTCTTAAAGGTAATATTTATACTATAAGCTTATATATTTATAAGACTAAGAGTCTTATTAGCCCTATCTATTTAAAAGCACCTACCTAATATTAAACTAGTATTTATATTTAAACTTATTATTATTTAAGTATACCTAGTAGGCAGTTTCTACTTATTATTAGTTATCCTCCTTAGCTTCTATAAAAAAGAAAGCTAAGTATTTAGCTCTGCTAGCCTAAGGGTCTTTATAAAATACCTTTACTTTTTCTTTTATATAAGTAATCTATTTATTAATAAGGTCTATTAGTTTAGGCTTCTTATATAGCGCTTTAAGGGTAAAGTAGAGCTAGCTATAAGCCTAGGTTAATAATTATTTATTTATAATAGCTCTCTAGATATAAGTATACTAGAATATAATTATTATAAAGTCTTATAGAGACTTACCTAAATAGATATCTACTTTTATAAATATATATAGATTTAACTACTATATAGCCTTCTTAATATCTATAGCAAACTACTTCTTAAGAAGCTACTCTTAGTTAATTAGAGAGCTGCTTATATAAGCATCTATCTCTTATTAGCTTATCCTCTAATTCTACTAGATAAGTATATGTCTATAAAGAGTTATAGTATTTTATATATAAGTATAACTTTAAAGATATTTACTTTTATTATAAGCTTTATTTTATACTATATATAAAAAGAAGTTTATTAGAATAGGTAGCCCTATTCTAGTAGTAATCTTAGTTATAGCTAGACTAGGCTAGATTAGTACCTATCTGCCTGCACTAGCCTATATTAGCCTTAGGCATCTGCCTGCATACATCTCTGCACTAGGCTGCACTAGGCTGTATTAGCCTATATTAGTCTGCAGGCACTAACAGGCCTGCAGGCACTAGTTAAAACATAACCTGTATTAGGGACTGTTTCTAAACCACTAGGACCTATAGATCCTGAAAACTAAAATAGGGACTAATCTAAATTACTAGAACCTATAGATCCTAAAACAAGGGATTATTCTAAATAACTAGATACCTATAATTCTAGTATTAGGCTAATAGGTATATATTTAGCCTAAATATCTATATAATAAAGGCATTATTCCTGCTAGACTAGATAGAATAATAATATAATTCTTTCTCTTATATACATATCTTACTAAATGCCTTCTAAACCCTCTATAAAAACCTAACAGGTTATAAGCCTAGATTGCCCTATGTTAGGTTTTGCAAAGAGGTTTAGAAAGGGGGCACTGATAGGTGTGTATATAAGAGATAGAAGTTGTATTGTTATTCTTCTAAATCTAAGGTTATCTAGAGAGGGGAATCCCCTTCTTATATAGATATCAGAGGGCCTCTGTATAGGGGCCCTAAATCAGGGGCTGCAGGGGCCCTGAATCAGGGGCTGCATAGGCCCGAAATCAGGGGCTGCATAGGGGCCCTGAATCAGGGGCTGCATAGGTCCGAAATCAGGGGCTGCATAGGGGCCCTGAATCAGGGGCTGCATAGGCTTAAAGTCAGGGGCTGTGTAGGCCTAGAGGCAGCCTAGGCCTGAAGTCAGAGGCTAGGCCTGCATTTTTAACTAAGATTACTACTAGAATAGGGCTACCTATTCTAATAGTTATTAACTTATTTTTACCTTTTACTAAAAGGTTATAGATTTAATTCCTATAAAGAACACCTTCTTTTTCACCTACACTTATATATATATATATATACCTAACTAAGATACTAATAATCTATATCCCTTATACCCTATATATAGATTACAGGGGGCTATTAGAATAGGTAGCCCTATTCTAGTAGTAATCTTAGTTATAGCTAGACTAGGCTAGATTAGTACCTATCTGCCTGCACTAGCCTACATTAGCCTTAGGCACCTGCCTATATACATCTCTACACTAGGCTACACTAGGCTATATTAGCCTGCATTAGTCTGCAGGCACTAACAGGCCTGCAGGCACTAGTCAAAACATAACCTATATCAGGGACTATTTCTAAACCACCAGGACCTATAGATCCTAAAAACTAAAACAGGGACTATTTCTAAACTACTAGGACCTATAGATCCTGAAAACCTAAAATAGGGACTAATCTAAATTACTAGAACCTATAGATCCTAAAACAAGGGATTATTCTAAACAACCAGATACCTATAATTCTAGTATTAGGCTAATAGGTATGTATTTAGCCTAAATATCTATATAATAAAGGCATTATTCCTGCTAGACTAGATAGAATAATAATATAATTCTTTCTCTTATATATATACCTTACTAAGTGCCTTCTAAACCCCCTGTAAAAACCTAACATAAGGCTTAAACTTTCTAAATAAGATAGTTTGCTAATCCCTAAAGTCTAGGGAGAGATAGGAAGGTTTTAGTAGATAATATTATTAAATAGTTTTAAAAATTAACTAATAGGTATATAGGTTAATTTGTTAAATAGTCTAGAAATAGACTAATAGAGATATATAAGTTAAATAGTTAATATTCTAATAATTAACTAATAGGTATATAGGTTAATTTGTTAAATAGTCTGAAAATAGACTAATAGAGGTATATAAGTTAAATAGTTAATATTTTGAAAATTAACTAATAGGTATATAGGTTAATAGGGGTAGGGCCTTGTTTGTATAAGGGCTTCTTTATGCCTGTACTTGTTTTAGGTCTTATAAAGGCCTTATTTTATAAAGTCCTTCTTCCTTAAGTTATATAAGAGGGAAACGCATATAGCCTTATAGGGGTTATAAGGGCTTTTTGCTAATCATAGGGCCTTATCTTAGATAAGGGCTTTTTTATGCCTATAATCGTTTATAGGACTTTTATAGGGGAAGGCCTTATACTAGATAAGGGCTTTATTATAATAGAAAAATAATAGTCTGAAGATAGACTAAGGATTGTATCTTAAAGAGAGGGCAATCTAGGCTTATAACCTATTAGATTTTGCAGAGGGTTTAGAAGAGACAAATAAGGTGTATATATAAGAGAGAGAAGTTATATTATTGTTCTAATTTAAAGGTTATCTAGAGAGGGGAATCCTCTTCTTATATAGATATTAGAGGGCCTCTGTATAGGGGTCCTGAATCAGGGGCTGCATAGACCTGAAAACAGAGGCCGTAGGGGCTGCAGGGGCCCTGAATCAGAGGCTGCATAGACCTGAAAACAGAGGCCGCAGGGGCTCTGAATCAGGGGCTGCAGGGGCTCTGAATCAGGGGCTGCAGGGGCTCTAAATCAGGGGTTGCAGGGGCCCTGAAAACAGGGGCTGCATAGACCCGAAGTCAGGGGCTGCGTAGGCCTAGAGGCAGCCTAGGCCTAAAGTCAGGGGCTAGGCCTGCAGTTTTAACTAAGATTACTACTAGAATAGGGCTACCTATTCTAATATAACTGATTATA
Source organism: Sordariomycetes sp. S4602 (assembly GCA_023628835.1). Classification (NCBI taxonomy): domain Eukaryota; kingdom Fungi; phylum Ascomycota; class Sordariomycetes; species Sordariomycetes sp. S4602. The sequence goes on from JAMAJV010000012.1 coordinate 13,173, forward strand.
GTAATAACGCTTCCCTTATATATATATATATATTATGCCCTTTATATAAATAATATTAAGATTATAAGGGCACTAATAAAGCTATAATAATAATACTATATTCTCTTAAAGATTTCAATATTAAAACTAAAATTTATAATAAGTTTTTTACTAACTTTCTAATTCTTTTTAAATAGAGAGTAAGATAGTTTTAAATAACTACCTTCTTATAAACTTTATAGATATTAAATATTAAAACCTTTTATTTAAACTAATATACTAGTTAAAAGTCCTTAAAAGTAAGGACTATTAAAAGAGAATAACTATAACTAAATAGTAGCTTACTTAAAAAGAAAAGTTAATATAAAGGTAACTTCTTAGTACTAATAAATAAATAACTAGAGGATAAAGTAAAAAGAGAACTTAAAATAGCTAATAATAATATAGAAATAAAGTAATATAGGAACCTAACTAACTTTTAGCTTCTAGAATAAGCTAATAGAAAAGAGAAACTATATTAGGTTTAAGTTTTAATAAAAACTATATTTAAACTTTTAAGCTAACTAACTAATAAGTTAAATAAAGAAGATAAGATAATAAAGATAAACTAGTAACTAAAAGCTATATAAAGCCTAGTATAAACTTTAATTCTCTTAATAAAAGTAAGTAATATAAAATAATAAAGTAGATATATAAAAGAAAAGCTAGGAATAAAATAATATCTAAAATAAAATAAATATATAAAGAGAGAGCTAGAAATAAGATAATACTTAGAATAAAATAAATATATAAAAGGAAAGTTAGAAATAAAATAATATCTAAAATAAGATAAATATATAAAAAGAGAACTAGAAATAAAATAATACTTAGAATAGATATATAGAAGAAGAGTTAGGAATAGGATAGTAAGTAGAATAGAATAGATATATAAAAAGAAAGCTAGAAATAAAATAGCATTTAGAATAAAATAGAAATATAAAAGAAAAGCTTTAAGAATAAAATAGCTACTAGGAAGAAATAAAAATAGAAAAGAAAAGTATAAAGTAAATACTTAAAAGAAATAAAGTAAGGAATAGAAAGTAATAAATAGATATTAGAAATATAAATATAGAAGTAAAGTAAAAAGTAAAAGAAGAAGTATCTCTAAAGAAAAAGAAAATAAACTTTAGTTATTAAATAATATACTCTTTACTTTTAGACTACTATAATATCTATATAATATAAATATAATAAACTTTAAATATTATTATACTAACTACTAAATAGTTACTAGAAGTATATTATAAGGACTTAACTTTATTAACTTAAGCTTAGTATTTAAACTAAAGCTAAGTAGAAAGTAAAGTAGTCTAAAAAGGTTAATAAGCTTCTTATAATCTCTTTATATTACTATTTCTGCCTAGGTATAAGTAGCTCTCTAATAGAAATAAAGTAAGGAATAGAGAATAATAAATAGGTATTAGAAATATAAATATTAATATAAGATAAAAGGTTTAAGAAGAAGTATTCTTAAAGAAGAAGAAAGTAGACTTTAGTTATTAAATAATATACTTTTTACTTTTAGACTACTATAATACTAATATAATATAAATATAATAAACTTTAAATACTATTATACTAACTACTAAATAGTTACTAGAAGTATATTATAAGGACTTAACCTTTTAACCTAAGCCTAGTACCTAGACTAAAGCTAAGCAGGAAGTAGAGTAGTCTAAAGAGTCTAATAAGCCTCTTATAATCTCCTTATATTACTATTACTGCCTAAGTACAGGTAGCTCCTGACACTAGCAAAGAAGAAGTAAAGAAGGTGCTTTAGCAATGCTTAGATATAGTGCAGAAGTGATTTTAGCGCTATATAAAGGCTATACAGGTCTTTTTAGTTAGGTAGGTTCTAGGTGTTAGGTAATCATAGACCAGTGACAGCCGCATGCGAACGCACACATAGCATATGCATACATGCAAACATATAAGGAGGCTGTATAACATAAATACAAGAGACAAGAACTTCCCTCTGATTATACCTTAACTTGCGTTAGTAGTAAACAACTGCATAACGCCTAAGGTTCACAGAGTGTGAGCGCATGCCTTAAAGGCAACCTTATTCTTACCTTCTACAGTCATTGTTTGACTAATTACAGCAACAACGCTTCCCCTGCGTGCGTACACATATCAAGCCCTTTGTGTGAACGACATTGAGAGCACAAGGGCACCGACAAAGCTGTAACACTAGGCGCTGTCCTAGCAACCTCTCTCCAGGCACTGGCCTGTAATAATTAGCCTGTATTAGCCTGCAGGTACTAACAGGCCTATAGGCACTAGTTAAAATATAACCTATATTAGACTGCCTTAAAATATTAGAATCTATAGATCCTAAGAACCTAAAATAGGGACTGCTCTAAACTACTAGAACCTATAGATTCTAAAAACCTAAAATAGGGACTGTTCTAAACTACTAGAATCTATAGATCCTAAAAACCTAAAATAATAGGATTATTCTAAATAACTAGATACCTAGAATTCTAGTATTAGGCTAATAGGTATATACTTAGCCTGAATATCTATATAATAAAGGCATTGTTTCTGCTTGACTAGATAGAAAATAACAACACAATTCTCTCTCTTGCATACACACCTTACTACTGCCTTCTAAACCCTCTGCAAAACCTAACAATATATACTACCTAGGCTACAGGAGGGGTTTTATCTGGCTGCAGCTGATTACAGCTATAGTACAATTTTCCTCTAGGTAACATAGCAGATCTAGAACATAATGCACCAGATGCCCTTCCTAAAAAGTTAATTAGAGTATAATAATAATAATAACAAGTAAAGGTTTAGTAATGCCCTTATTTATGTTTATCCCAAGCAGCGCCTTGCTCCAGGCAAGATCATCAGTCAAGTGGTTCGGCTACACCACGCGAACTTACTGATAGCCTGTAGCCTGGCGTCCGGCAACTTGGCGGAGGAGGCTGTTTTGCGATGCGACGGCTGGCCGAGACCTTGTTGTGGAGTGTCGGACAACTGTAACGTGGGATTAGGCCTCACGTGACAGCGCGTTTCTTCGCGTTAAGTTGTGTGTCCAAGCGACGGTGGGCCTGCTTTCTGGCCATCTATGAACAACGTCCTATTTAACAGAACTGCCGACCCGGATAATCCCAATGTCGTCACCTGACGCTTCTGACCACTCTCATTCCTCAGAAGAGGACTGGCAGTGGTTGTATTCCGATGGACCGACAATCGCGGATGATAGACCTAGGTCAACTCCAAGGTCGCTACGGGAGAACATACGACAGCCCAAGCGCCGCATCGTTGGGGCATGTGTCGGGTCGGAGAGCTACTACCGCGGAGATTGTGTTCTCCTAAGGGCGGAGGGCTCTAGCCAATGTTGGGTTGCGATCATCCAAGACTTCACGATCGACGACGAAGGCAGGAAAGCCGCGGAATTCGTGTGGTTCTCGAATGAGAAAGAGGTGATGAACAGGGCAAAGAAGAGAACAGATGCCTTGCCGGTATGTGGTTATATTTGCTCCTAACCCAAGCCACCTTTTCAAAACTCTAGCTGACACTAGGCCAGAATGAAATCTACATTTCCACCTCGGCCGACATAAACTGCCTTGACACGATCAATGGAAAAGCAGAGGTAGTCTCGGTCAAAAACTTCCTTTCTCTCCACCCTTCAGGGAAGATTCCTCGCCGCTCGCAAGATGCAGGGAAGCTTTTTGCGTGTCGTCGAGGTCTCGATATGCGAACCACGACATACACCGAGGAGTTCATTTGGGAGGACAGATACGCCGGCTTTAATGACCTTGCCCCCTTGATTGCCTTTGTCACAACGTCCACAAAAATTGCCCGGCAAAGGCCGTCTAGAACTGCCCGGCTGTCCGGCCCTGCTGATTCTTTCACTGGTAGCCCAAACCACGGGCCAGCTCAAGCTCAAGCTCATGGTACGCCCAAAAAACGCCGAGTGACGCAAGATTCGAGCCTTCCAAGGTTGGCCCAGGCCCGTTCCAGGTGTTCCATGCCCCAGTAATTCTAACCAGCTCTTGAGCTCAAGCAGAACCCCCGACAAGCGCGCCTTGGAATTTACCCCCTTGTCTACGCGGCAGATCTTACTAGACGATTCAGGTTTCTCGCCCTTTCAGCTGGCAAGGAGAAGGCTTCATGTCGCCTCAGTGCCTACGGACCTACCCTGTCGTGAGAAAGAGTTCGGGGAAGTTTATTTTCACCTGGAAAAGGCGATTTCGAACGGGGCAAGCAATTGCGTTTATATCTCGGGAACCCCGGGTGCTGGGAAAACAGCCACTGTCCGGGAGGTAATCCGTCAATTGGAGCGCGACGTTGAGGATAACCAGCTAGATGACTTCATATTCGTGGAGATAAACGGCATGAAGATCACCAACCCTCATCATGCATATGCGTTGCTATGGGAGGCACTCAAAGGAGAGCGGGCAAGCGCGTCACAGGCGTTGGAACTATTGGAGCGCGAATTCTCGAATCCCAACCCACGTCGAGTACCGTGCGTGGTTCTCATGGACGAGCTCGATCAGTTGGTCACAAAGAACCAAAGCGTCATGTACAACTTCTTCAACTGGCCAGCACTGCGCCACAGCCGCTTGATTGTCCTCGCCGTCGCAAACACCATGGACCTTCCTGAACGGACGCTAAGCAACAAGATCAGCAGCAGACTAGGTTAGGTGTAACTCGGCACGGCGGCTAGTGTTCTGTGTTGCTAACTGGGTGCTTCAGGCTTGACAAGAATTGCCTTCCCCGGATACAACCATGAGCAGCTCATCCGAATCATCCAGTCCAGGCTCGAAGGCGTGCCGGGCAATATTGTCGAACCAGATGCCATCAAATTCGCGAGCATGAAAATTGCCTCCGTCAGCGGCGATGCTCGGCGGGCGCTGGATATCTGTAGAAGAGCTGTTGAACTCGTCGAGAACACCGGCGGAGTAAGAGAGTCACAGAGTGAACAAAACGCTCGCGGCAAGAAGGCGACAGGGACGGCTCGTGACGGTGCCCCTAGGGTGACAATAGCAACCGTTAAACAAGCCATCTCTGAGGCTGTATCTAACCCTATCCAGCAACACCTGCGATCACTTCCATTTCTCCCCAAGCTATTCTTGGCCTCCGTGTTATCTAGAATGGGGAGGTCTGGAGGCGCGGATTCGACATTGGCCGACGTCACGGAGGAAATGGCGAAAATTCTGAAGGTTTGCGCAGGCCGCTTGGGGCAAGACATAGTCGACAGCCTTTCGTGCCTGTCTGACGACTGCCGGGTCGAAGGGACCGCGAAGGGCGTACCCACGCCTCGCTCTGTGGGATTGGGCATGGCTGCCCTGGAGCTTGAAAACGCAGGGATTATCATATTGGAAGAGCACACTCCGCAGCGGCCTAGGAAGATACAGCTCGCTGTTTCCGAGACCCATGTTCGCATGGCTTTTCGGGACGACCCCGAGATTCAGGCATTAGGCATTCAAGGAATCTAACAAGATAGTCTACCGAACGACAAGGACGTTGGGCTGATCCGTAAGCGCCTAATATTTCCGTCTTCCAAGGGTTGGGGTCCAAGTTATGGGGTGTGACTCCGGGGTTGCTCCCTCGTCCTGCTTCCAAATTTTGACTGCGGAGATGACACGCGTTAGCATTGGGAAAACTTGTGCCGAGGAACCCAGGGAGGCACATACTGGTCTTATCCGCCTCGCCGCAAATCAGACGCATGCCGGACTGGTCGAATGTAGCGCTCATGATCCCCGCTTCTGCGTCCAGTGAGCCCGGCTGGGCTGTAGTGTCCAGAGACTGAAATCTATGGCCTGATTTCCAGTCCCAGAAACTCATGGACCCGTTGTCGCCTGCGGAGTAAGATGGTCAGCCGGGTTTCCTTCGTGGATGATATGGTTAGAAGACCGGCGGCAGGATGGACATACCTCCGGAAAAGAGAACGTTGTCGGCATTAACACAAAGGTTGTTGATGATAGCGTTGTGACCTTCAAAGTTTTGCATGAAAGCGCCTTCGGGACACTTCCATTGTTTTATGCTGCCAGTGCTTGCTGAGGCAAACGTGAACTCGGTAGGGTGGGTAGTGAGTGCCCGAACACCCTTTTTGTGGTGTGTCAGCACCCCCATGGTCTTCCCTGCTGCCAGATCCCATAGCCTGACAGTGGAGTCAAGCGAGGACGATATGATCTGTGGATCGGCTTCCTGGCACTGCAGATCGGTGACGGTCCCTGTGTGGCCGCCCAGGACGTGAACATTACTCCGGGTCCTCATGTCCCATACTCGGGCAACGCCGTCCCTGCCCCCGGTAACCAAGACGTCGAGGGTCGGGTGTAGGGAAAGCGCATAGACGCCACTCAGATGGCCGTGATAGTGCCGTATTACCTTGTTGGTCTCCAGGTCCCAGCACTTCACCATCTTATCCTCGCCGCAAGAAAATAGATAAGGATGCCGGGGCGAGACAGCGAGCCCGCGTACCGTCGAGATATGTCCCGTGAGCGTGAGGCGTAGCGACCCCGTCGCAAGATCCCATATCTTGATTGTCCTGTCACCAGCCCCGCTGGCGAACCATTTGTTGTCGGGTTCTACTGCGAGGCTCCGGACCCAGCCCAGATGACCCGATATGACCCTCATCAGCTTCCACGGCGCATGCCACTCGGGCTTCGGCTGTGTTGAAACGTGACTGGCGTGGGCGAGGCTCCTGGTAGAGGAGGGCTCCGGGCCACCTCCGGGGAGGGGCTCCGCCTGGGTGGCCTGGGGTACCGTTGCGTTGTTGGGGGCTTGTGCAGAGTTTGGTCCCTCGATGAGCTTCAACTGGCGTCCCGGGTCGGGCCCGAGCTTCCTCGCTTGTTTCCTGCGTGCTGCAGCAGGGGCTTGCGCCGCCGACAGCGCAGGCGGAAGAGATTCGACGTGCGCATACTCCGAGTCCTGAGCCACCCCTATACGAGAGTGGAACAGGTCCTGAGGCTTTCCGGAGCTGAGCCTGAGCCGCTTGCTATCGGTTCGGTTGGTGAAGTATGATCTGCAGTCCCTGGAGTTCGTCGTTGCTAGCTGGGCGAGATCCGCAGATGGGACGGTATCCTGGACGACATCCATGCTGGCGGGATTTGAAAGCGCGCGACGAATTCTTCCGTGGAGTTGGCGACGAGTCTTCTGCGTTGCTCTCATGCGCGCTGGCCGTCCAGCTGCGCGACGAATCTCGGGTCATCTCCGCCATGCCGAGGATTTTCCGACAGGCCGCGTCCAACGCCAACAGCGCCGCTGGTCATGCACAAGGCAATGTGAAGGCGGCCGAGTTATCGACTCGGACCATGCGGCTTAATACGCTATGAGGTTGGCCCCGTTCACATTCAAATCCTGTAGGATCCAACAGTAACCCTGTACGCAAGGGTTTCCGCGACTTGCAGAAAGCCACAGTATTGCCCCAGGCCCTGGGCTAATCTACGAGCTCTCTCGCTCGTGGGCTAATCTACATGTATTTGGACAGACCTGGCACGATTCCCATGCCCAGTCACGTACATTCCTCCACGCGCTGTCTACTCACTCTTGTGAAGGTTCGGTTTTGTTCTGTGCGGTAGGCTTGTATGTGTGTTCCTATCGTAGAGGGATTTGCTGTGGCACTTTGAACAGTTGAGATAACTTGGGTATGTCATGCAGCTCAACCAGCACTGAAGCAAGTGTGCATGGTTTGCCTCGACAATATAGGATAGGTTCTGCTTTTGATGGCTTTGGGCCATCTATTCCCTGTGCCGAGCAACACTGCAACCGATCAGAGATTGTTGTGTCCTCTGTGTTGGCAGCATCAGTCGCCGAGAGTCGTGGCGTACCAAAGTAGTACGCACATCATAATAGCACATGTTCAGCTGGGACGGTTAGGGTGCCAGCACGACGATGCTGGTGAATGCTATTTGGTTAGGTATGTCACGTAATATGTAGCACACCATTCAGCGCTCCAATTGCCCAGCAGTGCCCTGGACACCACATTCGGCATATGTTTGTATATGTGCATACCTGCGAAATACCATTGCAGGCCCCTCCCTCCCCGCTTCAAGCCAGCCAGGAGACTACTGTAGGTCACACGAGGGTATGTTGCCCCTCAACCTCGCCCGAGTGTTCTCTCTGCCAAATCAACAACCTCATCTGACCTGAGGGTTGCTCTATCCTACAAAATCCCCACAAAAGTTCAGATGAGAGTAGGGTACCGTCACCTGAGCTGAAACCTGGTCAGCCAGCACCCTCCTCCAACGATATCCTGCACACACGGCCTCAATACCGAATGTCACTTCCCACACCACCTGGGCCCTCGATGGCGATGGATTCTTCATCGACGCCTCAATTTGCACTCCATGAGGCGTGCCGGCTAGGAAATTGTTCGAGTCCCAAGCAAACGATGCCCGTCCATGAGCGTCATGTGCTAACACCAAGCTTGCAGTATTTCTTGCCGAGCAGCTCATCAAGGTCAGCCATGTCCCGCCTGTTCTCGGGCGTCACCATCGCAGCGCGTGTTCGTGTTGCCACTGACTACTGAGAAGGAGGCTCCCAAGCAGGCCGCCGTAGCGGATGGTGATGGTCGGCTGCCAATCCATTGGGCGACCTCATCCAACAACGTCGCCATAGTGCAGCTGTTGTCAGAGCTCCGCGGGTTCGACCCGGATGCACAGGTTGGTTTTCATCTCTGACTGTGTGCCCCCATATTCGCCGCGCGTGGGAAACGCTGACATCAGGTTCTACTCACAGGACCAGAGCGGTTGGTCCCCGCTGATGATCGCGGCGAATGTGCAGGACTCGGAAGAGGTGCTGGGCATCCTGCTCCGTAAGGACCCCAACGTCAATCAGAAGAGTAGGTGACCGGAGAGCGGACGGACCATTGGCCCCGTGCTTGTAAAAGACAGTTGCTGAAAACGCTGATGCATTAGACTACAATGGACAGGTGAGCTTGCCCCCCTATTGGATCACCGTCACCCTGCTTTAACCCCCTGGTTCATAGACGGCCCTTCATCTTGTCGCCTCGAAAAACAGACTGGATGTAGGGCGTGCTCTTCTCAGCCGTGACCCTCCTGCTTCGTCTCGTCTCAGAGACAAGCGCGGGCAGTATCCCCTCCACCGCGCGGCCGCCGTGGGCTCTACACCCATGATCACACTTCTTCTAGAACACAAGAGCCCTCTGGATGCCACGGATAGCACGGGATATACGGCACTACACCATGCCATAGCCGAAGGCCACGGTGCGGAATCCACTCACCGACCCCGTGATCTAGCTCCCGGCTAACCCAGTCCGTGCAGGTGATGCCGCTGTCACGCTTCTAAAAGCCGGAGCTGACAGTACGAAACGCGACCGCGATGGCTTGCTGGCGATTGACCTCGCCCCCGACAGAGAGGTTGGGCTCCAGATGTAGCACCTCTGTATGGAGACTCAACGGCTAACGAGGCCGGAATAGGTCCGGCGGTACATCCAGCGAATGGCGGAGAACGAAGGAATCGCGTTGTGATGCCCGCGGAGAAGATGGCCCAGTCGAGAGACTTCAGGGATGGGTTGGGCTGGGGAGAGCGAGGGAGGAGCTGAATCAAGGCTACCTACCGGATCGTCCGTTCGACTAACTCTCGATACATAGCCTTGACATCCTGGACATCGGCACGGAGTTCCTCCACAAGCTCGCTTTTTTCCCCTAGCAGTTCAAGTGTCGTCTGGTATCGTTCATTGATCTCTGCAACTTCCTTCTCGAGCGCCGCGACGCGGTCTCTTGCTTGCCTTCCGGATTCGGTTTCTTTCATGAGCGTCACCATTTCAGCGCGTGCCTCGTCGCGTTGGTTGGAGATACGGAGCAGCTCCTCCTTCCCTGCAACCTTCTCGGCCTCCAGCCGACGTATGCCTGCACTCATTCTCTCCACTAGCTGGATAGACGGACCGGCAGCTGTTGTCGAGACGGATGCGATGTCGGGGATGGCTCGGTGGACGGTGGACAACGTATCAGCATTTTCTTCGGACATGTCGTCTCTGACTTGGCCCTGAGACGACAGGCGCTCTGCGACGGGATCCGCAGAGGTGTCGTATATCGGATATGGCTTTCCTGACACGGGTGGTGAAGCCGAATCGGGAAGATCGGGCGTTCGCGCCTCCGTCTGTTCGCCGAGGTATCGCGGGGAACTGGGCCCCCTGAACCCATCAAACGGGGAGCCTATAACAGACCCAGGGTGTGATGATTTGGACGTCGAATGGGGTACCAGGAGCTCTGAGCTCCATGTCCGTAGCGGCGAGTGCAATGGGGAGAGAGGCCGCCCAGGGACCCTGGGACTATGCTCCGTGTGCGGCGGGGTCGCATCCGACAAGACCCGCCTTGCCTTATCGTCCGACTCCCTCGACGGCCGTCGCTGCTCGCTGGCTTCCCTGACCGAAGCTTCGGCGATTTCAACACGTTTTCGTAGCTGGGTCAAGTCACGCTGGCTGGCCTCCCCCTCCTGCTGGTAGTCGTGTATCTGGGCTCGGAGCTGGCCCAGGTCTTCTGCTTGTTGTCTATTTTGTGAGGTCTATTCATTCTAGTAGTTAGCATATTGTGGCAGACACACACAGGCTTGTAACCTACCAAATCCCTCGCCTTCTTCCTCGTGCTCGATTCCTTCTCACTTATTTCATCTCGTTCTTTCTCCAGGACAGTGATCCTGGAGGTCAACGTAGCCTCGATGCCTTGCCAATTCTCGCACGCGGTGGCATACTGGGACTGCAGAGTTTCGATTTGACGCAGAAGCTTGGCTTGGGCATCTCCAGCGGTATTTGACGAGGCTTCCTCGGCGATCACCCGCATGGCCTCCAACTTTCCCTCGAGAGTCTGCAACTCATTCTTCATTTGGCAGGACTGCTCTGTAGCCGCGTCTGCCTTATCTCGCAGTTCATCAATTTGCAGCTGCGCCTTTTCTGCTGCCGTCTCTTTCTCCGCTCGCAGTACGGTGGCAAGTCCTTCGAGTTCCACTACACGCCTTTTCTCTTCTTCGGTATCTGACTTGGCATCACGGTCCTCGGAGCTTGGAGCGCGGTCAATTTTTGCCAGCTCCAGCTCCAGGGTATTGATGGTGCCGTCCTTGGCATTGCACTCGAGGGTCAAGCGGCTTGACTCCGCCTGAAGAGAATTGTACTTGGTTCTTAGCGCCTCCATCTCTGATCGCAGAGAATCTGCAGCGGCCGCGGATGCTTGCAATGACTTCAGCTGGGCTGTTAATTTTTCATTCTCCCCCTTCAGACGCGTAAGCGTCGTGTCGCGCTCAGAAGCGCCTGACCTGAGCTTTTTTATCACGGAGCGGTGCTTGAGTTCGGTAGCGGCTAGTGCTTGTCCCTCGTTCACAAGCAAAGCGATCTTCTTGTCCTTTTCCGCGAGCCGCTTCTCAAGACCCCCCGCTGTCGATGATGCGGCCAACTTTTGACCGGATTCAGCCATCTCACGCGTTAGGAACTTGAGTTTGGATTCCAACGCGTCGGCTCTCTCAACATGCGTGTGACGTTCTTCTCGGCTCAGCGACTCCACCTCGGTTAACTTGGCCTCCAGGGTTTGAATGCGGTTTCGCCCAAGACCGCATGTGGGGCAGTCCTTATCGGCATTGTCGTGGACTGGTTCTCTTGTGTGTGTAGAGCCTCCTTGGATTGGGGCGTCGGAAGGGAGGGAGCGGGCGGCGTGCTCATCACGGGGTATCATGGACGTGGCCTCGTCGGGTGCTGGAGAGCGTGACTCCGTAGCAGTCTGTACAATTTCGATATCGTTTTGAACCTCCCCTTCCACGGGGGCGGGGTGGGCCTGCCAATGTTCGCTCGATTCCTCGGCAGTGATCGCCCCTTCGACCTGCCGCGTTGGACTGCCACCACCCTCCCCCGTAGCACCGGAAACCGATTTGCTTGTCACGACTTTCGCTAGGCGCTCTTGCAGTCTCGAATTCGGTCGGGACGTGGGCGGTTGAACGGGTTGGGCAGTATGTCCTAGATGGGCCGTGGTAAGCGGGAGTTGTAGGGCTATTAGAACGAACTACTGTCGTACCTGCCACTGGTCTTGGATCATCATCAGCCGCTGTACTGGTGGCTTCTTTCACCGCATCAGGCGCATACTCTCCTTCTGACAACATGTTATCGAGTCGAGCTTCCACGCCAGCGACGGCTTGTTGGAAGAAGGAGCCCCATTTCGAGGACATTCCGGGAGCAGTCATGGCTTCCCGGTGCTTTCCCTATCAAAGCTCGTCTACGGGGGACCAGCCGGCCTCGCCTCAGATGCTGGATGTGTCGATTTCATAGAGGAGTTATGGGGCAGTAGTATTCAGGCCGGGCTTGACAAGCTGCGCTGCTCAATGATACATGTTGATCGCGCACCTCGTACCCATTACATAATGCCTCTTTTTACAGGTCGGGGCTTCCGGGCCCCCACCGCAGCGTCGAGGGCCTTGCTGGTGTTTACTAAGCGCTACACAGGCCCCGCATCAACTGAAGCCTGGTTGGCACCGGGACCTGAACGTGGTGAGTTCGCTCACTTGCTTCCGACAGCCAAGCCATACCCGAACAGCTAAGATGGCGATCCCAAACGTCGCTCTCGAAAAGGTACGTCGGCATGGGTTGAATGGAGCCAAGGGTTTACGAGCGATGCTACGTGTCTGAATTACGCATCATGGGTACTGACCGCCGTCTCACCTCCAGCTCGTCCGGGAGATCGAAAGCCAGGCGGTCGCGGCCGAGCAGCAGATCAACCTCTCACGCGGCCAAGTTGCATCAAAGCAAAGAGAAATGCGGCTTTTGAAGTTGACGCTGGATGAGGTCTCCTCCATCCCGCAGAGCACCCCCGTTTACGAGGGGGTGGGCAAAATGTTCGTCCACCATGTTCCAACGCGGGGCACAGATTTGTCTAACGCGCGTCGAGTAGGTTTGTCGCTACACCTATCCCTAACCTCAACGGGAAGCTCGAGGGGCAGGTCAAGGTTCTGGATGAGGAGCTCGAAAAGTTGCGGAAGCGCCTGATTTACCTGGAGACGACTCAGAAGAACAGCCGCGACCATATAGAACAGATGTTCAAGCAGGGTGCTGGTCGGGAATGAGTTTGATAGGAGTGGTGGCGCTGCGCCGCAGGGTGGATTAAGTGCTGTTTCATCAGGCGCCTTCCTGCATAAAAATTGACAGTAACTTATGAGCTGCTGCAAGCAGACGCTCATGCGTCGATAAGTTTTATTCATTTTCCCCCAACCCGATGGAACAATACAAACCATCAGGAGTGAAGACTCATTCCACCGGTATACTTCTGCAGCTGAACAGGCTGAACGTCTCCTGCATCCAGCCAGCTCAATTCTGTGTGCTGCCTGGCTCTCGGGTACAGGCAAGGCAGGTAGGCACACATGCTTGAGGCGAGAGGAGCCGTGCCCACCAATCCAAGCTGGAATATTCATCCAATAAGGACGCAAGCATCACCCGTCCACACGCGTGTCGGACCCCGGCCGTAGGGCTGGCTTAATATCGGGTCGCCACTCGGAGAGACCCCTGCAGAAAATCTTGTCGAAAGACCCTGTCCGGCGGTTGGCCGTCCTATGGGCAATGGCCGGCCAGCGAGCACCGTCGTGGACTGGAGTGCGGTGTTCGCCCGACAAGAGCAAGTCCGTTTCAGGCCCTCGATTAGCGCCGCCCGATTAGCGCGGAACGGGCCGGGGATTCGGAGACCGGGCGCTTTGCTTCGTGACTCGTGCAGACCAGAGACCAGGCTGCGGGGACCGAAATAGAATCACTGGGCGATTTGGATGCGGTGTTGGTTGGGGGGCACCTGCCGGCTTCCCGCGCTTACGTGGCTGAGAGAGCGTGCGATCCCGTGAGCATATAAGATCCTTGCTTGTCCCGACACCAACCCCGCCCCTCGCCCCCCTCCGCAGGCTCCAGCCCGTCCATCCATCGCCCAGCCCGCTTATTTCTCACATTGAGTGTTTCCCCGCAACGCCGGATCACAGCATCAGCCCTACGCCGAGCTTGCTCACCCCGCCGACCCCCCCAAATAACAAATATGAGTTATTATTCTTATTCGGACGATGACGAATTTGAGTTTCGGGATCGGCATCGGTCGCCGCCGGTCCAGTATGTCGAGGTCCCGGGCCCCCAGCAGCGCCATCGCCCGCGCAACTACTATGCCAGGGACCGCTCCCCGGCGTTCCTTGACGGCGGACGAAGTGTCATTGAAGCTCGCTCCGTCTCCCGGGACCGGTTTCGCGGCAGGAGGGCCTCCTCTCCGCCGGCCGTCGCCCCGGCCCCCCCGCCGGCCCCTGTTGTGATCAACAACCGCATCTATCATGACCATTCGTCAGATGAGGATGACCGTCGTCACCTGCAGCTCACGAGGCGCCGCAGGTCGCGGTCGCGGTCGCGTTCTAGGTCGGGGTCCTCGCCGCATATCATGACGCGCGAGGAGTTTGAGATGGACCGCACTAGGCGTGAGCTTGCTAGGCTCAAGATGTCCAAGGAGATGGAGGATCGAGAGCGCAGGCACGCAAAGGGGCTAGAGGAGGAAGCCGAGCTGCGGCGCGCAAGGGAGGAACTCGAGGGCATCAAGCAGATTCAAGCCCGGGAAGAGCACGAGAAGAAAATAAAGAAGGAGCTCGAGTACAAACGCCTCAAGGAGGAAGAGCGCGAGGCCGAGGAGGCCAAGAAGCGGGAGAAAGAGGCAGAAGAGGCCGTTGAGCGGTACAAACAAAAAGAACTCGAGCGAATCACCAAGCAGAAAAAGGAGACGGAGCGGGTGGAGAAGGAGTACCAGCGCCGCATGCAGGAACACCTTTTCCAGTCCGGGCTCGACGACGAGGCAGTCGAAGCCATCATGAAGAACAAGAAGCTTCCCGAGCCCAGGGCTGATAAGCCAGCACACACCCATACCCGCATGGCGCGGAGGCACCTATCCTTCGAGACGCTGCGCACCTTTGAAATTGATTACACGCTTGATGAGGTACGTCTTCAGTTCCCTTGTAGGACAGTCAGAAACGTCTAATCAACAAATACAGGATCCCGAATTCGTACTCATAAAGCGCTGGGTCCCGGAGTGGGAGCAGGACACGCTCTGGAAACACACGAAGCTCGTGCGAGAGAAGAGATCGAAGCTGATTCTCAACGTTGACGAACATAAGCCCCATCGTCGCCATCGTCACAGTCTTCACTCCGATGACAACTTTGAGTGGGTGCGGAAGAAGAGCCCCAGAAGGCGGAGCAAGTCGCCAGGGCTGTTGATGTACCTTGCAGGAGCGAAGCCCGCCTGAGGCTAACGAGGTTGTTCAAGTGGTGCTTTCGGTATTATTGGGTACATGAGTTTGTATGCTTCGTGCTTCCTCCGGCGCCGAAGCTATGGTCTATATGTCTTGAGATGTGAACGTTTCGCGATATCGTACAAATCCACTCCTGATGTTTTCGGTTCCATGGGTTAGTTTGTGTGACATCCTCTACCCCCTTGAACCCGGCCACGTGTATGTAATACTGGCTACTGCCACTCGTCGTGTTCTCTCAGGCCAATCTCACCGCCGCCCTAGGCGGATCAGCTCCTCGTAGGCTGTCCATGCCAGGGCAGAGCTGAGAGCCTTTCTCGTCATCCGTAACGCTAGGCCGTCGAACAGGGACCGCACGCCTTCTGTCCGCAGCATCACCTTGAATGTCTGCATCATGTTCGTGTAAGAATGCGGCTCTAGTTGGATCCTAGTCTTGATGGCGTCAAAGGGATTTGAGAGTAAGGAGCAGATGCTACCCGCCGCTATAGCAGAGGTGAAGTTGACGAGAGCGGCTCCCCGAACCTGGGTCTCCTGGCCGACGCCCGGGACTGCGTCGGAGGCCGCGGGTACTCGGCTGAGTCTCTTCTTCAGACCTTCATAGAGCAGAACGTAAGTGCCAGCGTAGGGCCCATCGCGGATGGCCGTGGCACCAAACCCGGCAAAAAATCCGCGGACTTTGCCGGTCCCGTAGATGTCCTTCGCTGCTGCCCAGATCGATGCGTACGAGTACTTGCTGGACTCGAAGCGCACTTTGATGACGGTTAGGGGCATGAGGACCATACCCGCCAGGACTCTGGCGGTTGCGCCCGCGGCAAGATTGGCCGTGTGCGACAGAGTTGGTAGTTGTGACGAGTGCCCGGGTTGGAAAGAGTGGTCACGGAAGGAGCGGAAGTGCAACGCATGGTGGCGGAGCGAGTTTAGAACGGTGAAGTAGAGGGCCGAGCCAAAGCCGGTGCGTAGTGCCGATGGGACTGTCCCTCTCCAAAGCGCCCACGGGTTTGTCCGGCCAAGCGGCGACCTAAGAGTTTGTTTCAGAGTCGCCAGGAGCGGAGCGCGGTTTGGCTGCTGGACCCGAGTCTTTAGCAAGTCAAGCGGCTGCAGGATCACCGCGGACCCAACACCAGAAACCAGGCCAGCGCCGAAATGTCGCGACTTGGCTGATGGGGGTCGACTTTGGGATTAGCATTGCATCCTCGTCGAAGAATAAAAAGGGAGACGGGCCACGGGAGAGGGAGGCCTCACACGTTTGGGCCGTGCTCATGCCGTTTTGGTGGGTCGACAATGCGGGAGGAGCCATGGCTTTGGCGCTTCGGTAGGTGATGGCATAAGGGAGGGCGGAATAGGTAAGGGCAGGCGGAATGGGCGGCAGATCAGGTTCGGAGCCGGCCGAGGAGGTCAAACGTCTGAAAATGGGATGGGAATATTATGGCGCGTCATCGTAGTTGATGCTCAAGATGTGAATGCGGCTCAAATAATCATGGGGAGAGTTGAGTTGAGCTGGGTCACGGCCAGGTGGAGCTCTCAGGGTGAGAATCCATCCGAGGCGACCCGACGCCATGGGCGCTCGCTGGAGGTTTGTCAGGTACAACAGTACCCAAGTATGTCCAGTAATACATGTATGTACAGGGGTACCTCGTGGTGGCACGGCCGGGGATGCTCTTTGGTGGGGACCCGAGATTTGGAGTGAGCAAGCACATGTTACATGGTATATTCATTTTTCGGAGACGGAACACGGGGCGGGGACTCGACCGCGGTCGCAGACACCCCGTAGCCTGCCTGCCCAGGCAGTGCCATGGTTTGCGGTCCGTGGCTGTGTGATGCATGCATTTCTTAAGACTCATCCCGAGTTCTATCGTTATTCGTACACACACCCTTGGGGCGCCACCAGAAGTCAGCATATCGTCAAGTCCGTTACCTCGTTCACGTCGCCTTGAAATCCCCGAGCGCTGACTCCAAACGACCAGTGAGAAGGCGATGTCTGCGTGCAACCTCGACCCATTCGTGCTCGGCCTGGGACACGCTTTCTCGCGGCCCGACGCCGAATAGTAGGAGACCGAAATCCCCGCCGAGTCGTCCCAAGCTGCCAGCGCAGTAAAGTACTTGAGTCAGGATACTATCCCGCGAGCTCTGATCCCTTATTACAGGCAGATAGCTATCAAGGGGCTCGAGGAGCATGTCTACCAGACGGAGCACAAGCGTCGACAATCCCGCAGGTATGGGCTGTAGGGGGTCGGTGGATTCGGTGGTCTGTGGAACGAAAACACTCCTAAACATGGATATTATCGCGAAGGAGTGCTCTCGGAAGACCTCCACGTAGCGTTTCAGGTATCGCTCAGTGTGTTGCCCTCCAGACCAAGACGCGCCGTTCCCAGTGGCCGCCATGTTGGACCTTTCGTTATCGGCAAGATCTCGAAGCGGCCCCAACGCATCTAGCGTCAGCGCGAGCGTTGCTGTGCGACGGAGGAGGAACACAGCCCCCAGCGTCTTCTCCTGCGCGTCCCGGGCGGACGGTGACAGGATATCCGGAACCAGGCGACGCAGCAGGCTCACCGTCCGTATGGCAGAGGCCAACTTCAACCCCGGTGTGCCTAGAGAAAGGACAAGGTCAAGCGCCAGCTGGTTGATATGAGAATCGGCTTCCCCCGAGACGGACGAAATGAGAGTTGAGTCGGGATAAAGCGAGGCGAGGCGGCGGACGTGGCCACTTAGATCAAGGGCGGATGAATGGTTGGCCGGCCCACTCGTCACCGCTGTAGAGAGGAGCGTCGGGACTTCCAGCACATCCACAAGACGCTCCACATTATGCAGCAGCAGGAGGTCCCGCCTTCTCCTTGCGATGATGCCGTGCTGATTCGACTTGTTGAACGCCGTTGAGAACCGCACGACCTCGGACTCTATCTTGGGGATCGACGACCGGAGCCTGGTGGATCCACATCCTAGACTCCGCAGTGATTCCTGCAGGACGTCGTGTTGGGTGGCCGCCCGGATGATGGGGTCGTGGGACTTCTTGGAGAGCGCCTGGAGAGCGACGTGCCGCGAATGCGACGACTGCGCGAGGTTGGCACCCTCTGCATCGAGAGACTCCGTGGTCAGGCCACCTAGGTGTGTCAGGTAGTTCTGCGTTCCGGCATCGCTGGCGAGATCGAGCGTTTCGAGGAGTGAGTCGGCCATGGGTGACGAGCTATCACGGGTATCCGGCCAGGTGGTGAGCCATGGAGTGTGGTGGGTGGGTGGGCAGGGCAGGTGGACGTGTCAAGCGCCAATTCCAATGCCCGCTAATTGCAACATGTGTATACGCACAGTGTATCCGCAGGCGGCGGCGACGGCGGCGGCGGACCCACCTGCCAACCTAGCCTGACGAAGGTGGCCTTGTGGGGCTGCAGGCATGCAAGTGAGAGCTGACCCCCCCTAATTAAATCGCTGGGACAGGCGCCAGCCTCGGTTGGCGCTTCGCCATAATTAATATTATGGGTCGAAATCCCAACGGAAATGCATCCACTGGAGTTGTTGGCCGATGCCTAACCGCCCCTCTCCTGCTCCGGCTTGCCAGTCACAAGGCGTCCGATTTCTCCCCTCCCCCCTTGGCACGCCGCTGAGCTTGCATCGCCCCCAAGAGCAAGCAGGCCAACATCGATATCTCTGCTGCACTACAAGTACGCCTGCTGGCTACCTCGATCACTCCGCTGCTTCCTCGGGGCCCCGCCACTCCCATCAGCACCTCGCTCCGCTCGAAGCCCCAGAGGAGACGGTAGCGCTCGCGACCCCGACGCGACTGTCCGCGCCGGCTTCCCAGTCAGACCTCCGCCAACGCCGCAAGGCCTCGTCGCGTCCTCCTAGGGGACTGAGCAGCAGCCGTCAACTGCGGCGTCTCCTTACACCCGCCCAGGATGGCGGACCCGTTCCCCATCCAGCCGATACCATGGCTCCAACGTGCCGTCCAGCCCGTCGCCGACCTCTTCGGCTTCGCATCGCTGCCTCTGCACATACATGAAGTGCTGGCCGGGTGCCTTCTCTACGGCGTCATCTACTATCCGCTATCGCCCATCCTCTCCACCATCCTATTCCCGAATGTCTACCCGCAACTTCCGCGCCGGAGGAAGATCAGCTGGCACGCGCACGTGGTATCCCTTGTTCAAAGCTGTCTGATCAATGCTGTTGCACTCTGGGTCATGTTTGTCGACAATGAGCGCAAGAACATGACTTGGGAGGAGCGGATATGGGGATACACTGGCTCCTGCGGCATGGTCCAGGGCCTTGCGGCGGGCTATTTCTTGTGGGATCTCATCGTCACCTCTCGAAACATGGACGTATTCGGGAGGGCGACGCTCGCGCATGCTATCAGTGCCCTCGCCGTTTACTCACTCGGCTTTGTAAGTAGTTTCTGTCCCGGCTATCCCTGTCCCACCGCGCACTGCCCCTTCCACCGGATTTGGGCTCGCCAGCTGACGTGCTTGTAGCGCCCCTTCGTGAACTTCTACGCGTGCAACTTCATTTTGTGGGAGCTCTCGACTCCATTTCTCAATATCCACTGGTTCCTGGACAAACTCGATATGACGGGCTCCTCGATCCAGCTGTACAATGGCCTTGCCCTGATCTCAACCTTCTTTTCATGCCGGCTCGTTTATGGCACCTATCAGTCCTTCCTTATCTTCAAGGACATCTGGCATGCCGTCGGTAACAGCCCGGCTCTGCCGCTCCTGGAAGAAGCCCAGACGGGCACCATGAGATTTGTAACCGAGAATACCACTGTTCCCACGTGGCTGGCTGTTGCCTACCTCGCAAGCAATATCACGTTGAACAGTCTTAACAGCTATTGGTTCTTTAAGATGATCCAAGCGCTGTATAAGCGTTTTCAGCCCCCAGCCGGAGCGCCTTCGCCGCGCGAGAAGCCGTCCGCCAAGAGCAGCGCGTTGGAGCCCCCCTCGTCGTCGAAGCTGAAGAGCCGTGTAGGGGAGCCTGTGGGTGGGGAGCCCGAGCTGGATGTCGTTATATGAGGCGAGAAACGATCTTGACGAGATGGAATCTGTCGCGACATGGATAGACGGCGGGGCGCTTGGACTGGATTAGGGCCCGACTCAGATAGCTATATTCCCGCAGCTTTAATTTAGGTTTATTCCAGCTGTAGAACATGGTACAACTGGTTTGCCAAAGGCAACAGTGGGCGTCTTCTAGGGGGGGGGGGGTTGGCAGCGCGGTTTACGGAATGGCCGATTACATGATATACTGTGCTGAGTCCAAAATGTCTAGGAACCAGGCTATTATATCCCCCTCCCCAGTTCCAGTTCTGGAGAGTGTATTGCCAAGTGTTCGTAGTATCAACAATTATTATATGTACGCCGCCTTGGCCGTGCATGCCTATGTACACTTCTCGAAGCGTTTCGCCCTTGGTTGACGTCTCGATGAGTACCCCACATATGCTAGTAGATTGATGGTGGTTAAATCCGACGGTTGTCGAATGCATGCGACCAGCATGTCGGTTCTCGGGCCGAGTACCGGACACAGGCGGTGGCGTATCAGAAGCCAAATGGGTTGTCCGGGGCTGAGGTGGAGCACGTCAGTTCATCTGTCTATCATCGAAGGGGGTTGGGCTGTATGGGCGCCCTTACTTGCTTGGGCAAGGTTCGCCTTCCGCCCGGTTGGTTGTGCCGTTAGCCTAGAAGTGTCGTTCTTCACGCCGAAGCGGACAGGAGGTGCCGGGCCAGTCTGCTGTGGCAGGAGCGGCGCTGGCGGGGTCGGAGCGGGGGCTGGCGCCGGCGCCAGCGGACCGGAAAGACTTGGCATGCCCGTTCTTTGGGGTTCAAGGGCCGGGGGGAGAAACGAGTTCACCCCGCTGCCGGTTGGGGCAGACGATAGCGGCTGCTGTGGAGGGACGCCGTGTGGAAATCCCGTGGCTTGTGGCTGAATGCCCGCGAACTGAGAGGTTGGTACGGCAGCAGGCCCCGTTATCAACGGCTGTGATATCTGGCCCTGGATACCAGTGTGGAGAGGCATGAGGCCGGAGGGCGGATTCTGGGTCACGTATGGACCCATTTGGGTGGCTTGCATCTGTCGCAGGTATTGGTCCCGAAGGCGGGCCTGATCAACCTCGTTGAGGCTTTGCCCGGGTGGTGCAACATGGCCCTGTAGGCTCGGGTGAACGGAGCCCGTCACCTGCGGCGCCAGTGGCGGAGGGGAGAAGGCACTTGGCTGGGCCGTCTGTGGCGCCGAAAGGGGTCGAGCTGGAGGCGGGGGGGCTAAAGTGCCTTGACCGACGCCAGTCTGGGCCGGCGGTTGCGGTCGCTGCCGGCCCTGGTCTTGTGCAGCACCGAGGTTTGAAAAGAACGATGGAGTAGCTCCCGAAGGCTGGGTAGGTGTCGTTTGCGAGTGAGCGGGTGTTGCAGATGGCACGCTGGATCCCGGGTCGCTCCCAGTGGAAGTTGCCTGGACGGTGGTGGGTTTGAGGGGCGCCGTGAGGAGGGAAAGGTCTTGCATGGACCCGGTAAGGCCTCGGCTGGGTCCCGAATTACTGCTGGCCGGCTTCTCAGAGGTAGTCGTCGGGCTAGATCGAGATGCCGGTGCAGGTTGTTTCGCCGGCTTCACGTCCCAGGCGTCGTCGTCAAAGCCGCTGCTAGCCGCCTGGGATTCAGACTTCCCACCGTTTGTGTCAGTAGTCGCCTCGCCGTCAGCCCGAGTCAAGGCTTTGGCGTCCACAACGTCGGTCGTCTGCACTGCAGGCGCAGGACGGCCTTTCCTGGTGTTGTTGCGCAAGGCCCCGCCAGGTCCAGAAAACAGACCTCCCTCACCGTCGGCCCCATCCTTGTTGGTCTTTCCAGTTCTCCCGAATTTCGAATCGAGCGTCCTCATTACCTTGATGATATCGCCCTCGCGGAGACCTAGGGTTCGAAGGACGCTAGTGTCCACGTCGGGCAGCACGCTCTCGTCCATGGATTCCTTGGCGAATGCTTGAGCATACCGCTCGCAAAGGCCGACGTTGACATCGCAATCCAAGAAGAATTGGAACCAGTCATAATCAGGCTTCCGCTGTTCTACTGAAGCGCCGACCTGGGAGCTGGTGCCTTGCTTCGGCCTGCGACCACCGCCACCGGTGGCCTGTTCCACATACTCCATGTCTTCGAGCGACATCTTTCCCACGGGAACCGCAATCTTCACCCCGTTGACCTTGTGAAGATTGATCTTCCCATCTTTCACGCCCAGGAATTGTGCCTCGACGCTGAAAGATTTGGATCTGTCTGTCCATGTCCGCACCTTCGAAACATCCGGTTCTAATGGACGTTAGTTCTGGCACAAGCCTGTGGGAAGTGCATTGGAGGAGAGGGGGGGCTCATACTGGACTTTTGGCCCTTGGGCTGGCCGTCTCTATCAGCACCGCGCCTGCTTCGCTGTTGAGAAGAATTACCATAGTGTTCATTTCCCTGGAGGCTGCTCCCTCTTTCGGGCAGGGGCATTCCCGGCCCTACCTGGTCCCTGCCATGCGAATTGACGGCTTCCTTGGTTAACCTGGCCTCCTCCAACCTATTCTGCTCCACGGTCGACCTGGCAGAGCTCACAGCCGATGAGGTGGTTGGTGGAGGTGACGCAAAGCCGGTTACCTCGACATAGCTGCTAGGAACGACGCCTTCCTTTCCATTCTTTATCCGACGAACTTGCCACCACTCGTCGCTCTTCGTATCATCCAAGACAATGACATCATCCCCCGAGCTGACCGTGACCTCGTCGTCGCCTTGCGCCGTGAAATCGTATAGCACCTGGCCCTTCTTCTGGGCTCTTCCAGTTGGCGACAATATCGCGACGGGGAGCCCGTCCGCTCGGATGGAAGCGGCTAGCTCGCCCAATGCAAGAACGATCTCCTCGGCCGTATCTTTCGCCCCTGCGTGGAAATCCACGCTCTTGCTTGGGCGCACTAACTCGAGGAATACGTGCTTTCCTTCTCTGGAGTAGTGTGTCATTTTATCACCGGTCCATTCCTGTGACGGCCCGTCCTTGGCATGTTCTGGGGCGATCAGAATCGTCTTCGCCTCGATGTTGACACCGATTGTTGTTGGCATCTTCTTTCTCTTGCCCATGACCGACACCATCTCATTCACATTATACATGTGAAAGCCGCCAGGGGATCTGTATGACGTCGACCCGACAGAGCCGTCGGCATCTCTCGGGCTGGTGGGTGTAGGGAAAGATGCCGGAGCTCGCACTCGAGGCGAGGCCACGGAGGTTGGTCGTGCCGGCAGGGCGGGGCTCAGGTTATCCTCTTCCTCCGCGACATTACGGCTGTCCCGCCGTGGCAGTTCGGGAGCCGCCTGCGGTGGGGGGCTAGCCGCTGTCAACGATCCCCCGGATTGCATCACGTTCGCTATAGCTGCAGCAGGCCCACCAACCTGCGCCTTCGGGGTTGGGGGTTCGTCAGAATACGCATCGGCCGCTGGGCTTCCCGAGCTGGGTCTGGCTGGGAGCGACGGCGGGGGAGGTGTTGCCTGTCGACTCGCAGTCGAGCCAACATCATCCATTTCGATATAATTGGAGGGGACGAATCCGTACTCGTCATCTAGCCCAACGAGGATCCAGTCCGGATCCGATGTGTCAAAGACCTTTAGGGCGGCATCCTCGGGGAAGGACAGCTCTTCATCTGTTTGCCTAGTATATTCATACAGGGATCGGGCCACGGCGATAGGTTCGGCCTTGCACAGATCAAGTCAGCGCGGCCTAGGGGGGGTTATCAGAGAATAGAAGTAGAGTCTCTCACCTCCTCCACGTAGTTGTTTGGAACTAGACCTTCGGGTTCATCTTCATCCTCCGCTCCAGCCTTCTTCTTCGCCTTCCACCAATCATCCTCGTTGCTCTTCTCTAGGACGTAAAGCAGGTCACCCTCACTGATGGGAAGCTCGGCATCGGCCTGTGGCGTATAGTCATAGAGGGCTCTGTATACCCCAAGGAAGCCCATTTCTAGTCTCGGGCCGACGTGGCAGCTCTCGGACCCCAAGACCCGAGGCTTAACGGAAGTGTGGCGGGGGATGGTGGGAGCTGGGGTAATGGGGAGTGATGCGGCTTTCGTCGCCGAATACGGTCCCTGTTCCGCGCGTTGACGGTATTTCGACAAGGGGCTCTATGACCTGGGACACCGGAGGTAGCCGGGGTTTCGGGTGGAGGATGCGTTTATCGACGATATCGAGGCGGAGAGACAGACGGTGGGAGGCGTCATGCATGTAGGAGCGGGGCTTGCCGGTTGGGTAGCTGAAGAGACTGGGAGAAGATAAGGTCCATCGAACGACACTGTTCCCAATTAAAATGCTGGAGAGAGTGACGTATTAAGGCTGAGGGGAAGGCGTGGTGGTGGTGCTGATGTTTCGGGGCCCAGCCTCTTCATGCGGAGGCTACGATGCCGGCCTGTCCCTGATTTCGGGGCTGGCTCGAGGCGTTGCTGTTACATAAAGCGCATTAAAGCGGGTCGTATCGTATCGAGTATTTGCAACTACTTGGGTGGCTGGCAATAATAGGGGTCGTTGTTGTCCCGCCTGCTGACACTGAAGGAATACCTGGGTGGGTCGCCGCACTACACTTTGTAATACGTCACATAAGGCAGGGCCCTTCCTGCCATACATGTACCAACAACACTGAGATGCCGAGCACTCGGTAAGGCTGGAGGCAAACTGAAGCCGCGTCCTTTTTATATTTAGCGTGACAAGTCCTTCCGAACTCCCGACCAGCCATCCGTTTTGTTGTCTTTAGTTATTCCACATCGCCTACCATGCACCGCGGACTCCATGACGGCTGGATGCTACTCCTACCGGTCACCCTGCTTCGTGCTGTTACTTCTTTGCCCTCTACTTACCACGCCAGGGTATATCTTTGGTTCACTCCCCGAAAGATGCTCGGCTGGCCAGTACGGATCGATGGTGGGGTGCGGGGCCGGGCCTTCCGTCCCAGAAGAGATAGGTAGGTGGCCTTCTGCCCGCCCGACAGCCTCCGACGTTTCGTCGTTCGTCACCCGTGCCTTTCCTTTCCCTTGCGCAGCACGATCCGCCGGGCCTTCATTTCCCGGAACTGGTGCGCGTTGCATGGTTGGAGCAGCGGTATTGTCGTTCTCCTCGGTTGAAGAGATGTACCTACCCAACCTACACCGCGCATGCAAGGTTAGTACCGAAGTGATGCCTTGTGGTTAAACGAAGTATAGTCTGCTGCAAACTCACAATTCCTTTTCTTCGCGAAGGACGAAGCAGCGGAACTCTTCACGCCTGTCCGGGACGTTCGTCTTGGCCATCACATTGCCCTCCTTTCCGGGCTTCATGTAGTTCGGTCCCAGCCATTGCTTCTTGATGGAGTCCTCGTAGCCGCTGTGTTTCACAGAGTTCTTCGCCAGCTCGCACATGTCTACCGAGCTGAGCTTGTATATCTGTGCTGCCACGGCATACTCTTCGATCAGTGGTTCCTTTGTGAAGGCAAACTGGAGAGGATCGTCGGTTGACAGTGAAACGTTTAGCCCCCTTCGGAAGTACTGGTAGAATGGGTTCCTCTCGTAGGTCAAAAACAACGCGTTGTTGCTCAAGGGGGACATCGCTATGCCGATTTGCTCCAGGTAGAAGATGTACTGAAGGAGAGGCACTTTTCGGAGCAAGAGGCCATGGCTGATGCTGTGGCAGGACATGGCGGCTACGGCGAGGTGCTCGCTGTCGCCGGCCTCGCCGCAGTGTGGCCGCATCACCAAGGTGTTGAACCCTCGTCGCTTGCGCCATTGGTTCAGCGAAGCCATGTTCGCAAACATGTAGTAGATCCAATAACTGTACGGCGGGTTCTGCTTCGAGTCCCATTCCTTGGGCACCGGGAACTTCTTGTAAAGTCGTCTCTCCACCTTGCTCTCGTCGTCCACGGAGTCGAATCCCACCACACGTTTCAGGAACACATGGAGCTTGGGGTGCGTCGAGGGATCCCTGGTCACCTCAAATAGAGGCTCGAAAATGTTTCTGATGATCTCCTCGTAGTTGGTTACAAGGCCGCTAGCTTTGTAGACGTCGTAGAGGCGGGGAATCTGGATTATCCACCGGACGTTGTGCGAGATCAGCTTGTTGTCGACCACCCAGGCAGCAAGCTTGTCCCATTCGTCAAGTGATCTGCCATAGATGGAGAGCCTCCATTCCACCATCTGGTATTTGCTCGACTCCAGATCTGAGATGACCTCCTTCGTGATCTCGGCCAGATACCGGCCGCGGATGAAATTGTCCGTTTTCAAGAAGATGGTCCTCAGCCGTGACTCCCCGACGGGATTGTACTTGAGGTTGAACTTGTCGAACCTGTGGAAGGAGTCCTTGTGTGCCTGAGCAGAACGTGGCGGGTTAGAACTGGGTGCACAATCGGTTCTGGCATCTGCCGGTGTTACAGGATAACTCACATGCATGTCAAGTGTGTCTATGCTCAGGTCATATGCGGTGAGATTGATGCTCTCGAAGACCTCGGCGAGAGTGAGATGGCGATCATCCCGAAAGAGAACGACCTCGTCGGGACACTTCTTCATCTTGCTCTTGATAAAACGCAATAGATGCTTTTGGTTCATGCAAGCAGAGTGATGGACATGGGTGTCTACTTTCCGGACGTTGTAAAAGTCGCGGTGGGGGACCCGTTTACTATCCGCAGTCTCCTGATACTCGTTCAACAGGATGTACATGTTGAACTGGCCCTCAAGGTATTGCAGGCGGCGGAAGGCAAAGCTCTTGCAAGGCCCATCCGCGCATACATCCAGGATTTCGTTCAGGTCCATGTAGAACTCCCGGATGGTGGGTATATGAACAAGCGGAGTGCCTTGGGAGTGTTCATCGGAGCCGACAAGAACCTGATATACGCCGTTCTCGTCAAGGCGGAACGTCATGTCGCTCGCACCAGGAACGGGTAAGAAGTCATCAAGATCAAAATCTTCTCCGATGTCCTCGCCCTGTTTCCGTTTCCTAACGGGTTTGTGCTTCTCACTGGCATGGGGGCCCTTGGAATCCGGGTCGGAGGTGTTCCTCTGGCTGGCCTCGGAAGTGAGAACCATGCTGTTGCTTAGACTGTTGGAGGAGCTGCGTGCGGCCTTGTCCGGCTCTGGGACCCATGACGGTTCAGGCGGAGAGGGGTGTATGGTCCATTCTGGGGAATCCTTGGGGTTGTCTCCATCCCTCTGAAGTGACAGCTCTAGGTAACGTCGGCGCAGCGCAGCAACTTTCTGGATTCTGGCGGATATGGCAGCAAGCTCCGTCAACATGCGGGGATCAGTTTCGGGGAGGCTCACTCCAGCGCTCTTCCAGGATTCTGCGGCTGGCCGGGGGCTGGACCATGGCTGGCTCTCTGCGCGGCTCGCTACAGGGGGGCGATTATCGTGTTCTTGGCCCCTAGCCGGAGACGGCTGTTCCTGGGCCGTCCCTGCCCTTTCGAGATAGTCGTGTGACTGAGACGGGCCGGTGTGGTGTTGATCGGAGGACGATGTAAGAGGCTGATCCTGGGTTGTAACCGCAGGCCCACGGTTCGCAGGCTGAGCCATTGAAGTTCCCGGTTGAGGAAGCTCGAGAGACGAACTGAGATCTACAGAATCATCCGGGGCCGGCGCATTCTGGGGTTCTCTTTCCGATTTCTCCAGTTGGCTCATCTGATAAAAAAGCTTTGCGTCGGTTTGGCTCATCTGACGCTCGGCAACTGGGTCGTAGAAAGTGGTCCTCTTGGGAAGGTCCCGCAACAACATGCCATCGTGGAACTCGGCGGCCTGCTCCGAAGAACCGGGTGGGTGGGGTTCAGCGGGGGACAGGTCATCACTATCGCCGTCGGAGTCTGTATCACCCCGGGCGAATCCTGCCTCCTCGTCCTCGGGAGAGTACTCCTCGTCCAACACCGGCTCGGCGGTCGGTCCCGGAGTCGAGGCTGACGCTGTCTGGTCTTTGGAATCCTGTACTCACCGAGTTAGCTGCGCTGATCATAGCGGGGGTGAACAAACAGGTCTGGTGGCAGGGAGGGAAGGAGGCAGCGTTTGCCTGCACTGAGCAAACTTACTATTTGCATGACGACAAGTTAGGTCAGTTCTGCAGGGGTGAGGCTGGAAAAACCATGTCCAGTTAAGACAACAAAACAGGAGGGCGTCTTTACTCACCGGCCATAGTCGACAAACTGGCCACCACAAAACAAGGCAAGTTGGGATTTGATTATGAGGGCACGTCACAACAAGAGGATCCCTCGATGATTTTACACCGGTAAAAGCTTGGTCAGAAATTGTGCCTGGTATCGAGATTGGTGTCACCGCCCAGGACTGTGTGTTGACAGACCGACCGGTGCAGGCCAGAGGTGCATATGTTACCGTGCAGTGTATCAGGTCAGGTGCCTTGGGTTGCAGCAGGCAACCGCCAGCCACTGGCCCACGCAGGCGGTTGGGACCTCAGATAAGAACAGTCTCGGAAAGCAGCGGATAGGGACGGCCACTCCAGGCACAAGAAAGCCTGCGCCCAGACACCACACTGGCAGGCCACATGGTGCACTTTGATCAAAAACCTGCCTTGGCATGAGGGTGGGACAGGATATGCCAGCTGCTAGCACTGGCCAAGGCTACATCGAACGCCGCAGTGGAGCATCAATTCAATTGGGCTGGCCGCACCGCAGCAAGACAACGGGCAAGAGGATGAAAGTTGTTATTGTGTTCTTTTTTTTTATAATAAAAAAAAGAAATAGCGACGAAGTTGCCGGCGCTGGACCTGACAGGCGCGCTAGGCGAACCCTGTCTGAAACGCGCTCGAGTCCTCACAACATCGCCTGGCATCGAGACGCAGCCCAGCCAGCCGTTACTCCGGCCTTTCCTTCTTTCCCGCGACACTTCTATCCGAGTTTCCGGCCGATTTGGGTCGAGAGTCTAGTGAATACAGAGCGCCAGCACCGAAGACTACCACGGCGCCTATGAAGGTCCCCGCAGCTAACTGGTTCCCAAACAGCCATATGCTTAGCAAGAGGCTTATCAGCTTGCGGATGTTAAGAACAATGGTGACAGTAAGAGCCGATGACGCTGCCGCTAGAAGATTGACCCCACGGATGCATGCGAATTGGGTGAGCACGTTAGCCGCCAGGTAGACCAATTTGCTGGGAATGTGCGTCCTCGTCCATGGTATTCGCTCCCCCAATGCAGCGGGTGCCCAACCCGGTACTACTACTTCCCACTCCATTGGGGGGGTATCGGCAAGTCGTCTGAACTGGGCTGCCAGAGAACCGGCGAGCGGGAGGAAGAGCGGGAGAGAGAGAGCGTGGCAGTAAAAGAGATTCTCCCGCCATTGCGGACCGTAAACGCGGTATACCTCCTCTGTGTACAGTCCCATAATGGCGGACATGATCTGCGCTACGAGGAGAATCAGGAGCCCTGTGCTAAAGGCAGGACGACGATCTTCCCCTGACGAGATGGGAGCGGAATTCTGGTAAGACACGCATCAGCATCCGAGTGATCTTCATCGAATCCCGAGGAATAGAGTACCTTTGACTGGGCATCAGACCAGGCAGCTATGACGACACCGAATGTCAATAAAACCACAGCAACAACCTGAATCCTTGAATATCGTTTGCCATATAGATATCCTGCAACGATGGTGGTGATGCTACCGCCAGATCGTAGGATGATATGCACCGGGACAGAGATATTGTAACTGAAGGCATGGTTGTTCAGAAAGTTGATGCTGAAGAAGAGGACGATGTTCACGAGCCAGCGGCTTAGTGGAACCGTGTTCTTCTTCAGGAAGAACGGGGGACGTGAGCGGTCAAACTGCGATATAAACCCTGTCACCGCAACGAAGAGAAACTGGACGAAGGTGAGGAGGCCTCCTTATATCCCGTTAGTCCGGATGCATTGTATTCGGCTGCGCAGGGGGGACCGCACCACTTGCGGGCTCATCTCTGTGGAGGGTGTTAGTTCACTCTCTGCTTCGGGGTGGCCTCTCTTCGGGATCCGCATGTCTTACTGAATAATAGACTCGAGCGCGTAAACCTATAGTTACAGGAAAAGACACATGTTGTCAGAATCTGGCGCTCCCTGAAGGAAGGAGAAGAAAAGGAAGCGTACGTTAGAGCAGCATCCACCGAAAATGAGACCTAGCATGGCTATGACGGCTAGCCATGGTGGGAGAACGTTGGCGACTGTATGGGCTATGCCTGGGCTTTTGGGCGCGTCGGACCTGCGCAGCGAGAGAGGACCTTCCGCAGGTCTATGTGCGCGCCGTCGGGCTGTATACCCCTGCACACCTGTGTCGCCCGCCATTTCTCCCAAAAAAACAGGTGAGGCTGGTGTTGGTTGCAATTGTCGGCGAGGTGAGACGTGTCGTCGCGACCCGGCGCGCCAAGATCGCGGCTGGGGTGAGAGTGCCATGCAGCGAGGATTATGTAAGAGAGAAGCGACTTCCGGTGTCATCCATCAACGCATCACTCGGGCCGCCACCAAAGGCCGCGGAGGACAGAGGTACCCACGACCCGTCCAACTTTTAATATCAGTCTCTCAAATCCGCAGCCATCCGCTGAACGGGCGGGGCACGTTGGTTGTCCGCGGTCAATACCAGGGCGCCTGGGAGGGTGATACTAGAATAGTCTAAAGATACTACTATGATCGCAGCACGCTTCAGGATACAACACTGACAAATGCTTTCAAAACGCCCACATTCTGGGGGTTCGAATTGTAGACGGCCAGGATGGGAGCCGCCTGTGGGCAAGGTTCCTTTCGAAGCCACTTCCAACTGTCTATCTGCGCTAACTCAACCCTAGTGGTGAGAACCCGATCGGCCATGCGTGGTATGGGCGGTGGAGCAGTTCAGTCCGCGGCAAAGGACCGCGGAATCCCAAAGAACACCCCCACCCAACCAGATCCTACATCCCCAATCCCACCCTTATCCCGGGAACAAAAGTGATAGCGGCATGGAAGACCACATGAAGGAGCTCTGTAGATAGGCCAAAGAGGCCGGGTTTGGCGTGGCACCGGCGATGACCCTTTATTTATGTGGCTAGCAACTCCATCCATCGCGAGGCCACCCATCCCGAGATATGCAGAGGTACCGCTGCCTCAAAACCCAGCCACGCGCATCTTTCATCCCCCCCCTCCTTAAGAAACGGCGTCCTTAGAGTGCGGAGAACACAAACAGCTGTCGGTGTTGTTAGCTTCGTTAATTCCTCCAGTATTCTCTAGTCCTCCCCTGTCTGTACTCACATTGTTGGTTGCTGCAATCGCGATGCTGTCTTCAAATGGATGCCAGCTCATGTGCAGTATCTTCTTGTTGAAGTCGATCTGATCGGCATCCGTCTCCTTCCGCATCCTTTGCCCTTGGCCCGCGACAGGGCTTCCGGCTCGGGAGCCGCTCTTCCTGCCGTTGGCTGCACCTGCTGATGAGTTGATTGGGGTGGGAACGCCGACCTTCTTGGCCTTGAAAGCAGATTTGTCTGCCTGCAATACAACTTCTAGATCTTTGTCTGGATCTGTCGGGTAAATCATGAAGTTGTTGTTGTAGCTTCCTGTCATCACGTTCTTGGCATCACCCGAGAACACCACCTCAAACTTGTCAAAGATGCTGTCGTTCTCGTACGTGTCGCAGAGCCTGGGCCTCAGGTGTTCATGTATGGGTATCGTCTTCACAGGCTGCCGCTCCATGTTGATATCCCAAATCTTGACAGTCAGGTAGTCACGAGAGAGAATATACCGGCCGTCGTGAGAAAACCGGACATCGGAGATGGAGGATATGATTTCTGAGAAGAACGAACGAGACGCGGGGTCCTCCTCCTGCTCAAACACTTTTCTCGCGTGGTTAGAACTTGCTTGGGTTGAAACAATCGCGGTGGAGGCTCAGTACACTTAGCATGTTGGTCGCAGAGAGCACTTTGTCGCATGTCAGACAGCTTGATCGTGCCCTTCGAACTGGCATACATGAACCAGTTGCAGCTTAGCGGGTGGAATTCGGCCGCGGTGATGACCTCCGTCAGTTCCTCCATGTTTGCCGGCTTGATGTCGACGATATTAAAGCTCTGGTCCTGTATGTTCAAGTTCCAGAGGTTTATGCGGAGGTCATCGCTGCTGATGAAGGTCTCGCCATCGCTGTTCACCGAGATGCTGTTGATGTGGTAGGCATGGGCGTTTGCGTACGTGCGACGAGGCACGGCAGCAACGACCGTATCGTGATGTGTAAGGCGGGGGAGCTTGAGGTCTGTCGGGGCTTGGAACTGCTGATGGGCGGAGGGCCTTGACAAACTCGGGCCTCCTCCCGGCAAGTTACCCGGTGTCAGCTCCTGGGAAAGGTTGTTCTCGGCCACAACCTTCAGAGACTTTTCGAAGACCTTCCAAAGCTTGATGGTCTTGTCGTTCGTAGACAGTAGGTAATGCGAGGCATTCTGCCTGCGACACCACTTGATCTTGTTGATCTTTTCCTCTATCTCAAGTGACTTGAGATAGTCGAACTCTGGCTC
This sequence comes from Sordariomycetes sp. S4602, assembly GCA_023628835.1. Taxonomy (NCBI): domain Eukaryota; kingdom Fungi; phylum Ascomycota; class Sordariomycetes; species Sordariomycetes sp. S4602. Next base: position 45,819 of record JAMAJV010000012.1, read on the forward strand.
GTGGGACTGGAACTCGGTGTGGAACTTGTACTCGCATGTCTTCTTCTGTGGATGTCTTAGCGCGGGCGTGGCTAGACGGTGAAGTGAAGAAGAAGATAAATATCCCTACCGATTCATTCCTTTCGAATAGTACCACACGCCCACCCTTGTCTCCAGTCGCGAGGTAGTTCCCGGTATGATCGAATTCGACTGTGGATATGATATCCGCTAAAAGTATAGGAATGGCATGGTTAGCAGCTGACGGAATGTACCGACGAAGAGCACGGAGGGGGGTATGACGCAGGCCAGCCGTAAACATACCTTCCGTAATATCCTCGACATCGCCCTTGTCGCCGAAGCACCTATATCAATCGATTTAGTACAATATAAGAGTGATTCCCACCACAAACGAGGCGCTGCATACTGGGTAAACTTCCACGTGGGGGAGTTCGCCTCGCTATCCACCATCTTCGTGCAGCCACGCGAGTCGGAGTAATATCGTCGTTGAAGCTGAAGACGAGGTAGGAAGGGCGGGGCGGAGAGGATCGAGGTCGCGCGCCAGCAGGCAATAGAAGAGCCTTGGTGGTTGGTCGGTGGGCCCAGAGGATATTCCTGAAGCTTGAGAGGTGGGGTAGATGCTGAGGTTAGAATGGACACGAGAGGGCCGGTCGGACAAGGCAAGCAAGCGAAAAATAGCGTATACCTGTACAGGCGGAACTCGCTCGAACTTGGAACCGCTGCAGCACGGACTAGCAGTGACAGAGCGCGGTGGTGATTATGTCACAGCGTCGGGGTAAGGTCGAAGGTGGAGGGCAAGGCCGTGGTTCTTGGCTGAGCATTCTGGGCATCAGCGGCTCTGGCTGACGAAGAAGTTCAGCTCTAATAACCCGTACTTTTGCCGCCTAGCGGGGACGGGACGCCCGCTTTCCCCATAAAGCACTATCTCTCTTAAAGAACTCGCCCTTCCGTCACCATTCACTAAGGCAATCAACACATGGTATATGCCACATAACATGGACAGTACGTGTTTCTCACTGCCTAGGATGGGTGCAGGACGCTCTTCCCAGTTCCTCAAAAAGCAAGTAACACTGAAAAGCATGTCATGAACCCAGGGCTGAGTGGTCCGACAGTCACATTGCGATGCCAACGCTTCCCTTAATAATCAGAGACACTGCTGTGGGATGGGGCACTGTAGTGGCAGAAGTTGGCGTGTTGTAGTGTGAAGCCCACAGGACCGAGGTTACCGGAATAATGGAACAGGAGACCTGGGATTGCGCTGACAGAACAGGGAAGGGACCCGGCTCTCTTAACACTACCAAATAACCATCATGGGATGCAAATATTATCTATAAAGGACGGCAAACTCTCCCCCTCTCCTCACCCTCTCTCTGTTCTACCCCGTCTGGTGTACCTCTCGCCACCGGTGGCCCGCGTACTAAGTCGACCCCGACATCTAAGAATCTTGGATACCTCGTCATGACTGGCAAGTCTCCTTCAAACCCTCCGGCGGAACCCGGCGGGGCGGAAACTTCGACGAGATCGGGTCACTCTGAGCAGGCAGCGGGATCCAGCTCATCCAGAGATGACCAACTTCCGAAACGCATCGTCAATTCTGCCGCTAGTCTCTCTTCCTCGATGCTAAGCTCGCGATCCATCGGGTCGCCACGTCCAGAAGATATAGGTCTGGCAGACAAGAGCAGAGCCGGGCCGAGCAGCTCCTCATACGCGGCCGCTAACCAGACACCCGTCGCCCATGATGGAATCAGGACCAGCGCGATCGGTCGTCCAAGACCAGGCGAAACAAGCGAGAAGGACGTCAGGTCAGAGGAGAGATTTCAAGGATTCCTTGGACATCCATCACCAAACGTCGACCACGGAACCTGGGCCTTGGACACCCAGTCGCATGATGGCCAGCAGTCGGGCGCCCAGACCCGGACGGTTGACGACCAGGAAAGGCGTGACGGGGAAGAAGTGAACGCCCTCCTAGCAGACCCGGGGTCCCTACAGTTTACGGACAGCGTTGATTTCGAAGGTGTGCCCGCTCAACTGCCCCGTCTACGCGCAGCGCTGTTGGGTCACGAAGGCGTGCCATCGTCCACATGGGACAACCTCCTAAATTTCTGGCCGGTCGTCGACGAAAATCTAGGGTCCAGCAAATCCGCCTGGTTAGCGCAATGGGACGATGTCCTAACGCGTTATACCGATGAAGTATGGGGGGAACTCGGTGCCGACGCAAGGCAAGCGAAGGAAGAGGTCGAGGCGGAATTACAGCATGACGAGGGTGAGCGTGGGCTTCAGTCGCTGCGCCGGTTGAGACAGATACTTGCTCACTTGCGGGGCTCGTAGAGGTTCCTAGAAGTAGAAATTGAAATCCCCGGGTCAAAATGATATCCACTTGGACAGATTCCAGACATGAGTCCTCGTGCAAGCCGTGTTCAGCCTTGGGCCCACCGTTGGGGAATCTGGTTGCTCGATTCGCATGTGAGACGAGGGAAGGTGGGTTGGTCGGGCGCAACGGAATGGGTCGCCCAACCTTGGATTTACCTACACTGTACATGTGCCTCGTAAGAAGGCGAAGCATACCGCTTTATCGAGGCACCAATCCAAAGCACGCACGCCTAATTAAGTTGCATGCAAACGCGACTATGACGCGACTGTTGAATTTGTCTCGGAATATGGGCCCCACTGTCCTCCACCCCGACGGTGCTTGTTCTTCAGTCGTTCCCGCGAGACTGGTGACCCTGCTATCCAAAAATCAAGCCTTCCCTTGTCCTGTCTCGCTCTCCCAAGGAACGCGACATCCGTCTTTAAAGCCCATCGTCGCGCCGTGTCAGCCAGATGTCTCGCGCCGTCAGCACATAGAATCGCCCGCCTCTATATACCAGCCTTCCATGCGCTCTCGCGCCGACCGACTTTGATCTGCCCAAGTCGCTTCCTCACATCATACCTCTAAAGAACATGAGGTCTGCAAGAAAGCGGTCAATCGCGGAACTCGACGACCATGGAGCCGGGGAAGTGCCCCTGTTAAACCGCATTCGAAATATGTGGCAGTTTGCGAACCTGTGCCAATGGATCTACCTCTTTGGTAAAGCAGTCCGCATTCCGGATGACGTCGACGTCGATGTACGCAACATCCAGTGCCAGAGCCTTGTGCTCTTCGTGGGAGATAAAACTCTAATCGCCTCGGGTTCATAGCTTCTAGAATCGGAATGTCTACGGCCACAGTCGACGGTCCTCGGGGACGTCGGCCTCGCCCTGCTCAAGTTTGTCTCGTCGCATCGCGGATTGACGTAGGTGTTCTCTCCAGGCCCGCTACTGCAGAAGCGACGGAAGGAATGCGTTCTAACCGGTCACTGTTCCCTTTAGCCCGGAACTCTTCGACGAATATACACGCCGGCAATATGTTACCCGAGCACCCAGTCAGAACCCCTTCGGGACAGATGACGTTCCAGCTGTCTTCAACGAGTTTGATGCCTTTACGAAGGTATGTGCTGGTCAAATACTGCCTGTCATCCTTTTCGCAAGCACCGCTCTTGCTCACAACCCAACTCGGTAGATTCGCGTCCTTCAACAACTCACGCAGTGGGTGATGGTAAACCCAATCCGCATCCGAGAACGAATGGATGAGCAGCGGGATGTAGACCAGGCCGAGTGGGTGCGTCCCCCCGTCCCCACTCATTGATAGTATGGTGTTGAGCTGACAATCCAATCCTCAGAGGATTGAGCCTTACGGCTGGGACCGGCAAGACCGAACGTATTTCGTACTCGACGACAACAGGATATATCGGCTTTCCGAGACACCGCCGCCACCCCTGCGAGCCAAGTCGAAGAAAAAGCCAAAAAAAGCATACCCCCGGGGAAGCCGGTCTAGCAAGCGGCGTCAGACCGCTCACCTAGCCGGCGAGGAGGACCCCGCACCGGCGGATGAAGCCGAGACCGAACATACCGAAATCGACGACGGGCTAGGAGGTATGAAATGGGAATGTGTTGCCGTCTCCCTAGGAGACGTTGAGGGTTTTTTGCAATACCTACAGCACAGCCGAGACGAAAACGAAAAGGTACTACGTGCGCAAATACAGGACCACCTTGTCCCAATTCTCCAGCAGCAAGAAGAGTCGCGCCGAAAGAAAGCCTTGCAACGAGAGCGGGACCTCTTGAATCTCGCCAAAATGGCGAATGCGAAGCGCTCAAGCCGGATCGCCGATAGGCTCGAGCAGAAGAAACGCGATGAGCAGGAAGAGGAAGAGGAACGACGGCGGGAAGCTGAGGCTGCGGCAATACGACGGGCTGAGAAACAACGCCGGGAGAGGGAGAGAGAACGGGACTCGCGTCTGATGTCGAGAGAGAGAAGACTGAAAGACAGGGAAGCCCGGCAGCTCCGCCATCGGGAAGACATCGCCCAGATGTCGGATGAAAGCAAGACAGAAGGCTCTCAGAATCGTTCGTCCAGTCGGCAATTACGGCAAGCAATTGAACAGCGAAAACAAGCTCTTCAGGATCTCGGCGACGAGGAGGACTGGGTGTTCGACTGCGAATGCGGCGTATACGGCCACGTTGATGACGGAACCCATAGCATCGCCTGTGAAAGATGCAACGTGTGGCAGCACAGCAAATGCGTCCGGGTTGCGGTGGAGGAGGCAGACCATCCTGATTTCCACTTCACCTGCGCGTCTTGCCACCGTCGCGATGCGGCACCGGATCTGCAGCCCCAGGAGAACCTTCGCTCTTTTGAACGCATACCGGCGGCGGATGATCAGACTGAAGCTCCTAGTCAGCCATCCCCTTCCAAGCTTTCCGTTGGAGGTGCTAGCGTGGTGCGAGAGGCAAACCCGCCCATATCACCAGGGCGCCTGCAGGGGGGTGACGGCCGGGTCCATTCAGCTGGCCATTCGGGCGTCCAAGCATCGGTCTACAAGCCCATCCACTCCCCACTGTCCGTCACCTCGCCTCTACTCAACGGGACCTCTGTTCCAAGCCAGACACCAATCCTAAGCGGAAACCCGGCCCGCAGCGACGAAACCGCGCTGCCCCCACCTTCAGGGGGCATTTCACCGGTAAAGCAGACACAGGAGATACCCTGTGATACACCGGCGACCTCAAAGAGTTCGGGTCTGGACCTGTCCTCGACGCCGACGCTCCCTCCCATGGCCCATCCACACATTCCAACGCCGCCAGTAAAGGTGTCACCGCCAGGTAGTGTAGGCGAGAGGCGCATGGATGGGCCCAATGAAAACATACCCTCTGGGCAAGGCTCATAGTCTGTATCTCACCACCTATATCGGCTTCCTAACCCTAAATTACTTACGCCGGGATGTCCACGGGCAAGGAACGAGCCCTTGAGCCTGTGGGCTATGGGGTGTTTATGAGTAGCGAGCGGCGCGGTATGGGGGGGAAAGGGGAACGGGTATGGAGGCGGCGGGCTGTGGCTGTCTTGCTCGGCATTGGCGGAACAGTATGGATGGGGCCTGTGGCCTGTATCCCGCGTCTCCCTAGGCCAGTTCGGGTTGTCGATCTGCAAGTGGCATGTACGTTATGGGCCTTGTCCCGTGTCTTGTGTATGTATATTTCATATTCTCTCGAGAAAACTAGCGATCAGGCTCGTGCTGGCTGGTTTCCGAGGCCGGGGCCTCTCTAACTATGCGGCGTATCCCGCCTGCCCCTTCAGCTCCGCCACGCCAATACGATGTATCTACTGGTTCTGCGATTGTACAGGGATAAGCCCTCGAGCTGTTGGCCTGTCATTGACAGGTCACCGCATGCAAATGTGGTCAATATCCAGATTCAAACGGCCCGCCAGAAAACACTGGCCACGACATTGCTTGGGCGATGGGGCGCGGGGCGTATCAGACAGAGCATACTGGGCGAGCGACGACGGGGAGAGGGGGAGAGGGAGAGGGAGAGAGAGGAGAGAGAGAGGGAGAGAGAGGCGGCAGACAAGGCCAAGGAGGGCGGGCGAGGCTGATGAACGCCCTGTTTGCAAGGGACATTCGGGGCACGAATGGGCTGGCCTATGGGACGTAATTCTACGTAATATGAATTGTGACGAGCTCTGGCAGCGTGGTCCCCCCTTTCCTGCAGGGTAGGCACTTGTGCCCAGCGAGTGGCACCTATGTTAGCACCTAAAGCCGCCTGGCAGCCGACATGTTCCCATCCTCTCGGCCGCCCAGGACAGAGGCAGCTGCTCCCGGGCAAGTGGTAGAGTCTTATAGCCGTGTCCGGAGCTGCGCCGAGAGGACGGGATGTACATGTATGCAAGTACGTGCACGTGAGGCAATGGATGTGCGGGAGGTTGGTCCATGCGGGCAAAAGCGGCCAACTGTAACATGCTTGGGAAAGACAGGCCATGCAATGACAGGCGGTCTCCCTCAGACAGGGATGGCGATGGCGGTGGCGGCGATGAAGCAGGAGGAGGCACGCGCTGCAACCAAAGCGACGCGGGAAGGCGGAGGAATGCTGCATGGTGGTCCCGTGGCTTGCCGGCCAATGACAAGCCGCGGGCCCAACGCTTTCGGCAGGGCAGGCATTGAGCCAAACATGCCAACGCCGGATGCATTCCAGACTCTCCCCGCCCGCTTTTGATGGATGTGGACTAGCCTGGTGCGTGAGTCTCGCGCCGCGATGACCGGAATCCGCTCTTCCATCCGCCGGACCTGGCTTGGCCCCTCCGCGCCAGGCCGCGTTGCGCCGTGGAGTGCTCGGAGAGGACGCTGGATTCCAACCACGGACCCTGGCCATGACACTGCAGCCCTGGAGACGGAGAGGCACGGGGGCGTGTGCTTTTGCGTGTGCGTACACTCGGAGCGCCCCCGGAAAGCAGCCATCAGGGCAAGTGGCCCGTTCCCTGGGCGCAGACCCCGTCCCTTTATCCATGTGCATGTCCACGCCTCCCAGCTCCGATTCCCCGCCGTGCCCGGGGACGGCCTGCCGCGGGGAGTGGTGCTGCCTGAATGCGGAAGCCCCAGCCCAGTGCCCGGAAACGCCAGTCCGAAGAGGCGGGCTGGATTGGGCGTGGCTGTCAAAGGAAGCGTGCCCGCCAGGGAGTATACAAATACCACTGCTCTCCGTGTTGCTGGAAACACTGCGCGCATGCCACGACAAAGACCAGAGCGTCCGTCCCCTTAGACCCGGCCGCTGCCCGCCCAGTGCTCTGAGTAAAACGACAGGTCCCCGTGTCAGACTGCAAGATTGCATGTCCCTGCAGCTGTCAAAGAAGAGAGAGACCCAGGGATGTGACAACCCCCAACCACGACTGAACAGCACAATCTTGGTTCCCCGTGTGTAAAAGAGACCCTGGATATCCCTTACACACCACGCTGCCTCCCAATCGGGCATACCCCAAGGCTGCAGACAAACCACCCAGAAGCCTACCTGCAGGTACCAGACACGAACCGACCATCGAACAAGCTTCTGCTCCAAGGTCAACAGGAGCCCCGGCCATCACAGCAATACCACACCTTCACACAATCCACGGTTGGCCTCTGACCCATCCTTTCCTTGCCTCCCTCACGAGGAAAAATCCAGCCAAGCCTCCTTATCTGCGCGAACAGTGGCCACACAGCTGGCCTTGTCCCTCAACCATTGACCCCCCGGGCTTCAACGGCGAAACGACGATAAATACCTACAAGACTTTCAGTCGGGTCCAAGGAAAACCTACCTCGTCAAACCCTGGTCTTTCCTGCCCCCCCATCGCGCCACAAGACTGATGGACAGTCACCTTGAGCCTCCGTCACCAGCCCCGTCTCCAGGCATGTTGGGACTCGACCAGATGATCGGACATAGTGATGCCGGCGTCTTATCCCACCCTGGAATGACGACGAGGGGAGCTGCTGGTGCTCCTTCTCAAACACATGTCTACTACGACTCTTCCCCCCCATATCACGGGACGGCAGACCTCGGAAAGCACACCCCGACATACTCCCTTCAGGCCGATGTAGCGTATATGGTAAGCCCCATCCCAGTCCCATCGGCTCCCCGGCCAGCAGACAATCGCCAGAGTCCGCACGAAGCTAACGTGACCCAGCAACCTAGGGCTTACACCACACCCGAGACATCGCCCCCCATGGTGTCGCAGCGGGCCGGCGGTCAGTCCAGGCGCACCACGCAAGTATCGAAACCGAGGCAGGCAAATTCAACACACTCCAAAGGCAACCGGGTATCGAAGCCCGCGCCGAAGAAGAAGAGGGAAAAGGGGAGGAGGGAAGGAGGGAGGTCGAAAAAGCAAGACCGACTCCCGGTCATTCAAAGGCCGCTCAGTGAGCTAGCAGGCGGTCATCCCAGCGTCGAGGTACCCGACATCGCGGCCTACGTCGGGCGCCCGAAGGAGGACAGACAGCGGGAGGTCGCCAAGGACAAGAAGGACCCCGGAAAGATCAAGCGCCCCATGAATTCTTTCATGCTGTACCGGAAGGCTTACCAGAACCTGGCAAAGGCACTGTCCCACGAACAGCACCACAATATAATATCGCAGGTGGCCGGGGACGGGTGGAGGATGGAGCCCGAACACGTCAGGAAGCAATTCGAGGACTGGTCCACCATCGAGAAGGAAAACCACCAGAACGCATACCCGAATTACAAATTCGCCCCGACCAAGTCGTCGGCGCGGAAACCGAAGAATGGGCGCGCCGATTCGGAGGACAGGGCCGTGTTGGACGATCCGGACTGGGAGTCCCAGAGGCCTGCCAGGGACAACAGCCGGCGTGGCCAGGCCGCCGAAGCCACGCCCATGTCGATCTTCGAGCCGTTCCATCCCCACGGGTCGCCAGATCCGGGCATGCTGTACACCCCGGCCCCGCCCCCGTACACGACCATAGGGGAGGCCCTCCCCCCGCCATACGACAACACCGGCGCTGCTGGAGCTCAGTACTACCAGCAACACATCCACCACCCCATGCCAGGAAGGAGTGGGTTGGTGGAGGATGTCATGATCCGTGGAACCCCATCACCGGCCGCCTATGGAGGCGAGCAGGATGCCTACCATGGCCCGCCGAGCCAGTACCCGCCAATCGCCCAACACGGAGTGCCTGAGCAAGCTATCGACCCCTCGCTGGTCGCGGGGCCGGGCGCTGCCCGATACGACGATTTTTACGCCGGGTTCAGCTTCGACGCAGATAGGCAGTGGCAGGGCCACGAGATGCCGGGCTCCGGAGCTCCAGTGCTACAGGAGGAGTCGATGGCGCCGCTCGACAGCGTCCTCGGTCAGGATCCCCACCTCCCCTTTCTCAGGGGAAGCTGGCAGCTCTCGGAGGTCGGTGAGCAGCAGCACCAACTTGACGGCTGGGCGGCTTAGTGCCCACTCAGTCCCAGGAGCGAAGCATGAAGTGGTTCTGGAGTTGTCTAAGACGACTTTGGTTGGAGATTCGGGGAGTGCGGTACATATCCTAGTCATTTTTTTTCCGCGTTGGGAGCATAGAGGTCGGAGTTGATTTCCCCCCATCTTTTTTTTTCGTAGACATCATTGCATGGAGTTGAATACATGATTGATATTAATCTCGGAATGGTCGGCGGCAAATGCGTCACGTCCTCTTTGTCGACCGGGTTCGCGGGAGTTGATGTTCAACCTTGGCCCCGCTTTCCCCTTGCCGTAAGAAAGTACCGATACAAGGATTCCCGCTAGTAGCATAATCAGCTAGGACATATGTGCTGTGCTGTCATACAGCTGCATCGAAGCTGCATCTGATTATCCAGCAGAGCTCTGCCCAGGTAATACATAGACTCCAGAGGCGAACGCCAACAGCCCGTCCGACTGTCCCCGCCCTTTGCTCCTCGATAAAACCGGAACCCGAATTCCACAATCACGAGCCCACTTGGGACGCAAGGCATATTCTCCGAGCTATGGCCTGGATATCCCGCGCCACAGTCGGCTTCGGCCTCGTGTTGCTCGCTCACGCGTAAGGCCTTCTTCCTTCTCCATGTTCTTCCTTAGGTGGAGTTTGCCTTCGTCTTACAATTGATGCACAGCTATTACTCCGCCCAGGAGCATTCGAATCGAGCTTCCAGGGCCATCCCTTCCGCGGCTCCGGCGGCGTCGCACAGTACAGCGTCCGACGCCCACTCGTTACCTATCGACATCGTTATCGAGGCCGTGACCGCCACCCTTGTCGTGTGCCTCGGCCTCGTGCTGGGCGCTCCGGTCCTGCGGCCGATACGGTGGCGTGTTTGGGCCGGGAAAATTGAGAGAGAAGGGCGGGCAGGGTTCGCAACTGGAAATGACGGCAACAGCAGCAGTGGGGCATTCGTTGGAAACCCCTTCCGCATGCTAGAGACGCGCCCTGGATTCGTGGACATCAGGCGCCAGAGGACCGAATTCGCCCAGTGGGCCAAAAGCAGCAAGACCGCATAATAGATGTGGGGTGTCTAGGGTGTACCTAGTGTGAATGCCAGTGGTTGCGCGGGGCTACATGAAGTGCCGTCGCCAGCTTCCTCCTCGCGGTTACGGATAATGCCTGGTCCATACGCATGTCTCCATATGGCTGGGTTGCTGGCGCTTCCCAGCTTGGGCTTGTTCCTATGACGCCCCTTGAAATCCCATGTTGCCCTCGGCCGGGGAATCGGGAGGCAACGCAGGGGAGAGCACATGGGCAAGGCGGATTAAGCCCTTTCCGCCACCCCCTAGACGATATGGGCATTCTCCTGCACTTGTATGTTTGTTAAATTGATATTAAGTTACGACGACGACGAAGCTATGTAATCCGTACATGTCAACACCCCACGATGGTTCCTTCCTCGCCGGTCCTCTGCACGTGCACTGGTATGATGAGTATTAGGGTGTCGGGACCCCTTCCCACACGCATCAAATATTCCCCCAGGGCCGTCGATGAGGCCATTCAACTAGGAATGTTCTTCGGGGAAGTTTCGTCCTTGCCAGCACACGGCTCGGTGCAGCCATGCCTTGCAAACAGCCACCGAGGAGCCTTCGGCCCTGGGCACCACCGTCAAGCAGCTCCCGGGCGTGTCACAGCACTGCCATCGGCGAGTCATTCAATCCTTTCAGCGATGACCCGCCGAGAACCTCGTCGGATCGCCGCCATCCCGCCGTTTCTTCATCGCCTGGGGCATCCAGAATCTCCCTGCGATATGATGGGGACAGCATTGGTGAATCATCCAACTATCATCGCCAACCTCCCCGTGAGGGGGGTTTTGGCGGCTTCCCGCCAGTAGCTTCTCCCATAGCACGGGTACCTCTGGATTCAGCTCGGCCCGTGGAAGTCAACCCGCGGGAACTTGCGGTGTCCTTTCGCGCTGCTGTTTCGAACCGCGGCGACAACGACACTACCTTGGCGATGGATATGAAGACCGACGCGACACTCGGCTGCGCGTACTTCTCTAGCGACAGCAATACCTTGTTTCTTTTCCAAGAGGTAGCCGGTGCGGAGATGGTGCTAGTCGACCAGTTGCTATTCCATGCGCGGCCGGGGGTGATATTACTACCGTCACGCGCTCCGGAGAACTTGGTCCAACACCTAGAAAGGATGGCTGCCCCTGCCATCGAAGGTATTTACCTGCTTGTGTGTTTGCGTCGGAGATGGCCGGTTTCTCAGCACTTGTGTTAGCCGGTGACGAGGGAGCGTTCACAGTCCGGACTATGCGGTCCGCCGAGTTTTCCTACGAAACCGCCATAGAGCGACTTGTCAGTCTGGACAAGGCAATGCCGAGACGCTCGGAGCAGACCCCGGGGGTGATGAGCCCGGGTGAAAATGGAGAAGGCCTGGATGCCAACGTCAGACGGATGAGACTGAGCACGATAATCGATACGGACTGTCGACTTTCCGTAACAAACACCCCCCCGCTAGTGCCATGGGAACACAGTTGACCTTGTCTCTCTAGGTTGGGTGTTCGGGGGCAGTAATCGACGACTTGAACCGCCGTCGCGAACTTTCGATGGTTCCGGAGGCTCACGATATCTTGTCTACGGAGATGTTCACCCTTGCTGACCGCATGTTCGTGAACGCAGACACTTTGGCTTCCTTGCAGATTCTTCGCTCCGAGTTGCACCCGAATTCCCAGATCCAGACCTCGGACAATCTTCCAAGCGGATTTAAAGAAAGCCTGTCAGTTTTCGGACTTTTCAAACAACTGGCATGTACCCCCCAGGGGAAAACGAAGCTCCGACAAGTGTTTCTACAGCCCACGATAGATTTAACGGTGATAAGGGAACGCCAAAGGGCCATTTCCACTTTCGCCTTGGTCGAAAACGAGGGCGCAGTTCGTGAGGTCCAGCGATCCCTGAGGAAGATGCAGGATATGAGAAAGGTGGTCTCGCGTCTGGAAAGAGGTGCCAAGTTGACACTCTTTCACGCCTCGGCCGATCATGGGCTGTGGCGGACGCTGCAGAAGTTCGCTGTCCATGCGGTTGTCCTGCGCGAGAGCCTTTCGAAGCTTTCTTTTCCGGGCGGGGTAACGGGGTGTGTGGAGAGGGTAACGAGCTGTTCCTTTACAAATGAAGGGACAGACTACCAGCTAATTCATGTGGTAGGTTTTGTCTGGGATAGATTCCGAGGCACTTAGTATTGTTGGCAGACTTGTGGGAAAGACTATCGACTTCGAACAATCAGCCAGCCGGGGCCATGCTGCCGTTGCCTCCGGAGTTGATTCCCGCCTGGATGGGCTGAAGCATGACTATGATGGGATGGGATCGTTCCTAACCGAGGTCTCGTCGAAACTCCTGAGAGAGTTGCCAAGCTGGGCTCGGAACCATGTCCGGAACTGCTTATTCCTTCCCCAGCTTGGTTTTCTCACCGTGGTTGAGATGGATGGCGAGACGGGGGCAGGCAAATACGACGGCCAAGGCCTGCAAGGAGATACATGGCTCAGGGCATTTAGTGCCGAAAACGTCGTGTATTACAAGAATCGCCGCATGAGGGAGCTAGATGCGCACTTTGGTGACGTTTACGGCATCATCGTTGGTATGTTCTGCCTCGGGCCCCTTTCTCCCAACGCGTCTCCGATGTGGCAAGGCGACGCTGGAGGGGCTTACACACTATAACTGGACCAGGTTGCGAGATAGAGATACTGCATGAGCTGGCAGACCGCGTCCTTTACTACCAACGAGAGCTCGTGAGTGCGTCTGACCTTTGCGGTGACTTGGACAGCACCATGGCCCTGGGAACGGGCGCAAAAAGATACGGATGGGTGGCGCCAACGGTAACGGACACGTCCAACATCATTGATATCCAAAGCGGGCGCCACCCCCTCCAGGAATTGGCCGTTTCACACTATATCCCGAACGACTGCTATCTGAGGGGCTGCGGTAGTCCAGATGGCGAAGATGGCGGGGAAGTAGAAGAGCTAGGAGGCCGTTCGGCGCAGCACACGAACGTACTCATTTTGACCGGACCGAATCATTCGGGCAAGAGCATATATCTCAGACAAGTCGCACTAATTGTCTACCTAGCCCATATCGGCAGCTTCGTCCCTGCCCAGAGGGTCACTGTCGGGCTGACGGACAGGATTCTGACACGCATGACCACGAAGGAGAGCGTCTGCAGGAGCGAGAGCGCGTTCTCCATCGACTTACGTCAGATGGCCTTCGCGGTTGGCTCAGTTACCAGGAGGAGCCTTGTTCTGGTGGACGAGTTTGGTAAGGGGACCCAGACAGAAGACGGCGTAGCGTTAATGGCGGCCTTAATCGGCAACCTTGCCCTTCGACGGAATGAGTCGCCACGTGTACTTGCGGCCACTCACCACCATGAGCTTTTCGAGCCCGGCGTGCTCAATATGGGCCCGAGCATGACGCTGGCTCATATGGACGCCCGTGTTAATGTCGAAGACGAAGGGTCGGGCAACGAACTCATCTTCCTTTACGCCTTAGTGCCCGGAAGAGCCACCACCAGCTTCGGGGTCCGTTGTGCAGCCATAAATGGGGTGGACGTGAGGGTCGTACAGAGAGCCGAGGAGGTCGCGGCATTGCTGGCCTCACAAAAGGACTTACAGTCGGCGTGCGCGGATCTATCTGACGACGACGCGAATCGACTGGAAAAAGCGGAGGCGGTCTCTCGAAGACTTTTGACTGTGGATCTGGAAGATAACCGGTCCCGGGACGGGACGGCGAGGGACGGACGAGGACACACCAAGGGGCTGGTTGACCTGTGTATCAGCGTGGGTGCTGATGGATAAGAGCTATTAATAGCCGCAAATGGGTTTGCATTGTACCTCGTACGAGAAGGGGGCTGGAGCGCGGTTATGAATGACGGGAGCAAGGGGTCCGGCGGGTGGTGAGGAAGGGTACTTGTACAGGAACTCGGGCCCGGACAGCATGACGGGTCAACCCTGGTGAACCGTGGAGAAAGTGGGGTCATGTTTCTGGCTTGCGTGTATTAATACAAGAGCCTCGTTTTCGACCAATGAGCATCGGCTTGGACACGCAGCTGGAACGTCTCCCGCTCCTGACTTCCCGTCTGAAGAGGCCCGTGGCTTCACTGCATGCCAAGCCACCTCGTCCTCTTGTGGCCCATCTCTGCTACCGACACGATCGTTCTTTCTGCGTTCCAGTCTTATTTTGCACACGACTTCGCTTGACGCGCCTCGACCGATACCCGACCGACCCTTACTCTCTCCTTTGGGACGCGCTGGGCTATTGGACCTCACCCAGCTTTCGATCATGCGCTCGATATCTGCTACTGCAAGCCTGTGAGCGGCGCCAATCCCGCGAACTTGCCGTCATGTCCGACTCGCGACCCTTACACGCCGGGGAGCCCGAGCGGCGTCCTCGGGGATCCCAGGATCTCCAATCCATACCGTTACAGAGCCTCCATGACTCGCTACAAGAGGGTCGGCTGCAGGCAGCCACCGACCTCTCCGACCAGAGAACTGGCGCCCCCGCACTCGCCCCCCCGTCCGAACCGGCTGCGTACTGGGATGAGCCGTACGGGAACAGGGTTATCGAGGGCAACTCCAACGGCGACCGAGTTAACCGTGCCGAATCCCCTATTGACGCGACCGCTCTTCAGTTCGCTCTCCCGCCGGGGATCGACGACCCTGCCTTAGGGAATCCATACGAGACGCAGACGGACTATTACGACGAGCTCCCCGTAGCGGAGAATGAGTCTGATACCGCCCCTCTCACATCACGGGCTGAGCCGATGGCGGGCACCTTGTCTCCCCGTGGTCAGGGCTCACACCCTAGGGATAGCTTTCAGACGGTCTCCGACATAGGCAATAGCCCTTCTCGGTCGGGCGACAGGCAAACGAGACTCGACCTTGCACCGGGGTTCCGGACTTCGCTTGCGCCGGGCGATGCCCGCCGCTCTGGAGCCCCCTCTACATCCGGGGCGTTATACAAGGCAGGGTCGATAGTGCGGGCCATGTCTCAGCGCGTTGTCAATATCAGCGGTGACGGTGAGAATCTGGACCGAAGACCGAGCCGGCGTCGTTCTCGCTCCCCAAGCGAAGATGGCCGGCGCCAGACCCGACACGAACCAGCTATGGACGATGAAGACACTTCCTACCCTTCCCAAGTCTTCCCGCCTAGTCCCTCGGAGAAGAAAGCGGCTCCTCGAGTATCAATGGCTGGTATCCGCCCGTCACCAGCGCTCGGAATTGCGATGAACCCCCTCAAAGGGAAGAGCCTGGGCATATTTTCTCCCGAGAATCCGGTTAGGAAGGCGCTGTGCGAGCTTCTAATACACCCATGGACCGAGTTCTTCATTCTGGTGTTGATAGTTCTGCAGACTATCCTCCTTGCGATCGAGTCTGGGCCTAACGTTTACGAGGAAGGAAACGCTCGGCCTGACAGATGGGGCAGAACCCGAATTGACTGGGCGCTTCTTGGCCTGTTTATCATCTTCACGTTGGAAATTGTGGCGCGCGTTATTGTATCCGGGTTCGTCCTGAATGCGGCCGAATACAGCACCATTGACCGGAAACGCGGAGTCAGAGCTGCGATTGCCGACCAGTACAAGCTTATCTTCCAACCGGAGCGCCAGAAATCGGTGCGAGGTGCCCGCCAGACCCGGCCGGACCCGGCGGCTTTCGCCAGGTCCTTCACCTTCGCTCAACGGCAGACCAAGACTGTCGAAGACGAGCGCAGGTTCCAGCTGGCTCGCCGAGCCTTCCTGCGTCATGGATTCAACAGGCTGGACTTCATTGCGGTTGTGGCGTTCTGGACATCCTTCGTGCTGGGGCTGTTCGGTCTTGAAAAACAGTACCATTTATATATCTTCAAGATGCTCAGTTGCTTGCGCATCATCCGGCTGCTGGCACTCACCAACGGAACGGCTGTTGGTTCGCCCTTTTAATTGCTATCGATCTTGATTCTCGGCTGACCGCTGTTGCAGATCATTCTTAGGAGCCTGAAGAAGGCCACCCCGCTGCTCATCCGTGTTGCGTTCCTCATCGGTTTCTTTTGGCTGATTTTCGCCATCATCGGCGTGCAGAGCTTCAAGGAAAGTCTGAGCAGGCAGTGCGTCTGGCTTGATCCTCTCGACCCCGAAAACAAGACAGCCTCGTTTACCAATTCTTTCGGCTTTTGCGGTGGGTATCTGGATAATTCGACAGGCGAAGAGAAGCCCTGGATGAGACTGGGCAACCCAGACGACCTAAGCGACCTCCAGTCCACTGGAGGTTCTGGCAAAGGATTCTTATGTCCTCGTGGGTCGATTTGTCTCCAGCAGGACAGCCCTTACAACGGCACGGTTCACTTCGACAACATCGTCCACTCCTTGGAACTGGTGTTCGTTATCATGAGCGCGAATACATTTACCGATCTCATGTACTACACGATCGATTCGGATTACCCCCCAGCGGCGTTATTCTTCGGGGCAGGCATCATGATCATGATGCTGTGGCTGACCAACCTTCTTATCGCTGTCATCACGTCCTCGTTCCAAATAATACGCGAGGAGAGCAAGGCCAGCGCTTTCACGGCCAAGGACGAACCTTCCGACGCCGAGCCGGAGGAATCCATCCCGAAACGCCCATCAATGCTACAAAAGCTTTACCAGAAGACGCATCTCGTCTGGATACTAGTCATCACATTCGGCCTTGTTGCGCAGGCGTGCCGCAGTTCCACGATGGGACCTACGCGGGAAAACTTTGTCAACGTCGCGGAGGTAGTCGTGACTATCCTACTCGACATTGAGATCATAATCCGGTTCTCGGCTGACTGGCGGGGTTTCCATCGGAGCTGGCGGAATCTCTTCGACCTTGCGCTCGTCGTGATAACCTCCATTATCATCATCCCACCCATCCGACGCTCGGGGGCGCCTTACGAGTGGCTGACGGTTTTTCAACTCCTTCGTGTTTACCGAATAGTCATGGCAGTGCCCGTCACTCGGAAGCTTATCCTCTTGGTGCTGGGAAATGCGATGGGTATAGGCAACCTCATGCTCTTTGTCTTTCTCATCACTTTCATCATGGCCATCTTCGCGGCGCAGCTTTTCAGGGGTGAACTGCCCCAGGAGGACGACGACGGCGAACTATACACCGTCTCATTCTTCACTATATTCAACTCGTTCCTCGGAATGTATCAGATCCTCACGAGCGAGGACTGGACCGATATGCTCTATGCCGTTACGGCCTCGGGGAAAGAGTTCAACACGGGTTGGATCGGGGCCGTCTTCCTCATGGGATGGTTCGTCCTCTCTTTCTTCATTCTCGTGAACATGTTCATTGCTGTCATCCAAGAGAACTTCGACGTTTCTGAGGATGAGAAGCGGGTGGAGCAGGTGAGGGCCTTTCTCCAGAAAAAGGAGCTGGGCAAGACCTCGAACAACGTTGCTCTGTCGACAATATTCAGCTTCGGACGAAACCACAAAAAGAAAGACCCCTTGGATTTCGGCCCAAGGACCATCGAGATGCTGTTGAAAGACTCGGTAGTCCACGATTTCCTCGACGATCGGATGGGCTCGCTGCATGATGGCTCCGACCCGTCGCATCAGCCCATCAGGCAGTTCACCACGGTAGCGGGCGACGTTGAGCCTGGGTACTTTTCCACGGCCTGGGGAAGGCTTGCCGCCAAGTTCACGGGCCGGGAGCCCAATCCGTTTTACTCCAACATCCGCCTCGACACTCCGAATAAAGCCATGGATCCCCGCGAGATGGCACACCAGACCGTGACGGCCGCAGGCGCTCGACGCAAGGCCCAGCGCGAGTACTTGGCGCGTTATCCGAACTACAACAACTCTCTTTTCATCTTCACCCCGCAAAACCCAGTCCGACGCCTTTGTCAGCGGCTGGTTGCGCCGGGTAGGGGGAGCGAGCGCTTCGACGGGGTCGAGCCGAACAAGGTTGCTTGGTACACGTTCTCGGCCTTCATTTACGCTGTCATTGCCACCATGGTCGTCCTTGCCTGTATTACCACGCCGCTATACCAGAAGGAATACCGCGAGAACCACCAGTTCAGCGCTCGAAACTGGTATGTGTGGACGGACCTGGCCTTTGCCGGAGTCTTCACGGTCGAGGCCATCATAAAAGTCATCGCAGACGGGGTTTTCTGGACGCCAAATGCCTATTACCGCAGTTCGTGGGGTGTCATTGACGCTGTGGTGCTCATCACCCTATGGATCTACGTGTTCACGCTGCTCGCGAACGACGGCGCTGTCTCCCGTGCGATCGGGGCCTTCAAGGCGCTGAGAGCTCTACGACTTCTCAACATCAGCAGCAGTGCCCAGGACACCTTCCATAATGTCATCATATGGGGCATGTGGAAGATCATCCCTGTGAGTTTTGTTCCTTGTGCTTGGCCTCCCAGGCGTTCCAAGCTAACTGGTGCCACAGCCCGCATTCGTGTCCATATCTCTCCTCATCCCCTTTGCCCTATATGGGCTGAACCTTTTCAACGGGACCATGATGTCGTGCAACGATGACGATGACGCTATCACTCGGATTGTGGATTGCTTCGGGGAGTACGCGAGCGAGCCCTTCAGCGAGAACTGGCCGGTCTTGGCTCCGAGAGTCGCCTCCAATCCGTATCGCAATTTCGACGATTTCGGATCCGCACTCTTCAGCCTATTCCAAGTTGTCAGCCAAGAGGGCTGGGTTGCCCTCTCGTTCCAGGCCCAATCCATAACGGGCAGAGGCCTTCAGCCGCAAGACTTCACCGCGCAGGGCAATGCGATCTTCTTCGTGGTGTTCAACCTTCTCGCCACCGTCTTCGTCCTCACACTGTTCATATCCGTCTTCATGCGAAACTACACTGAACAGACTGGCGTTGCCTTCCTCACTACGGAGCAACGATCCTGGTTGGAGCTGCGAAAGCTTCTGAGACAAATCTCGCCGTCGAAGACGTCATACAGTGACAAGGGGCAGGCGTGGAAGAAGTGGTGTCACAAGCGAGCGATCGAGAAGAGAGGCACATGGTATATCACAATCACGTTCGTCTTGGTCTGCCACCTGGGGTTGCTGGTCAGCGAGTTCAGCGATGAGCCGGCGTTCTGGTCGCAGACGAGGAACATCCTGTTTTTCGTTTTCATCGTTCTCTATGTGATTAACGTGGCCATTCGAATCATCGGTTTGGGTTGGTCGCGCTTCAGGAGAAGCTCGTGGGATCTATATTCCCTGGTTGTCGTCACGGGGGCCTTTGGGGCCAACCTGGCTCTGCTGATCACCGGGACCCTAGTGGAAGCCTATGTGCAACTCCACAAGTTTTTCCTCGTGGCGCTGCTCCTTCTAGTCATCCCTCGGAACGACGCGCTGGATCAGCTCTTCAAGACGGCAGCGGCTAGCTTGACGAAGATAAGCAGCCTGCTTGCCACGTGGCTCATCTTCTTCCTCGTTTTCGCCATCGCGATGACCCAGGCGTTCAGCTTGACTCGGTTCGGTGAAGAGGAGGGCAACGGGGTCAACCTGCGGACGGTGCCGAACGCGCTGATCCTACTCTTCCGCATGAGTTGCGGCGAGGCCTGGAACGACGTCATGGAGGACTTTGCGAACATTGAGCCGCCTCTCTGCGTCGAGAGCGATGATTTCTTCAACAGCGACTGCGGCAGCAAGCCATGGGCCCGGTTCCTCTTCGTTGCGTGGAACATCCTCAGCATGTACATATTCGTCAACCTTTTCGTCTCGCTCATTTACGAGAGCTTCAGCTACGTCTATCAGAGGTCAAATGGGCTTACCGTGGTCAATCGGGACGAGATCCGGCGGTTCAAGGAGGCCTGGCGCAGCGTTGACCCGGCTGGGACCGGGTTCATCAGCAAAGAAGCCTTCCCGCGGCTTCTCGGCGAGCTTTCGGGGGTTTTCGAGATGCGCATATACGAGGCGGGGGATTCTGTACGCCAGATCCTCGAGGACGTGAGAAATGAACAACCCAGCGCAAGGCACATGTCTATAGGGACGGCGGGAGGACAAAGCACTGGGGTAGACCTCGACAGGCTCAACGAGAGGCTATCGCACATCGACGTGGAGAGGGTGCGGGAGCGCCGGCGGCGGTTTGACGTCTTTTACGAGGAGGTGATGGTGTCGGCAGAGCCGGACAGGGGCATCTCCTTCACAACGGTGTTGATGATTATCGCTCATTACAACGTCATTAGTGACAGCAAGAGCCTGAAGTAAGTACTGGAGATACCCCACGTCATCCGGGACACGTCTGGCGGGCCAAGAGTAAGATGAGCATTCCACTAACAACGGACCCTAGGCTCGAGGAGTTTCTCAAACGCCGCGCTAGGCTTCAGAGGGTGGAGGAGGAAGTCAGGAGGAGAATCGTGCTCGGATTCTTCGAGACTCTGTACTGGTCTCGGCAGTTCCGGAGGCACATGGATCGGAAGAGGGCCGGGCGAATGGAGGGGATCCCGCAGTTCGGCGTCCCCGATATCTACGTGGACGACAATGAAGGATCAGGCGACGAGGGCGAGGGCGACTTCAGCGGCGAGCGGGGATCAAAGAGGCGCTACCCGGCGAGGAATCTGAGGGTGGAGGATGCGGCGGCGGGCCAGTCCAGCAACAACCGCAGTAGCTGGGGCAGCTCACCAAGGAACTCGGCGGACAGGTCCTACCAGCACCCTCTCGGGGCGCCTCGGACTGCGCCATCGTCGCCCACGCACCATCAACAGTCGGGCTCGGCGTTTAGTTTCGACCTGCAGACGCAACCCGGGGAGCAGGCGGGGACAGGGCGGTCCGGCGGCGACGTCAGGAGACAGACCAGCGTGGGCGGGCCATCAGGGGTGCAGGACATGTTGGACGACTCTGTGTGGGTGGAGAGTCTTCGGCGGAGCGCGACGATTAAGAGATCGCAGAGGGGCTCTTATCGGTACGGGGACCAGGATTGATGTGGTGATGCTCTTTTTTGTTTGGCGTTTAGGGTAGGGGACTGGCATTTTCTCGGTAGCACATTTTGCCGCCGCCCTTTTTCTTGTCCTCTTTCTTGTCACGATATGAGTTGGAGAGCGCGATTCTCGTTAATCATCATCATGTAGACATATGAGGAGTGTGGTGGTTTTTGGACGAGGAAGATAGAGGTACACTCCCCGTGGCCCTCGCTCCGGACGCGGAAACAATAGACTTCGGAGGTACAAGTATTGATGGCAACCTTGGGGGGCTCTATATATGGAAATCTCTCCCTAGCAAGCGGAGTTGGTACACACGAGAGGCGCGGTGGATGGCTCAGTCTGGTGTTTGCGCGCGTACTTACTTGCACAATTGCAACGAGCACCAGCACATCACCAAACAATACGTACAGAGTACGTGGAAGAGCATTGTTGCTGTCATCAGCAATTCACAGCTGTTGACAGTTGATAGAATTGCCAAGGCAGGACCTGGTTGCAACAGTAATTAATGAGTGGGCAGGCGCAGGGAAACACATCACGCACACAGATCCCAACCGGGAATGGTCGTGGCACAAAGACGCATCCAGACCGCGTCAACCGAGCCCCAAAACACGGAGCTTTGTCGAGCTTTGGGTTCGGCGTCGCCACTCCCCCTGGCGTGCCTGGACCGCTGCCCGTGCCCCGTGCTGCCCCTGCCCCTGCAACTCCCCTGGGCAGCCGGAGATGGAGCCGGAGATGGAGCCGGCGGTGGCTCCGCAATGTTTCAGATTCCCGCTAACCCAAAGCGGCCAATCTTAGGTTCGCGCTATCACGAGCAACGGTCCATGGTTTGATTACTCCGTATGTACTGTACTCGGTAGGGGGGGGGGGGGGGCCGTCGTTCCGCCACCGGGGGAGGCATGTGCTGATGGCGGGAAGCTCGACGTCGTCCGAGTGTTCTGCTCCAACTCCACACATCCCGGCCGTGCTGGTGGGAGTCGAGAAAGGCGGGTTTCACGGCCCTGCTCCTCGCGGCTTCCAAGGCTTGTCTTCAGCACCAGGTGCCATCTGAAACAGCTTTGTTGTGGCATCGCCCCGTGCCACGGACCACTCGCCACAGGCGGTGAAACTCCACCGTACGAATTGGGCCTGCCTGCGCTGCGGGGGTTTCCATCGTGGAGAATACTGGCATGGCTCGATCAACGGGGCGATCAAACAGATTGCAAGGGGCGGATCAAGGGACCTCGACCGCCTTGGCTGTGCACGCACATACGCTCAGAGCCTGTAAGGGGATCGTTAGCGGGGACCCATGCAGGTACAGCTGCAGGTGCTGTCACTGTTGCTCGGCCGTTTCGAAGGAAGCCCGAACAGGGGAACGCAAATCCCCAGCCTGCACCTTTGGACCGTCCGACATCATAGCCAGGAGCATGGGCAGGGAATACATAGCCACAGGGAAAGCACGGGCGGAGGTCTTGACACGGGCACGGATGGGATCCGACATGGGCGCAGCCGAGTCACCCGTTTCCCAGGTTGTGCGACTACATACGAAGCACGCATCGTCGCGATGCATTCCAGAACCCGTCGGGATCAAGAGCCCTCACACATGCGACGCGGTCATCAGCCAAAAAACGCGCCCCGGCTCATCCAAGACTCGGGATTCCGCTTTGGGCGGGCGCCATGATTCTCGACCTTCGTGTCCAGGACGCAGACGCGTTGGCAGCTCGGTCCGTTGGCGTGAACAACAACAGCGAGACGTGCTGGGCCCGGTGGCGGGCACAACACGCAGCGGCCCGAGATCAGCTTGATTTGGCGTGGCTCGTAATCGCCAGTGCTCCCGCGCCTTGTCAAACCTCGCAGTGATTGCGAGGTAATACCCTGAGCGGCGGAGCTCCCTCCTTGTTTGAACCAGCCAGGGTGCGAGCCCCCCAAGGGGGAAACAGGGGCCACGCATGAACCCTGGCCTCAAGCACGAATATGAGACGGGCACGGCACAAACAGGCGACGCTCGCCTAATAGCCCGTTCCTCCTCCTCCTCCGCAGCTCGCCCGGTTCTGCCACGGAGAGGGAGGGAGAGAGATCCAAATCGAGGTACGTACTCTGTGTCAAGTGAGCCCGATGGACGTCGGGTGCAGGTGGGGCCCGCGTCCCCCCATGCGAGGTACCTCCGTACATTACTTGTATGTTTGTATGTATGTACTGGAGGTCATCCAAATTATAGTATCGGAATAAATCCCACGGATTCCCCCTCTCTCCATCCTCTTCACCCACTCTGCCCTGCCCTTAGCGGTCGACGCTTTAGCCTTTCGTTCAATTCTGCATCCCGAGGTCCCTCTGCCCTGGTCTGGCACATCCTCGCTGTCCTTCGATTCTCTCTTTCTCTCTTCGACGTTATCATCTTCTTCACGCCGGCTCGTTCTATCTCCATTATTCCAACACACCTGTCCCACCCCACCGCCATCTCCTGGTAAGACATCCCAGGCACGCCGCGAGCCACATTCCAAGACAACCTCGTTTCCCGCGTGGCCTTGTCATATCATCCGCCCTGCCTCGCGCCATTCGCTACCGCTACCGCTACCGCGACCGGAACCTGATTCCCCGGATACCGCCAGCTCCTCTCCGCCGTCGAGTCCGTCCGACATAACTACTCCTCCTCTCCGCTCCTGAGCCCCCCCAACGTCCCTCCGCGTTCGTTTTGAGCCCCCACCCCCTCCCACACCCGCCCAAGATGCAGACCTCGCGCTTCCACGCCATCGCGGCCCGCCTCACGCCCTCCACTCTTCGCACCTCGTTCCGCCGCTCATCCTCCTCCTCGTCCCGCGCCAGCAGCAACCGCGACTCTATTGGCTCGTCGGTCTCCTCGCCCGTGAGCACTATCAACAGCATCATCTTCCGCCAGCCTTCCATCGTCGGCCTCGAGGAGGAGCGCCGGTGCTTCGGCAGTGAGCTGGGCATTCTCGAGCCGCGGCCCATCGTGTACTGGGCCGGCGTTGAGGAGCGGATGGCTAGTTTCTGAAAGACGAGACTATGGCCTCTAGCGCCTCGGGGCGAGCGGTGGACAGATTGGCCTGGCGTGCAGGCCCGCGCTTGACGTCCGCCCGGTCCACTGCGATTCGGGATTCCTGGAAAGGTTTCCTTCACATCGTTCCGCCCGGCGCCGTTGTTCCGCTCTTAGCTTGAGCCACCTTACGCGACACTGCCTCCATAACCGGACGCATCCTCCCCGCGGACACATCGACAGCCTCTCTTTCTGGTCCACGAATTTCGGTCTTGCTATTACTGGAGATCATACTCCGTTGCTTAGCCACGGGCTTTTCCATCTATCTCACCTAATTCATCTTACTATTCTCCCGTTTCTCAACCTTACATACGTACATACCTCTCTCTCTTTCCTTTAGCAGTCGGGATGACACGTGGATCCCCCCCCCCCCCCCGCGGCTCACAGATCCCTCCTGCCTTCTTCGTCGGGTAGGATGGGGCCTGAAGCACTCCTTCTCGAGGTGCTGGCAATAATGGGTTTTTTAAAAAAAGTCGGCGTTGAGGAGCTAGTCATGGATATTGGGGATCGGCAGGCAGGCTATTATGAGGCTTGAGCCGTCTTGCAGGGAGGAGTTTTATTATTCATTTTTCTAACTCTCTTTATCACGCTAGTGTGCTGGTCAGGTTGCCCGAAAAGAGACATTCACAATATCTTTTACTCCCTGCTTGGCCGACTTTCATGAAGGTGAATTGATGTAATTCATGCCTATTGCCAACAATAGGACTGAGCAGCTGCATGTGAACTCAAGTGTGACAAGGCAATCTAACAATCTGTTCTGAGGAACACTCATTCAGGCCAAGCAGGCTTGACCAGAGAAACTCATGCATGACCCTCGACTCACATCGGACAAATAAAACAGATGATATGGTGCTGACGAAATCCTGGTTATAAGTCGAGCCGGGCTGCAGCGACTTGAGCGCCTGCAGACGGTGATCCCAGACCTGTCTCAGTCGAGTTCCCACCACCTGAACCATAATCTGCCCAGCCGAGCGACGAAGAATATCAAATAGGCAAGTGAAGACCGCCCGCAGGCAACCGAAAAAGATGACCCGAGACAGCAAGCATTACCCCGACGACAAGCCAATCCCCCTCTCCACATGGTGGCTCCTGAACGGCGCCGGCAAGCCGCCGACCTGGGCCCAGCTCGAGCGCGGGGCGGTTGCCCGACAGCGGGAACCGCTGCTCATGTCTCACGCGAAGCCGAAGGAAGAAAAAGCGGAGAAAGACGGAGGACAGGGTGGGCAGACGAGCAAAGGGAAGGAGCAGGGCAGCCAACATGCAGGGGCATGTTCCGAGCAGCCTGTGGAGACAAAGGCCGAGAAGAAGGGCCGGCCCCGGCCCCGCGGGACCGGGACGTTCCGCCGCCTCATGAATCGGCTCCAGAAGCGGCCCGCGAAGAGGCCAACTCCGTCCGATCTTGCCCAACACGACCCGGCCTCAGAAGTTGGCCAGGGGCCCGAGTAAGGCACGGGCCACATCGTAGGAGCCTTCCTGCACCCGAGCTCTTGCAAGAGAGCCCACTGCAGACGCACGGCGTTAGTTCACCCAGAAAGTCAAATCAAGTATGAGTCTGAATTTCAATGCAATGCCTATTCCCGAAACCCGAGACCCATGAAAGTGAAATAACACTGATCCCCGCAAATGCCCAACATGTACAAGGCTCCAGACGTTCCGTGTCGTCCCGCTGACGGACCTTGGGGGCCACGCAGGAATGTCCTCGACCCCCTCATTCGCTTCGATTCCATCCCAGCCCTGTCGAGCATTACCAGCTCGCCAAAAAGAAAGAAAAAGAAAAAACGGCGAGCGGGGATAACATGCATGCCCGGACTCAAGCCGGGGTCATGGCAAATACAACATGATAGCTCGCTGCTCCTTGACTCCAGAATAACGGACTGAATAGAGACAGGGAAACCCAATGACAGAAGGACACAAACACCCGTACGCCGCCGGACCCAGACCGGACACCCAAAGATTCCCCTTTTGTCATGGTTCGAAAAGAAAAAGAAGGCCCGGGTCGGCTCCGCTAAAAACACGTTGCCGCGAGGCATCCCGGGCCGTGGAAACTCAAGGCCCAGCCCATTCATTTGTTCCCATGAAGTTCCACGGTAAATCGCCCCGATGCCGTTCATCTAAAGTCTCGTAAACGTACTTGTTGTTCGGTCGGCATTGATCCAAGTGTTCTCGTTTCGAGTCCAGGCTCGCGATTAGAAGTATCTGTCCGTCGTGGAGTCGAGACTGCGGGTGTGACGGACTGCAGAGATATCACTCTTTACATCTCGTCACTCCCTTCGCCGCGGTATGCCATCTCATCGATCGAAAGATGGGAGTCGACGATGTCGAAGTGAGCCTTGTTCAGCTTCGCCCAGTTGCGAGAAAGCACGGACGCTAACAGGGCTATTAGTCTCGGGCCGGAGTAAAACGTGGAAAACAAGGGACCAACAATACTTACCCTTCATGAACTTCTTGTTGGCGTACTTCTTGAAGAACGCGTCGTGGCACATCGGCCGGGCGAGGTAGTCGACCATTAGCTGAACGACCGGCTCGATCTCGTCTTCCGTGTAGCCCGAGTAGAAGCTAATAGTTTCATCCTGGGGTGGCTCGTTAGCTTGACCGATATTTGCAGAGGGGAAAGCCAAAAGGCCCGTCGGGAATGCCTACCCATTCGCCGCGGTCAAGCATGAGCCTGGTAAGGTACATGGCACCCGCAGCAACATGGCTGGGCCTGTACATCATGAAGCGGTGGTCCAAAAGGCTGATCTCCATAAGATACTTGCCAATGGTCCGCGACTGGACGTCGTAGTGGTCGGCCTTGGAAATGCGGCGCAAGAAGTTCATCGGGTTGGGGTAGCTCAGGTCGTAGTTGAGAGTGGAGAGGATGAAGCGCTCCGCGGCCAGGATCTCCTTGTCGGAGAACCCGTCGTCGGCAACATGGCGGAAGTTGGAGACGTGAGGGGACAGGACCTCCTCATACTTCGAGGCAATGAACAGGGCGGTGATACCGACGAGCTGGAGCCGGTCGAGCTGCACGACCTTCTCCGAGAGGAAGCGGTCAACGACATTGACAGCGAGGAACAGTGTTTCGGGTAGAAGGTGGAAGCGCGTGTGGACCTCGACCAGCCAGTCGACCAAGATGCCACGCATCTTCCACTCGATCTCGTCTTGGTGGTCCATGTAGTTGGGGTTGGGGATCGTCTTGACCTCGAGATCCCGTAGGTACTCGAAAATGTCATTAGCGTACTCGGCAACCATCAGAGGATCCTCGAGGTCCTCGGTGTCCAGGTCCCGGACACCTTCAGGGTATCCGTTCTTCGGGGCGGCGCTGGGCTCAGGGAAGACATTGGACTTGAACTCGAGCTCGGGTTCGGCCTGGAGCTTGGATACAAATGCATCAGACTTCTCCTCGGCCCTGATTCGCTTCTCGGCCTCCGAGGTGTGTGCCTTCTTGAGTGACGGCTCCTGGTTTTCGGCACGAGCCGCGTCCGTGGAACTGGTCGTGGCAGCGGGTACCTTACGCTTCTGGACGCCAAGGGCGCCAGACTTGGAGGCAGTACGCCGGACATCGGCGTTCTTCTTGGTCTCCTTGGTAGCGAGAGCGGGCCGTGTCGAGGTGCGAGTAGACTTTTGTACGCCTGTGGGGTGTGCTGCCTTCGAGACGAGGCCGGTCCTGGCGGCGGGCTTCTTGCCCTCGGCCGCCTCAGTTTTGGTGACATTGCTCACGTCCCCGAGGGCGGCACGTTTCCTCTGAGCCCCCTGTGCCTGGGTGTTCATCGCTGATCTCTTTGTCTGGAGGGCCTTGGCGGGAACGGAAACTTCGTCGACACTGAGGGCGGCAGCCTTAGCTCGCGTCATACGCGTCGAGCCGCTGTTCTCATCGTTCTCATTGGAAACCTGCCGCGTGCGGACAGCTCGGCTCTATGCTCGATTAGAAAAGCAAACTTCTGGCTGGACTGTCTCGAGCGCAATCCCGCAACTCGAGATATGCTTGGTCAACGTACAGGAGGCATCTTAACGGCCGGGGTGTGAAAACGCGAGGTTGTTCTGGGAAACAGTAGGGAGGCTTCCCCCAGGGAGGCTCAATTAGCTTGGTGACGCCAACTAACACTATCGGAGTGGAGAGGGAAGCTCACCAGGTGGCGGATAGAGCAAGGAGACGTGACTCTATGATTATGATTTCGTGTCGGGCCGTGGATCGTGGCTGTAGATGATTATTAGGTGAATAACACGCCCAGTTGCAATCGAGGAAGGTCGTAGCAGCCGGCTCGGGGCGGGAGGGTGAAGGTTTCAATGGAGATAGAGGGAGAGGGAGGCGTGAGGATGGAGAGGAGCAGGTGGTGTTTATGTTGGAGAAGCCGCGATGGTGGAGACTTCGTTGTTTGGCAGAGGGACGTGGGTCCGGGCACGGGCATGGGTTCGCGGCGTGGGCGTGTCGGGGGTACGTACCTCGGTCTTGCCCGCTGAAATAGGCAGTAGGTGGTGCAAATTGTGCGAAACCTCTTCGTCGCCGGGGCAATCAATCGGGAGACCCAATCCACTGGCTGATAATGGCGCACAGCTCCACTGGCACGCAGCGTCTCAGCTCGCGCGATCCTTGCTGGTGGCAGGGAAGGTGCGATGGGCTATCGAGGACGCGACACGGGAGGGGAAGAAGGAACTTGAAGGGGACAGAAGCCTCGGAAACGTGACAGAGCCGAGGGACGAGATGTGTTGGGCGGCGGCGTGTGGCGTTTCTCGAAGCTATCATGTAGCTTGTCAATACAACCGCTCCTGCTATGCGTGTGATGCTGGTTTTGTGTGCAGATAGATGTTTGTGAGGCTGCGAAGAAGACGGCAGGTTTCATGCCTGGACCTTCTTTTCTCTGTGTCTTCAACAAGACTGGAGCCCCACGAACAAGCCAAGACAAGACGCGAATTGGCACTGGTTTTCTGGGTGGGGCACCCGGTGCAGACGAAGAGCTTGAAGTCAACACTGACAACGACAGAGCAACGGGCTTCCAATTGGCTTGTCCCTGCCGTGTCTCCCGCCCTCGTCGCGTCAAGGGTGGGGCTCTGAAAACACGGTACAAGAGGGAAAGTACCCACCCAGTAGCACGTGGCTGGGCCAGGCACGCCACAGCTCAGCGGCCAAAGTGGGTCGGCACAGCTGTGGCTTGTGACGGGAAATTTTTGGACCGAGTTGCACGTCAAACAGACTTCGAAGACTTCGAGACGACCATCGTGATCCGATCGATCCCTCGCCGTCACCAGGTCAGATCCCGCGCGAGGTCGTCCGCTCAGTCATCCCCATATTAACGTCTCGGCCAGCTACTGCGATGACCGAGTAGACGAAACCCGTCTCCTGCCTATCCGTTCCTCTTTGGCCCCGTCCACGAACTGCACGATCATGATACGCCCTCGAATGTGCTTCGGCAGGGGTGGCGCGGATATCGCTGCAAGGCTCCGACCGGGCCCTTCGTTTCTTGCTAGACAGTATGCCTCCGTCTCCGAGACTAGCCAGCCAAGCGACCCGCCGGCTCCGACCTCTACTTCGCCCGGCGGAACCCCCGTGCCCAGGGTCAACCCCAACTGGGCAACCCAAAAAGCATCGAGAAGTACCGCCATCATACGGACCTACAAACCCCGAACCCCCGGTATGCGACACTTGCGACGCCCGATCAACGACCACCTATGGAAAGGCCGACCCCATCTGCCCCTGACGTTCCCGAAGAAAGGTCAAGGAAAGGGAGGCCGGAACGCGCACGGGAAGATCACCGTGAGGCACAGGGGAGGCGGCGCAAAGCGGCGCATCCGTACCGTCGACTTCGAACGATGGCGGCCTGGCCCTCATATTGTGGACCGTATCGAGTACGATCCCGGACGAAGCGCCCATATCGCCCTCGTCACGGAAAAGGCGACGGGGAGGAAGACGTACATCCTCGCCGCCGATGGTCTGCGGGCCGGCGACATCGTACAGAGCTACCGGTCCGGCATCCCGAAAAGCCTCCTCAACAGCATGGGCGGCGTGATCGATCCCGGTATCCTTGCTGCCAAGACCGTGTTCAAGGGAAACTGCTTGCCCGTCCACCTCATCCCCGTGGGAACGGTGGTGTTCAACGTCGGCTCAAGGCTCAAGGGCCCCGCCGTATTCTGCCGCAGCGCCGGAACGCACGCCACCATTGTGGGTAAGGAGGAGGAGACTCGGGACGACGGTACCAAGGTCATGACGGGCATGTACGTGAATGTGCAGTTGCAGAGCGGTGAGATCAGGAGGGTGCACAAGGATGCCTGCGCCACTATTGGCGTCTCTAGCAACCCTCACCACCAATACCGTCAACTCGGCAAGGCTGGTCGCAGCAGGTGGCTCAACATCAGGCCAACGGTGCGTGGTGTGGCCATGAACAGAGGCAAGTACCCCCCTGCCCGGCCCCTTGTGCGCAAATCCGACGCGAGTCTCGAATCTCAGCTAACGTCCAAGCAGTGGATCACCCCCATGGCGGTGGCCGTGGTAAGTCGAAGAGTAACCGCCATCCGACGAGCCCTTGGGGCACTCCGGTAAGCACCCCCACTCCCCAATACCTGTTATCATATTCTTATCCATTCGATAGGCCAAGGGTGGTTTCAAGACTCGCCGCAAGCACAACCACAATAAGTGGGTGGTTGTTCCTCGCGTTCGCAACGTTGAGAAGCGGCGTGCGAAGAACGCCAAGGATTGATAGACGGGCCGAAGCGTGGATGGAGTCCAGTATTGTACGATGCGGTTGATATATATGTATAAATATAGTTGTTCATCCTCCCAGGCTCGCGGCCGGCGCCTTGGTCCTTTTGTGTGCAGTTGGCGATTTGGTAATACAATATAGATAGAGTTATACCAGCGACAAGCTCTACCAACTCAACCGTTACCCCGGGGTTGTCTTTGTCACTTTCCATGCGTTCGTTGACAGTACAGCCTGACGCCTTACTCTTAGCCTGGCGATACCGACGCCGTAGTGCGCGGGCCCACCGAAGACCGCCTCTGCGAAGTTAGAACCCGCTTGCCAAACCTGCTGATCCCCGTCTCAGCCGGGCCTCGTCTGTAGAGGAGGCCCTCACCCTCCCATTTCGGGAAACGGGCGGGTCTCTCATCGACAGTCGCCGACGGGAAGGCCCGCCAGCACCCGACGACGCCTGCTGGGCCTTCGGCTCTCGGTACGCCTCCGTAACGTTGGGCAGGATCTGGAATGGCGCGCAGCCGTAGAAGATATCTTCATCGGCGGTGTGAATATGAGGAAAGAGGACCGCAGTTGGATCTTCAGGGTTGGTAAGGCTTTGAGAGGGGGGTTCTCGTACTTGGCCTCCCGCGAGGGTCCCACAACCGAGAAGCCTTGTCACAACATACGCGATGCTGCGCGTGCCTGTGAATTCACACGAGAAGCATGGACTGTATATGTAATTGGCCGCAACTGATGTAGAAGCTGCTGATACTGCAACCTCCTTCGGGGACTCGAACCAACACAAATGCGCAGGCAGGCTACATGGAGGCAATTAAGTGGCGTATCTCACAGGCATTGTTCCGCGTGAGGGTCGAAGGGATGGGGGAACAAATATAACGGGAATAGCAACTCTAGGTGGCCCTCGAGGCTCAAGAACGACCAGATAAACAATACGCCCCCGAGCCCTATTCCACCGCTCGAACCCTAAAAATGCGTTGGCGTGCGGCATCCGGGTGCTCCCGGTGTTCCGGCCCCACAGTAGACGGGGAGCCGGATGGTGGGGAAGTGGGAGCCCGGGGTTTCGGCCGAACCACGGGCAGGTCGTAATGCCAAAAGCCCGCTTCTGAACAGACCGGTGGCTTCAGCCCAAGCGAGGTGCGCATAATCATGAACTTCGTGGTTGCAGAGAGGCACCCAGCTTGTAATTGCAGCTTGGGAGCAGCCAGAAGAGTCAGTGCTGCAGGCGGCCCGCTTGCTGATGCGTGGATGACCCCTTCCCGCAATGATCAGCGCGCAGCCCGCAGTTTGGAGGGACACTTGCAAGTAAGCAAGACCTCCCGCGGAGCTCGACCGGCCAGAAAGACCCAAGGTGGTTGTGCACTCCCTCGGGCGGGGGCGGGGGCGAAGAGTCGGTGCCCGCGTTGGCTGGTACAGGGAACATGGAGGGCAGCTGGCTTTCCGAACCGCTGCCACCCATTGAGCGCTGGGTTACAAGTCTGGAGCCTTACCTTGTGGATCGTGACGAGTGGCCCAGCTTCGTCCGCCGCGGCGGCCGTGGCGGGTCCGTAAGCGCTGCGGCGGCGGACTGGTTTTACTGGGGAGCACGGCAGCCGTCCAAGCTCTCGAAGTTCGCCGCTGGGGGAGACAGAGGACTCGCCCAGCAGAAGAAGATTGGATGGACACCATTGGCAGTTTGGGGAATTATGTGCAAGTACGTGTCCAGATACGGTGCGAGGTAAGCCCGGTCGGTGTAGGGAGGGTGTCGACATCCAGTTTGCGAGACACTGAGAACTTGAAAGCTGTGCTGTGGCTTCGGCGCGGACCCACTTTTCCCTACTTCCATAGGAGGAAAGCGTCGCGGTGCTTACTCGGTCCACACACAGCGCTTGCAGCAGCTGCCCTGGAAAATGTGACCGCAGCGGCTCAAGTACGTATTACTCTATGTCAGCAAAGATATTGTACTTCGGGCGTGCGGGCACTGAGATCAATATGCCACCACGAAGTTGACGCCGAGGAATACTGGAGGCAGCGGGCTCGACGCACTCAATACATGTAACTCATTACATAGCAATGTGAAATTGGAGAGCATGTGGGAACGCTGGCGCTCTGCTGGCCCGCCTCCCTTTGTCGCCGGGTAGTGGTGCATGGCTGGGCTTGGGCTTGCGCGGCCGGTGGGGCGGTGCTGGCTTTGTGGGCGAAGCAACATACATGTAGCGACATCGAACTGCCACTCCCAGCGCCAGCGCGTAATTTGCCAGCACGAGCTATTACCGAGTCGGGGTTTCAGGCCCGCGCCAAGTTGGGCCCCCGAGGTCCTGCCTCGTCACCATCGCGCAAAGGGGTGAAACACTCCCAGCCACAGTGTGCTGCGATTTTCTCTGCGACTCGACCAAAACTCTCGCCTTCTCGAAAATATCTTATAATACCTGTGTTGCCCGTGTCCCTCCCACACCATCCCTTTGTCGCTAGCCCGACCGACTAGCCCAGTCCATCAACCACGACGTCAATCCCTGCCTGCTCAGTGGCCGTCGCCCGACGATTGACCTGCACAACTCGTCTCCTGATCCACCGCTCTCGCATGACGTACCCGACCGACTAAACGCCATTACCACGTCGCCCTCGCTCGCCCGCCCGGGGATGAGTTACCCCCATTCGCATCGTCCACACCCGTCCGGCAGCCAGAGTCGCGATTCTCTGCTGGAACCCCTGACCCAGCCACAAGCCCAACCGCACGCGCACTCCGAGAAAGCCATGGCGCCGTCGTTCCTGGCGGGCCAGCGTGCCCTGATCCCCAAGAAGGGCGCCATGCTCGTCACTGCCTCGTATGTCTTCGACTGGATAGTTCTCGTCGTCCTCGGCGTCACCGGCTACATCATGGCCGAGGTCACGCCTAATAAACGGCCATTCTGGGTGGCAGATCCCAACATCTCGTGAGGACCACCCTTCCCGCTGCTCCCGGTGCCCGCAAGGATCGGTTCTCCCAGCTAACACGTGCTGCTTTCCCTCAGTTTCCCGTTTACCGAGAACGAATATGTCCCCAACCTTTTGGCCGGCATCCTTTACGGCACCATCTCGGTCGGCCTGATCCTCATCATCTGCTTGCTCTTCGTCCCGGGCTCGACCGTGCCGAAAGGCACCCCCCAAGCCATGATATGGCGGCGGAAGCTCTGGGAACTGCACGCGGGGTTACTGGGCCTAGGTCTCTCCGTTGCTGCCACCTGGTTCATCACCAACGGGATGAAGAACATGTTCGGCAAGCCCAGGCCCGACCTCCTTGCGCGGTGTCGGCCAGACATTGAGAACATGGACCGCTACATTGTCGGCGGCGACTATATTCGAGAAGGGCGCGCTTTCGCCCTCGTCTCGGCTGACATCTGCACCAACACGGACGCGCACATCCTAGACGACGGCTTCCGCAGCTTTCCGAGCGCCCATTCCTCTCTATCCTCGGCCACCTTCATATACCTTTCCCTCTTCGTCGCGAGCAAGTTCGCCGTCGTGATCCCCTTTGTCCCCTTCACTTCCAACCCCCTCGTACAGCAAGCCTCCTCGACAGCATTCCCTTCGCGCCTTACACCCCCCCGAGGGTCGACTGACATGAGCGAGTACGGTTCCCAAGACCATGCAAAGTCCGGAGCGGGCGCCTTCCACGGATCCACGCAGCATGCCGCCATGGCTGCTCGAAGACAAGCCGCCGCACCGCCGATTTACCTCCTCCTGTTCTCGCTCTGCCCATTCTTCGTCTCCATCTTTATCTCCTCGACGCGGTGGTTCGACTTCCGCCACCACGGTTTCGATATCCTCTTCGGCTACTTCATCGGCCTCGTCATCAGTATCTTCAGCTTCCGGTTCTACCACCTCCCGATCAGCTCTGGTGCCGGTTGGGCCTGGGCTCCCCGGAGTGCGGACAGGGCTTTCTGGGCGGGCGTTGGAAATTCCAGCTATGCGACGCACAGCACATCGTACTCTAGGGCTCCGGACGAGGAAGAGGCTATCGAGATGGAGCCCCGGTCCAGGAACGAGGGTCTAAGGTCAAGAGAAGGCACGCACGGGTCAATCTAAGCGACGTTGTCTCTCCTTTCCCCTCTTCATCATCTGGCATTTACTCATCTTTGTACTTGCGTTCCACTTGTATTTTCCAATCCTTTTTGTTATGCTCACCCGTTTGTGGAGAGAGCACAAGGACAAAAAGGTTTGGCGACGATTCGGGGTGTAGGCGATTCAGGAGCATTCGGCGTTCTACTGTTATGACACTCTACCACTTCCATTTGGGATGACATGGAGAGTTCAAGGTGTTTCGGAGATCTACTTGGTGGCGCGAAAAGTGTCTCGTTTCTTTTTTCCCCTCGCCGAGGCATTGAAGGGGGACTGTCGACACGAGACATAGTTTAATGAAATAATCCAGACATGGAAACTCCGCCCTTGACATTATTTCGTGACCGCCGTGCCGCCCAGATGACATTTCTGCTCCTTTCCGTGAGGTCCGGATACACTTCGTATATATGACGGGGCTCGCTATCTTGAATTTTGCTCTGGCGGAACCACGTCGTGGTGACGTAAAAGCAAAAGAGTGAAAGGGGGGCGGGGAAACT
This sequence comes from Sordariomycetes sp. S4602, assembly GCA_023628835.1. Taxonomy (NCBI): domain Eukaryota; kingdom Fungi; phylum Ascomycota; class Sordariomycetes; species Sordariomycetes sp. S4602. Next base: position 81,265 of record JAMAJV010000012.1, read on the forward strand.
GGACAAATACTTAAACGCCGAAACCCCCAGCCTTTTCCGATGCAGACGAGATATAAACCAAGGGGGGTTGAAACCGACTTCGGTAGGGTATGGTGAAGGATATGAGTGCTGAAGCCGAACGAGAAAAAAGGGTGAAGCTGTGAGCATGACGAGACGCCATGAGAGACGCCTCGGCAGAGGGGTAAATCTTACGCCAGGGCAACCGGATCGCCGAGCCCCCCCGCCATCCTGTCATTCATGCCCTCAAACTCAACATCCTCCTCCTCATCCCCGAGCTCATCCTCGTCGAAGCCATCCCTGAACCCGCTGTCGATGCCCATTTTATGCAGCCTCCGGCGCATGTCCTCCTGCTGGGCGGTCTGCCACCGGACAAGGGCGGCGGACGAGTGCACCTTGAAGCCGTAGACGCGCGGCACGTAGCGCTCGGTGTTCTTGGTGGGGACGAGGGTGGGGTAGACCTGGAAGAGGATGTTGTGGAACGAGGTGCCGAAGTAGGCGCCGTCGATGCTGGCGTGGCGCGAGGACTTGGGGTTGTAGATGTCCTCGCACTTGGCGCAGTAGAGCTTCACGGGCTTGTAGTTGGGTATGTCGGAGAGGCCCATGGGGAGCAGCGGGTGCGAGTTGCACATTACACGCGGGCACTTTCCGAACTCGGCCTTCTTATACTTCTCGAGCTGTTGAGCGTTGCAAAAAAAGAATCCTTGTCAGCTCTCTGGACGGCGAGACGGGGGTTGAATAGGGGGCCAGGCCTAACCATTCTTGCGAGACCACGCGTCGTGACGATGTATCGAGCATGGACGAGGCCATATAGATGCCGGGCAGACTTCTCCACCGCGTCCCTCATCTTATCGTCGCACTCGACGTCGAAGGCGTCCGTCACTAGATCCAGGGCATGCTGATAGTATTGGACCTCGGTGTTGAGGCCGGTCAGGTTAAAGCGGTCCATGATGTACTCCTCGTCGATCTCGCAGAAGTACTCGTTGCCGCGCGAGGAGAGGAACTAAGACACACAGACGTGGTTAACTCGCGTGCACGGCCATCGGCACGGAAGAGTCGGGCTCGCCTACCCAGTCCCTCCAGTAGCTGGTGTACTCGCTATCCGTCTCGCTGACATAGTCGTCCATGGCGGCTGGCGGATGTATGCGTCCGCGGTCGAGCGGATCGGGGATTTGGTAGCGGGGTGGGAAAGGGTCGAAGTCGCAGCTGGCTAGGGCTAGGGCGCTGTTTCAGAGATCGGTCATGGCAGGGACGAAAAGGAGGAACGGGGGGCGCTGCTATAGATGTCGCGGGGAAGATCCGGGCCGTCGTCGTTGTTCGGGGGGTGCCTGTAAGGTGGAAGAATTTCGGAGTGATGAAGTCTTGTGGCGGAGGTCGAGATGCGCAGCCGCGGGGCTGGCTGGGTCTGATTAGCGCCGGCCGCGGGCAGTGGCGGGCAGCGGAACGGCTGCCCAGCGAGAGTTCATTTTGGCACGAGGGTGGGGCGTATCGATAAGCTCCCAGGGTCACCGCAGCGCTGTCTGTCACTCTGAGCTCGTCACTATTGCTTCGGGGACCTGGCCCTTCAAAATAATCTACTCGGCGAGCAAAAAAGGCATCTTATGAGCCAAAATACGGTGGGTATACTGCACGCACACTTGCTCTTCGCTAGCTATATACACCGAGCATTCCCGTCCTTGAACCCGCCGACAATCAGGGAAAGCGACCATGTACCCAGCCCTCACCTTACTCCGTTAGAATGGGGCACGGCCAAGTGTAGTCTCGTCAAGAAATCACCACTTGCGCCGTGGTTCGCAAGCGAGCCCTTCACCATGTCCATCGCTCCCTTCAGGATGCTCCCCGTCTCATCGAGAGCGGCAAGGAACCTCGCCAGCTCCTTGCACAGATCCCACTCCTCCTCATCTATGGCTCGTGAAAACAGCCTCACTGACTGCTCTGAGACCGACTCGCTTTCCGCTAGTGTATGTAGGATGATCAGATACCCACCCGCCGTCTTCAGGGACCCTCTCTGAAGCGACTCCTCGAAAAGCTCCTGGACTGGGGGCAGATACGCGAAGAGCGTCTTCCACTGTCGCACTTCGGTCTTCCTGGTACATTGTAGAACAACGTCAAGGTACTCCTTGAAAGAGGAGAGCAGTGAGAGAACACGTGGCAATATGGCGTCCTCGGGGCTGGGTGATGCCTCAGCCTCATCGTCGAGGACATGGTGAAGCAAAACCTCGAGCGCATGGGGGAAGTATTCGAGGCTTTGGTAGTGTTGGGCCAGATGGAGTGCCTCTGGTGTTAGATTCTGGGTGAGGTAATACCGGAGAATGTTGGATAGGAACAGATGAGTCTACGCTCCGTAGTTAGCGGGCCGTATAGGCGAGTGGCGCCGAGTGCATGGCGGTGAGGAGACATACCCTGATTGCGAAGCGGTAGTAGGAAAAGCTAACATCCCGCCGCTGGACTAGATCCGATTCTACGCCTAGAACAATCGCCTTGTCGAGGAGCATCGACAGGGGGTAGAAGTCTGTGGGGATATACACAGCGCTCGGCAGCGGCCTGGAATAGCCGGCCGAAACAGCCAAGAGGACATCCTGTATTTCAGGCCAGACTTTCAAGCCGTTCCCATCAAAGACCCATAGCGAGTTGACGAGGTTGGCCTCGGCCACGGCTGCAGACTGGCTCTCCGGCTGGGGGTACTGCACCGACCGCGAGAAGGGCTCGTCTCGCATGCTTGCGTGGAACTCAACGTTCTGCGCTATGACCCTCATGTCGTACTTGAGATGGCCGTCGCCAGACATCGACGGCCGCAGCATCACGAGCTTCCCATCGACCAGAAACAAGACAGAGGCGACCGTAACGTCTTGCGAGGGGTCTCCCTCCGTAAGCTGTTGTTCCGGGAGGATCCAGCTCAGCCCCCGCACTCGCGCCGGGGACCTCACAATGCCGTGGAACGCAATCTGCCCAACCTGTGCTAGGCGGACTGTACCGCCGATAGACACAAACATGAAGTGGTAGAGGAGGTTATCGTGGGTGTAAACCAAGACAGAGTCCTCCTCGGTTGAAGTGATAAGCACTATTGGCGCGGGGATATGCTGAGTGTGAAGCACCTTCGACGCATCCAGTGGTGCTTCTCGGGAATACAGCCGCAGTTCGTGGGATCGGTTGGCCTCCACGGCAGCAACGAGGATATGCTGGTACCAGCACATCCCGCCCCTCACCTGGAACTCGTTCTCCATCTCGGGGTCGGCGAATGTCTTCCAGCGTCCACTGTTAACACTATAGTGAGCCAGACCTCTTCGTCCTGCAACGGCAATATACCTCCCGTCCGGTGAAACGACCGTAAACCGTATGGGCCACTGGTTGAGGAGGTAGATGGGTGGGATTTTCGCCGAGTGCCAGAGAAAGGGCTCCGCCGATATCGACATTAGATCTGGGAGTTCGTATCCCCGATATACGGAAACGCTTGTCGAGGTTTGAAGAACCGTGCGGAAGATATTCGATGATGTGTAACATGTAGAAACGGCGCTCCGCGCCATCTCCAGAGACCATATTCCCTCGTTTTGTGAGTTGGTGAGGAGGAGTTCGGACGATCCGCCAATCCACGAGGCGTTGTTCACACCGGCGAGCCATTGATCTCCATTGTGAGCAGCCACTGCCTCGTCTCCGTTGAAGCTATGACTTCCGGTCTTGCCGTAGACGCTCCAGGTAGCCCATCCTTCCCTGTACCCAGCAAAAAGACAGTATCCATCGGTCGAGTAAGTGAGCACTGATAGCCCCCCTGTTGCCGAGTTCGACACTGGGACAGTGTGCATATGAGATAAGGGTATGTTGCCCGCATAGTCCCTGACCGAATAGACCCGCACAACACCGTCAACACAGCCAACGGCGATGAGCGAGAACCGCGCGTTGATGACTGCTCGGGTAGCACGGGCGTCTCTAGACTCGGGGTCGTAGAAGCAGTAACCCTTGAAAAGCTTCTTCGATTCCGTGTCCGTCTGGGTGTTCGAGCTCCCCGGGCCGCTGAGGCGCTGGACGGCATACGCCCGCCCATCAGCAGTTATCCAGGTCAGAAGATTCATAGGGCGATCATATGTTATCTGGATAATCGTAGTTTTCTTGTCGAGCCATCCCATCCGGCTCAAAAGTTCAGTCCTGGTTTGTTTTCCTGCTGAATCCGGAGACCACCTAATACACTGGATAGCAGCAGGCTTATGGGTGGCAACGACAAGCTCATCATCTAGAGCCAGTGCACTCTCGATACCGGCGTCCACTTTGATGACCATCCGAAACCGTACGCTCGTGTCCTGGACACCCATCCCCTCCCCTGGGCCCCAGAGGAACTGGTCGGGAGTACGGCCACCGGGTCCCCCAGCATGACTCTGGCGTCGTCTCTGAACGTTGTGGTAGTTTGGGAAACGAGAGCTGTACACTCGTGTGTTGGGGTCGGTGGCGATGGAGTAGGTAACAAGGTAGCCGAGAGTAGTACGAACGACGAATATGGCGCTGTCGGGCCGGAGGAGGAGATCGATGTTCTTGCCGTAGGTGTCGAGAGAGGTATCGGAGCGAACCACGACGGCTAGTATGACGGCAGGCTACACAAGACGCAGATCTTAGGACAAGAACATCGCGCGAGGATGTCCCAGGAACATACCTTTGTTTGCCAAACGGTCATAGTTGTCGCAGTTGCAACAACGAATATATGGCCTGAGCGGGATACCTTGAGAGATATGATGGGCTCTTTTACCCTCGTGGCAGGGTCCCCGATCCCGTCGGGGCCGGCGGGAGGCCCCTGAGATGCTCCGCCAAGCTCATTGTCTTCCACAGATCGAACAGCAGGCGTTGCCGGAGTAATCGGTGTCCTTACTGAAAGCTCCTCGCCGTCATCGCCAGGGGACCGGGGCGACGCCAAGTTGGCAGCGCCGGGGTTCGTGCCACCCAGGTGGTTCGGAGTATCGTCGTGGGCGAGGTAGATGGAGGTTGAGGCGACGTTGTTACTCGTGGCATACGTCTTGGGAGTCCCAACCGGCCAATACATAGCGGTTCGCGGCTCTGGGGCGCCGGGCCGGAGATCAATGGAAGTTCGGGCGGGTGCTGTCGGGGGCAAGGCAATCCGGAAGTCGGAGATGCACCTGGACGGCGGCAGGGCTGGAGTTGCGACGGCTGCTCAGTGCCATTGGAGATCGGAGCAGTACCGGAGTATCGCTATCATGGCGGACGTGCGAGTTATTAGTGGACTTCGACAGGAGACGAAATCTAAGCGACCGGAGTTGCGAGGTCGACGTTGGCATGGGTGGTGGTTGTCGTAGCCCAATTACGTAGCCGGTTCCTCCACAGCCGGACCCATTCTGCTGGCGCGCCAGGATGCACGTGGGACAGCCACCCAGAGCTCCAGGGACAGCCATGAGGTGCGCTTGGGGGAGCTCGAGCACATGCATCTTGAGTTCCATATTTGGCAAAACAGATGGGGTACCGCAGTTGTAGCTCGACAGTTCACGCAAGCCCAGTTCTCAGCCCAAATAGATGGCAATCACGTTCAAAGGGGCAGGGAACGCAGTAAGGCTTCTGGAAGGTAAAACGCCTTGTCCCGAGGTCCCTGGATACCCGTGTATGTAATGGGCGACTGGAAGTATCGCCAATTGGTTCTGCATTTGAAGTCTCCATGAAACCCTAATATTTGCATTCAAGGGATTGGACTTGAAGCTTTGGGAGAGCTGACTGTGTGGTGGTTTGGCGTCCAGCTTCATCGTCTCATTGTCAGAGGTTCTGTCAGTGTCCCTAGCAGGCACCTGACGTAATATATTTCAGGTCGTTCCCAGAAGCCTCAACACTACCAATCGTATCACGTGCCTGTTTCAGCAAACCGTTGGTGCATTCAGTTCTGGTGTGGGCATATGGATTGATTCACATGAGCTTGCCTATCAGCCACTATAGAATCCTGTCGTTTTCAAAGAGAGTGTATTCTCGACCATTGAATTCATCTCACCCAGGCTTCAGAGGTGAAGAGGACAGGGAATTTCGTCACAAACACAACCAGGAGTTCAACGCAACCTTCATCCCCTTCCTTCACGCATCTTGACAGTCTTGCCATCAATTCCCATCAATAATATCCTCAGCTCATATTTCATCTCACTCGACTGGGATCCCAAGACAGATCTGCAGCTGGGGGGTTAACGATGGCACCTCTATTGAGGCCTCGCCAAAGCCTGTCCAAAGACAAGTTCTCCGCTTACTTTAGTGGCCTCAAGAGCACCAATTACCATGACCCGAGCGCTGGGAGAGGAGGCGGGGGGAACCCACACAAGTAAGACCCTGTTGCTCCCTCTCATCTTCTTCCCGCAGACCCATAACATCTTGGAAGTCTGAGGTCAATAGCCTGGAACCCATTGGGCACCTTGGTTGCCACCGGGTCAGCAGACAAAACCCTGCGAGTCTGTGAGTACATCTATTTACCTTACGAGCTGATGAACAGCCCCGTCTTGCTTTTCTGGGGATGGCGCCCTGCACCTACTAGGCTTCGCTGACTGGTCCGGATTACAATGGACAGGGAACCCAGAAAAGCCCAATGCCCGTTTCTCTACGGATCTCAAGGGTCACTCGACCACCATTGAGAAGGTGGCCTTCAATCCAGTCAAGGATGCTGAACTTTGCAGCGTCAGCAGTGACGGTACTGTGAAATTCTGGGATGTGAGGACGAAGAACTGTTTCAACGAAGTCCGGGGTCTTGGCGAAGCCTTCACTCTGGCCTGGGCTCCTGGTGGTGACACGTTGATAGTTGGGAACAAGGTCAGTGTTGGGGTTTTCCTGTTCATCGCTGCTCAGTCGGGGTCCATGGACCTCTTCTAATACCCCTTGCAGGCCGACAACGTCTTCGTACTTTCTCCGACCCAGAACACGCCCATCTCATCTCACCAGCAGCCACGCCAAACGAATCAGATTGCCTTTTGCTGGAGCGGGAAGAAGGTCTTCATGACGACTGGGGAAGGAAAGACTCGGATACTGTCCTATCCCGACTTCGAGCCACTGCTCCACTACCATTTCAAGGGCCAGGATCCGATCGAGTACTCGCTGCATGGACACACATCGTCCAGCCTGACGGCAGAGGTGCAGCCCACGGGGAGATATTTGGCCACGGGAGGGTCAGATTCTATAATTGCGCTTTGGGACACCGCGGACTGGATATGCCAGAGAACCCTCACATCCATGGTCGGGCCCGTGAGGAGCTTAAGTGAGATATCTCTGACCTGCTGGTGGACTTGGGCGAAAGCTACTAACCAGCCGCAGGTTTTACGTTTGACGGCAGCTATGTGGTCGGAGGCAGTGACGAGGGTAAGCAAAGCATCCAGATCAACTCGGGCTGATGATAATAGGATCCCTAACATCAGCAGGGGCTGGGTTGGAAATTTGCCACACAGAAACCGGCGAAGTTGTCCACAGCTTCAAGACGGCTGGTCCTTGCCCAATAGTGGCTTGGGCTCCAACGAGGTATTGTCTGGCATACAGCGATCTCGGTGTTCTCCGCATTATTGGGGTCGATTCAGACCGCAAGTGACGACAAGCGAGCCCAGGTAGAGAGTTCCATCCAGTCAAGTTGCGATGACGAAATTGGTTGCCCAGCAGCTATTTATGGGAGCGCGGCAAGGGTATGGAGGATCAGCTGGGGATATATCTGGCTCTGTTGACGCAGGTTCGGCATGTGGCGGGCCATGAATAGTAACCGCGATGGTGTCCTCCAGTTTCATTTTAAGCAGAAACCTGGAATTTCCTGGAACAGAGGGCTGGAAATAGACTATTTCGAGCCCCCGATAGCCCCACACGGCTTTGTGACAACATGGAGATGGGGCAGCAAGCATGGCCACTGGACAAATGGGTGTTGGCCAGTCTCGGGGCCGACGTTGGTTTAGGCGAGTCGTATTACCCGTATTTTCGGAGAGGCCCTGATCAGCGGGGTCTTGGCCGTGCTCAAATTGCACGACTGGACCGGACCTGGTTGGCGGAAGAGCCCCGCTGTGTGTACAGTGCCGAAGCGCTGGCCTCCTGGGTCTCGGCGCGTCAGGGTACTTTACCGCCCGTGTCTCCGCCTGTCTCGCGGAATGCCGCCTCCGAACTAAAAATAACTCGGATTTCGTCCCACAGTGGTAGGGATCCTCTTTTTGGGAGGGGTTGTTGCCTGCTGCCTGGGAAAGCTCAGGGATGCAGGCAAAGTCTGGTCGCGCGGCTCTCGCAAGCAATTTCAACAATGCAGGAGAACCTGGCGAGTCGGAGGACATCAAATCCATGCTCACGAAGCCCAGCAACCGTGGAGAAGAAGCTGGCACGCCCGCAGGACTTGGTCCCGTCCAGGCCTGACTGAGGGCCGGGCGCGACGGGCCCCACGGACGGCTCAACTGATGTTATGTTGAGAAACTCCACGCACTGATGTCACCCGCCAGTCCCCTGAGGTGCAGCTGAGGCGCGGCACCACCACCCCGCGCCGCCGCCCGCAAAATTCGGCTCTGAATAGGGGCTGGGTCTCGGTTCCTTCATGCTGGTGGCGTTGGTGCGGTTGAAGAGGACATTGCCGCGAAATGATGGCCAATGGCCACGGATCGCGCTTGAAGCGTGGCCAGACGGAGAGGGCGTGGAGCGCTCTCGCGCCATGTCGCAACATGGTCGGCATGTTACGTACCGAGTATCTTTAGGCTGCAGAATTACAGGAGCTGACGCGCTGAAGGGGGCTGTGCTTGAGCCTCTGCAAGCACACATCATGATTGAATTGAGTATTTGGGCCGCAAGATGCGAGAAATGCGCGACCAGCCACCCGCCCAAGACAGCCAAGACCCTCGCGAGTCTCACCCAGCCTGCTCTCGTGGGTGGGCCAGACGCCAACCCCGCAAATCTCGGGTGCGACGGGATCTTGACAGGCTCGACGTTTTTGTCGCGGCTGTGTCATGTTCTGTTGGTGTTGCCAATATTACTCCAGCCGCGCGGTGGGCACCCTTCGCCTGGGGCCTGATATTAGCAGCTCAAGCAAGCTTCTTCCCGCTTCAATGAATTTGAAATTCCAAGGAAGCCTCTGGCAGGGGGCTGATGCATCGACTGCCCAGCTGGCCTGTTGCCGTGGGCCGCGGCAAATCACCTGTGCCGGCCTCCCCTCCTGGCTGGCTCAAAACATTGGAACGCAAGTCTGGCACCAGCATTGGATTTCCGATCACCAATGTCCAAGACGGCACGCTCCGCGAGGGCCACGGCTCTCTCCAATGTAAGCCGGAACAGAGGTACCCCTGCAGCCCGGCTGGGAAAGCATGTTCATACTTGGTAATCTCCATGTGGGGGACAAACAGGGCTGGATCTCCATGCTTGGCGCACTGTGTACAAGACGAGATTGAGCACAAATGTACCTTGGGGCCTGTGCATGCTGTACCTCCTGTTGGCAGAGCAGACCCGTTATGGTCGAGGTTACCATGCAGCCGGCCAGGCCCCCTTGGGCGTGGCTTGTGGATCTCGAGCCCGGCGAGGGAGACCATGCCGCCGACCGTCTGCTGTTCTGGTCGGCTTCCCAAGGGAGTTCTCCGACGGCCCCCATGATGCAAACCATATCCAGACCAGACCGCATCCTCCAGCCCTTCTCCGCTATCGCCGAAACCGCGTCTCGACCACTTCCCCGCGACAGCGACACAACACGGCCTGCATACCTCGTGGGTCGCCGACTTGCCCATCACCATCTCCACCTCGCGGGCGCCCACTCCTCGGCAGCAGTTGCGACCTGCCCCGTCCGCCGTCTCGACTCGACACCCGCGTTCCAGCTCGCGTGACAGCACGGATAGTGCCGCCGAAGCCGTCGTGACCCCAGACGCCTCGCACCCCACCGAAGAGCAGCAAGCTGGTGTCCCCGTCGCGTTCGACAGTCCCACCAGCCTGGCGGAGTGTCCCGCCGCCCGCCGCCTCCTGGTGACACCGCTCTCCAACAATCATGTCCCCCAGCACGGCCACCCCGCCGGAGAACGACCTGATGGATGCGAACGCGCCATCACAAAAGGGCTCTTGTAGCCCAACCGCCGACGCCATCGGCCGCGAAGCCACCGACAATGCGAACGTGCCGAAGCCCAAGAGGCTCGCATGTATGATCTGCCGGAGGAGGAAGCTCAAATGCGATGGCGTTCGACCGAGTTGTAGCACATGCTCGCGGCTCGGCCACACCTGCGCTTATGACGAGGTGCGAAGGAAGAGTGGCCCCAAGCGGGGATATGTGAAGGCGCTGGAGGAGAGATTAAGTGAGAAGCCGCCGCCCCTCTCTCCTTGGCTATGCGATATACTAACGCGCGGGCTCAGAACAAGTAGAGACGCTGCTGAAGACGCAGGAGCGGGGCGCCGCCGGGGGGGATGCCTCGAAACCCATGCCCCTCTCGCTCGACAATGGGGCTGGTCGTGGCCAGGCCCGGGGCCATACACCCAACTTCACCGCCGCTAACCAAACTCTGGGAGTGCCTGGCGATCGGGATATCGACCGGTGGCAGTATGCCGGCGAATCCCCCCAGACGGCGACGGTGGACGAGTTCAACTTCAACACGAACATAAACATGCCCATGAACAACGTGGACAGCAACAATTTCCATTGGGAAATGATTGGATTGGGGCTGGAAGAGCCACTCCCAACTCAAGAGACGATTGATGAGCTGTAAGCAGCTGTCCTGGCCCATGCTCCGCCAGTCGAGCCAGTCCACTAACATGCGATGGTCCCAGGCACCAAATATACTTTGAGAAGGTCCACCCCTCCGTGCCAATGATTCACAGGTACAGGTATCTTGCCGCCATGAACTTGTAAGTCCGAAAGCCACCCCCAGAACCATCACCTCCCCCGGTATTGCGTGGCTAAACCCCCCTAGGGCGCCACACCAGAGGCCACCGGTGTGTCTACGGTACGCGATATGGACCATGGCGTGCTCCATAATAGACAAGTACAACAACCTGAAAGACCTGTTCTACCAGCGAGCGAGGAAGTACGTCGAATCCGACTACATCAAGGGCTACGGGGAACACATGATCTCTGTCGCCCATGCTCAGACGCATGTGCTGCTCGCGTGCTACGAACTCAAAATGATGTATTTCCCCAGGGCGTGGATGAATACTGGGTCTGCTGTCCGGCTCTGTCAGATGTAAGATCCTCCCCTAAACACTCGCCCAGCAAAGCAAGGGGCGCGCCTATGCGATGCCGGAGGATGGCCTCGCTAACTAGTATGTGATACAGGATTGGTCTTCACCGGCTTGATGGCGCGGGGCTCGATGTAAAGCAGAGCCTACCACCGCCCCGGGATTGGACGGAGCGGGAAGAGAGGCGCCGGACGTTCTGGATGGCCTTCTGTGAGGACAGGTACTCCAGTATCGGCACGGGATGGCCGATGACGATCGAAGAAAGCGACATCACGACGAACTTGCCATCTTCCGAAGAGGCGTTCGAAATGAGCCGGCCGGAACAAACCCCGTCGCTACAAGATGCCCTGAGCCCGTCAGGGGCCACGAAGCTGTCACCATTCGGAAGCATTGTCCTTATGGCGTGTCTCTTTGGCCGAAATCTCATCCATCTCCACAGGCCAGATCCCGACGACCGAGATCATGACCTCAACGGCGAGTTTTGGAAGCGTCACCGGCAGTTGGATAATATCCTGCTGAACACGTCGCTTTGCCTTCCGCCGCAGCTGAAACTACCAGCGGGCATGACGAACCCTAACGTCGTTTTCATGAATATGAGCATCCACACCTCGACGATATGCCTACATCAAGCCGGCATCTTCAAAGCGGACAAACACAAGCTGCCGCAGTCTGTCAGTTCGGAGAGCAAAGTCCGCTGTATCACGGCGGCGAACGAGATTGCCAGCATTATGCGGATGATATCTCATACGGATCTAACCTCGGTACGTGGATTCTAGCGTGATCTCGTCGGATGTATCGACTTGTCGCTAATCTTCGCGCGTTGCAGTTCAACCCGTTCGTCTCGTTCTGCCTTTACGTCGCATCCCGTGTGTTTGTGCAGTACTTGAAGAGTCGTCCAGACGACAGCCAGTCCGCGGACTCGTTGCGCTTCCTTCTTGCGGCAATGAACGCGCTGAAGCGAAGGAACCCACTTACGGAATCGTTCCTGGTGCAGCTAGACGTGGACCTGGAGGCCCTAGGGATGAGGATTCCGAAGCTCAGGGCCGCGTTCCCCCGAAGCACTGACAGTGTCAGTAGAATGAGGATCCATTACTCCCCTCCGCCACACATTGATGCTGACCTTCCCCAGCCGATCCCAAAGAACTTGTCCTCGCCCAGCGCAAATGCGGTGCGGAACTGCGAAAACCCCGACGGCATCATGGCGTATCAAAACCAGTGCCACTTCCTCAAGACACAAGAAGACGACGCGAACCCGGCGAATGCGCCCGATCTAGTCGAACCCGAGAGTGAAGACCAGAACAGCGCGGGTGCCCGGTCGGATCAGCCCGGCTTCACGACCTCACAGAGCTGGGCGCGCGAGCAGCAAATGGCGGCATCGCGGGACGCTGGCTCGGCGCAAAACATGCCGGTACACCCCGTCGTGCCCTCGACGTCGACGCCCCTATTCGAAGGCGGCAAGTCCCCGACCGGAAACAGCGGTATGTTCCAGTTTGTCCCGGGCGAGGCGAACGGGGACACGAACGACATGTCAGCCTCGCCCGGCGGCCAGTCGGGCAACCCGACGCCGAACTCCAGCACGGCGTCGGAGCAGCAGCACAAGGCGCGGATGGCGAACCACATCAACGGGTCCGCGGCCACCTCGTACGACGCAAGCCCGTCGTCGGCGCCCCAGACCCTGGCGTCGAACGCGGGCGTCGAGGGCCAGGGCACCTTCTACGACCCCAACGGCTTCCCCATGTCGGCGCCGCCCGTGCCGCAGGCCCAGCGCTACCCCGTGCAGCAGCCGCAGATGGAGTTCGGGATGACGAGCGGGTGGGGCGCGATGCAGACGGGACAGCCGGTCGCGGAGGGGGTGCTGCGGTCGCTGATGAACATGGGGCCCATGGACGCCATGGACCTGTCGTCTTGGGACTCGGGCAACTGAGGTCCATGTGCTACTTCCCACTCCCACCGGTGTCCACCGAGTCGTTGTTAGCGGCTTCTGCTTTCCCCGCCGGAGAGGCCGGTTGCCGGCTGTACCTTCCTGATTAGGCGTTCCCGTTGGTTATCGGAGATGTGTGTGTAATATAGGAGTACGGCGAGGTTATGTGCTGGCGCGTCTTGGTTGCAGGGACACGTTTCTGATGCGACTGTTTGTCATTGTTTTGGTACGAGAAATGTGGGCGCGATATCACTTGTCATGTTAGTAGTACTTTGGGCTATGTAGCAGGTCAGGACAACTCCTATTCGGATTAGGTGGAATGTATACCCTCCTCTTTGCATAAGGATGAGCTTAGGAGTTCCACTCGTCGGCTCTCTAACTCGGACCCACGCCGGCTTCACAGAGCGGGATGCGGTTCACTTACTCCGCTGCGCGCATGTGTGCTAGAACCGGCTCAATCGTATTAAAACCTATACATGTGGCGTTGGAAGTTGTACAAACGCAGTATCCAAGAAGAAATCAGTAGTCCCTCCATCCAGTGCAAACCGCCATGGGTATCTCTATATCCCGCTGTCCTCTCGCGCCCAAGCACCACGGCCAGCCGTATCCGGAGGCCAAACTAGGCATCATCCGCGAGCCTCCGAATACTGTTCTTCTCCCTCCTTTTCCGGACGAACTCGTCCCACTTCGCTGGAACAGTGATGACCTCGCCCGCCAGCCTCGCCTTCTCTCTGCCCTCACCGAGGTCCTCTAGCGTCTTGGACTCAAGGTACCGTGTGCCGTCGTCCTCGACGATCCACTTCTGCGGGTCCGGTAGGTAGGCCCACGAGAATATGGCGCCCAGGAGGACGAAGGAGCCAAAGAGTATAAAAATGAGCCCTTGCCTCGTGTCGCTATGATACGAGTCGTTGATGGCGTGCACGATCAGGACGGCGACTATACTACCTATCTTCCCCATCGCCGCCGATATGCCGTGGCAGGTAGCGCGGTAGCAAGTTGGGAATATCTCCGCGGGTATGATGAAGGTCAGAGTGTTGGCCCCTAGGCAAGCATTAGCCTCCGACTGCTGTTAAAGATCATGCCAAGGGGTTTTTACCAAAGTTAAACAAGAAATGACACAGGGCCACGAAGGCCACTGTCGCCGGGGAGGCCGACCCTCCATTCACGCCGTAGTACACGCCTCCTGTAGCGATGAAGAGCACGAAAAGCACGAAGAATGATACCGTGAGCCACAGCCTCCTCGGGATGCGGTTGACAAGCAGGACGAAGCAAGCACTGCCGGCAATCGACGCAAGGGATACCGTCAGGATGTATTGGTAGGCTTGCTCGAGAAGGACGTCGTAGATGGTGTTGCAGGGTAAAGTCGAGTCAGTCTGCCATATGGGAAGCCCGACGCGCTGCCAATGGGGGAGCGTCGAGTTCCCACCGGGAAGTGACGAGTTCCAGCACGCCAACGAATCGTTCAGCTCTACCGGCGGAGTAGTCGCCCACATATCCGACAAGACGCCCCTATTATCGAGTGAAAGGCCGTAGAAAGAGACGTCCAAGAAGAACCACGTGGCAGAGGTTCCTACAGAAGGCAATCAGCGCGGGAGCGACGGGTTGGGGAAGCGGAGATGGTCCTATTGGGTCTCCCATACCTAGTAGATAGTACCAGTTGCCTTCCTGGATGAAGAATCGGTACATGTCATCTTTTGTGAACTGGATGGGCATGGGCTGCGATGATGTGCTGTCTCTCTGACGGCTCCCATGCAGGGCACCGTTCCCCTCCATTGGGAAACCGTTCAGGCTCTCGGCTGCGGCTCCTGGGGCGCCGTACACCTTTTGCGTGTTGCGCAGGGCAGTGCCGGCCTTGTTCTTCACCTCTAAACTGTAGAGACCGCAGTCGAAGAGGAAAAAGCGGAAGATGATCGCGAGTACGGCTGGAACGGCGCCGGAGCCGATGACGATCCGCCATATACCGTCCACAATTTTCTTGCACTCCTCGTCGTACTTCGTGTTGAGCCCACATTGCATGGCCCGCATCCCAAACATCTTCTCACGGCCCAGAACGACCCATAGTCCAACTAGCTGGGCCAGAGCCTGACCGATAGGCTGCATCATGAACACGCTCGACAGCATCCTGCCTCTCGATGCACTGCTCGACCATTCCGAGGTTATAACGGCACTAAGGGGATATTCGCCTCCGATGCCTGCTTCCCGTTAGCCATATCGAACTATAGCGTTCACTGTCCCGCCGAGGGACAAGTTGACTTCTACTCACCAACTCCCATGACAAACCGCCACTATGGCCAAGAAGAAGGGTCAGCCCCGAGATCTCACGGCAGGTGTGCAACTGACTCTCACATACCCAAGAAAACAAGGCGAGGAACGACAGGTCCTGGTAGCCATAGCTGCTCGTAGCAACGCCTATGGTAGAGACGATGACTAGGACCAGTTCAATCCCGTACAAGCGTGTCCGCCCGTAGTAGTCGGCCAGAAAGCCAAAGAGAAGCTGGCCGATCACAGAGCCGACCAGCGTGCAGAGGTTGATGACCAGGCCATGCCAGTTCCCGCCGTCGGGCCAGTAGACAAAAGCGATCGATGCGAAGATGACATTCGTCGAGAACAGATTGTAGCTACGGGGAGTCAGCTGGGCAGGCAAGGGGCCGAAGTGTCTCGCCAACGATGTGAGAGAGAGAAAAGTCGGAACGAATAGAAGACGTACGAGTCCGTAAGGAAACCCGAAGCAGCGACACCCCAGATACGAAGGTTCCACGAGTTCAAGTCAAGCTCATATCGCAATTGGCGGCGGTCCTACAACGGAGATGTCGGTGGTCAGCTCTCGGCTACGCGGGGCCGGCGAACGCGTCGCACCGATTTGACGTGCTCACCTGGAGATCCTGTGGGGGCAATGCGGAGCTGTCGTGTCCCAGGAACCCGCGGTTCTTCCGCCTGGGCAAATCCATGGATGGCGCGAGCAGGGAGCCGGGAAGGTGAAGGGTTAGGCCTGATCAGAGCGGTTGCTTCCCATCGTTTCCAACGAGAAGGCGACTCGCGACAAACCGTGATGTAGGAGGGACAGATGAAGGCTTCCGCCGGAGCACAGGTCTCCTGAATCGATGCGCCAGCCCCACGAAACCCCGACGACAGGCCCAGCCTCAGAGGATGTGCTAGTGGCTCGGCGTTGCTAATCGGGGAGCGGTTCGGGACGGCGTGCGGAGAAGCGTTGGTTGTCACGGCCGGGGCGTGTGTTGGGAACACAGATGATACTTGCAGGCCTGGCCAGCAGGCACGCCAAGTCCCTCAATGAGGGTTAGTAGCACGACAGCCCCCGTCTGGCCCCCACGGCCTACATGTAATTATGTACGCGTGCTGGATTTGGCAGACCTCGGCCCACGTGGAACCCTCGCCCGTTGAGGTTGAAGGGTGGTTAGTGTCTTGTGTATGTTGTACGGGGTAAATATAGACGGCCAGCACCGTCTCCGCAGCCTTAGCTCGAAAGGGCTATGGCTTGTCGAGATGTTTGCCCACCTGGGAGAGGGTTTCCGTTGCAGCTGGAAGTCCGGGTCCCTCCGAGCGGGACCCCTGAAAGGCGCGTCGACCATACTCAATATGTACAAATAAAGTGGACGAGGCATCCATACTTGCACTCGGTAGAGGTCCGAAGAAGCGGCCCCACTTGCTGGGTACTTGCTTGATGATGTTCAACACGAAGAGGACGGCAAGCAGCAACTTTTTCATCGGACCCAAGTCCCGTCCTTCTGGATTGCGCGCGCCCATGTTGCCTGTTGCTTCTGTCAAACTCAATTGGTGTATGGAGGAGAACTGCCAAACCGTCACAGTGAATCCACATGTGGAGCCCTGCAAGCCTCCTTCCCAAGCAGTTCCTTTCTTTCCTTCCGCTGGGCAGTGTCTCGGCACCAGAGACGTCAGAGGTGGGACCGGCGGCGGAAGGAACAATGGGTGGACCCCACCTAAAAGCCAGACTTAGAACGAGTAACGAGGCTTGTTCCGACCTCGTGGGGAAACCGCGGCCCGTCAGTGGCTAGTGAACTAGTGTGGGGGCCAGCTATTTGCTACCAAGCGCCTTCCTCGCCACGACCCCACGCAATATTGCTGTCCGGAGGCACCTTCCTTCGGGTCGTGATCGAGCTCATTCAGCCAGTCGCTCGCACACGCGGCCCTGAATGTCCCCCTGTCGGGTGGAACTCCCCCACACGTCGACAGCATTTGATGAATTTCCATAGAGGGGATGGCCAGGGCCCTGCCTGCGTGTGACGTCTCAAGCCACCCATCTGCCTGGATCTGGCACTTCGCGCTCCGACTATCCGGGACGCCAATGTTTTTTGCCCTTGTATGAAGCTCCAATGCTCTTGAGCCCCTTCATGAACGACCCCGCTTCGTGTCCGTCGCGCGTTCTCGTGGTCTCCTCTCCGTCGCCTCCCGCCATCACGCGAACAGGACCCGCCCATCCAGCGAGACTGTGCCGTCGCTGAGAACCCCGGAGGAGAAGGGTGTACAGCGCGTACCGCTGCGTGCTTCGGGAAGCGCAAAGCTGCTCCAAAGGCGTGACGTCTCCTGGCGTGTGGGGCAAGGCCAACGGCGGGCTGTTCATCTCCTGTCGTCCCTCCACACAGCGAACCCGGCAAGCCCTTTTGGCTGATAGGTTGCGATAATGCTCCCACCTTGCCTGGTTCCATATGTATGTAAACGCATCACGCAGCGTCACTCGCACTCCCGTATCCACCGATGAGGGCCGATGCGAGCTCCACTGGACCGCATGCTTATTGCAGCTCTTGGTGCCAACACAGCTGCGCTCGGGACCTTGCTAACCCAAGCCTACTTCTTCCCAGTCTTCCCACCTTCGGCATCCCACGATATCCGCACCGGACAGCCCTTCGCCCTCTTCCCGGGCTCCTTGGCCATTGCTTAGTCTACCAACCTCGAGACCCCGCCCCGTAGCTGCGAATGACGCTGGACTCAACCGGTACGGCTGTGCCCAGCTCCAACCCTCCCACCCTCCCACCCGCGCGCGCCACTCACGATAACTTCTAGGCGAACCGCGGGGAGCAAAACTCAGTCTCGCAGCTTCTACCAGCCCACATCGCCCACTCTCTTCCGTTAACCGGATATTGCTGGAGGGTATGGCATGGGAGCAAGCTCTCTTGGGCTGTGTTGACCTACATCGGGGTGCGAATCGCAGAAGAGGCGGGCGCGGATACGACTGGGTAGTCACCGGTGCTCCCGCTTACTCCTCTGAGGAGAGTCGATCGATACCACAACGAGCAATATGGCCCCATCGTCCTCGTCGTCCTCGTCGTTTGCAGCTTCTTCTCTCGGGAGACACCCGAACCACACACAATCATACGTTAGCCCGCAGGACTCGACCTGGACCTCGACCTCTGGCACTTCAGGGTTCTCTCCCGTCACATCACAGAGCTCGCATCCACAGTCTGCCAACCTCGGCGCCCTAGACCTGGGACCGCCCGGATATGAAGCAACAATGTACTCAGAGCCCCTTGGTCCATACCCCTCCCCTTTTACCCCCTCGTCAAATCCAGGCGCTGATACGCACCTCTTAATATCATAGCGTCCTGCATGAAAACACGTCAAACGAGAAGACCATATATCTAGGGCCCTGGGAAATAGTCGGCGCTCACAGCCGCCGTGTGGTGTGGCAATGCACCTACCAAAATGAACTTCTGGAGCACTTCGGTAGGTAGTGTAGAGCTTAGACCCCGATCCCGCCTCCATTTTGCATGTCATGCCTCCGAAGAAGCACTTATAGTGACGCGTGATGCAGTGCCGGTTGACGACGTCTTCCCCCATACCCTCCACGCTCGTCATCGACCGTATTCTGAACCTGCAGATATGGAGCGCTTCTTGACTTTTCGGGCCCCACACAGGATAAAATATACGGGAGAAAACGGCAGTGTGGCTTATGACGGAGTTCTGCAAGTGAAGTATGAGTTCACGACGGTTGACAGCTCCGTCCAATTCCAGGGGGACATACGAGGAAAGACGCTCCTGGACTACTACGACGTCGACGTGGTGTGGTCTGACGTGAACAGCCGAACGGATCGATTCGGAAACGTAAGGGGGATGGGCATGGTCCAGAGACTGAAGCTCTGGCGGGACAACTACTCGAATCTCCATTCTATAACGGTCTTCGCCAATCGGTCGTCGCGGCAATACCACGAGTACGAGGTCCACTGGTTCGAGCCCGAGTTCCGTTCGAGGGACGACCGTGGGAAACAGGCGAGACTAAATGTCAGGGGCAGGCGCGGTAGCACGTCGGATGTTGGGCGGCGGTTCTCCTTCAACCGTATGCGACCTCGCCAGCGATCTGTCCCAAATGCAGGACATGGAGAATCCAGCCAGGCGGCGACGGCGGCGGCGGCTTCGGGCCTTGATATTAGGTACCTTGGCATCCAGTTTAGCAGTCGGAATGGTGAGTCCCGAGCATATGCATCTCATCATGCCAGTGGCCATACCCCAGGCCCTATTGTCAGTTGGATTTTTCACGTCTGATTACACGGCACGGTACTAACCTTTGGTCTTTCATGGAAAATAGATTACCGCCAATTCCTGGAGGCTTGGGCTCACGCCCATGATTCTGACAGTCAATTCCGCGGTGTTCCGTTTCCACACCATAGGGTGGAGCTCGAATCACCGCAGATTCACGCCAACACAGCAGAGCTGGACGCCGGTCTCCATCCCGTTCTCGAGCCCGATTCGGATGATGAGAACGACACATGAAGGAATATGATACCTCTTGTTTCGGATCATCATCAATACCCACGGCCGACGGAAGCCTCCGCTTTCCCCCTCACCTACTCACGCCATGCCGGAAGTACCATGAGGACAACCGCCCAAGTCCTTTGAAAGGAGAAGCAGGTAGCCTCGGCTTCCCCCCTCGTCTACTCACGCCATACCGGCAGTACCATAAGAACCACCGCCCAAGTCCTTCGACAGTCGAAACAGACACCCAGCCTTCGTTTACTCCCCAGCATGGGTGAGTTGGACACGATCGAAAGCTCAAGGGGAAAGGTCTGTCCCAAGGTTTAACGGGAATAAACCTGGTGATTGAACCATCGCCAGGGTGTTAATAACCTTTCTTTGGGCTTCCGCATTTAGAATGCGGCTAGAAAAAGCCTATCTATCGGTAGCCCGGCCCCATGAGATGCCGCCTTGGTTCTGATACCACCGCAATGGCAAGCATCGCTTCTACGCTAGAGAGGGGCCAAGGTTCGATAAGCCGGACGGGCATTGTCTAGTGAACTTGCGAGCCTGGCATGCTGGTTTAAGGCCCCACAGCCGGTGGAGATAGAGGGCAGCTATGAAGGTTTCTGACAAGCTTGGGGGCCGGGCCTTACAGAAGACACGAAGGGCGGACCAGAGGGTTGACCGCTAGACCCCCGCGCCCTTTCCTGGGTGTCAACGCGGCGGCCCGCCGCCCTGAGAAGGTGTACACAGATATGATGCTTGCACAGGAAGAGGATGCGTGACTCATGGGTCAGACTTCGCGTCCTGCCCAACTCTAGAAAACGGACCTCTGGGCAACATGTATGGTTTAACGGTGAAGGTTCATGAGGGTGAACGGGGCTGTATAGATCTTAAGATACCACCATCAGTGTTGTTTACATGTTAACATTGCAAGATATTGGACAAGACGTCATGGTCGTTGCGGCCCGATGCTGGGGCTTCAGGGCTTTTACCCTTTTCCAGTTAACTCCCCTGCCAAACGCCTTCTAAGTTTTACTTCGTCCCTGGCCTGATTCTCGAAGGCCGCCGAGATCCCAACTCAGTGTTGTTCACTTGTCAAGCTTGCAAGTCACTTGACAGCTGTCATGTTCATCACGGTCTGATGCCGGGGCCTCAAGCCTTTTCCCCTATTCCGACTCCCTTCTAAGTTTTGCGTCGTCCCTGGCCTGATTCTCGAAGGCCGCCGAGATCCCAACTCAGTGTTGTTCACATATCAAGCTTGCAAGTCACTTGACAGCTGTCATGTTAATTACGGTCCGATGCCGGGGACCTCAGGGCCTTTACCCTTTTCCAACTCCCTTCTAAGTTTTGCGTCGTCCCTGGCCTGGTTCTTGGAGGCCGCCGTGACATCACACAAACTGACTGACTAGTGGCAAATATGCGGGAGACTTGCTCGATTCATTTCGCTATCGTGTCATTGTAGGTATGATCGCTTTCCTCCGTTGTACCCCAGCCTCCTCCCTCCTTTGACTCCGAGGCATCGTACACGCGAAGAGGCTTTCCGTAATGCCCCCGGTCCCACAACACCGGGTATAACAAACAAACCGAAGAAAGAAAAAACCAAGGACTGATCCATAACCCATTGTTTATAAGCCCATTCCGTTTCCCAGCACCGAGCCGTACCAAGCAAAGTGTCCATCCCCCCAAACACCGAATCAACAAAGAAGAAAGAAGAAACGTATTTCTTTTGTCTGAAAACGCAGACCCGGAGAGAGAACGAGATAAGAAATATTTCCCGAGGCCTTGCGCATTCGCCATTACCCCACAGCCTCTCAAGACTGCTTCCCCTTTGTTCCCCGAACCAACGCCTCGTTGTAAAGGAATGATAAAGACCAATAAAAACAAGGAAAACAGTAAAAGAAAATAGAGAGAAGACACAAATAGCGGACCCGAAATGACCTGGACGCCGTTGATCCCATTTTTGTAATACCCCGGTGCCTTGGCAGAGCCCAAACCATTGAAGTGGCTGCAAGCCGTCGCATGCTTTCTTGAAAAAGTCTAACAAGGAGTGTAAAGACGAATTCGCCGTGGCTAGACACCCGAAAGGCAAAGAGGAAGAAGACTCGTGAGTCATGACCGGTTGTAAAGATAACAGAAATAGAGAAACAGCCCACCGAAAGTGGTAACTGGGGAGAAACAGCAGCACGGGTGAAAGAATCACTCCGTGACCTCTGGACGACCGCCAGAGTGGCTCTCCGGCTCCTTCTCATCCTAAGCGTCGTTCTGATGCGCCGCGGCCATCGCCAGGGCGTCAAGTCCCGCCCTCGGCGACGGGTGGGCAGCCATTAGGGGAGTGTTAAGCCCCCTGAGGTTGAAGACACTGGTCGCGGGCGACACCAGCGGAGCAGCCGCGGGCGCCACCGTGCTGAAGTTTCCGCCGACGTCGAGCCTCGCGGGGGCCCTGGCGCGGTGAGACGAGCGGGTGCGGTGATGCGCGGCCTTCCTGCCGGAGCTCGAAGACGAGTTTCTCCGCGGCTTATCCTTGTGGGTCTCAAGGTGCTGCTTCATGTTGTCGGAGCGCGTGAACTTCTTGGGGCACCCGGGGTGGATGCACTGCACGCCCTTCTCGGAGGTGTGGATCTTGGAGTGGCGCGAAGCGTGGCCGCTCGTCGTGAAGGACTTTTCGCACCCGACCGATTCACGGAAGCGGCAGAAGTACCGCTTGCCGGTGCTGGATTTCGCGGGGGGAGGCTCGCGGGCCGGGACGAGCTCGGCGTCGTACGAAGCGGAGCGCGCGGACCCCGAGAACGAGCGGTGCTGACGGCTCTCATGGTGCGAGACGAACTCTTCGTACGCGGGCTGGGCGGCGGCGCCGCAGGAGTAGTTGCCGCTATGATGGGGGTAGGCCGGGCTGTAGTATTCGTACTGCGCGACGGGAGTTGAGGGCGTGACCGGGCCGCTCCTGGGGCTGGAGTCGTAAGACTGCGTGTGTTGGAGCTCTGGCGGCGTGTAGGGAGCCTCTGTCGAGCTTCCCCTAGAGGAAGACGGCCTCTCCGGCTCGTTTAGCAACGAGATGCTCCGGCCTGAAGAGTTCCTGAGATACATTGTGTAGAAGGAGTGCTGTCGGCGTAGCGAGGTGGAAGAGGATGGCGGTTCGGGAGCGCTCGGGGAAAGGGAGTAAAGCGGCCAGAGTGGTTGCCGCTAAGGCAGGAGGAGTTTCGCTGACCCGAGAATGCTCTTGGGCAGGCTTTGAGTCGGACGAGAAGCTCCAGGTTTCGCGGAGGTGGTGGTACAAGATATAGTTGTGTGGCCGAGTGGTCGTCGAAAGGTAGGCGACTTGATTAGGGCGAGGTCTGGCGCGACGGACGTGTCGGTGCAAACAGAAGGGAGGAAACAGGCAGGGAAGCGCTGGCAGCGGCAAGATCAACAGCGCAACGGATGTTCCTGCAAGGGACGGGAGGAGGGCTCAAAGGGTTGACAGCAAACGACCTGGGGAAGCAAGGATCCGAAGGGTAGATCGATGATGGTATGGAAGGGGGCGGGAGGGGCGCGCTGGCGGAGTAATAAATAGTAACGAGAGGCGGCGGATGGGATGTTTGGGAGCAGAGTTTCCGAGTCAGAGGGCGGGGACAGACTTCGTTACCCCGGGATGGTCACGAAGGGGGATGAAGCTTATAAAAAACAGCGAAGCTTCGGCCGCTTTCCGAGGTGGGGTGGGGTGGCGTGTACGCAAGGTCTGGATTCTCAGATGAGATCGGACCTCACAACCCTGACAGGGAGCCCACCCCACCCCACCCGTCGAGGTACCAGCGGGGCTACAAGGACCCGCGTCGCCCAGCAAGGAACGCCCCTGCAAGGTATCCGGTACTTGCCCGCCCGCCCATTGTCACGTCCCGCGTACCGAGCAGAGGCAGCCCTCCGCTGTCTTATCGCCCAGGTACTTACAGTACAGTACCTCGTCCAGCACATGCGTGCTCTGATGATATCGATGAGCTGATAACCTCAGGTGAGGAATCCGGTTGTGGGCAACCCAGTGCATGAGGACATGGGTGAGCCCGATAACAGAGTCCGGGCGGCCACGGCTGCGACCGTTTCAGGGGGGCAAGTGAGCTGCTCGCTGGCCTCTCTCCGGATTACCGCTCTCAGCTTGGGCCGTCGCCCTCCCTGCAAGCAAGGCGTTTTCCCATACCCTCTCGTCCTCTCTCTTCCAGCGCATTGGGTGCTCTCAGCTGGAGCAGGCCACCTTCAGTGGGGCAAGCCTGGACGAGGTGCGTTGGTGGGGTACTTGGGAGGGGGTGGCTGATGCAGCGTAAGGCACGCACCACCAGGTACCCAGTTATTCCGCTCGTGGTGGAGGGCAGGAGCTGCGAGAACCAGAACCTGCGTGAAGATTGGTAACTGGTACAGCACACGTAAGGATGTGTCGGAATCTCGATTCGGGGGTGCAGGCAGGGGTTGGCTTCCCTCCTCCTGGGCCAATTGTCTCTCTCTCTCTCTTTTTTCTTTTTCTTTTTTGGGGGGCGGAAGGGCAAACTGGGTGCCCTGTGCATGAAACCGCAGACCCATGGATGCGCTGATGCAAGTCTCACCAGAGAACCCTGGGAGCCAGGCAAGCTTCCAAACCAGCCGAGCTCGTTGCTCGTGGAAGGTCCCCAAGAGACGGTGCAGAACAACCTCCGCAGAAGCCAACGCACAGCTGTGGTTTTCCTTTCCTTCTTTTCTTTTCTTTCTTATTCTGGCCGACATGTCCGATTTGCGCCCACATCGTAGCGTACCGTCGAAGGACCCTCGCCGAGGAGGGTGGCGGTACACGGCAGGGGTCATGTTGTCAGTGGGTCAAGGATGCAGGCACAATTACCTCATACCTCGACATTTCTCACATTCCAGAAACCGGCCGTTCCGGGGACCATGCGCGCTCTCAGGGCCCTCTCCACACTTCTCGATCCCACCGCCACATTCGTTGGTTGGCAAATCCCATTGACCAGGACGGAGCAGACATGGGGTGTTTTTGTTTCCCATAACCAAGGTGGGCGTGCAGGTTCCGCCTTCACTGCGGCGCACACCCGGACTAGAATCTCCGTGGTCGCCTCTGTCCTCCCGCGGAAGGGAGCAGCCCTGCGCCGTCGTACATGCTGTACCGAGTACGGGTCCGCATCCCGCGACCGGGTTCCCCGCCCGCGGCTCCCAATTGGCAGCCCGGCGCTGACCTGCAAGTATCGTGAGCGTCGTCCACGAGCACTGAGCTTGGTGGCGTCCTGGTGACGAGCAGGGCATATCCCGTCCCCAAACGATCTGGCGCGGCGGCCAGCGATGGTCTAGTAATTGGATCCTGTGCCCTCGCGGCTAAAGATCTGGAAGTGCACCGACAGCCCAGCATCCGTCGGAACGTCCGCCTGGGGAACCCGTCCGCCACGTTGCACACGGCTCTTGTCTCTTCGCCAGCGTCTGCGAGCTATAACACGAGGCCCAAAGCAGGGTTTCTCCCCGCTGGTGTGAACACCCGTCCGCCTGGGCCACTGACAGCGCGGCGGAGGGGCGTTTCGATGGAACGCAGAGCACATAATAATTACAGCACAATCAAGCTGGGGACTGACGGGAAGCGACGGGGTCCGCACTAATTGGACTAGGGTCTCCCGCCTCGCGGTCATGTTGACGTCATGCTGATGTCCGCCACAACCCCAACGGCTCCAGCGACCTCCAGCGAGCTCCAGCCCTGAATTGTTGCGAGGCGTCGGTTCCCATAATTGGGCGCCGCCCGAGGGACTCCGGGGCCCTTTCCGCTTCCCCACCGGATCGGGTCCGCCCTCGGTAGCCGGTACGACTAGTCACGTCCAGTACTCGGTACCTGCCATCCCGCCGTCGTCGGGTCTTGTCAATTGAAAAAAAAAACCAATTGGTGATCCACCGGGCCAGGACGCCGAAACTTTTGCATTTGGCTGGTGCTGACTTCCGAGGCTGCGATACTAGGCACCCGGGCCGAGCATCGAGGTCTGCTTCCTAGGCCCACCTGTCTAGTGGTGATACCTGGCCGCCTTTAGGCTATGGGGGGTCCCAGGACGACGTATGGAAGGAGAAATCATGCTTTCAAAGCATCTGAATTGAGTTGGGGAACTCCAGCATCACCATTGAGCTTTGGATCATCCTGGCCGAATACGGACGTCCTGTCTCGGACATTTGCTCCGGACCCTGCTAAACACGGCAGGGACCCGTTGCTCCAAGACAGTCCGGAATCGCGATCCCTGGCGACATAAACCGGGGGAGGGGGGCGAAAAATTAATGGCGAGGGGAGATGTGGGTGCCGGCCGTCCCACTGATTGATCCCTTCAACTGCAGCTCGAGAGCCCCATTTCGCGAAGAAGGGTGTTCCGCCCCGCAGCTGCAGCAGACAGACGGAGGCATAACGTCATCGGGGACCGCCGTCGGGCCAATAATCGGGCAGATCGAGTAATTAAGCTGGGCGGGACGCGAGGACGCGCGCCATCAGGGAAAACGGGAGGGGCAGTGGGGGAGGGCTCCTTCGACATACCAATAATTAGGTACAAGTACAAGTACCGAGAAGTGGGCTAGGGTGTGGTGGAGGAGCTTGCTCAGACGGGCACGCGAGAGAGACTGTCCCGCCGGCGGCGTGGACGTGGAATCCCCTGTTGCGACGATCAGACTACGCCTCAAAACGAAACAGGACCGCAGGAGGCAGGCGACGGGCGCCAGCAATGCGAGAATGCGCCTTGGTGGCAATGCTCATTCGTGGTTGGCGCCGTGGCACAATGGCCCGCCCTTGTCTGCTTGGTCTTTCTGCCCTCAGTCCTAAAGCGATTGACAGATGCAGGGTCCAGCTTCCCAATTAAGCGAGTTGGCGTGCGACCGAGCTCGGCCATTGGCTGGGGCATGCGGTGGGGCCAACCCTGTGAGCTCACAGCATGTACACTACTCCGTAGGTACAGTGTTCCGAACATGGGATGGTTAGGCAGAATCCAGCGGCACTGCCGAAAGGACTTATCATCGAGTCGCATGTCGCCGACCTCCTGGTCATCTTCAACCCTCAATTTGGACCTGTGCCTAATACCAACTTGCCCTCGGCCCCCGTCGCCCAATACGAATACTAGGGCGTCGACGGAGCGACTGATAGGTATCCTTGCCGACCCAGCTCCGAAGATAAGGCCCAATCGAGCGACTGTGGATGAGCGAGCGCGGCCTTGAGCGTGGAAGCCCATGCCATGGTCATATGCCCTACATCGTGATCTCAACGCAGACATTAGCAGCTCGCGCAAGGACACCTCCAAAGTTGCAGGTCCACGTATCATTTGACATGCCCAGGAAAGCCTTGGTCTCTTCAATGTCCACCTGCGGCAGCCCCGCAGCGGGTATGCCGCCCAATTGGCGAGATACTCATCAGGCATGTCCCAACCGGAATGGCCCTAGCGAGGATTGAAGGGACGGACAGCCCATGCTGTGGGGGAGGCCAGGACACGGGACCCGGTAGTTTAATTTGGCCCGCTGGACTATGACGACGACGACGAAGAATCTTACTCGGTAGTCTGCCTTACAAGTACGGAGCACTGTACCAATGTGGCATGGACAGGCCGAGGTGGCGGGAAACGGGTCGTGAGTCGTCCGACCGGTCGATAGCCCAATCCCGAGTACATGTCGTCTGGAAGACCGGTGGTGTTGGCAAGCAGAAAGTGAGATAAGAGGCCGGTGTGGCTATCGTCAAAAGGTGGTACGAAGCCACAGGGAAAAGGGACGTACACGGCCCGAGCACGGTACTGTGGCTTCCTTTGGTAAAAAAAAAACCACTTATTAATGGTAGAGCCGACAATGCGGGCGATCGACGATCGAATACGAGAGATGGGCAGGCGGGAGAAGGGCCACGAGGCCGGTACCCTGGACGATGCAGGGTTGGTGGTGCCTTTGACCAACATGGAGCCACGCACGTTTTACGTGCGGGTGGAGACCCCGGGTAGCGTGTCCTGTACATACATACCGAGTACACAGCCCCGCCGAAGTACCGGGCCCTCCGCTGGGACACACGCCCCCCGGTCTCTCTCGCTTCACCCCTTGCCAGCGAAAGCCAGCCGTCCAAGGATCGTGATACTATTGCGTTAGCGAGGCCCGCCCAGGGAGCACTAACGGCGAGCCATGACGATAGATAGTGTCTTCCTGATATACCGAGTACCCTTCGCCCTGGAAGATGCCGGTCCCTTGAAAGCGTCCATCCCTTGGAACGGCCGTTACACTGCGGACGAGAAGCTCCATAACTGGAAGAATCCTGAATTTTCAACACCGATCCAAGCCTTTGCTCTCTTTTCCCCACTGGTCGGTCGGTTCGCCGCCGCCTCCCCGCATCCCACCGCAAGCCAAGAATGCATGGAGGTTTCCCAGGTTGGAACTGGATCGCCGCGGGATCCAGATATCAGGAACGTCGCAAGACATGGGGGGAACAGCTGCGCATCAGACGGTTCGCGGGGATTTGCAGAGGACCAGCGACGGCCGCCCTGCCCTCCCGACTTCATGATGAGCCCGTCCCAGTCTGGGGCTCCACCGTGTTTGACGAACGCCCGGCTCCCGCTGGAAGTATGTACAAGTATCAAGAGGGCGGGAAACGACCAAATCACAGGCACGACGCCCTTTCGGGGCCTACTGACAGCCACCAGGTCGGTGGCTGCTGCGCTCCCGGATGCGGCCCTTGGGAAAACAACCTGATGGTCCCTTCCCCTCTGCTTGTTCTCTGGCGACCCCTGGTGTGGGTACGTTTGGTGGGGCTTTGAGACCCCGATACGAGTACATACAGTACATCCATGTGTTTGTCAGGCACGAGGTGTTACCCCGTACTCGGTACGTTCTCTTTTTCTTTCTTTCTTTTCCTCCCGGGTGGGGCACACCCGGAGACGCTTCTCCGGCGACCCTTGAATGCGGCGGGCGTTAGGGGTGTCGTGGTTGTGGGTGCGGCATCCACTGCAGGCTTCTTCGGCGCTAGTTTCCCTTGGGAAAAACGCCCTTCAGGGACCCTCCCTCGCAAGCACCACCCCAAGTTCCCCACCGCGTACCCTCCTCAGACCCCGCTGTCTATTTGTACCCAGAGCTCCCTCAGACTAACGCAGGGTACTCAGGAACCGGCAAAAGCTCCTTGGCCCTTGCTGGCCAATACCTGTGCAAGTACGGGGGCGCGCAACGGCGGCCTGGTACTCGGCATACCTCGCAGGTTGCTGGCCGCGCAATTGCCCCCGCTATTGCTGAGCGAACATCCCCCTACGTAGTACTCGGTACACAATGCTCACGCCTGTTATATGTGGGTACCTTCCTCCTCCCGTGCTTTGGATAACGTCCATTTTCGACACTCTCTGCAACCCGAAATCGACACGTCCCCACGCCCAGCAGTATGTACAGTATTTTCCCATCTGATTTTTTTTGGGGGCGGTTCCCGCTCAGGGTGGTGCACCGTGTCGTCATCAATACACATATGTGAAAGGGTCTGCGCAGGGTTGCAAAACAGGGTAGGGACCCTCCCTCTCCCACATCCGAGCATCCGCGGACGAGATCGTGAAAGACGGGATTGCAGCGACGCTGGTGTCGCGATACCCTCCCGAAACCCCGAAACCAGGGGGGGGCCGAGAGCTCATCGCGTCTTTGTGCTCGGTGTTGTTGTCCACAGTTGGCCCCGATCCCTGTCGTGTTTGACACTCCCGTCTGCCCAGGGTCCGGCAGGCCGTGGCTCTCAGTCCGTTCTCACCGAGCACGGACGCCCCGCTGGCGAGGATCCCCATGCCTTCGAGAACGCAAAGAACGGCGCGACAACAGGGAGATTCTGCCCCCAGCACAGCGACGCGGCCGCCTCGGACCCTTGGCGGGAGGGGCTGGCCACCGGAACAAGGCGCCAAGGCCAGGGTTCCCCCTTCGAGAAGCCCTCTCGATTGCCTCAACTCGCCCGTTTGGGAAGAAACCCGCCCCCTGCCGCGGGGCGACCCTTGTTCGTTTCAAGTTATCGGTGAAGGGCGCGCGGGAACGGACGGATCGACGCCCCCTCCCATGTGCCGAAGCCACGCGCGCAACCGACGTTTCGAGACGAGCCCACCGGTAAATCAAGGGTCCTCGCGCCGCCGGAATGCGCAGCTTCACATCTGCGACCCGGGGCGGGCGATATTAACTGGGGCCCTCCCGCCGAGGCACGAAGGGGAAGGGTGTTCATTTCACCCATATTGTCCCCGTGCCTCCCAAAGCGCGCCCGGACGGCCGCCGGCCTGATGCTATCCATCCGCGAACTACAGACAAGGGACCCTCCCCTCCCGAACACGCACGTCCGTTCCCTCAGGCCTGAAGATCCGCTGACCCGCCTCCCGCCTCGTAACATGACCTCGACACACCTTCAAACACCCACGGTACCAAGAACCACCCACCCATGGGAGGCCCTTCCCAAAACATCTCTCCTTATACCTCGCCGCCCGTCCCGCGTTCCCAATTCGGCAAGGCCACTCCCAAGCTCCCTTTCCCAATAGGGAGCCTTGGGATCGGCTTCTGGGGAGTAACCTGCCGCGATCTCCACGGCACCGAGACGAGACGGAACAAGGAGGGGACGGGAAGGGGACGAGCGCAGGGAGGTGTTCACGCGCGCTCAGTCCGGATCTGCTGCCGCAGCTGCACACCTGTCGCTTCGGTAAAGTAATCCTCCCAAAGTATCACCCACAAGCGAGCAGCGTAAGAGGCCCGTAAGCTTGGGTCCCGGGTGGGGACCGGAGTGCCGAAGGGTCGAAGGCTCAGCTGTAACAGGATTAATTAAAGAAAACTCGGTGGCAGGGGAGGGGGTTTCATTTTCTTTGCGGCCTCTTTGAGACGTAGGCTCGTGTTTCACCTCGGTCCCTGGAGGGTCTCTCAGAGCGCACGCTTTTGTTTCGTTTCAGCAGAGAGAACCACGGTCGCGACGAACCCCACCGGCCGAGCAAGAGAGGCTAACTGCGTGAAGGCGAACTGTGCGTGTCTAGTCTCGGAGGTCATCGACACGCCTCGTAGGTGAAAGACGGAATACGAGCCATTGCGAGCTTTTGAGCTTCATGGCGAGCTTCATCCCTCGGCCGCGTCATGTGTGGACCAGACAAGGACATCACAGAGACAGGCAGCAGTCGTTCGTAAAGCGTCAGCTTCCATGGTTCTTATTAATATCGAAGATGATCGCGTTAGAATTCCAAATTCAACCGCCTTCCTTCACCGTTTGCGCCGGTATCTATGCCATGTACAAGTGAAAATCCCTAACCCGTTCCAACCCTCCCCCATTGCTCCGACCGAAATAAGCACGCTGGCGTAACGCTAGCGCCGCCATCTACTATCAATCACTCTGGAGAGAGTCCGTGTCCTGCCCAGTCTCGCGCTCACTTCTTCCCCGGCACGGGCGGGGGCGCCATCTTGCCAGCCCCCGTATCCACCCTCTTGTTCGGCGGAAGATCCGGTACCTTGAATCCATCCGACGACTGCCCAACTTGCGTGAACGACCCGCCCTTGAACCAGCGGTCCTCGTCCGCCTTCCGCTTCCTGTTGACTTGCTCG
Source organism: Sordariomycetes sp. S4602 (assembly GCA_023628835.1). Classification (NCBI taxonomy): domain Eukaryota; kingdom Fungi; phylum Ascomycota; class Sordariomycetes; species Sordariomycetes sp. S4602. Next base: position 112,517 of record JAMAJV010000012.1, read on the forward strand.
CGCACCTTGGGATCCACGAGCTCCAGGCCCTGCACCGGTGTGAAGGTCAGCGACGAGGCTGTCCCGCCGCTACCTGGCAAGGTGCTCCCGACGCCTGACGTCCGCAGACCCTTGCCCCGGAGGTCCATGTTGGAACTGGCGGCGTTGAAGCCCCGCAGTGACGACGAAAGCCCGTTGACCGGGGTCGCGCCGCCCCAGCCCTTGTGTTTTTGGCTGAGCTTCGCGCGCGTGCGCTGGTCAACCTGCATAGCGCGGATGCGGCCGTCGTTGGACTGGCCCATCATGCCCAGGCCTGCAGTTCCCTCACCGGTACCGTAACCGACCTCTCTCTCCTCCTTGCCAAACGCCATCCTGTTCTGCGCCTTGCGGAGATCCGTCATGGCGGTCGCCTCCTTCGCCTTCCGCGCGCGTCGACCGCCGCGCTTCCGCGATGGCTTTTCATCCGGTGCGGGGAGAGCGCGCTGGCCCTTGTTAGGCGGCGGCTCCGTTAGCTTATCCAGGCGCTCGAGGCAGGCAGACTTGAGATCCTCGCCGATGGCGCCGTTCGGGCTTTCGTGGATGCGGTCGACTCTCGCGGCCATCACCAGCTTGGCCGAGACTATCCTCATGGCTTGCCGCTTCAGGTCATTCGGGATGCCGCTTATGAGCGGGGAATGGTAGATGAAGCCCTGCTGCCTTATACCGACGTTGGTTGCCAGACCGGGCGTGGCTTGCTTCTTGGAGCCCCAGGCAGCGATGTTGCAGGCCGGCGTCTTGGATAGGCCAGTAAGCCCACCCGCGGCGTTTAGGAGCTGCGCGGCCGTGAGGGACCCAATCAGAGCCGTGAGGTTGGGCGCGAAGAGGTTCATTCGCGACTGGACATAGTCTGTAAGGGTCCCCTTCGCCTTGTCGAGAGACACGACCATCTGGCAAGCATGGAACACGTGGTTCAAGGCGTCTTGGGTCATCTCCCTGCCCTTCGTCGTTGTCGCCTCCACGGTGACAATCATGAGTGATGGGCCATCGAGAACCGACCGCAGTGTTATGCCGAGCGGGTTATCTGTAGACGTCTGCAGCTTCTTGATGCCATCGGTATCGAAGGGGCCATTTCCAAGGATAGAGACTACTTTTGCGTACTCGAGAGGGTTGCTGATTAGAGTCTCGAGCTCGGGGAACCTGACAGAGTAGTGGTCGCGGATAAACTTGTGGACCAGGACAATCTCGCTGTCGATATGTGTCGAGAGGCCGTTCGATTCGGTCAGAAGTTGGTACTCGGGGTGGTCTTCGACGTTTCCGATCACGCTGCTCGGCTGCTGTTGGGAGCGGCACTTCTCGATTTGCTATAATAGGTTGACCCAAGATGTCAGGGCTGATGTCCAGTAGGAGAGGGTTGTAAACGACGATTCACAAATGTCTGAGGCCGCAGTGGGGAGGGCAGGGGGGGTTGAGCTTACCTCGAGAATGGGAACCAAGGTGTCCATCAACGTGGCGACGCTTCTGACGTCCTTCACCACGCCGAGCTTCATCTTCTCGACCTTGGTCTTGGCTTCCTCGGCGTCGTCCATGGCGCCCACTGCCTTTGCCTCATCCGTCGCATCCTCCATCTCCTCGTCTTCCTGGTCTTCGCCCTCGCTCATATCCCCGACGATGCCGTTGGCGGCAGGCGACGCGTCGCCGCCATCCTGGAAATCATGGGCAGCGGCCTCGGCGTCGGAGCCTAGATCTTCAAAGTCTTGAAGAAGCTCGTCGGCGAGCGTCGACATTGTCGGCTAAAGAAGGATGGTGTGACTTGCTCGCGATCCCGTATCGATTTCGTGTCAGAAGGAACGCGCCAAGGTGGAAGCGATGCTCAGATGGCCTGGCGCAAACGGGGTGAAAGGAGCCGGCGATGGAAGCAACGGAGGAAGGCAAGATAGTTGCTGGCGCGAGGCTGAATAAGTGGCCGCTGCAGGCAACAACAGCAGGTGCAGGCAGCCCGAGAATTTTGGAATGCCGGGTGGTCCGTGCGCGGAAAGGCTGCATCGCTCTTGCTGCAGCGCGTTCCACATGCTCCCAACTCGCTCATTTTGATCCGAACATCCGCCCTCTCTGGCTTCGAGGAAGCTGTCCCAAGGCTGCGCGGTCCCCCAAAGTCCTGCTTAATATCTTCTCGCCTGGAAGCAGTCTTCTCCGACCCCGCCTCCTCGCATCTCCTGGACATCGCTCCGTATCCCGGCCGCCAAAAACAAACACCGGCTTCCCACCGCAACCATGGAGACCAATCGAGGGCCGCCCAAGGTCAAGAACAAGGCCGCCGCGCCCGTTCAGATCTCGGCCGAGCACCTCCTTCGCGAAGCCGTCGACAGACAGGAGATTCCCGTCCAAGCCCCGACCCAGCGCCTCGCCGACCTCGAGGAGCTGCACGAGTACCAGGGCCGCAAGCGCAAGGACTTTGAGGACTACATCCGCCGGAACCGCCTGAACATCAACAACTGGACGCGATATGCCGCGTGGGAGCTCGAGCAGAAGGAGTATGCGCGTGCGCGCTCCATCTTCGAGCGCGCTCTCGATGTCATGCCCAGCAACGTGGCGCTATGGATACGGTACATCGAGTCCGAGATGAAGACGAGGAACATCAACCACGCGCGGAACCTGCTCGACCGCGCCGTGACCATTCTCCCGCGGGTCGACAAGCTGTGGTACAAATATGTCTACATGGAGGAGATGCTGGGCAACATCGCTGGCACGAGACAGGTCTTCGAGAGATGGATGCAGTGGCAGCCCGACAAGGCTGCCTGGAGCGCCTTTATCAAGCTTGAGAAGCGCTATGGCGAGTACGACAGGGCTAGGGAGATCTTCAGGGCCTTCACCACTGTGCATCCGGAGCCGGAGAACTGGGTCAAGTGGGCTAGGTTCGAGGAGGAGTTCGGTACGAGCGATCTCGTGAGGGAGGTTTTCGGCATCGCCATTGAGGCTCTGGGTGACGAGTTTGTGTCGGAGAAGATATTCATGGCCTACGCCCGCTTTGAGGCGAAACTCAAGGAATACGAACGCTCGAGGGCTATCTACAAGTACGCCCTCGACCACCTCTCGCGGTCCAGGTCCGCCGCCCTTCACAAGGCGTACACGACGTTCGAGAAGCAGTTCGGCGACGAGGACGGCATCGAGGATGTCATTCTCTCCAAGCGGCGCGTTTTCTACGAGAATCAGGTCAAGGAGAACCCCAAGAACTACGACGCGTGGCTGGACTACGCCCGGCTAGAGGAGTCCTCGGGCAACCCCGACCGCGTGAGGGAGGTTTACGAGCGCGCAGTAGCGCAGATGCCGCCGACACAAGAGAAGCGCCACTGGCGGCGCTACATCTACCTGTGGATCTTCTATGCCATCTGGGAGGAGATGGAGGCCAAGGATACCGCCCGCGCGAGAGAGATCTACAAGGTGTGCCTCCAGCACATCCCGCACAAGAAGTTCACCTTCGCCAAGGTGTGGCTCCTAAAAGCGCACTTTGACATTCGCCAGGGCGATCTCGCCGCCGCGCGGAAGACGCTGGGCCAGGCCATCGGCATGTGCCCGAAGGATAGGCTGTTCCGGGGCTATGTCGAGCTGGAGCTGAAACTTTTCGAGTTCGTGCGGTGCCGAACGCTGTACGAGAAGCACATCGAGTGGAACGCGGCGAACTGCCAGACGTGGATCAAGTTCGCGGAGCTGGAGCGCGGGCTCGACGACCTGGAGCGCACGCGCGCCATCTTCGAGCTTGCCGTCAACCAGCAGGTGCTCGACATGCCGGAGCTGCTGTGGAAGGCGTACATCGACTTCGAGGAGGAGGAAGGCGAGTTCGAGCGTGCGAGGGACCTCTACGAGAGGCTGTTGGAGAAGACGGATCACGTCAAGGTGTGGATCAGCTACGCGCACTTTGAGATCAACGTGCCCGACGAGGACGAGGAGGAGGAGGAGGAAGAGGAAGAGCGGCCCGTCAGCGAGGATGCCAAGGCGCGCGCGAGGAATGTCTTTGAGCGCGCGCACAAGGCGATGCGCGACAGGGAGCTCAAGGAGGAGAGGGTCACGCTGCTCAGCGCATGGCTCTCGTTTGAGCGCATCCACGGGACGGCGGAGGACGTGGAGAAGGTGCAGGGACAGATGCCGCGGCGGACGAAGCGGCGGAGGAAGTTGGAGGACGACACGTGGGAGGAGTACGTGGACTACGTGTTCCCGGCGGACGACAAGCAGACTAAGGGGCTGTCGAATATCATGGCCATGGCGGCCAAGTGGAAGCAGGAAGGGGGTGCGGGAGGCTCCGAGGAGTGAGGGTGCCACGGGCAGGGACCGGGATAGGCGAGGACGGTGTAAATCTAGAAGTGTATTGTGTCATATGGCGTGTCCCGTTCCGCATTTGTTCCCACAGAGGATGCCGACGTGTCCAGATTCTACTCGTTCCTGCCCTCCCCGAGCCCAGGAAGCGAGAAAGCGGCCGAAGCTAGACGATATGCTTTGCACGGGCGAGACGGCGCCGACCAGACCCATCAACACTTCATGGGACAGCCCGGCTAAAACGGCCCAAGGCCCAGGCGGCCTACCTACAAACATCATGCAAAGCAGGGCACGTATGACAGCCGACGAGCCTCCAGGCCTCCTCCTTCTGCCCCACACCGCTCCCCCTCCGGAGCCCGGCACGCATACGCACGGCACCGCATGACGTCTGCCACGCGGGACAATGTGCGCTCTGACGTCACCGCGCCTGTCTCGCTGGAAAGGGGTGGAACGCAAACCCCTACATTTACTATGACGGAACGGGGACCGCTCCCGTTCGGAAAGGAGGCACGGGTCTGGTTGGTTGCGCGGTGCAGCGGATAACATCATACCCCGAGCAAAAGGAGTTAAATCATCGTCGTATCTACTAAATCGAGATCTACAGGTCCCGCCTCCAAACCCCGCGTTTCCATTGCACAACCTACGGAGGCGAGGTAGAGGGGGCAACAAAAGCCGCAGAGCATGGCCATATATATCGCCGGCGCCGCACTCCCCCCCTCCCACGCTGCCTGTACCCCTTTCCTCCTGTCCCCCTTTCCTCCTGGTCCCCTTTCCTCCCCACTGTCTTCCGCAAGCTCGCTCGTCATGTTCCCTCCCCCGGAATCCGACACTTCATTCCGTGACCCTTGCCAAGACACAAGAACCTACCGTGTTCCCACATCCCTAGCTACCCTAGATCTCAGAGTCCCCAAGGGTGCGCTCTCAACCCAACTCACCTCCGCTACCACACCACACGCCCTCACAAGGCGCGCTCCGCTTCACCTCGGCGTTGGGACTGTTGGGACTGGCCTCTTGCCCGATGGTCGGCTTCAGTGCCGTCGATCTGTCATAGATATATATCAGCACTCAATTCAACATAACTTGTCGTCAGATGTCATGTTTCAGCGTGAGAGGGATAAGAACCAAAAAAAAAAGGAAACCAAGAAGCAACGTGTGACAAAGTGACAACAGAAAACCGCATGTCTGCCCGCATCTCCGACCCTCGTCGTCGTGCGGTGCCAATCTTCGGACGCATGACAGTTACACTTGGCCAAACAACAAAAGTGATGCAACCAAAGTGATATACTCCCAATCCACATGTTGCCGAAAATTCCATACTCCAATACCGAGTTTTATCTGCGTAAAATCATAATCCCCTCGTGTGCGTCGTGACAAGCTGGCCTTTCCCTCTGTAGTCGTTTTTGTAATACATCGTGGAAAGAAGAAAAACCTCGAAAAATGACAAAATGACAAAATGCGGAAACAGACAACGTGGTAAACAGACAAGTCATAGAAAGGAAGAGAGACAGAAAGAGAAAAGTGTAGACCGTGTACGGGGGTGTGACTGTGATGGGGTCCGTGTTGCAGCGTGGCACACGGCGTGACCTAGACCATGGAGAGGCAGAAGAAGGCATGCTGATCTCAAGACCCACGGAGGGCGCGGAAAGATCTAGAAGGGAACCACGAGAGTGCAAAACAAGCGGAGCGGATCTAGCGCGGGGACGGAGGCAGGGTCTCAGCGTAGGACTCATCGCCGCGGCGAAGACTCCGCGACCGAATGGCCTGCGGTGACGACGGCGACTCCCAGTTCTCGACCCTGCGTCTCCGGTACCCGTCCCTGGCCTGCCTCTGGCGCTCCACACGCCTGTCGTGACGCTGCTGTTTCTTTGCCTTCCAGATCTTGCACTCGTGTGACTGGTCCTTGGCCTCCTTGAGCTCCGAGAGCGCACCCTTGACCCCGAGGGCCGCGAGCCCCACCGAGGCGGCGTCCTCGAGGATGGCCTTGGACTTGAGGGCCTTGGCCTGGGTCGGCGACATGGTGCCCGCCTTGACTGCCATCTGCCGAGTCTTCCGCTTCCCCATGCTCGTGTACACCCCGTGTGCCGCGTGGATGCTTGCAACGGTTGCAAGTCCCGTTGTGATGATTTGCTTACCTCTCATTTTCCTGGCATGTCTCTCATCGTCGGACGAGTCTCCCAAATCGCTTTCGGACTCGGCTGCGGACCTATCCCGCCTGCTCCGACGCGGGCGGTAGGACCGGTCGTCCTCGTAATCGTCCTCGTAGCGGTGGCGCCGGCCATCCACCTCTCTGCGGGACGGGCGACGGTAGTCATCGTCACTCTCATCCGAGTAACGTCTGTGGCGACGAGAGCTTCGGGACCCGCCGTGCTCGCTGGCATCCTCCGGTCCTTCTCCAATGCCCAGCTTCGCAAGGCTCCTTCGAGCGCTGTCCACTACGCTGCGGCTGCGGCTGCGATGGCGGCGGTCGGCCGACGGGCTGCGGCCTCTCCCTCTGCTGTCGTCGTCGTCGTCGTCCCTTGATCCGATTGCCTTCTTAGCCCCAAAGGCAGCGAGGCCAGCTGACGCGAGCGCAGCAAGTCCGCCACCTTGGCCACCGCCGGGGCCGGCGCTCTCCGAACGAGATCGGAAGCGGGAGCGGGAGCGGCTCCGGCCGGTTTTCGAGTCCACTTCGATGTTCTTCCTCGACCCATGGACCATGCGGTTTCCTAGGAGGCCGCCGATGACAGACTGAGCGATGTCCCTCTTGTTGTGGTCGTCTCCGTGCGCGCCACCAATAACACCGGCACCCAGCGCAGCCGTAAGCATGCGCTTCGTCTTCTCTCCTCTGAAACTTCCCGGCTCCTTGGCGATGCGGAAGGCCTCGGTGGCGCCGGCCAAGAGGCCGGCCATGGCGGCCTTCTGGGTCTTGTTCATGCTGCGGGCGCGCGACCTCGTGCTGGAGCGCGACCTGCTACGGCCGCGGTGGCTCGCGCCATCGTGGCGGTCATCATGGCCTCCGCCGGTGATGGCCTTCAAAGCGGCACCGAGACTCGTTACGCCGAGGGCACTCTCGAGGAACTTCTTGTGGCCCTTCTTCGCAGACGGATCGTCGTCGTCGTCGTCGTCAGAGTCATATCCTCCGCGGTGCCCCCTGCCTTTGTGCATGACGAGCGCCTTGTCGTCGGACTTGGAAGCATGCTTGTTGTAGAAGCCAGCACCCTGGTACCCAGCCAAGGCACCGGCAGCTCCCATAGCAGCTGAGTGTAGATAGTTTCTCTGGATTTCCTCGTCGTCGGCCCCATGGGCAGCTCGGCGGTCGTAGACCTCCTTACCGCCGACAGCCAAGGCGGCACCGGCAACGGCGGCAATGATCTTCTCCTGGCGGGAGAGGACACGGCGGCGCCTCTCCTTCTCGGCGGACTCATAGTATGAGTCGGCGTAGCCCTTCTTTCCGCCACGGGACCTAGACGAGTAGTGCGAGCCGCGATCGTAGTAATCGTCATAGCCGGGCTCGGCGGAACGAGCGCGGCGGACATCGCGGGAAGAGTATCCAGGGGGATAGGCGCGCTCGACGGTCAGTTCGTCCTCGTCACGATGATGACGGGGCACGAGCTCCCTCGAGACGTAGGTCTCGCGGACCTCGCGCGGCTCGGCATAACGATCGCGGCGATCGTCGTAGCGAGAGCGCGCGGGCGGATCGTATACGTCGTATGCCGACATCTGTGAAAGTTGACGCAAGTTGCTGGCGTCCGGCTAGCCGGTAATATGGCTTTAGAGTTTGCGCCGTCGGTTCGTCTGATGGGATGTTCAGGGCCCGATTTGCGATTATCTTGGGGACCTGAGACGGTGCGGGGTTAGCGACCGTCAGCAGCGGCTTGAGGTGGCGTCACCACTTCAATTTGGGGGACTTACCAAAGATTCAAATGGAAGCGAAGGCCTTTTGGCGCGAAGGAGCACCTGATGACAGCTGCGTGTGTCGACGCTGCCTCCAACAACAATGAATGGAGTTGAAGCCCTCTCGACAAGATGACGATTCCTCGAAGGAGAAGGCGGATTGCTGAAAAGTGCAAACCTTCGCTCTGGTGTGTGTTGGGAGGGTCACAAACTGGATTTGCGAACGGGACGAAAGCGGGCGGCAGTAATGATAATATGTAGCTTGCGCGTAGCACAGGTATTACGCTATGGACGGCGGACAGGCCGAGCGAGTGGAGCCCAGGTGGTTGGTTGGAGGGACGAGGCGAAAAGTTGGAACGAGTGACGAGTGGAATATCGAGGAACCCCATCGGGGCGGCCTGGTGCAGGCAGGCAGGGCGGCAACCCAGCCGCTCGCCGACCTGACCGTGCATACTCGGTACATATGTGTCCAGCGTGTGCCCGTTTGTCCACGAGCGAGACACCGGGCACGTTGCGCGTCTGTGTGTTCCCGGGGCTGTCCCGTGTTTGGGGCTTCTGGTACACTGCGGTTTCCTATGACTATTTTTCCGTGGCACCCTCGCAGAATACCAAACTCCGGCCAGATCCCGGCCATTTCCGTTCATGTTTGTTTCTCCGACTGATCAAAGCGTCCGGTCGGCGTCTAGCCAAGCTGCCTGATGGAACGGCGTCGAACGCACTTTCTGTGGCGCATCGGGCCAGCAACAGGCAGGTGTGAGGCCTCACCAAAGAGGCGCAGCTGGATCTCAACCGTTCCTGCCCAAGTGTGCGACGGAAGCCTTGCCGCCCCCGTAGAATCGGAAGGAGGGGCTCTGCGGGCTGCGGGCTGCGGGCTGTGGGGCATGGGGCACATGATGTCATCATCGTCCACGTCGTCCTCAGGTCCGCATTTGACCCAATATGCACGTAAAGGTGCATGCAGTAAACACGAGGCCGCCCCAACGCTCCGCGCCGAGAACCGAGCGTCTCACCTTGACTTCGACGCTCGTCTTCGGCCGTCCCCTTCACGTTTGATTCCGATGCTTCGAGACGCTCGCGGAACTCAAATCAATTAACTATGCATCCTCGACCCTCTAGTACCCGTAAAATTTTCTGAATGACCCTTAATACTTGCGAGTTGAAAAAAAAAAAGAAAGAGAGAGAAGAGAAAAAAACCAATCCGAGGCCGTAGCCACTTTTCTTTTCCGTGCCCTCGTACTCATACATGTCCATAATGAAGGAAACGAAAACGCGGTCCAAGACCTGAAGCGGCGCGCAGACGAACCAACAAAGATAACGTTACGAAACCGAACAAGAAAACCACTGCCCTTCCAAACGCCGATTTGTTGAGCCGAAGCAAGAGCGCTGTGAGAAGCTGAACGTGGAGAAAACATCGAAACTGGCTTGGAACGCGAGAGCGCATCCAGCCACTTGCCGCCGTGAGACTCTCCCAGAGCCTCCGTCCCGCGACGAAATGCCGACCGAATCTCGACGTCCGCATTAGAAAAGCGCTTTTGTATAAATCTTTTGTCTAGACCCACGCGTGCCGTCCGCGCAGGCGTTGGACCAAGAACGCGGGGGATGAGAGAAGGCGAGAAAACACCTCATAAACAACAATGCTGAGTATAAACAGTGCGATAGCCACGTGCTTTCGCAGACAAAGGTGGTGCAACAGAACGCGTAGACGACCAAAGTAGGATGTCCGAGCAGGACCGGTTGACCGTTGGATCGACATTGCCGATCTTCGTGATGGAGGCCTCGCACATGCCGAACCACTCGTCCCAACCCCGACATCCTTCCATCGCAAGAGGGGCCGATACGAGTTGACAAGCTAAGCATTGTTGGCCTAAAACGAACTACAATACTTCGCTGTCGTCGCATTCGAGATGTCGCAACCCCCGTCCCCAAAGCTTGTTTCGTTCGAGAGAACTGGATGCGCCAAACCCCGGTCATCACAGCAAGGCTCGATTCCGGCTAACTTCCACGAACGCCAGGTGATATCCGGGGTTTCTTTCTTTCGTTCGGCGAGAAAGCGAAGATGGGCGGGGGGAAATGTCTTTTTGAACAGAACAGTAAGAACGATGAACGCAAATAGAAGAGCCCATGAATCGAGGTAGAAACCGCTGCGCAAAACTGTCCTCTGGGTGACGCCTCTGTTGTGTCTTGTCCAGATCCAACGGGTCCAACATGACCGAAAGACGGAACTGGCGCGCTTCCAAAGAACGGGATTCGATGCCGATGCTCTGAGTGCGAGAGAAAACGTTCGTGGAAGAATTTGAAACGGCCTTGTCGATATCGGGCCTCGAGGTATTTCCGACTCCATGCCGTGACATCGTCATTTTGACTATGATGTTGTCACAGCCGATATAGACCAACAACGACATTGGATTTCCGCAAGTGACCTTTGGATAGGAAGGCTGAAAATCCGAAACAGGGACGAAAAAGTATATCGCGGGATCTCGTTGCAAGTCGGTTCCTCGGTTCGCGCTCCGGACTCCAGATAACGCCTGCTGTCAAGGTGACCAATCATTCACAGGTGTCTACCCCGTGATTGAGTAGTTCGGCAACCGCACCCCCGGGTTGAAACCCTTTGCTGCTCCCCCCCTGGCCCGAACGGGCCCTCCACCTCACGAGCGGCGAAGTGAAGAACGGACATCACCTTAATATGAAGCCGCATTGTCTGTGCTTCCATCCGCGATAGAAGACGCCACCTCGGACTGGCTCTCGAGAGGAGTGGACACATTCGTCCCGTCGCCCTGAGCCTTGGAGGTGTTGTCGCCAGGACCGCTTCGCGGTGAGAACTCGGGCACGGTTGGCTTCAGAGTAGTAGTCTGGCCACCTTCGGCGGCCTGTTCGGCAGAGTGGCCATTGGTGAGTTCAGCCCCACGCTCGGCGGAAACGGGGCTTGGGATCGAGTTGGCCTGGCCTTCACCGTAGGCAGGCGGGTATGAGTTCATTGCTGGGGAGCCTGCAGGGAACCCACCGGGCACCATACCCGGGTGGCCGGAATATTGCTGTCCTGCCGGGATACAGTTGGCAGGGCCGTCATTTTGAGCGCCTTCGCAGCGATCCTCCATTGGGAGGACCCAGTGGCGAGGGTTGTGCGAAGTTCGCAGCCGCTCGATATTGTCGTCGCCCACAACAAACTCGACATCCGTTAACGTCAGACATGCTTGGCGAACGTACTGTACCGGATTATTGGTGTTTTGGAGCAGGCTGCCGACGCGGTTGAACCCGGCAATAAGGGAGAGGGGCACAAACCCCTGAGAATCCATGTTGGTGCGGAGGTACATGTCCCGGCAGAGGTTCTGGATCGAAAAGTACCAGCTGAGTTGCGCGGACAAGGAAGCTACCAGGAACGGGTCATAGAAAAATGCAGGCGACGGTGTCTGAGGATAGCCCATCATGGAAGGATGGGTGTAAGATGGATCGTAGTGCATCATAGAACCATGAGGCGCGTTCCTCCCGTTTCCGTTCGAACCAGATCCCCGCCCGGCGTTGGAGCCGCCGCGTCCGCCGCGGCCGCTGCCCCCCCTGGAAGGGCCCGAGCTATACGCGTTGAACTGGTTCTGGCGTATAGGGGGGCTATACGGGTTCTGTTGGCGCGACGTCACGTTGGACGTATACCCAGTGGTGAAAGGGGCATGCTGGGCGTTGAGTTGGGACGTGGACGCATGGTACCCGCCGCGACCGCGGGGAGCTCCACCCCGAGGCCTTTCACCGCGGCTCTCATGTTTCTCCCGAGGCTGCTCCTGGTGGTCGAATATTAGCCCCCAGGTAAAGAAAGATGGGTGGTGTTGGGGAGTAAGAATATCGCATGTATCTTCGGGAATGGGAATGGGGGCGCGAGGGGGGGCGGAGACGAGGACGGAAACGGGGGCGGGAGGCGGGGTGTGATTGGGTTCCTTGTCCTGGAATTGGGAGCTTACGTTGGTTGCCGCTTCCTTTGACCTGGCCGCTGCGGGCACGGAATGCTTGCGCTGATCGCGGAAGCTGGGTGCGTCGGCGGATCTCTGCTTTGTCGACGTGGGGGGCACGGAGCTGCCCCGGGCGTTGGCGGGCGCGTCGCGAGCGCTCTCCTGCGCGTCACCATTAACCTTTGTTGAGCTAGACGGGCCTGTCGCCTTCTCCCCGTCCTTGGCTGCGTTAGCGGAATGGCCGCCCCTCGTGGTGCCGTCTCTGCCTCCACGCGCCCCTCCTCTGGGGCGGCCGCCCTTTGGCGGAATCTGAGTCTTGAAGCTGACTGTGGGTACGAAATCCATCTTCACCCATGTATTCTTGGGTTGCTTTCCTTTCTGAAGTCCTTGGCCATCTTGAGATTGGCTTTCCTGGTGTTCAACAGGCTTGTCGGTGGACCGCTTCTGATCCTTGTTTGCCGTGTCCGGTGTAGGCCAATGGGACGAATCGGTGCTAGGAAGAGGTTCCGCAGCGCGACGCGCCCCATTCTTGGAGTGAGACCCGTTCTTTCCGGACACATCGCCATCTCCGCCTTTCTTATGGATACCAAGGCCGTTGGTGGATACGGTATCGTTTCCGGGCTTCACCTGGTTGCTTGAACTGGAAGCAGCGCCCTTGCGTACATTGGACTGCACAGGCGTCGTTGTGCTGGGGGCGGCCGGCGTGGCTGACTCGCTAACGCCCTGTTTCGGGTTGGCCAGCTGCCGCTGTTGCCAGGGATTTACGGTCGGAACGGGGGAGTCGAATAGTTCTGGTTTGGGAGGGGCGTTCTTCGCGTTCTCAGCGGCGTCCGTTTCCTTGGCGGCGTCCGCTTCCTTGTCGGGGTTCTTGGCGCCCTTGGGCTTCCTTTCTCTCCTGGACCTTTTAGACTCCGTGCTCGTGGAGGCTGGCCTAGATTGGGATACCCTCGAGCTGGGCGCTTCCTGAGACTTGTTTTCGTTCACGCTCCGTCGCGCCGAGACTTCCGAGTTGGTGTCATCGTCACGCCGAGATTCGTTGGACGACGTTCCGGAGGACCCCGAGGTATCATTGTTCGTGGTGCAACTTGCGTCAGAGACGCTTGCGGCGGGAATGTCCTCTGCCTTGGAATTCCGCATCGCGTCGAGGTCGTTCTTGCGGGCTTCGGTGGCAGTAGCGGCGGGCTCCATTACGCCGTTCGGGAGGTCGTCGTTGACCTGCTGATCTTGTTCTCCGGTGACGGGAGTCGAGTCGGCGGAAGGGGATGTCGACCCCGGGACGGCCTTCTGGCCCTTGGCAGCTTGTGCGTAGGAGAAGGTGGCAGCCGGCATCTTGAGGCGATTACCGATGTATTGTCGGTTGGAACGCGACTTTGGTTTCTGTCCAGGTCGTAAAGATGGGCAAAGGATATGGGCCTTTGCACGACACTTGAGAGTCGTGGCAGGGAGTCGGGTCAGCGCGAAAGTCGACGATGAGCCGGCTGAGAACCCCAAGCTGAGCTCGTCCGGAGAGGTATCGGTAACCTCCCCGCACTCGTTCGAGCAGATGGGAAGCACCAATCGGGGATGTAGGCACACGAGGCCTCGTCGGGTCGATTAACGAATGGTCGCTTGCGGACGTGTTAGATTCGGAGGGTCCTTGGATATCGATGCGATCGAGTGGATTGGATCCGAAATGACCGAAGGCAAAGGCTCCGGAATAAACGAGGTCGGAGGGGAAGGCACTGGACGTAGGGCACGACCAGGGAGGTATAAAAAAAAAGGTAGACTATGGTAGGAAGTCTGCTTGGGGAAAGACTGGGATGGCCCGGTCGATAAGGGCCGAGAACAATTCGCTCCTCGCGTGATGTGGGAGAAGGTAGGAAAAAGCGGTTGTGCTTTTGGGGTTGGAGGTGTGGAAGAGGAGAGAGGGCAAAAGCATAAAAAAAAAATTATGAACGATAATTGATGGAGAGCGGAGTGAGGCACTAGCACGGGAGTGGTCACCCCTCCCAAAAGGGAAAAATTTTGGGAGTACCGAGCTACCACAGCGTGTGCCGCGGTGGGGGTTTGGCGTGGACGGCGCGGAGGGTGCACAGGCGAGCTTGCGGGAAACGCTGGCCTGGCCCGTGTCAGGGAGTCGAAGGAGGCACCGAAGTGTGTTTGGGTGTTCCCAAATGGCTCAGCTTCTCGGTCGGAATCCTTGAGACTGCTGGACGTGCCTGTGTCGGCGATGCGAGAGAATTAAGGCGGGTCGGGTGTGTGAGGCCAAGGTGGAGAGGTGCCCGTGGATGTGTGGGCAGAAAGGGTATTACGGGTGTTTTGGTCGCAGGGCCGATTTTCCCTCACTGGTCGAGGGACGGAAGGCGCGCTCGATTAGTTAACAAAGAGAGCAGATGGAGGTTTCGCTGGAAGCGGAAATACCACCCTTTACTCGGCGAGTACCGCTTTACTCGGCATGTAGCCCCGACTCGACTATGCGCAAGCTAAATTCAGCCTTCGACGACAAGATCAGAAAGCCAGTCAGAATATAGACACGTTCAGCCTTCTATTCCGCTCTGCATAATACTCCCGAGTACGCCCTCGGAAGATACCGTTTGCCATAACAACTGAGGGCATCCGTCCCCTGCCAGCGGATTCAGATGCTGAGGTAATGCTGCCGTCGTCGCTGCCCGTCGAGCCCCAGCACCGCAAGGGCTTGGGGGACAGCACCGAATGTTCTCGGTAATACGTGGAGATTACTAACGTCTCGCATTAACTCATCCACGGTTCCTCTAGCGCGGAGACTCGGACTGACGGGGGCTCCGGGAATATTAAGCCCTCCAGTAATTACCTCGGCCAGGCCTCAACTTGGCTCCTTCACAAAATGTCTTCGGGATTGTTTCTCCGCTCTAACGCATATAAGAGTAGCGCCGGGCCTCCGAGTCATTTCGCTCGCCTCACTACAATGTAACCATCCTGAGCAAATCCCCCAGGCGATCCTGCCGCGGCCACCAGCCATGAAACCTTCTTCGTTGGGAAACGGCCCGGGTGTGGAAGGAACCAAGCCGTTGCGCCCGCCTCTCAAATTAGTCAGCTCAAACACAACAAAACCAACAGGTCATCACGTATTACCGAGTGCTTGTAGCCTGCTTTTTCTATTATTGCAAGTATTAGCACCTTACTCTCGTTCGAGATCGCCTACAACAAGCTGTCGGCCTTGTCTTCGGCTTGCCGTTGGTTGGATGCTTTGTATCCTTATCTCAAGAAATCCGTCACCACCTGCCTCGTCGCGAGGCCCTATCGAGCTTGCCAACGAGACTCATCAAAGTGGGCATTTGGGGCTGAACCATGGGGCTCAGGGAGAGACCCAGGCTCGTATAACACCGGGACTATGGCGCCTGCGTGTGTCAGCGAGGGGCTGAAAGTTGAACAGCTTGTTCCAGGCCGTGTTCAAACAGCACGCTGGAGTCGAGCGAGCCGGCCACGATGGTCACAGACAGCCTCAGCCTCCTACAGAACCGCACCAGGCTGGGCACGACACATACGGATCATCGTATCTCAAACCACCAGGGCGCATCGATTCTGCCTACTCATACCGGCGTTTCATAAACGAAGTCCACAGGCTAACAGCAGGCAGCTTCTCGCGTTCGCTGCGCGCGGCGCCACTCGACGTATCCCAGTGTACGTGGTAGGGTTTGCAGTAGGGCCAGGGAAGTCCCGATACAAAGGCCTAGACTGTCCCGGAATGTACGAAAAGAGCCGAGTATTCTGGTGGCTGTTGTTCCATTGGCGACGTGCGTTTTCTCGGTCCACGTGTTGAGCATGGCTTGTGCAGGGGAGGCTCTGCCGCATTGACGCGCATCATCGACCCGGTAGACATGAGTAGCCTGTGATTACTAGTCGCTAGTTCAGCTACTCCCCATGCAGTGTCTTGACGCAAACATCAACTTCTCGCCCGCCTCCGAGCTCTCGGTGGAAGCACTATGCAACTTCCCCATGAGCCGTAGTTTCATACCCCATGGACCAAACACGAGTCTCGTCCGAAATACCGTTGGCCTCCACGTGGAGTACGGTTAGTCGGTGGAAGAGGACTTACATTACCGGGGTAATGAGGTCGAGCGTTTTGACCGAGACTATTCCCCGTCGATCTCGCGACGTCTTGGTGGGACTCGATGTCGGGGAGAGCGGCGGGCAAGACATATGGATGGATGGCCAGGGCACGGCCCATCCACATTACCATGGGACATCATTAGAGTGGATATTGCTTTTGATATACACTATGTTGCAGATTCAAAGTCCATATCTGAGTTTTACCCTTGGGCCCGGCCAGGAATTCGCCTAGGAAAGACCACCCAGTGGCACGAAGCGGTGCCCTGCGCCGTGCGGGTGGCGGCGATATGAACTTTGAGACAAACTTGATTACAGACAGCCAAGAAAAAAAAAACACCCCGAGTGCCACGCAATGACTACTGTTGGTGATCCTCAACCGGTCATCCAGGCCGTAGCCTGTCGTGCCCCATAGCTCGTCGCCATCCGGAGCCCGGTAGACCCCATCGGGAAGTAACTGACGAGGTACCACACGAGGCAGAGTATTTGGATGATGGCCGAGAACAAGGTGAGAATGGTACTGTGGAGCTATTCGCGTCTTAGCAAACCTGTTGTAGAAGAAGGTGAAGCACGGTTACACTTACTCCGATCGAGAAGTACAAAGTCAGAGCGATCGAGCCGAAGTACGCCGCAGTGAAAGGCAGACGAGACCCAGAGATGAGATGCTGGATGTAGGTTAAAGGCCCCATTACCGCCGCAAAGGACGCCATGAAGAGGGCCGACCCGAGAGTCCACCTAAGCGTGAATGGCGCAGGTTAGCGGCTTGGTCTGCTTCCCGTTTGATAGACACGCTCGCCATAGTAGGCTTCATTTATCCCCACCCGCCACTGCCGCTGGTACGTCACAGGAGATGCTTCGCCAGGAGAGCGGGTAGCTGCAGCTGCAGGGTGCGTGTATGATGCTTGGCATGCGTGCGCATTCAAGGCTGGAGGGGGGAAGACATCCCCCCATTTCTTGGAAGCCGAGCACCCAGGAGCATCAACACCTTCCCACAGAAAAGTGGATAGGACCCTTTTGCAAGCGGGAGGTGGGTTGTACTGCGTGACGGGATCGAGTTGGGGGTGGGTGGGTAGAGTGATGCCGATCCGGCGTCGAGGGGGTAGAGGGAGAGCTTACAGGACAACAAACTTCCTTGGCTTCAACGATAGAACTGGAAGCAAGGCGAAACAAATGACGAAACACGCGACGGCCGCGAGATTACAAACCGCAAAGATCATTAACCGATCCCAGCGGCTCACTGTGAAGGACATCGCGTAAAGTTAGCCTCATGCCCCCAGCAGGAACGAGATGGAGGGGGGCAGATATTGTTCACATGGGAAACTGAGACAACGCCCATATGCCCACATGCCAGTCTGCAAGGTCCCCGAGAAGTGTCACGCAGAAAAAGGAGAAGGAAGGGCCGGGAAGATGCAAGCTAGGGATCCGGTGACTTACAAGTCAACCAACCTTCCTCCTCCTCTCTCCTGGTGGGCGCCGGCAGGGGTGCGCCGGAGCTTTCTGTTGTGGGAAGTTGGACATATCCGCGACCTTGGAAGGGATTAAGCGAGTTCAGCGATGAGAGGAGACCACTCTGCTGAGAGGTGTTGACGGGGATATCAGGATCGCGCCGACTCCAGCCAAGAGAGTTCATGGACTCTCGGAACGAAGAAGATGCCATGTTTGCAAACGAGAGCAGTGGTTACGTCACTGACAGGCGGCCGCAGGTTGGTGTCTCTTCGAACTTCGTATGCGCTTGGGAGGGTGGTGTGCAGGCCACTGGGTGTGTGCGCGTGCGTATCGAATGACCCCCCAGCCAAGAAGACCCGTGTACTAATGTAAGGGCTGTAGGGCTCGAGATCGGTTGACAGCCGATTTGCGCGCGAGGTATGACCCGGGATTATCAATCGCGTATCAACGCTCCGGTTTGATTGCGACCACACGGAGCTCGAAGGGGGAGTAGGGAGGTCGATCGGTTGTTGGAGAGCCGGGATGCCGATGGCAGAGGCGGACGGGAAGTGTGGCAGGAGAGGCTTAGCTACTCCACAATAGAAGGTCAGCAGCTTGTCCCGATTTAATAGTTGCAAGCAAGGGAGAGGCCTCTGGCAGGGTCATGCAAGGCACCAAGGATGGCAGTTAGGGAAAGAGGCTGCCTACAGCGAGATGGATGCGCCGGGACGAGTTCTCGGCCGTGACGCAAGGCTATACGTCTCACGAGCCCCCCCTCGGGAGAGGCACCGCCACGGAAATGCAAGGTCGCCGGTAGTAGGCGTCGAGAGGGAGGGTGGAGATGGCCTGGGACGGGAGGAAAGACCCCAGGCGGATGGGAAGGAAGGGTAGGACGGATGGAAGTACCGACGTTGGTCTCGGCTCCTTCGGGCGGCACAGAGAGAAGATGGTTGACGGGGATAACAAGGCGGCGGGGGATGTGGGCTGGCGCTGCCTTGGCGGTTATGACTGAGAGCGGGCTAATGCGGGGGAGGGCGAGGGCGACGAAGGTGGTGATGGTACGTAAACGATGTCGTCGGCTAGGTGTGGTGGATGCGCGAACGAGAGCTGCGCTCGGGTGGCCTTGCTCCCGCCCGCTAGGCTGCTCGGCAGCTATTGAGGGTACGTACTCTTTTGCTGGTCGAGGATTCGCGGACAGCCGACGCCCCCGAAAGTGCACGAGCCACCCCACACCCCCCAGTCGGGAAAAGAACCGCGCATGATTGGCGCTAGGGTCCTCACATGCCCCACATAAAACAGTGCGATATGGCGCGACTCTTCAGTTCTCATGGCAGGCGGGACCTTCATGTATGGGCCTTCTCTTCGGAGCTGCCTGGCTGTGCCGCTGCGACTTGCCCACCTTCAAGAAGCTGCGCGGGGTTTAGTGAGACAGATAGTGACAGGACTGGACTTGGTGTCAATCTAATAGGTGGTATCGCATGGTCAGACGGGGCCCTCCATGGACATCCAACCCCGCCTTCGTGGTAATATTGGGAGCTCTGAATCTGTGCCGACCCTGCTGCTGGCGCTGCCAAGTTCACCCCCCGTTGACACCATGGGCGAAAGTCCTGGTCCGGTCATTGTAAGCCGCTTGCCGCCTTCATATGTCCGCCGCTCAGCCGGCGAGTGCTGTTCAGGTCTGCATTCCTAGCACTCTGTCGTCTTGATCGCTGTCGCATCAAGGACCATTAATTATCCCCAGCCGTCTGTTATTGGCCGGTGACTTCGTCCGACGGGATGCAACTGCACTTAGCGCCCCAAGTGCGGTCTAATACGCCGAGCGGCCTCTCCGATCTTTGGAGCTCGCCGCATGTGTCTGGCGCCGCAGCCGACATGCATCAGGGAGGAACAAGCGGCGACATCCAATAAGGGGGAAGATCTGGATGCACGAGCAACCGCTCCCTTATCCCCTACCATTAATAGGAACAACTCCCGCCTAGCACGATCTGCTGTGGGACTCATATTGGCCAGGGAATCCCTCTTTGGGGATCCCCCCCCAGGGGGCTCCCGCCATCACCTGGAGCATTGCTGCGAAAGGTCGAGAGGCCCGGGCTAGCGTCTATTCCCGTGGAGGGTGTCAACCGCGTCACGGGAGCGGTTGCTTCGAGGATGATGAGACTGCCGACGAAGCTACTACTGCTTATAGCGGGCGAGCACACAGCGGTCTACCCTGTAATAATGGGGTGCCTCGGAAGAAGAAAGTCCCTTCATTGCACATGTAGGTGCGGGACATCCCGTAGGACCCCCGTCTATGACGTCGCTTGCCCAGTCGACATGGGAAAGTGGGACGAAACTCCGTCAAGAGAAGCTGGTGATGGAGGGGGACGAACCAAGGCGTAACTTCAACCAGGCCCGAAGAGCAGTGCAACATGTAGATACAAATGACCTCCTCGAGCCCACGGGTGTGGGTGGGCCCAGGCTCCATCACCGCGCCAGACCCGCTTACCTCCCCAGCGCCGCAAAGAATGCCCATGACTCTCCGCGGGGGGGTATGAGGACGTCAAATGGTGGCTTGGTGTCTTGGACCGGCTGGGTCGGGGCGTCACGGGTGTGGTTTGGCAGCCCACCCTTCCGGACGCCGTCAAGTTTGAGGCTTGCCACTTCCACGCCAGGGATGGAAGACGAGCTGACCGCCCGCACGAATACGGAGCCCGAGGCGACGAAGGGGCTGGAAGGAGGAGGGGGGGGGAGATGGCAGAGCAGATGATGCGTCGGAGGGCTCTCGGGAACGAGCGTAGGATATAAAGGTACCCGTCGCGCCTCAAGATACTGTAACACGCGACGTATGTGTCTTGTCTTCTTTCTTCTTGCAACCCAGCCTCCACTCAGACGAGACTTCCATTTCAGTGGTTGACACACAAGCCCGTGGTAAGAAATCTCCGGGGGAGGGACCCCTGCGGCAGGGCGCGCTGCATGCAGATGGGCCTTGCTTATTGACGCGAGTGGCCTATTAGGAACAAATACTCCGCTCTCTGTCACTTCGGAAGTTCGTCCAAGTTCACATTTGATCCTCGCCAATCGCGGCCAGCCATTTAACATCCTGCAGTGCGCTTGGATGGATGCCCTGGAGATCGATATTAGTGGCTGAGACATTGCCTTCCGACGCGATTTTGGGACGACAACACGGCTCGAGCCCCCAACTCGATCCCTCGATACCAAGAAAGCCATCAAAGGCTTACCCCCGATTTTCTTCGCTCTCGCGCCAAAGGAGCAGAGTCGAGACGCTGTGCGACAGCTCCATACGTCAGCTGGTTCTGGGGAAGGGCCCGCGCAATCAAGGAACGGTGCTGTGAGCCGGTACCGCCCCTCGCTTCCACAGTCCGAAACGCTCAGGTAAGTCGGGGTCCGGCGGGGGTCACAAGCTGTCTCGCGCGGGGACTGGAGCGGCGCGCTGCGACTGGCTTGAACCGGCATTCGGCCCCAGAACGGGCAATATACTGACACTCTATCCAAAAGTAGGACACCGTCCCCAGCTGCCCAGCTAGGAAGTCGGATTGATTGCGAGCAGGGAGTCCCGGGGAACTGTGGCTATTAAAAGAAACAGCCATCGACGAGCTTCATCGGCCGGAGACCGCCCGCGTGCGAGACCTCTTGCTTGGAGAGGACATATTCTATCATCGCCAACGTTCAGATCCGGAAGGTAGACATCGCCGCCGGGGTCACAGTGTCACAGGGGGGGATCGAATTGTCCCGAGAGCCGATCCTGTTGAAGTCGACGGCCTTCTCGAGAGTCGGTGTGTGGCTTGAAAGCGTGGCAAGAAACCTGCTTGTGCAAAAGGTACTGTATATCAAGGAACCCCGCTAGCAGGTACCTGCGGCCCTCTCCAAAGCACATCAAGAACAAGTCCAAGGCCAAGACCTCTCCCGCCCTTGCTTTTTTTTGATGTAAACGTGCTGACGCGGTTCGCGCCCAAGAAATCATAAAGTGCTCATTCCGTATTATATAAGTACCATCCGTCGTTCCGCACCGACGAGCAAGACAAGAAGAAGCCCGGCGCTTCCGTCTTGCACCGCCCTGGTCTTTTTATTCTCGGCGCCGAACTTGAACGAGTCAATTCGATCCGGAGTCTCCAACAGGCGTTACGGGCGCACTCTGTCACACTCCGGTCTACCGGACAGGAAAATGTATAAATACCGCCCCAAACGGGCTTGGAACCCCTCCACCCAAAAAAGACTCAGGAACCTGGGACTAACAAGGGTCTTAGCCCAACGCCAGAAGATTCGACTCTAAGCCACAAAGGGCGGGAAGAGAGCGGCTAAACGCCGAGTATCGCGAAAGAGGTAAAGACCTTTGTTTCCTTGCCTTCCGTCGTCCTTTGTCAGTTTGACCCTGGGGTTCTTCCTCTTGTTTCATCCATCCCACCCGACGCTGGGGCTTTGCGTCATGGCGCAAAGATCTCCGACGTCTGGACAATCAGCGTTGGCCCACCTCAAGCTTCCCACATCGCCACGCTCAGCGCTGCTCCCGCTGTCCTGCCTTTGGAACAGTGCCAACAAGGCATACTGGACGGCCGACCCTCCCGCTACTTCTACACTGGACCCGTACAGTTTGTGCGAAGCCGTCCCGCATCCCCAGACCATCGCTCTTTCCCCAGTCTATCAACCCCCACTTTGTCTTTTGCCAAGAATACACGAGTAAGGGCAGCACCGAAATTTTACTTGGCTCACCCCCTGCGGGGCACTTCACCCCTCTCCACCTCCAATGAGCGTGGCTGCCAGCGCCCTCGTCCCCCCGCCTTCGTGCTGAACCCCTCCCCCCCCCCCCCTCCCTCCTGTGCTCCTGCCTCGTACTCCTCGAGGCTGGCTGGGATCGACTTTCCTTCCTCCACGTCCCCCTGCTTATTGGCTCCCACAGGCTGCCAGCACCTGCCTCACGGCCCTGCCCCTATAACTTCCTCTGCGCCCTCCAGTCCGTTCTCACCGAACGTTTTCTCCAGTTCACCCCGTCCCACCGCCCCGTCTCGTTATTCACGTCCTTCTGTACAGCATCATAGTGCGAATATCCTTTCAGCGTCGATTCTTTCTTCAGCCGAGGTACGCGCTTGGCCAGTTGGCTCACCCTGGTTGTCCTCGTCCGCTTTGTCTCGCGCGGTCCCCGCACGCTGTCTCAATCGGATATCCCTGCAGCTCCGCCCCTCGTTTTGCTGGCTGCAGCCACTGCCCTGACCTGATGCTTCAAGCCCCAGGCGGTCTGGTCTCGTTGCTATTTAAACTCTGCCAGTGACTAACCTTCGCATCGCTGCCGACAAATTAGCTCGACGGGCACTTCAGCTCAGCAAAGTATCCAGCGCATCCGGCCACCAAATACCTCTACAAGTAGACTCCCGCCTCTCCCCACCGTATTCGTCTCGAATTCCGACACCGCAAACTCGACGAAACCGCCACCACTATTTAACCTCAGCCCGACCGGACGGCTCCGTTGGCTGAACTCAACATTTTTTACCCATTTATTTCTCGACAGACGTCCCGTTAATTCTACCACCATCGGTGAACTACCATAATTCCGGCTACTGCCCCCACAGCAAACCGCTTTCTGTGCACCTCTCAAGGTATGTGTGTTGGCGCAACCCTGACTGCGCCGCCCTGCTGCCCGCACGCCGGCGACGCCGTCTGTTTTCTCGTATCACAGGCCGCCTCCCGCCCCTGCCCTCCCCTTCGGTCGGATTTCAACTGGCGCGTCGGGTTCTTTGCGTGCCCTGGCCCGACATTTCTGCCCCGCCACCAACTTGTCCTCTTGCAATCTCTGGTTTCGAGGAGAACGGCCTCGCTAAGACTTTCTTCACCATTAGGCTTCTGCTTTTGCTATCCGGTTTCCCAATACAACGTCCGACCGATCGCTTTGCCTACCCTTATTCAGGCCGATCGCGGTCCCAAACCCCACGGTCACCTGGCGAGCTCAGCTACCGAGAAACGATGACTCAACAAGGCTTCGGCCATTTCGGCGGAAGCCACGGAGGTGGAAGCATCGACCCGAACGATCTGATGTCCGGTAACTACGGCAACTTCGGCAACAACTTCGCGTCGAACTCCAACAACAACCCGCCCAGTAGCTTTTCCGGCGGCGGGGCCCTCTTCGGGGACGAGGAGCTTCTCGACGGTCTCGACGGCTCCGCCGACCAGGGTGGTATGCACAACGGCATGCCCAACCACGGACAGGACTTCTCCAGCATGGGCGACATGGGATACAGCCAGGGGGTGTATTCGCCTCACCAGAGCGGATCTGCGCTGCCCATCGACCAACACGTCAACGGCTTCTCCAATACTCCCGAAGGCGAGCCAATCCACAGCCCATACGTCCACAGCTACGGTGGAGGCCAGTTTCGGCAGGTCCCCCATCCTATACAGTCTCCCATGTCCGGCTACTCGGCGTCGCCGCTCGCTACGTCTGATGTGAACCAGGATGACCCCACGTACATGAAGGCCCGAGCCCAGCTGTCTCAGTCTATGCAGCGCAAGACCTCAAACACTCGGAGTCCGATGACGCCCAAGAATAACACCATTCCCACGACTGGATTCGGATCCCAGCCCATCCGGGCCGGCAGCCTCGCCGACAAGTCCCCCTCAGGCGGCCAGTGGATGCCCGGGCATGGCGGTAGCATTCCGTCGTACAACTCTGGATTCTCGTCACCGATGCAGCCCGGCATGGTACAACTCAACGAGGTCATGATGAAAGGCGGCACCTCGATGCCGGCCAAACTTGGAATGCCGCCTAGCTCGGTCAACACACAAGAGATGAAACGGAAGAGGCGCCGGGAGTCGCACAATCTCGTGGAGCGCCGCCGCCGGGACAACATCAACGAGCGCATCCAGGATCTCAGCCGCCTCGTGCCGGGCCACCGGTTGGAGGATGACAAGATCCGAAAGATGATTCAAAACGGCACCCCCCTATCGCCGACGCTTGGAGCAAACCAAGCCACGTCGGGTCTCGCGGGACCGGGGGCCAGGAGAGCGGCCGGAATGGCCGGGAACATCACAACAGGCCTGCCCCTCGAGGAGAAGGACAAAGGTCCCAACAAGGGGGACATCCTGAATGGTGCTGTCAGCTGGACCCGCGATCTCATGTGGATGCTCAACATGAAGCTTCAACAGCAAGAAGAGCTTATGAACTACATTGCGGATCTGGGCGGACAGTTCCCGTTCGAACTGACGGACGATGAGAAGCGCATGCAAACCGAGCTCATGGAAGCCATGGGCAGAAACGACAGCGTGCCTTTTGGCTACACTCGCACAGCCGGCTCCGGCCTCCGCGTCCCCCAGCACACGGACTACAGGGGACAGCCCGCCGGGGCTGGCGGCAGCGGAGATGGCACCTCTGTTAGTCCCGATGCGGGGAATAACGGGATGGGCGATCTCGGCGACCCGGCTCAGTTCTGGCATGATCCGGATGAAGAGCGCGGCGGCGGCAATCCGATGCACTTCAAGGAGGAGGACGAGTACGAAATGGACATGGCTTGAGCTAGTCTGTGGTGAGGCTTTGCTCCGCGTCATCTTGGCCAGTCCATACGCGCCGGATCTCTTACACGCGTTCTTCTTTCTACCCAGCGCTGAATTCTCTTCATGATATACCCACCCTTTGCATTTCCCTTTTACCTTGCTGCGGGCGCAACAATGTTTTCTTGATTTCCCGTTGGCTGAATGCATCTTGTCTGTTCTGTCGCTTTGGTCACTCATCTTGTGGTCGTCGGGCGAGAGGAATTGGCGTTACTATATTAGAGATCACTCTGGGGAGTTCCGGGACCTGTCCAACATTGGGGGAGCTACCGACGGGCAATAATTTAGCTTGGCTGCTCTGCCGGTCTTGTCGTCCCAGTTAGGTGTCACCGGCGACGCCCAGGTCGCTTTGTTTGGTTCTTGGGGTTTGGTTTTCCTGCTTGGGTTTGGGCCTTCGGAATCTTGAGCTATTCTCATTGTTTGTTTTTGTTTCTTTCCTCGGTAGTAGTTGCAGATGAGATACCTGTCGTTGTTTGGGATTATGGCTGGTTTAGGTTTTACAGAGCATTCGGTTTCGACTTGTCTACCCCTCAACTCTCCGTCTTGCTCGCTCGTACCCTCTCGACATCTTTTGCCATGCATGTTGCTACATATATATCCCGCGTTTGGGAGTTTACAGCTCAGGTCTCTCTATATCTCTTATCTACGCAACGCCGCAGGGGTTGCGCGGTTTGTCTATTATGCGTTTGTTTTACTGACTTGTAGACATGTCCCAACACCTGTGCATCATTAAAGCCTAGCTCCTTCGTAGATGGTTCTCATCATCTACTAATCGACCCTTACTTAACCTGGCTCTCTCTTGAGCTGTTCGGTGCTTGTGAGACTGATTATCGGTGGCATAAGTCCCTTCTGCCCAGGGATACCTACGGATTGCAAAAGCAAACATCACCAGAGGTCCAAAGAAAGTCATCGTCAAGATCATGTCGTGGTTTCTACCTTATATTCACCGAGCCAGAAAGCCCAAGCCCCTGCCCAAATCCCTATATATAAACAAACAAGATCCAAAGAGGAGGGGAAGGAAAGAAAACTGGAGAAATGAAGTTGGCGATGTGATGAACAACATGCCGGGCGACCGGCGGATGTCGCCCCTAACCATCCCAGTAACCCAAAGAGTACAGGCGGCGGAGAAGGAAGAATGGAAGGGAAAGGAAAATGGTTCGAAGGTGTGGCAGAGAAATGGTACGGGTGACGCTTCGAGAAAAAGCCTCTCCGAGATGCTAACCACGATCCTGTGGAATCTAACATGCATCGAGCCAACCTAGTCCAAAAAATGAGGACAGGAAAGAGGTCCCGAGATAGGTCAAGAGAGGGAGAAACACAAGGGAAGAAAGAAGAAGACGAAAAAGGGAATGGAATGGGACACGGTCATGTCATTCATGGGGCTCATCACTCCTCCATCATGTCCACCGGCGACATGGGCGCAGGCGATGCCTCCCGCCTCGGAGACCCCGGCGACTTCACTTCGGGCTCGTGGCTCTTGGACGTCCCTGGGGCGATCTCGTTGAGCACACAGTCGTCCAGGTGCTCGTAGAATTCCTGCGCCGACCCAAAGGCCGACTGGCAGATGGAGCATCGCGCGTCCGCCCCGCCCTCGCTCGGCCCTGCGATGACCACTCGCCGCGAGTTGGGCGGCGCCTGCTCCACGTTGTGGATGGACGTGAGATGCCGCTTGAAGACGTCTGCGCGGTTGAACGCCTTCTCGTAGCCCGTGCCAGCCCCGGGGCAGAAGGGGCAGACCATTGTGCCGCGATAGTGCGTCAGCGCGTGGCGGTTCTTGTCGTACTTGCGCGCGAAGCCCTTGACGTGGTACTCGCAGCTCTCGATGGGGCATTTCTCCGGGCGCTCCTCTTGGTGCGTCAGCATGTGGGCTGCGAGGTCCTTGAAGACGCGCCCGCAGTCCGGGTGCGGACACCGGCTGCGGTTGTCCGGGATTCTCGCGGCGGGACTGCTGTGCGTCGATGTCAACATGGCCTCGCCGCCAGCCGACATCTGATGCGTGAGCGGCGGCGCAGGTTGCAGGCCCGGCGGGCCCGGCGCTAGAACCGGCGTGAATCTATGAGGCTCGGGGCCTGGCGATCGTCGGGAGGTGGAGGGCATCGGCGGAGGCGGCGGCAGCGAGGAGGCCCCTGCGTAGTAGTCGGACGGCCCCGATTTGAAGTCTCCTTCGTCGCCACTCGAAGAATCGTTGTCGTTCACGTCCATGGACTGGCGAACTTCCCTCATCCAATCCTTCAAAGCGGTCATGGGTGGCCAGTCCCCGCTCGCCTTGCCGCCTCGGTTCGGGTTGAAATGAGCTCGTCGCAGATGCGCAGCCGCATTGTAGTAAGCCCCGTACCGCTTCTGCGTCACGCAGGCCTTGCATTTGGAGAGGGGCACTACCGGCCGGGGTATCGACGGGCTCGGGTGGTCCGGCTCAATACAGATCCATCTCTTTACTAGTGATGCGTGCTTGGACTCTGTGTGCCGCCGTAGCTCGTGCTCTCCTCGGAAACCCTCGGGATACTCGTTGCACTTATTGCAGTAAACCCTGCGCAGTGGCGGGCGTTGATAAGACGGTCGCATGCGGCTCCCGGGAATGAGGGGCCCTATGGCTCGCACCGGCCCGCGCGAGTATCCGGGACTCTCGCCGACGGTGTGTCTCCGCGTAATGCTCGACTCCATGGCCTGTGGCGAAGCCATGATATGGTCAGGTGCCTCCCTCGCATTGTAGTCGTGTCCCCCTTCCAAAACCGGTGCTGACGCCGGATGCCAGCTATCGATGGGTGTCCCTCTGGTGTCGCGCACCGGTTTCCGTATGTCGTCAGAGATCTTTAGCAAGGGAGGAAGCATCTGTGGTCCGGCGCGGCCGCTGGGTCCTCGAGATCTGACGAACCCGAAACACTGCGCGTGCTGAGTTCCGCCCTCGCCTCCGCCAGTAGCGAGGTTCATAAGAAAGTCGGGAGGCGATGTAATGCCAAATTGGGCCCACTGGACCTTCCTTGTGATGATGTTTATATCGTTGATAACATGCCGGGCCGATTCCGGAGCGTCGTGCTGCGTTTCGTCCAGCATACGTGGGCTGGCCCAAGTGAATATACTTACGAGCACTTGGTGAACATTCTTCATGGCGGAGGAGCTGCTAAGGTTATCCCAGGCCAAGGAGGACTGTTGCCGGACGGAGGCAACAATGTCGCCGAGGATTGTGCTCGCCACGTTAAATATGCAGAGGGCTATAAATACAGCCAGAGACATCGTAACGTCGACGGTTCCGTTCCGTAACGTAGTGTTCTCGAACGCGTGCAGGAACTCGACCATTGCATCATGGAGCAACCGGCTCTGCCGTTCATGGCTCACTTCTTCGGGGGGGTGCGGTCGAAGGTGATGGCGTTCGGGCGAATGCGATAGTACGGGATCGGGCTGTTGCAGGTCGTAGTAGAGAACCTCCCTGAGGAGGACTTTCGCTCGGTGTAATACAGGGTAAGTGGCTTCTTCCGCCTGTCTAGTTGGGAGACCGAATGCCCGACCACTAAGCTTCAGTAGGTGCAAGAAGTTGAAAAGAGTCTCGCTGGAGTTCCAACTCGCCAGGAGTATGCCCAGGACAAAGGGAAACCGCTGGGGGGGTGGCGCCTGACCGAGGACTTCTGGGTCCGAAACTTCGCTCGTACACCAGAACGCGTCGTCATAGTCAAGGTGAGCCTGAACATCCGTTGTCACTTGCGTCGGGAGATTGTATGTGCGTGCGAGGAAATCGTTCATTAGTCGACGCAAGTCGTTAGGCAAGGGTGCAGACGTTTGGCTTTGCCGGGGAGATGGGGGCCCTGTGGTGACAACAATGTCAGCACCAACTCTGCCGGGTGTGCGGATGAGGGAGATGGCATACCTGGGAGGACAAGGGGCGCGATATGAGCCAAAGGTCCTCTTCTACAGCCGAAACTACTCCAGAACTCATGGCCCGTTGCGCCGGGAGATCTGGAGCAGAAGCTGCAGGGTTCCCCGGAGTCACACTATATCGGCCTGTTAGCAAGACGGACATCTCAAGTTTCCAGAGAAGGATCTGGCTGTGGACCTACCGCAAGGTTCTTCACGGTGCAGCGCAAGCACGGTCCAGGGTCTTTCGGCAGCTTCAGCTCACCAATTGACTGCAACCGTGACTGACCGGCTCTGCTAAACTTCAACGGAGGGAGTAGGGGGTCCACGTCCGCCTCGGGGAAGCTCCTTTGTCGGTACGGATTATCGGCTGAAAACGAAATGCTGGGTATCGAGTCCTTTCGGTCGCTGTCGCTGAGCTGGCTCGGTATGCTTAAGGAACGAAGCGGGGGTCCCGTGGGTTTTGGTAACTGAAGAGTGGACGAACGCCGAGGGGTATCTCCGCCGAACGATCTTGTGGATGAATGATCTGGAAAGTTGAACGAGGGCGTGTTCGCCGCTGCTAATAAGGGACCTCCGCCGAGATCCCTTCTAGAAGGGGGTGCATGTTCTCTGGCATGGTAATCGCGGTCGTCTTGGCTGGGAAACCCGTAGACATAGTGTATACAGTTGTCGTCCCAGCACTTGTAAGAAGGGGGTTCGCCTCCTGGGCTCTGAGCCAACACCTCCCGGGTCTTGCTCCCTCGAAAGATGGGGTCATTTTCCGCAATGTTCCTCTCTAGCCACCAGGACGAATACGCCTCGGGGGTATCATCGGGAACCAAGCGTTTCAGCGACTCGATCAAATACGGCTCCCAGAGGTTCAGGCCTATATTACCGCCACAGGTTAAGTCAGAAGACTGAACAGTAGGAATGGCGTCGGGGCTCTATCTCAGGGTACGAAACCTCCCGGCTTCGCATGGATCTGGGCTGTGGCGGGCCGGCGGAAGGGGCAGTATAAATGGCATTGCGAAGGGAGGAACGGGTTAACTAGAAACCTACCACGCCGAAGGATAGCAGCTTCAATACATTCACATTGATACTGGAGGAAGCGGGCCTCTTCCACCTCCGACAACGGTGGCGGGTTGGTTGGGACGTCTAGAGACCAAGTCGAATGTTAGCCAGGAGGAACAGGGCCGTTGTCTCGAGTTGCAGGTGGTGGTGGCTGGTCAGGAGGCAGGGTACTGGGCGCGTAGGAATTGTGCCGGGAAATCAAACGCTGAAGGTCCAAACAAGCTATTACACCCGAAGTGGTCGTACCGTAGAGAGCGGCATACGCGCGCAAAGCATGCAACTTGTGCCGCAACATCAGCGATTCGAGCTTGATATTAGATCCATACTTGGAGGGGACCAGAGCCGCAAGCTGGGCCTGCACCTCGGCTTGCTGATCGGTCAACTGGGCCTGGCGGTTCAGCAACCGTCTGATGGCGGACTCAGTCCCCGCGTCGGCCGGGACCGGGGGCTGAGGCGAAGCGGCCATGCCGGATGGGCAGCGACCTTGGCCTCAGCAGATGGGCGCGCTCTCGCTCTTCGTAGGGAACTCGTAAGAACGTCTGCGGGTCATAACATTGTCGTCGCTCGTGGCCAATGTCAGTAGGGTGCCGAAGGTTCGGTATCCGGCGTGGAAAACGAGACAAGGCTCAGTTTGCGGAACGGCAGCCACAGCCTTGCTAGTCGCTAGCACACAGAACTCTCGTCTATCCGAGAAGCACTCTGGACGCACATTCGCCCGAGGGGCCGGATGGAGTGGCAGACGGGGTCCGGCCACGCGCTCTCCCGCGTCCTTCTCTTGCGAGTTATTGGCAAACGGACGGCGCGAGGGTGGTGTGGAAACAAGTCGAGGATGTAGGTCGGCGACTCATAACCTCGAGATACTGCGGGACGGCCGGGATCGTAGCAGGCTTGTGTCGTGGTCGCGGAAGGGGGCGAAGCGGCGGCATCAAGGTCGGGTCGGCCGGGCTTTCGGGTCCGTCGCGGCGGCTCCAGGGGTCGGTCGGTCGGCTGGGAGATTCTGGGCTTCCTGCTCCCGTCTTCACCTGGCCATGCTCTTTTTCCTTCTCAGTCGAGGACCCTCTTTACCTGGGCGGGGCCTTTGCGCAAAAGCCTCAAGGGTGCTCCGGACAGCTCTGCTCCCCCGGATTTACGGTCTTGGGAATGGTACGAAATACTCGCGCAAGCTTGGAGAAGCTTTCGGCGGTTCTGGTGAGGGGCCCTCACATAATATTTAACGGAAGGCAGGCGCAATTTGACCGACCAGAACCGACCAGGGTCAGGGGCGTCGAAATTGGGGGCATGTGGGGCCCATCGCGGCGGGCAGGAGCACTGATACGGAGCACAGTACATACGGGGTTGATACCTCCTCCGGGCCAAGCCCGCGTCCACCTCCTTCCACAAGGCCCCAGGACCCCCGCTTTTAGCTCTGGCCATCTGATCCGTCCACGCCCGGTACCGCCTGTACTGTAAAGCGTGGTACCGCGAGCCATCACGTCAGCGCCGCCGCAGCTCATCCTCGCCCCGACGGTATGTGTCCGTGCAGTTTATCCAGCTCCATGCCAGGCGAGATTGTATACATTCAAATTGTATTCGATCTTTGCCATGTACGGCTGGTAATATCGTGTCAAGCTGGCCAGGCCACCGCAACCTCGGCAGGGACGGAGATTCATCCATCCAGCCCGTCCCCGGCCGCTCGCACAGTGCCTGCCCGGTCATGTCCACATTGATATGGATGGGAACCCCTGGCAGGGCTGGCAAAAGATATGTCGCGAGGGGGGGGATATGGAACGCGCGAAGTGGACGGCACGCCTCTCCAGCTGATGATGGGTCTCCTTAATATTAATACATAAAGTGGCCAAAGTGGGGCGAAAACTTCTCGATGCGACGAGAACGGCTTTCTCGACCTTTATTTCCGCTCGTCTGTGAGATTCCAAGCACGAATCAGCGGGGAACATACTGCATTTAGCTAGCCGGGGCTTGAGAAGCGTGCCGGGATCCACGCTGATCACCGCTGAAATCGCACCGGCCCCCTGGACTGGATTCAGCGGACGGGCCCATTTGCGCTCAGCTTCTTGTCTGACGCCAGGCCCGAGCATTTCTTGCAGGAGAAGCTTGGAGATAATAGGACGATAAGAAAGGGGAAAAGGCAGGGTTCGATCCACGGGATGTATATGAGGGACCGCTGGTGAATCTCACCGTGCCGCAGGCGGCTCGGTCGGAGCGTCCTTCCATCCACGGTCAGCCTTTCTCGGTTGTGTACGCGGCGATATGGTGAGGTTGAGCCGACCACGCACGACATGAGGCGGGTGTTGCGCGAGTCTCCTCCCACGGTACGAGTTCGTTATGAAAGACACAGGGCCGTTTGTGTTTCGTTTAGACCGTGGAACCAGGTTAGTCGTGTCAAGGTCAACCCGTGTCACCCCAGCCACCCGCTGAGACATGTCAAGCCGGTCAGCCAGTCAGAGCTGCGTGTTCCAGTGCTTCTCTTGGCGGGCATCCTCAGTCTTGATACCCGACTGCCAGCCCACGCGCTGACAGAACGCCACCCACCTTCCCAGCACACCCCGGGGGGTCCCGCTGAGCGAGAGGGCTGGCGCGAATTGCGTCGGTGAGGTGACGTCGAACGGGGATGCGCGCATGCACCTCCCATCACATATCGTATTTCCGACCGTCATGGTATCCCCGTGGCCTTGAGGTCGGAGCCGAAAGGAGCACGCCACGAGGGCGGCCGCCGCCGTTATCGCAGCGCCGTGGAATACCCCGGGCTTGCTCTGGCGCGTCTTGCGGGACCCTGCTTGAGAGACGAACCTGCTCCGGATTTCCGCCACGATCTGAGACGGCCAAAAAGGTACGACAATCCGCTTCGGTTGTGCAAGAATGTGTGCGGCTGACAGCAGTAAACCGATCACCACGTTTCCATCCATGTGCATGTACGTTGGTCCAAGCTGTGGTCGCCGGTGTGAAAACATCATCGGGCCGGGGGTTCCTCGCCCCTTCCTCTTCCGCGTGATAAACTGCAGGCTACAAGCGACTTGCCAGTCCCGCATCTCCCGCTCCTTCCCGCCTGACCAGTGTTGCTCCAGGCAGGCTGGACCCTGCTTTCTAGAAGGAAAGACCCCCTTCGCCAGGTTTAGGGGGTTTAGCAGCCTTTTTGACCACGACCTCCGCAAACCTGGACGACGAAGAGACGGGACGGATGCCTCGAATACGTAAGGTACCTTCTATGTAGCCTACGAGGTAGGGGTGGCCCTTTCCCACAAGACTCCGCCTGGCCGAACTCGTGTCTCCACCCCGCGCCCTCCAGCGATCCAGTGATACCTGCGAAGACCTCCCATCGTCAGCAAGATCCACGCCTCAGGAAGGCCCCGCAGCCCGCACCATATGCAGCCCGGCAGAACTGGGAAGGTGGGGTGGGGGCTGCATGGCAAGAGTCCCCGCATGCCTTCCTCTCGAAATATCGTGGCCAGTTAGAAGCTCGCACCGATGAACCATCGCTTAACGCTGTGTGGAGCTCTGCATGGCATGTGGACGCCCATCCCACACACAACCTACCACCCCGAGAGCCTGCTTGCCTTCAGCTCCTCTCACCTGAGTCCGTCCACCCTTGTGGTTGGGGCGGGCGAGATACCCGGGCAGGCAGCCACGGCACATGCAGCCACATCGTGCTATTCGATTCAATCTTATGTTGCCATGCTTGGAAATTCTTTCCCTGGCTCATGCCCAAGCCCGCCGTGCTACTCAATAATCGGCCCAACACATGCGGAACATCGCATCTCGCTCGGTATACTGATGTATACTCCCTGGCGGCCCGTGAAGATCGCCGGTGTTTGGCTCGCTGGAGGTCAATGTTGCATGCAGAGAAGTGCCTTAAATACTTGGCCAAACGATGTTGGAACTCGGGTTCGCTGATGAGGTTCAAGGACGAAGCAGCGAATGATCCAGAGACTACAGCGTTCGTCTTCCGTTGCTTGCCGTGGCTGGTTTCAATGGGGGCGTCTATCATTGCCGCCCCATCGCCGTTGAGTAGTGGCTATCAGCGCACCAGCCCCGCGAAGACAGCATTACACTGGTGTCCTGCTCGACTTGCTCTCTACTCAACCCGAGACATGACATGAAAGACAAAGGAGTCTTGCTGTGGCCTACGGTACCCCGGAACATAATGCGCCAGCCACCACGTGTGACGAGACACTCGGGTTTCTTGGACACGCATGCATACCCACCGGTGGTCCGCCTGACAGCATTTCGCGCAGGGCTATGCTCAGCTCAGGCGCGGCTGCCATGAGGCCTTGGCTTGTCCACCGTACGCGGCTGTTCTGGGCGAGTGTATCACGGCTGTCCCCACCATCTCGCCGTTCTTGTCGGCAGGCATGGTGGCCTCGTGTTCCACCTGGGTAGGCAATTTACCGACGGTGCTGGCTACCTTGTTCGTAGAGTGGCGGCGACGACCCATACGTGCTCACACAGATCAGTTGGGCTCTTGCGACACCATCCAGAATCTGCCTGGAATCCCTGGGGCTTCCAGACTTGGTCTGCTCCACGTTACATCCCTAGCGTTCGCGTCAAAGACTCGCCAAACCTACGCTTTCCCACGCTGGGTTGACACTTCAGTTTCTACAAGCATGGCTGGATATTGCGTTAGGAAGGTTCCAGTATGCCCACCATGCATCATCTTAGCGCTTTTCTCTATCAAGTTCCGAACCAGACACCTGGGTTGCGATACCGGTTAATAATGCCATTGAGTCATCTGCACAGCTCGTCTCTTTTCCAACGCTAGGTGCAGACGAACCCTGTACCTCCCTTTCCAGCCGAAGGCAAGCAGATACGAAGTCTTTGCAGCGTCACATAGTGGCGGCAATGACGCCAAGCGAGTGGCGAGGAAGGAGACCGCACACTTCCCCTGTGGCTGCAGCTGCTTGCGTGTACGAAGGGCTGTATCAGTCACAGGTGGAGTGGGGTTCGCCGGGCGGAGAGGCGCCTCCTCCTAACACTGAAGAATCATTGAGGAGAGGGTCGTGGAAGCAGGTAAGTCGGCTGCTAGGCGAGTCTCTAGCTCGAGATGTCTATGGGAGTAAGAGGGCACATTGACGTACAGTGGGTTGCTTTGATAGCTGCGACGCTGCCTCCGCCATCGGCTTCCATGATGAGCATGAAGAGGATTCCACCTCGCCTGCGGTGTTGGGCATGGGCAAGGTTTACTATACACGGCGAGGGAGAGGCCCGAGCTGGCTTGCAATCTTCTCGTTCCCACGATTGGAATCTCGTCCACAGAATTTGCATGGAGATCAGATCGATGCCACACCTGTTCGGAGACCAGTGCTGGTTAAATTTCCCTTTTAACTTGTGTGTTCGCTTTAAAGATAGATAGAGGCTTAGTCGCTCAGCGTAGAAGGTACATGTTAAATCATCACCTCCCTCGCCATTCGGGTACTGGTCACTGATCCCCCTGAATGCATCCTCACCCCTATTTGCCAGCACGTGGATGTTGAATACATGCCTGTACGCCGTTCTAATGCGCCTCGTCAAACACAGAATCGTCGAGTCGTGAACATGGAGACAAGAAAGCTACAAGGCGTCGGTCTCCCGGTCCTCCCTTCAATCCTCGGCCCATCTCTGCTCGCGGAGGGGAAGATCCTTGCCCTCCTTCTCGCGACTCCCCTCGGCCTCCCCCTTCCAAGCCCAGTACTCGCCGAGCCGGTGCTGGGCGTACGTGGCGTAGTCGAAGTCGATCTCGGAGATGAGCGCCTGGATCAGGGCCCAGATGCCCCAGTAGAAGCCGGGGATGCCGCGGTACGCGTCCACCTCCTCCAGGAGCTTCCGCGTCTCCTCCTCGAGGTCCGCGCCCGCGCCGCCGTCAGGCAGGAGGGAGAAGTATGTCTCGATGTACTGGCGAATGAAGGCGTGGCGCTGCGAGCGGGACGGGAGCCGGCCGTAGTCGCACTCGAAGCCGGCCCACTCGGCGAAGTGGTTGGCGATGTCGAAGGCCGCGGGGGAGGGCACGGCGTACTCGTAGTCGATGAAGTTGACGTTGATGTCCTTGGAGGTGGCCTGCGAGGGCTCAATGATGACGTTGCCATGGAGTAGGTCGCAGTGCGCAAATACGAGCTGGTAGGGGCATCAGTAAGGTGGCCAGGGGTAGTAAGGACAAGAGGTCAGGGAGAAAGGGAGTGCTCCTTACGCCGTTCTTTCCTAGCCCAGGCCGTTGGCTGAGATCCTTGACGAGCTGGTTCATCTCGGTCTGGAGCCGGGCCTGCCGCTCGCGCTGCTCCGCCGTGTCGGTAGGCAGCGCGAAGATCCACTTCTGCATCACGGTCCACATGTTGGGCGCCGGCTTCCCGGGCGCGGCGCTGTCGATGGACTGCCTGCGCCTCGACAGCTCGCTGTTCCCGTTCGAGGCAGGCTCGGCGCCGGGCGTCGAGGGGAGGCAGGGTATCCTCGCGTGCCACTCGGCTAGGCGGCTTGCCACGGCGGTGAAGATGGCTGGGTTCCGGAGGTCTTCGGTGCTGGTGACAGTGCCGCGGATAAAGCGGTAGACCATACCGTTCTGGAAGCGGGCGAGGAGCTCGGGGGCGAGGTTAAGGCCCATGAGCAGCTCGTGGTTCTCGGCCTCGCGCTGGCGGTCGATCAGAACGTGCGTTCCGTTCCCGTAGGCGCGGAGCAGGAGGGCTTCGCGGTCGATCTCGTCAGGAGTGGCACCCTTGACATCGTTGGTGGCTTTGAGGAGGGTGTTCGTGATGCCATCGGTGCAGCGGACGAACTTTATGTTGGCAGTCGGGCTGTTCCATTCTGGTCGTGCGGCGTGTATGATGCGTAGAGCCGATCCATCTGAGTCTGACCTATCGTAGGAGAGTGGTAGGGAAGGGACCTTGGGGATGGTCAGGGATGCGCCATTCGCCAGGCCCTTCGATACCCCGTTGGACGTTGCCATGGCGGTTGTCATCGTAGAGAGTAGCTTATCTCCGATTGGGTAATCCCGAGGCTGAGGGCGCGGTGTGATACAAGGCGAGACGAACGAGTGGTCCGCGTGGAACGTGTGGACTGGAGTCCTTCCTTGCCTCTCTCTTTGGGCGTGGATTTCACTCCAAGCCGGGCATACACCAGTTTAAATTGGCAAGTCGCGACGTGAGGGGCGCGCAGGAGGAGAGACGATGCGAGAGAGATGAAGCGACGAGGTGCTTTAGGAGTCACTCGGAGGTCCTCCGTCTGACGAGACTGAGACTGGATGGTACCAACACAGATCACAACAAGCCAAGCCGTTTTCGGGTTCGGTGAGCAACACGCGACTAACTTCCTTTCCTGGCTTCCCCAACAAACGCCCCCTGCAAACAATCGGCCGCCAACCAGAGGCTAGCGATCTGTGTCTGACGGTCCCCGCAAGAGCCCAGAAGAAGCCACGCTTGGGCGGATGGCGACTAAACCCCGGAGCGATGCGAGTGTTTTTCAGCGCAAGGCCAATCGGAAACCTTCGGGCCGACGGACAGGGCGAGTGGAGCTTGGTTGTCGTCAAGATGCTCCAGGCTCTCGGCGGATGGCAGCTGCTCCAGCCAGCGACAGTCAGGCCAGCGGGCGTCCCACTTGTGATTGCTGGCCGCTTGCGGCGATGAATACGAGCACAGGGGATTGATAGATGCGCGCGTGATGCGCAATGACGGAGCTGGAAGATGGAACGAGAGCGAAAGAAAGAGTTTAGGGCGAAACTGATGCGTAGGAGGGGAAAAGGAGACGGAAACCCTGGCGGGAGGAAACGGGACAACGAGACGTGGCCTTTGGTGAAGTGTGAGGTCCGGCGCCACTTTGACGTTTGTCGTTCCAAGAAGTTTTGCAGTTCAGATTGGGCTGCAGCAGGTGAGACAGATTGATTTGATGGAGGGGCTGGCTCGCAGTTTGAGAGCAAGGAAAATTACGTATGCACCTTTTTTACATGTGAAGGAGGGACAATACGTGGGCTTGCTGTGTGCTTTGACGGCCTCAGTCCTCCAATCCTCGCACGACATACGAATACGTAAACAACTGGGCCGCCTCCCGGATTTGGGTAGCGTGGGCGGAAGCTGTTGAGGAACGTTGAGCAACGTCTCATTGCGGGGTGCGAGGGGCAAGCGAGCTGGCAGCACGGCACTTGGAGAGTGGACAGAAGACCCTGGGAGCGAGAGGAACAGGCCTGGGCCGTGCCCCTGAGCCACTAACTCCGATGGCGCTGGGCGGGCTTGGCGGGACAGTGCTGTCGCGCGGCATGTTCCTGCGAACGGGCCGACATCCGGACGTGGATGATGAATCACGTGACAGAACTGTGGCGTCAAGACGTGGCGTTGTGGCATGAATGGATCACATGAGCTGTCAGAAGGCAGGCAGATGCAGAGATAGGAAAGGATCATCAATACAATGAACTCATGACAACACGATTGCGCCACCGTACATACTTGACAGGGGGCTTAGGTTGGCTCAAATTCTCTGACGGCCATGGCTCGCGCATGCTTTCCCCGTGCTTCGTGGGACGCCCCACCCTGCTGCACGGCTTGGAGCGTGGGATGGCCCAATGCCGGAGGACCTGGCTGGGCTGAACCGGGCGGTCTTTGCAGCTCGAGCACTTTATGTAGTCGGACACTCAATACGACCTCTTCTTCAAAGGTGAACGCTGTTCGTAGGTTAATGTAAACTTGGCTGCCGGTTCTATAGTTGATACGTTTTGGGCCGGGCGGGTCGCGAGTTCGTTGTTAGTCTAGTAATAGGTCCGCTGATGCAGCCGTACATAGGAAGAGAGAGGGCCGTAAGACGAGTGTCGAGGCTAGTGATATTTAACGAATGGGCTGAAGAACTTATCTCTCGGGATATAGGAAAAAGGCGCTAATAGAGAACAAAAGAGAAATATCTCATACCAGAATAGATCAAAAACGTAGATCAAAAGTACCAAAGCAGAATTGTAGACTTGAGCATGGTACAACCTGTCTAGACTAGTTTCTCATAGTCGCGGCCTCCTTATCTCGCAAGGAACCTGTGAACAAAGGAAGTAGAATCCTAGCAAGCAAACTAAAACATTCCGCTAGGCCACGACCTCGTAAACTGATTTATTACATTGGATCGTCGCGCTGGTCTTGGGGATGTCGGCAAACCTAGTCTCCAGCTTAAAGTAGCACATTGGCGTCTGCCCGTAAGACACCTTGGACAAGTCAAGGACAGCCATATAGTAATCGTCAAGTCGTTAGTTCCGTACTTCTTCATACTATCGTAGAAGGATTCGTCGACCTCGTCGCCGACACGTTCGATGGCTCGCCAGCCGTTTTGGACGGTGACCCTGGCGATGTAAAAGCAGTGGAAATTAGGGTCCTTGAACTCCAGCCAGTGCTGGCCGGCCTGCTCGCTGTTAGGCTCTCCCGCTGGTCGACGATGAGGTTGTATCTATTCCTATCCAAAGCTGGTGGGCTAGGCTAATAGCAACACGTCGCCAAGGGTTGCCTCACCGGCGAACACAGTTTATGCCCAGGTTTCGTTTTAAACCTAGGGCCTATCTAATCTTGCAGCATAGACCTGCCCCTCTGGCAGTCTAGAGACGCTTAAATTTCCAATAATACTGTTAAGCCGCATCATCTCCTTGACCCTGGGGAACTTGGCTATAGTGCCAGCCCCTAGGCCCTTCGAGACGACTAACTGTGAATGGTGCCCAAAGCCCTTCCCCGGGCCTGCCAACTCCCACCACTCACCTCCTACATGTAGCCCAAGCCGGCTGCAGACGGGCCGCCATGGACTGAACCCGCATCACAAGCGTCCACTAGCCGGCTAGTCAAGTTGGAGGGTCTTGCATGGATTTTCCATCAACTTCTCTACGCGTCATAACCTATAGCAAGACGCTCAGCTCGTCCTATGTCATAGCCACAAAACTTCCCTATTCGCTCTTCCCATAGGAGAAGCACTAGCTCCAGTCCGGATAGATAGATCTTGAAATCCAGTGTCTTGTAGCCCCTGCCTTGGTCAAAACACAAGTCTAGGAGTATTGTGTCATCACAGAAGTCTTCCTAGTATCCTATAGCCCGAATGAACTTATACTTGCACTCTCCACTTGCCAAACTGCCGAATTACCCGGGTAAGACAGGCATTAATAGACAGTCTTGGCCGTTTGGCAGGGTACAAGTCTTCAGATATGGCTAAAGGGATGCGATGCCTCTTTCTGGCACATCAGAACTGACTTGATGAATATGACATCGTTGTTGTCTACGTAGAAGCGCGGTTCCTGGAACCGACTGCACTGCTGCGAACAGCGCGGGATATCAGAGGTTTCCCTGAGCTGCAGGACCATTGATATGTGGACGTATGCCAAAGAGCTAGCAGAGGATCTGCGACTCGGCCTCTGCGCGTGTACTGTAAGACATAATTAGTGTTGTGTCGTGGTTTCTTGGCGGGGTTGGTGGGGGGCTGCCCCAGTTGGCAGGGCCGTGCGATTCCGTTCGTAATATGTAATTACCAAAACTATGCATTAATCCGCGCTCTGTCCAGGTATCGAGGAAGCTCACTTGTCGAGAGCATTGACAGCCGGGCGCTGATGAGCTCAGACGTGATGAGCTCCGCCGTCCTTGAAAGGGCCCAAGAACAGCAACAGAACATCACCGTCTATCGTCTTTCCCTGGAGATGAAGCTTTCACGAGCTGGACACGGCCACGGCCTTGAGGCTTAGGGACGGCCACGACTCCGAGGCACCGGTAACCGTTGCACCGAGGCCGCCAAGGCTCGTCTGAACCAACCGCTCAGCAGCACCTTGCTATCACCGTATGCTTTGTTAGGCTTGATAGTCTCTGCCGCCATAGGCTTGGATATCGACGCACCCGAATATCAAGTCAAGCCGCCAGTACCATGTCGCTCCCCGTTTTGCCCAGCCCGTCCAACCTCGTGGCGGTGGCCCTCGTCATCAACAGGACGCGTGATGGCGCCAGCCTAGTATTTCATTACCCACCCGAGGCTTCGCTCGACCGTGTATCCCCTGCTTCGGGGCCTCCAGGCGGCCACTTTGCCCGCGGCGACATGATCCTTGAGCGCCTATCCACCGACCCGCAGGGCCAGGGCTTCCACGCGGGCCGCGGCCTGGATGAGCGTTTAGCCCAGGGCTCCAGTGGCGGTGCCGCCGCCCCCTGGGAGTCCGTGACCGGCTTTCCCGCCGGAGACCTGGCCAGCCTGCTGAGCCCCGGCCGGCCCTACCACCGGACGCTGTTCCAGGTGTCCCTTGACCCGCTGCACTACGTCTCGTGCCCCGTCCACGTCCCGGAGAACGGCATCTGGAGAAAGAAGAAGAAGGGCCAGCTCAACCCGAAGAACAAGATGCATTCGGCTGTGAATCTGCCTGAGCTCGAGTCGAATGCCAAGGCTGGGAACGACGACCCGCCCAACGAGGACTCGGGCCCCCGCGCCGACGAGGTGCCCGATGGGAAGGGAGCCCCGGGCGAGGAGGCGGAGAAGGATGGTAAGGATGACAAGGATGACAAAGTCAGCTCCATGACCATGTTCAATGTCGTCTTCATCCTGAACCCCAAGCAGCACGAGGCCAGGGAGCTTGTGAACAGCCTGTACTCCAACATCATCAAGAAAGTGAACAAGGCATACAAGTACTGCCAGCAGCACAGCGATTTTGTGTGGAAGGAGTCCAAGCGAATCATAAGGATGAAGGAGAAGGCCAAGGAAGACAGTATGTCCGCGTGCATCACCCTTCTTCCCGTCGCCCGGCCAGCGCTTGCACCTCTAACAACTACCAGGGACCCCCATGAGCGAGGTGTGGAAAGAGATCCTCAAGGTCTCATCCTTAGCAGCGTCCATACAAGAGATCTACACCTCGCTGGCACAGAACAGGATCATCAGCCTCATGCTAAACTCTGCCGGTGGACCCCTCAGCATGTCCATGCAGATCCCCATGCCATTCTATATCCCCGACCTCGGGCCGGAAGACGAGACGAGACAGCACGGTTTGTGGCTGACGTCGGCCAACACTTACATCCCGGAGGAGGCCGACGAAGAGCCCGAGTACCTGGAGAAGAATTTTGCCCTCCTGTTGATGGATGATGAAAAGAAGATCATCTCTCAGCTCCAGACAGACCTTGATCGCTCCACAATCGCCATGGTTGAGTTCGTGAGGTTATGCAAGCCCACCATGTCGTGCGTCCCGACTCTAGATCCCTTCTCTATGATATCTCATGAGCCCCAGCGCTGACGCTTGGACAGACTCTACCAGATTGGCCAGGGCAACATCCTGAGCGACAGCCAGGTCCGCAGATACGCCCACCACTTCATCTCCTGGCGCAGGGCCATTGCCGTCCCCCCTCTCCACGCGCGGGACGTGTACATCATGTCCCCAAACTGCAATCTCCGTCATATCCCGCGCGCCGCCCAGGAGTGGGCGCGCTCGTTCCCCCTCGCACCGCCCCTTACCAACTTCCTCGCCGAGCTCTCGTACGCCCCTCGGCCCTATAAGCACTTCTGCCCTAGCAAGGCCCACCGGCCCAACTATCTCGCCATGCTCGCGTGGCTGATGAGGGGCGGGTGGGTGACGCAGCTGTGCACCTTCGCCTACGTCGTGGTCTGGCCCGAGATCATCTACGAGGTCGAGCACGGCCTCGAAGCCGAATCTCTCCAGAAAGAAAAGCCGGCCGAAAACCCACCGGCTTCTGCCTCTCCCGAAGAGTCTGTCAAGTCTCCAGACAACGAGCCCCGGCCACAGGAAGAGCCCGCTGCTTCCTCCAACTCCCCTGAACCGCCAGCCCCGGGCCCGTCTACCTCGGTCGACTCGTCACCTACCGAGTCCGACCCCACGGCAACAGCCGCCGAGCTCATCGCCGAAAAGGCCCGCCTCGAAAGGGTGGCCAACAAGGCGCAGCGCGAGGCCGCCGAGAAGGCCACCGCCCACGCCCGCAAGCCGGTCCCGGCCCCGACGGCGCACCCCTCCGTCAACGACGCCCCGCACCTCGCGCACCTGTCGCCGTACATCATCCTCGACGCCGGGCGCGCCACGGGCCGCGACTCGCTGTACCTGGAGGCCATCGGCAGGCGGTTCACGGACGAGAGGACCGCCAAGGCGTGGACGCGATTCTGGCGGTACCTTGACGGGCGGTCGGCGCTGGAGAGGGTTGCGTTGCAGGAGGATATGAAGAGGAAGGAGGCGTGGAATCTGTTGACGGGGATGAGCGAGTATCTTTTATGCGTGAGGCACTGGTAAAGGGGCGGCTCAATTTCGCTGGGCCTGGCGGGTTGTAATGGAAGTGAGGTGGGAAGAGCTGTATCCAGCGACGTCTAGCTCGAAGAACAGCTTCATAACGCAAGTCCATGGCACGATCTAAAGAAGGACTGTCGGGGAACAGCATGTATCCATGCGTGGCACCTGGGTATATTTCGTGCTATCTTTACATACACCTCATTATCTCAAGAGCTGCAAATGTCATTCCACATCCGCGTCAGAACTCATCAAGTCCATCTCGCATTGCCACACTGTCTCCTGGATCTCCTCGGCCCCGTGTATATAGGAGAGTACGGAAAATCAAACGAAAAGTGAAGAAAGGTAAGGAAAGGATGAGATAGGAAATGTGGACAAAGGAGAGGGAGAGCGGCGGAAGGCACACATGAGATCTATAGCCCCAGGGAACTGCTGAAGCACCACTCCCACAAACAAGCAGAACAACGGAAACAAAGACGAAAACGGGAAAAAAAAGAGA
The DNA here is from genome assembly GCA_023628835.1 of Sordariomycetes sp. S4602. Lineage (NCBI taxonomy): Eukaryota > Fungi > Ascomycota > Sordariomycetes > Sordariomycetes sp. S4602. The sequence goes on from JAMAJV010000012.1 coordinate 156,165, forward strand.
GGAGAGTGGACACAAGGTCTACCCTAGCTGAATCGGGATAATGCCCTCCGACTTCTCAGCCGGCTTCCTCGCATAGCCGCTCAGCACCCTGAAGCCGGCCCCACACCTCCTCCCCTCCTCCACAACAGCGGAGACCCCCTCGAGGCACCTCCCCGCCTCGGTCACCGCGCCCCCGTCCGTCACCGTGTCAGCGAGGCGCAGCGCGCCAGCCACCTTCTCGACCTCGCATCTCAGGAGCCACTTCTCCCACGCGAGTGACCCCAGGAGGGCCGTCAGCGGCGAGGCGGAGACCGTGGAGCCGGAGACCAGGGCGGACATGCGGTGGGTAGTGACCTCCGTGCCGTCCGGGTTGGTGCGGAGGGGCGGCGAGTTCTTCGCGGGCACGGGAGGCGGCGTAGGGATGCCGAGGGGGAGGAAGACCCACGCGCGGCGCGTCCCCTCGAAGCCCGCCCTCTCCAGCCTGGAGAGGAACATCTTCGTGGGGCTAGGGTCGTAGCCCAGCCTCTGGAGCGAGAACCCGAACTCAACGGATTTTGCGAGGCCAAGGGGCCCCGCCTTCATGATGTCCGAGTCCAGCACCGAGAAATCGAGGTAGCCACCGGGCTTCAGCACGCGCATGCACTCGGAAAGACACGACTCCCACTCGTCCTCGCCGTTCTCGCCCGTGAACTTGAGTATGGCGTGCAGCTCACGCGCGGACACGAGGTCGAAGTGGGCTGACGGGAAGGGCAGGCGCGTCAGGCGATCTACAGAGACCTGGCGGTGGTTCGGCGGCCCGCGGACGTTGCAGTTCGAGAGCTGCCGCGCAGACTTGGTGCTGACGGTGTAGACCTTTGCGTTGGGGTACTGCAGGGAGACGTGCCAAGCCCAGTCGGCCGCCGCCTGGCCGCCGAGGTCGAGTACGCGCGGCTTGTCCCTGGTTGCGGTCATCAGGATGGAGGCAGTCCGCATGAGACGCCGCCCAACGGGCGCAGCGATCAGCTTGCCGCCCGCAAGCGACTTCGCGGCCGCGACCTGCCACAGGCTGCTCGCCATCTGCATAAAAGCCTCCGTCTCCTTCTCGGCGCGTATCTTGACCGGATCCTCCAGCACGACGTCGTCCCCGCGCGCTACGTTGGCGGACATCCGCTTCTTGGCCGACTGGGGAACCACACTGAGGCGGTAACGCCCCAGAAGCTGGTTGCAGTGGTGCTCGAGGAGGGAGACTCGCTGGGACTGGATGGCCTCTAGGCGCGGAAGGGCGTGCACGAAGGGGTCTTGGCCGCGCGAGCGGATGATGTAGTCTTGGAAGGCCCGATAGTAGGGAGACTCGTGGAAGGTGTGCTTGCTGGGGAGGCTGCAGGGGATGTCCTTCTTGAGGACCACCTCGGAGAACCGCACTGTCTTCTTCTTGGGCGTGTCTTCCTTGGGCTCCGTCTCGGGTTCGATCTTGGGGGTAGCAGGCTCCTTCTGCGCGGGGGAGACTGGCTCGCCATCCTCCTCCTTTGGCTTGGCTTCCGAGGGGCAGGCGACTCCCTTGAGGTACGCGTTCTGGGCCAGGAGCCACAGCTCCGTGCGGTCAAGGTTGGAGAGCGCCACCTCCTGCTGCTTGCGGGCGTACTGGGGGTCGTAGTCGACAACAATTTCCTTGGGAGCATCGTCATGCTCACCATTGGTACCGTTGGCCGGCACCGAGTTAGGTGCAGGTGTCGACGCCGGCGGCGGTGCGGTTGAGGTGGGAGGAACAAGACGCGCCGTTAGGGGGTTGCCCTCGTCGGCAGTTGTGCTCAATACATCAATAGTCTGCTCTACAAGGGTGGTCCCCGAGTTCGAGAAGGAACTCTTCGTAGCGGTGGCAGGAGTCAAAACAACGCGGCGGGCGGTTGCCGGATCCTCCTCTTCGGTGGGAGCCTGGGTGTCAACGATGTGCTCGACCGGATGCGACGAGGTGATCTGGGCAACGGCCTGCTGCTGCTGTGGTCGGCGCGGAGGCGGTGGCGGAAGCGGCAGGGCCGGGGCATCATCAGCGTTCCACGGCGCCTTGTAGAACTGCTCGGCCGTGGTCGAGGTCGGCGGCGCCATTTCAGGGGACGGAGACCTCGGGGGATGGTCCCAGGCGCTTCTCGTGCGCGGCGAGAGTTCGGCGAAGAAGCCGCCGGGCGAGGGAATGTCGAGCCTCGTGAGTCCGGCGAATGACGCCCGCTGAGCAAGCGGTGGGGTGGTGTTCATCGAGGGGTTGTTGACGCCGGTGAACAAGCGGAGCCCCTGCTGCTGCATCTCGGGGGCGGGTTCTGCGGGGATCTCGATAACCTGCTCCGGTTGGCGGTGGGAGCCGTCCTCGCCGTAGCCATCGTCGCTGCCGGAGAGGGCATGAAGCGTAGCGAGCGCGCCGGGTTGGAGCTCGACGCCGGCCCATTCGTCGCTGCTCTCGTCGCCACCGCCGATGACGGGCGTGGGAGGAGCCGACATCTGGGCCATCTGCTCCGACGTCAAGCTGCCGTCCAGCGACGGCGGCGCTGTGGGGATCTCTTCGTCCTGCTTCGACTGCATGAACATCATGGCGTCGGGCGGGATGGTTGCCGAGAGGGTCGGCGTGGGCGCCACGGGCGACGTGATCTTCTTGAGGTCGATCTCATCCTGGCGGGTCGGGATGGCGAGCCGGGGCAAGGCTCGCCTGCTTTCGGACGAGTTCCGCGACGGGCTGGCGCCTGCGGCGTTATTCCTTCTCCTGACGGACGAGTTTCGTTGGAGCGAGGACGTCCGCGAGGGGGGGGAGGTGACGGCGGAATGGCGGCGGCGGCTTTCGTCATCGGAGAGGTCATAGATGTCGTCGAACTCGGTGCTGTCGGTCAAGACGCTGCTCCGGCTTCGAGCGTGCCACGGAATCGAAGCGCTGCTCTCGGACATGCTGTCGTCATCGTCCAAGGCTCCGGGTCTTGAGTCCTCCTCGGTGGTGTAAGCCGAGGGCGAGGAGGGCAAGTTGGGAACCTCGAGGAAGTGCGTGCCCCTTGGGGTCGGAAAGCCTTTTGGAGTGGGGAAGTGGTCGCTCTGGGGCGAGAGCCAAGCCTGGATCTTCAAGTCATTCCTCCTGCTCCTGAAGTGGCCGGGCGATTGCGGCCCGCCATCTTCTGTTTGTTGTTGTTGTTCGGTCTGGTTGTTGGGGGTTCGCTTCGGCGCCTGGCCTCCGCTGGGGAAGCTCGGCTTCCGTGTCGGCGAGAAGGCGTGCTCAGCGTCCTCCTCAATTATAGTATTAAGCCCATTCGGTCGACGTCGGTCCCGCAACGTCGGCCGGGGGTCGTATGGAGTCGACGGTAATATGAGAAGGTCCGACATCTTGGTCGAAGGGGGTCTATCAACCCGGTAGGAAAAAGATAGAAGAAAGCCAGAAGGAAAAAAATAGAGTCGGGAATATTAAGTCTTGCAAGTCTAAACTGCTTCTCCCTGAGCAGCAGAAGAAGAGCTGAGAGCGTCCTGCGCCGGTCAAAGAAGACTTGTAAGAAACACCTTCTGGAAAGGACAGGATGCCTCGATCAACGACGGCTTTGTCGTCCTATCTTGCCACACCTACACAGGAGGATGTGGAAGAACGGGAAAGAAAAGAAATGGAGAAAGGGGAAGAGAATGCGAGATCCGGCTGGTCAAGAGAGAGCAGGCCGGCATGGAAGGGGCCCGCGGAGGCTTAAGAAGGGGGTGGTGGGCAGGACATGCGCCCACCGAGCAAGAAGGGTGTGTGGGGACAAGGCCATTGCCAGCGGCGAGCGGCAGCTTGCAGTGTCGCGCGGGCGGGTACAATGAAGAGTTAGCCCGGCGAGTCACGCGCATAATGGAACAATGGGGAGTGATGGGATGACGGGGACGCGCCGCGAGGGGGCGTGTGAGGAGAGTGGAGAGGCGTGCATGGCAGGTCTTCAGGCTGTCTGGGCTGGATCTGAACGCCGCGTACCTCGTATGGGCTTGGCCGCGGCTTCTTCTTCGGGACGCTGCCCCTCACCCGGCCAGGATTCGCAGCGACTAGACAGCTGCTCTCGGATGCGCTGCTGCATCCATCGCTCCGGCTGGCAAGCCATCGCAGTCGGAGCCCAATCAGGGGCCGCGGGCAGCCACCGGCGGCGCAATGCCAATCTCGAAGGGCCCACCCGGGTCGCAGCTCCCACACCATCTGGCGCGCGCGACGAGACAAGCTGCGGTGACGACGGCCAGTGAGCGGGAAGCGTCCGGATGGCAGCGTGCGAGGTGTGAAGGGCGGCCGCCAATCACCGCTGCTGAGCTGCTGAGCCGGCGCTTAGCACCTGGAAGTGGGGCGCTGATTTGCAGCTGGCGTGACATTGGACGAGAGATAGCCGCCCGCCATCCCCGATTTTGCTGGGTGAGCGACGGGCAGCCACCGCCCAATCAGCGCCCGTGTCTCCCTCTGATGCCCCGCATGGCCCCTGTCGAGACCCTGTCGAGGCCCCGTTCAGGCGTCTGTGGTCTCGCCAACTGCGGCCCAAGGCCTGGGCACAGCATCATTATCGAAACAACCGCCAACTTCATTGGACAATATGCTTCCAGCAATGTGACTATTGGCTCATACATTCCCCCCTCTTCTCTGTCGGGCCCCTGCTACCGAGATTCTTCATGCGGGTCGGAGAACTCGTCGGCCTGGCCCCAGCGCCCATCGCTGAGTGGGAAATCCCCGGCGCGTGCCCTGGATGGATCGACCTGGAACCGCCGACTTGGCAGCCGCTCTGTGATGTCGACCAGTGTCTGGTCTCGGCCTCGGCGCTCCTGTTGCCTGGCGTGGGTACTTCCTTTGCAAAACGGCTGTCCCAACCTGAGATCCGGCGACATGGTTGCTGGCCCCCAAATTTCCGCGTCATTCGCTCGGGCATGCATGGGCCTTTTCCCGCCCAACTTGGATAACAGCGCGGCTATCGACGACGGGGACTGCTTCCCGTTCCCCGTGTTTAGCCCCCAATTCAACCCCCAAGTTGGGGGCCCAACTCAAGGCTATTACAGGCGCTGATCTCGGCGATCTCCCGCCCGCGAACATACTTTGCAGTGATACACAGAAAACGTAGCTTAGCCCTTCGCCGCTATTGAAACCCCCGGACGGCAAGCCCACTGGAGGACATGCCCTCCCCCAGGCCTCCGTCTGGGCCCGCCTCAAACGTCTGAGCTGCGGCCAGGCTGGGCCTATCCTATCCTTGTCTCTTACGGCGGTGGGCCGACCTGGGCGGCCACGCTGACGCAGCTTTTCACATACAAGTCAGCAGTACTAGTATGGAGGAATCCTCCCACCGTAGCGCCTGGGGCACACTCCAGTGAGGTCAAGTCTTCTGCGTGAATTCGTGAGGTTCCCGGACCGGGGTAAGAAACATGAGACCCCGGCCCTTGCATTCGCCACGTACTATTAATACATTAATTGCTTCATATGCGCCCATTGCCCCGCTTCCGCATGCATCATATGGTGTAGTTCCTGCCGCCCCTCACTGTGGCTCGACAATCACGAGCTCCCCGTCGTCGTTGTACGCAACCCTCCCCTCTGCTACCGCCGCCCTCATCTCTTCTCTCAAGACTACCCGCTCACCGCTGACCGCGTCCCATTGCCATCCCTCCTTCATCCACATCCATCGGAGATACGCCCGCAACTCCTTGTCCTGTGGCATCACTCGCATCCATTCCGGTTGAAACTCCGCCTCCCTCCCGGTGCCCTTCCAGTCCAGCGCCTTTCCCAGGAGCGCGTCTCTGCAGAAAATGCGCCAGCTGTCAATAGCATACGGTCCTTGCGTCAAGTGGCCGATCTCCCATGCCTCCAGATCCCCCTCGTCTGCCGGTCGGGCGAAGACATCGCTGACGTTATTGTTGACGGCCGCCGATTTCATCGGAGATGAAAAGGCGCTTGCTGGAGTGAGAAGGTCCGTTGCTGCGTCCGAGCCATGGTGCTCTGGGGAGGCTGGGTCAATGTCTCGCATCACCATTCTGTCCCGTGTCGCGTAGCCCCTCACCCGATACCGAAGTCCCTCTTGAGGTGGCTGCTTCATCCATCCGTGGGCGTAGCGCCGGATGGCCGCCACTCGGTTCGAAGCCAGGCCGAGATGTCGGACCATGTCGGTGAGCTCTGAGATGTTGGCTTCGTCGCCAATCATCTCCGGGGTCGGAAACCGTTGCATGACCTGCCAGAAGACGGGGATCGCTGCCTTGCCCTGGGTGCGTATCAGGAACGTAACGGCAACGAGGAGCCAGAACGGATCATGAGCCAGCTGCTCCTGAATAAGGCCAAAGTAGTGTGCTGTCAGTGGTGGAAATGGGATGCATGAAACCGTGCCCCGCTGGCGTCGTCGAGGCGAAGGCTGTTGGCCGTTTTTAGTAGGTGATTCATTGGCAAAGAAGGGTGAGCTTAGGGTCCGCTTCAGCCCACCTTGGGCGGAGGGTATGCTCAGATGGTGCCCACCTTCAAAGTCATCTAGATGGCCATCTTCGGGAAGCCTTTCTTGGCGGAAATCGTCATGATCATGCATCAGCGCAAGGTTGGGGTCTATCATGGTCTGCGGAACGGTGGCGTAATCGCCACCCATCTCGGAGTACTGGTGCAAGAAGCTCTCCTGTTCGTGATCATCGGCGTCGCCCTGCCATCCCGCTAGGTTGGGGTCGATCATCATCGGAGAAAGACTATTGTTAAGGCCCGGAGTGCTCCCCTGAGCATCACCTGCGTCTTCGCCGTTGTCGGTGACGGTGTGATGGATATGGCTCGGGGCGAGGTCGGGGTTATAGCCGTCATCGACCTCACTCCCCGGAGGCACCTGGGCAGCTGGGCCAGTGTGCGATTGCGAATGATGGGTTTCCGACAGATCATTGACAGATCTCACAGGTGCCGAGCCCGGGATGTTTCCCGCGCTGGCCAAGACACCGTTCAAAGCACCCTCCGCGGGTTTGCTCTCCCTGGTCCAAAACTGTGAGCTAACAAGCGCGGGCTTTTTGGGTTGTGACGGTTGCTGTTGGGCTGGAACGTTGTCTTCTAACCCCGGAGGGCCAGCCTGGTTCTGAGTCTCTGCGCCCAGACGGGTTTCGTAGGTGGACTTGATTATGGTCCGGGCGAGGATCCCAAGGAGAGCATCCGTGACTGCCCACGGCTGGGACGGATCGTAGGATCCTCCGCGTTGGGGATCCATGGAGCCTCCTGTCGCCTCGCTTTGCCGAGGTGTAGATTGTGAAACGCCAGAGAAATCTTGCGCCTTGAAGACTTCGAGTTTAAGACTGCCTTTCTAGAAACTCGAATGGATTAGGGTGTATCAACCTGACGCAGGGACGTGGTGAAGATCCGAAGGCCGGAAAACGGTTCAGCGCGCGTCTGAGGCACAGCAGCTCATTTCTCGATAACTGAAGAAGGTTTCTCGGTTAGAAGCTGATCTCGTGCTCCCGGAGGGATTTTTTAGAGCATAAGAGACTTGGAAAGAGAATAAGAAGGGCACATAAGATGAATGTGAGAATAGGATTCGAAGTTGATGCTGCCGAGTTGCATCGCCACGACCGGCCAGGGAAATGACAAGTTGGCGTAGGAAAAAAAATAATTCAGAAGTCGCCCAGAGCTTCACGATTCATGGCATCCTCAGGGGTTGCTCCTGCCGCAGTTAAGGGCATCATATGCCGGAGCTCCGTCCAAAGTGGATAGGATAACGAACGTATTGAGACTGGGCGTCACCCTCAACCCAGACTCTCGCCTAGCGTGCGCTCACAAGCCATCTCATCCTCAAATCCATCCACTTCATGTCCCGAGCGTACGCACCGTCATTCCGCTCGGAAATTCCTGGCTGTTCTTGTCATGCTACCACGCTCATCTCTCACTCAAGACGCCACGGCGAGGGACTCATCGACCGACGGAAAGAAAGTCATCGACATACCTTGTAGGTTGCCTTAGACTCTATCCCACATCATCGTCCTGCGCGCTCCATCTACGCAAGAGCTAGGTCTTGCCTTTGCGTTAGGTGTGGCCTGTTCTCGCGGTTGGCGCCATCGGGATATCTTGGGAGAAATACAAGGTGCAGCTGGAAGCGGTGCGAGGTTGGTCGTTGAGGCCGATGCCCGAGTGCGCTAAATCGACGGAAATCGAGCGACAGCAGGCAGAAATTCCATCAAACTGTTAGAACTCCAACTCGCGAGTATCACAGGCTGCACATGACGGCTCCAACTCGATGAGACCTGGCGAATGATGGGGGGTAATCTCGAGCTTTATGACGCGGTTCCGGGATAGGAAGCAGCTTTGAGAGCTGGGAGACCTTATAAGTGGATACCTACTTCGTCACGTGCATATTGCCAAGCGCTAGCCTGTTTTAGGTATTAATATAAACAAATGATCGCTGTAGGCGAGAGCGATCCCTCGCTCATTGGCATGTTGCAGGTTTTGTGGATCCGGCAGATGGCAGGATCTTGGTCGCAGCTGGTAGAAGAGCACGAGATATAACTGTACCGAATTGTACCTCGACTGGACTCGACGTCTCTTTGAGAGTTCTCACCCACCCACGAGACCGAGGCATGGAACGGAGTTCTACGTGAAGCGAGAAATACAGCACGAAAAAGAGCATTGGGTCGGTGGCTAGTAATACCCACGCACATGGGAGGTCGGGAGAAGCCCTTGCCTCCGGGAAACCCCACTGAAACCTCCACACCGCGTGGACTTCCCGGTCTCGGTCACAGTGTCAGGCTTGTAACCTACTGGCTACGTCGTGCTGCATCATACTTGTACCCGGCTGGAGGAGCCTAACTAATTTAGGCGCCAGCACCGCGGCAATCTGTTAAGAGCCAAACTTCCACCAGCACGCAACCAGTCTAGCGCCGCCCGCAGGACAAGGCCATAATATTCTCCATATCCCCTGTTGGCTTTCTTGCCTTCCGCCAGTCCCTGATTATCTCCGCTCGCCTGAACTTCGTCCACCTCATCCACGCCCCTTCCAACCCACCGCCCAACCCCGCCGACCGCATCGCCAGCGGCTACTCATACGAAAGCAGAAACCCCGTCCTCCAATAACCTATCATCGAGATATGAGCAGCCGCGGCGGAAAACTCGCGCCAGAAGTGAATCGGTACGTCTCGTTCGGTCGCGTTCCCGCCCGTCTGCCTCCCGCAGAGCCCCCGTCAGTCTTAAATCGGATTTCACTGCCCGGCACGCTTCTTGTTTGCTTGGCAATCGTTGGTTTTTCGGAAACATGATGGCTGACACTTATTGCACAGAGCTCTGTTCGTGAAGAACTTGAGGTACCCTATTCCCCCGTCCATCCCGACTCTAGCGCAATAACCTAACCGCTCTTCGGCTACAGCTACAACGTGGCTCCCGAGGAGCTCTTCGAACTCTTCGGGAAGTTCGGACCCATCCGGTATGCCTCGACCCCCACCTATTGCCGTCGGGACTCTATCTGTAGACGGCTCTGCCGCCTCGCGGAATCCTAACTGACCCGGACCTCATCGCAGACAAGTTCGACAGGGCATTACAACCAACACGAAAGGCACCGCCTTCGTTGTCTATGAGGACGTGATGGACGCGAAGCAGGCTTGCGACAAGCTGAATGGCTTCAACTTCCAGAGCCGGTACCTCGTCGGTACGTAATCGCCTACACTTCGTGTTCTCGACACCCCGCCTCGCGATATTGAAACCTCACGTGCCCAAGTTGAATCGTCGTGTAGCTTGGCCGCCGTTTCTGACCGTCTCTTGTAGTACTATACCACCAGCCCGAGAAGATGCTCAAGTCAAAAGAGGACATGGAGGCCCGCCGCGAATCTTTAGCGCAACTCAAGAAGCAACACGGCATCGATTGACAATTAGACGGGTCTGCGGACCGGTCCTGCAACGTTCGATCGACCGCAGGCCCGTCTTCATTGTCTTCTAACGACTCGTTCCCGCCCAGCCCCAAGGCCACTCTCCGAAAGGACAAGCCGGCGACAGGCCGCGCGCGCCGTGCCGTTGTGCGCTTCGCCGACGGCCTGCGCTCTGGTCTCCAGGCGGTTGCGTGACGCGGGTGGGCATGAAACATGACGAAGATCATGGAGAGATAGCCGCCTCTCGCTGCTCCCCGCGTCTATGCCCAAGTCCGTTGCCGAGACGGGGCCATATCTATTCGTTGGAGAGGGAGGGGGCTTTCGAGGTTGGGAAGGAGAGCCATGTGTGGCAACAACGCGGTTTTATTTTTTTTCTACCAAACCGCTTGATGCAGTCTATCATTGACCGCTATTTTAACGCCTCTCTTGTTTCTGTTTTTTTGCGCTCCTCGAAGGAGGGTTCGTGTACATTGATTTGCCACTTTTCTCTCTTTTTTTTTAAACGACAAGTTGATGGGGGCTGGGGGCCCGGGGGAACGGTGTTTGAAGCCCTGGCTAGAATAAGGGTCACGAAGGGAATACGCCTAAAAAGAGATTGATCTTTTCTCGCCCCACGAGGGGGGGAGACGTTCTTTGATCGCCTTCTATGTGCTTGGCACATTCTTATGCCCCCTAAGCTTTCGTATTTATGAAATTGAGGACCTGTTCGTTGCTTGGACCGCAACGGAGGGCACAGTATCTCCATCCCACATGTGCACTCTGTGGTGTTGCGGTCTTGGCCACGTCGCCCCCCGTATTCATCTCGGTAGTTGACGCCGAGACCCGCTCTTTGGCGGCGACGCACGTCCGAGTAGCGGGCACATGCCCGGCCGTATCTTCGTATACTACAAGTACAGTGGGATATCTTCTCTCCCAGTCAATACGGCTGCCGTTTCTTGTACTTCCATGCCTCACAATCTAAGTCCGCCCGAGCCGTGAAGGATATCTTTTTGTCTCTCATTCAGAGGTCTTAAGCAGACGGACAAACTCCTCAGTTGTTAAAACCCCGCTCTTCGCGAACCATGATTTACACGTTATATGACACCGCCGGAACCCAATCTACGGCCCCTGTTTTGAGGTTCTTCCTCATTCCTCGTCCCCGCCTATTTCCTCCAGCCAACGTCCTCCGAGCGTCAGTCTCACTAGACTGCTGATTCCTGCGCTCGCTCTTCGAGACCTTAGTAACCTTAGTAGACCTTCTTCTTCTCGTCGATGCTGAACTGGCCTGGCCCGCTGTTGACAAGGAGAAGGAGGCCGCCGACGATGGAGAGGATCTGGAAGAAGTCGTACTTGGCGAAGTCCTTGTGGGGGTGGTGCTCGTGGAGCTGCAAGACTAATTAGCACCCAGGCCGTTGGAAGCACAGCATAGGCGAGACGCGCCGGGATATAACTTACCGTCCAGAAGTTGTTCACCAGGACGTTGAAGATGCTGAGAATGAGCACCAGGAGGGTGGCGCTGAACTTGGCCTTGAAGCCAACCATGACCATGACGCAGGCGACGGCACCGATCAGCGAGACAACAACCCTCCACGCGGTCCACTCGCCGGAGAAGACAAAGCCGACGAAGAGAAAGATGAGGAGGACACGGCCGGCAAGCTGGAAGTACATCTTGCGGTCCTTCTCGTCGAGCTGCGGAAGGCCGGCGAAAGCCTTCGTCTTGCGCACCCACGAGTCGGAGAGGACCATGAGGAGACCGCCGATGACGGAGAGGTTTCGGAGGAAGAAGTTGAGGTCGAAGATGAGGCCGTAGCCGAGGGCCTGAGTGATGACGACGGCGCCTAGACCGGCGACGGCGTAGTCGGAGTACTTGCGGATGATGACGAGCGTGGAGCAGGCCAGCATGGCGAGAACGTTTCCGAGGAGGAAGAGGTGCGTGAGGCCATTGGGGACTAGGGATTGGTTAGCGCCGGATATTTCTGCGTATGGTTCTTTTCGAGATCGAGCGTGCTCTGGGTACGAGTAGTCTAAGGGGGGTTACGTACTGCCGCGGTAGTCGTGTAGGTAGAGGAGTTGGTCACTCCATTGCGTCGGGATTCGGACGGAGTCCTCGAGGAAAGTAGAGACAATCAAGAAGCGGCCAATGGCAGGAAGGAAGCTGCGGTAGGGAAAGGAGTCAACAGGAGCGTTCTCGAGAAGAGCTACCTCGGCGGCATCTCAGGGGCATCACGGCGGCGGGTAGCGAGACCGCGGTGAGGGGAGGGGCCCGGAGGAGAGGGACATACGGCTTGATGGGCTCGCTGACGCTATCCAAGAAATCCTCGATCTTGCTGGTCTGCTTCCTAATGGAATCGAGCGCGCTCGCATCCTCGGCAGGCGTGGGCGAGCCGAACTGAGGTCCGGCGCCAAGGCCGTAGCTTCCAGGACCCCGTGCTGTCATGCTGGGCGAGAAATGAGTCGGACGCGGGATGTATTCGAAGGCGGAAGATGCCCTTGTTGGGAGTTGCTTTCGTTGTTGGGTTGCGGAGGTGAAGGGGCGTCAGACCGGCTGGAATCGGGAGGCGGGTATTATTGACCCCCGAACAGGTGTTATTTTCGATGGGCGGATGTGGGGAGGCCGAAGGGGTTGGCACTGGGGAGCTGTGTGCGACGTGGTGAGAGGCCTGAGCGTTCAAGGTTTGTTCGTCAAGGAGAGGCAGGAAAAGAGAAAGTGAAAATTCCGAAATGGCAAGGAGGGACGGCTCCGACACGATGAGCTGGGCCTCGACTGGACTGCGGGCGACGAGGAAGAAAAAGATAGGGATCGGATCTGATGGCTTGGATCAGGGGTGTGGCTCGAGGCGCGATTGGAGAGGTGGTTTGGTGGTGTTAAGGCCAGACTGGAGGCCAAGAAAAGCCAGGTGCAAGGTTCCGAGCGGCCAATGACAAGCCCGCTGAAGCGCAGGACACTCAGCGGAGCAACTGTGTCCTTTCAGGGCGCCCATTGGGCTGACCCACCGTAGCTGAACCAAAATTGGCGTACCCGACTAAGACACGGTACGAAGGGCTCGACGTTGCTATAGCAGAATTTGAAGTCGCCTAGATATACTGATACATGGCAATACTGTGCCTGTGAACCTTGCCGCGGCATTGGAGCCGAAGGTGTCCGCCACTAGGGGGAGGAATGGAATTCTCCGGGCATCAAGGGGTGATCCAATCTAGCAGTGCAGACGAAGATGAAGTCATGTGGTGCCCAAGTATGAGATGCTGACAAGGCATCACGTTTGCCGAGTAAGCCCGACACAGCATTGCTCTGCTCTGCCCTTGCTGGTGTTTGCAGCAATTTTATTCTCGGGCGCCATTTGGCCTAGTAACTGCTTCTTCCTTCAGTCCGATAGTTGAAAAAGCAGCGCATCGGGCTCCATCCCCGAGATGCGTCATTTCACACCCTGGCACCGTTCATCCAGCGGCCCCACGATGTGGCGAAGACTGCCCCGGCAGGATGCGCGCTTGACGTCTTTTGAGCAAGAGCCACACTGCCACCATCTCTGTGTGCTGTTTCCTGGGCGAAAGGCCAGGTATTATCAAGGATTATGTGCTTTAATCACGATCTCCAAGTGACTCCGTGTCGCAAGTTCCGCTGCGCAAAGGCTGCAGCATCTCCTCACGCCCGAGCTCCGGACTCCGTCATCCAACGACGGCTTCACCCTTCTCGGTCTCGGTCTCGGCTCAGAACTTCTCTCATGTAGTAAGGATATCAACGGCAATACAAAAAACGCCCCTGAGGGAAAACAACTGCCCGTAACCGAACCCTTTATGCTCTAAAGCACCCAAGCAGGCAAAAAGACGGCAATCCGCCACCCAGAAGAAAGAATCTGCTACGCCCCCTTCCGTGCTATCAGTATATCGACGACTACTTGGCTGGCCGGTATTCCGACTCTCCGTCCGGTTTCCATGAGAACCGCTGATACATCGGTAGTGGCGAGTTCCCGGGGTCATGGGAAGTCGCCAACTCCACGGGCGGAACGTCTGGCGGCGGAGACGATGTTATTTGCGAGACGGCCCTCGGGTCCCTATGGCACATCCACTGTCAGCACGTCTTGAGAGGGGTATCGGATCAGGTAGGTGAACTCACCCGCTCACGGTAGTCCCCGTGTAATGGGGCCCGACGGATCCTGCCATGGCCTGCTGCTGTGCCATGGCGGCATATCCAGGAGTCCCCGGGCTCGCTAGCGGCGAGTTCCACTCTTGCCCTTGCCCCATGCTCATGTGCGAGACGCTCTTGTGCTCCGCAACTCCGCCTCCGAACCCGAACGGGCTTGCCTGACCCTGAGAGCCGCCGTTGCCCCACGGAAGCTGCAGGCTCTTGCGGTAGGCGAAGTCCTTTCCACCTCTCCTGCCGCACAGGTAGACGAGCGCCGCCGCAATGATGAGAACGGCTGCGCCGCCTATCGCGATGCCCGCTATTGCGCCAGGCGACAGGGAGCCGTTTCCAGAACCACCCGAGTCGCTCCCCCCGGACGCAGGGCTGGAGCTGGAAGGGGAATCTTGGTCATCCTCGTCCTCATCCTCGTCCTCATCCCCCCCCTCGTTCTCGGACGGCCAGTCTTGGCCCGGAACACGCTCAAAGTCGGCCTGCTCCACGATGGCAAGGTGGCCCTCTAACGTCTGGGTCTTGTTCTACACGGCGAAGCAAGTCAGAACCGCGCGGACGAATTGATATGAAATAAACCGGAGGGCTTACGGGGTTGATGGCGCCTATCATGTGCTTGTCCTTGCAAGAGCCCACGGCGCCGCAGTAGAAGAAGATCGGCTCGGTGTCGTTTATCTTGACTTGGAATTTCGGGGGCTAAGATTGCGAGTAAGTATACTCCCTCTCTATGAAATGAGCCACATCATTGACGGTAAGGCAGCTCACTTACGTCGGATATTCCACTGATGATCTGAGGGCCGCTATAGAAGCCGACGTCCTCGCCGCCCACGCTCTCATACGGGATGCACCCGTGGTCGTAATGCCCCTGGACAACCGAATGATCCGGCGGATAGAATTCGAACTCTGCCATGAGGTTCAACCCCAACGGTTAGCAAGGCCTTCCAGTCTCCAGGCCGAATCCCCGACTTACACGGGGGATTCGGGCGGAAGGTCAACGAGACACAACTTACCGACCACATCACCGGCCTTGGCCTCCGTTACGTTCGGCTCAAACTTGAATCCGCTCTATAGACCTGTCAGAGGGGAACACACACAACACGGGGCGTGTGGTGCGTACCCAGCCGACCTTGACGGTATGCGTCTCGGACTCGGACTCTTCGCTGGTGGTTGTCGGCTCGGTATCGTCGGCTCTGGACGTTTGCGCCAGCGCGCTGCTAAGGGCACATAGTGCCACCACGAGTTGTCGTAGCATGGCTTGGTATGTTTCCTCCTAATCGACAGCCCTTTCTTCGTGGGTTTATCGCCGTCCCCGGGCGAATGTAAGAATGAGATGTGTTGCTGCAAGATCTACGTTCGATTCGATCTTCGAGAAAGATGCATGACGAAATAGTTGGGACGTTTCGAGTGGTGAGGTATGCAAGGGAGGAAGTTCCGCCTTGCCACGAGGAATCGTCAGCTTTCCCGGGATTTTGACCCTTTCTTCTCTCCCTTGATTAAGCCACGAAGGTGTGAGACGGCAAGGGCACGGTACCGGGGGGAAGGGATCAAGCCCGAGGAGGGCGGGCTCCACCAACGAAGTGACATGATCTTATATTTGGGCTTGCAGGTGCAATATAGACAGGCTTCGCCATTGGAGGGGAGGGGGCTGGGCATAAGCCGGTCAGCTCTGGGTCGACGAGAGGGCCGGGGGCAACCACGGGGGCGGAAGAGAGGTAGCGGAACCAATGGTACTATTCCCATGCAATGCGGTCCAGGTCTCTATCACATACGACAAGGCTCCGGGCTCATGCGAGCTGGCACCGCTGGAAGGATGGCACATATTGGATCCCCTTGGCGGAGCGCCGAATTGGGCAGGATCTCGAGGCAGGGGAAGCGAAGTTCCTGTCTAGCGAGCGGTAAAGAGGGTCTTCAAGCGGGCGGGCTATGCTTCGGGGTAGGATGCGGCAGGTTGGGGAGAAGACCCGGGTCGGCGATCTAGATCCGACGTAGATTGCCGCTTCCAACCCAACCCAAGTCGCTTCCACAGACAGCTTTGGAGATGGATCTGGCCGTCTCCGGGGGAACCCACCCGAACTTCATAGGGAGGCAGATGGGGCAGGCTGACGGAGGTGAGACCGAACACTCATTGCTAAGGCGCACTAACACATCGTCTCGCGTTGGCCGAACAGTATCCCCCGGTACAAGCCAGGGAACACGTAAACTGGCCCTCTTCGCACCCTTTGCTTACATCCACATGCAGCCGAAGAGACGCAGGATGCAACGGTGGGCTGATAAGCCCGAATTTGGGTCCGGGTGTGTGAGACTGCAGCATCCGCATGCAGGCTAAGCGCCCGGGACCTTTGGCGGCGGGCGCGGTGCTGGAAAGCCGTATCTGGCTTCCTCTCCGGGTTCTTTCTTTAGAAGGCCAAGGGTGGCGCGGACGATAGAGCCGGGCGGGAAACCTCCGGGGAGGAATGTAGACAAAGCCCGGGGCTGGCGTTTGTCAAGTCAAGACGCGGAGACAAAGCACGGCCCAGTCGTTTGTGCGGCAAATTGGGTTCGCGTATAAGACCCGCGCCGCCGGGTTAGTGCTGACCCTTTCTCTGCCCTCGGCCCTACGGGAGGGAAGCAGGCATTATTACGAAGGGGCTATGCCCGGACAAGCCACTGCAGCAGCGACGGGCAAGCCGGCCGGAAACGGAAATCCCGGCGCCACGTCTAAGCCGCGAATGGCCTCTCCGGGAAAGCCACCGGGGAGAGCTACGCCTTGTGTCTCCCTTGGACACCAGCCCACGCGAAACTAGTGCCGCAGGGAGCGAATAAGAGAACAGACTGGTGAGGAGAGAGAGGAACAGCAAAGCACACCCGGAGCCCGGAGGAGGGGGCGACAGGATGGTCCCCTCGTTCCCGCTCCTCTCTGGTGTTACACCGCGGCCCCCAACGACCAATGCGTGCCGCGATATAGCCTAGATCCTGCCCAGCCCCGGCAAAAGCGAACTCGGGCGTTCCGCGGAATGGCAATTTAGGAGAGGCCTCTCGTCGCCGGCTGGGCGTCCTTTGATAAATGCGTATCGCGAGATGAGGACTTGGCGGTGCTCAACTTGCGTGCCGGCCATGTTGGCTTAGATGGCGCTGAGCCATTCCTTGGAGTCTGTGCTGCGTGGAAGCCAATAGGAAGCGGGCCGGCGCGAGACTCGGGGCCTCTGGTTGCGGCACGTATGCTTTTGGAAGCTTCTCCGGCTCGTTGGGTTCGCTTCGAGACGGGCGAGACAGCACTAACAGGCGCTATGCCGCCTAGATCGACCAGCCTTAACACCCATCCACAGAGCAATTCTGCGGCCCGCGCGTGCGACTCCCTTGAAAGCGTCACGTCTATTCATAGTATAAGACAAAGTGGTATCTCAGAAATCACCATATGTACACTTTAACACACCAGCCCGCCAAACAACGTCCAAAGGGGCTCCTACGACTTCTTCGTCTTGGCCCCCTCCGCCACCCCATTAAACAGCCCGCTCTCGGCCCCTAGCCTCGCCAAGCACCACAGGTAGCATATCGCGAAGCCCGCCGCCCCAATCCCCACGTTCATCACTACCCACAGGTCGGGTTTTCCCTCCGGGGGCCTCACGAACGCCTCGAGGACGTGCCACGCCCCCATCAAGACGTAGAACCCCAGGTGCGTCACCGCGGTGCCCCACTGCCACCACGCGGGCTGGTCCGCGGGGAAATACGCGCTGAGGCTCGTGGGCGGCAGGCCGACGAGGTATGCCCAGACAAAGGTGAGCGCGGCGTAGGGGACGCGCAGCTCGACGCGCGAGAGTAGTGGGTACATGGTCCAGCACCCGAGCAGGTTCGCAAAGCCCACCCAAGCGCGCGAGTCCTTCGACATGCCGGCCTTGCCCGCGAGGAGGAGCGTCATGGGCATGAGCGGCAGGAGCACGCTCTTCTCGTGCACCTGGTAGCTGAAGAGGAAGAAGCCCCAGGCCGTGGCGGCGAAAGCGAGGGGCAGGAGGTTCTTGTGGGGACGCAAGAAGAGGATGAGGTTCGGGGGCAGGATGGAGAGGAGCGTTGTGCCGAGGGCGGCCTTTTGGAGGAGGCCCGCCGGGTACTTGTGGAGCTTGAGGAGGACGTTGAGGGCGCACCAGAAGTTGGCGACTTTATCCTCGAAGAGACCCCGCGCGAAGGGGAAGACGCGATGGACCATCTGGACCAGCTGCTCGACAAAGGGATAGTAGAAGGAGTCGGTGCTGAGGTAGGCCGTTATCCAGGGGAAGATGGGGAGCGGCGCAGGGCCGCTCAGATCCGGGCGGGATGAGATGCCGCGGCTGGTGTCGTAGAGTGTGCCGGCGACGAGGGGCAACAGGAGCAGTGCGAAGGAGATGACGGTGACCGCGGCGATTCCCAGGAGCCGCCCGACCTTGAGGCGCGGGAAGATGCAGCTGCCCAGCAGATACGCGAATATAGGGAGCGCGTAGTACAGAGCCATCTGCTTGAACCCGAGGGCCCCAACGAAGAAGACGGCCGCCCACATGTATCTCTCGGCGAGGAGACTCGACATGCTCGCCAGTACAAGCCCCAGCATGACCGTGTTATACTGGAAGTGCACGTGGTCAACCAGGATCGTGGCGGGCTGCATCAAGAACGCCGTGAGCGCGAGCGACATGCTCCACGCCGAGACGCCGTTGAGCCGGCTGTACCGCCGGATGAAGATGACGGCGGCGGGGACGTAGACAAGGTACTCGGACACGATGACGGTGGCGCGCATGAAGATCTTGAGCGCGGGGTCCCCGGAGCCGCGCGAGGTGAAGAGGGCGAACCACGCCGGGTCGATAAGGGAGCCGACGGCGCCGCAGAGCCAGCTGTGGTAGGCGGTCAAGGGCGGGTAGTCGAGGCCCCACCATTCGAGGTCGTGGAAGTACCACTGTGATATGGGGAGGTGAGTCGTGATCTCCATCCAGTGGCGCTGGGCCTCGTAGTCGCCGAAGAGCGGGGGGTTCTGGAAGCCTGGGGGTTGTCAGGATGCAGCACTAGACATGGTCTCACACAACCAGCATGTAGAGGGACAAGCATAAGGGTGCGCGAGGAAAGACACGTACCTGAGTAGCCCCAGAGACCGGCCGCCCACCGGAAGAGCCCGCTGACCATCAGCACCAGCGGAAGGACCTCCCACTGCGACACGGAGCCCCGAGCCGGCCAGAGGAAGCTCGCGAGCGGAAAGGCCGGGGCGCGCACGAGGAGCTCCGACTTGGAGAGCTTGCCCTGGTCGATGCGCGGGCGCCGCCGCGGCTTGTGCGGGGAGGGCGAGGGCCGGGCCATGTTGCGGACTGGGGAGGCTTTTCGGGCGTGGGAGGGCTCGGCCGTGGCGTCCAGTGATGATTGAGGCCGGAGGGGGGGTTGAGGGTCGACGAGCTTTGCGGAGGAGCTCCAGCGCCGGTTCTTGGAGACTCGAGGACAGGGGAGACTTCGTGGCGTCGCGCATTGGGGATGGCGGGTTCCTGCGCTATTATGTCATCCGGGGTACCTGTACGAAGAATTGACAGGCCGATCATGATCACGTGCTGCGGACAGGGATCTGGAGCCGAACAAGTCGAGAAGCTCTCATCGGCTTCGTGACGGCGACAAGATGTCCAGACATGTCTGGACATCTTGAGAGAATTCCGGAGTCGGAGGCCTGTGAATTTCGGGACCTTGCATTACATATTTACCCCATGTTGAATCTATCCCGATTAGTTATTTTTGATTGGCCGTAGGGCCTATGCAGACCCCAAGTTCGGATCCGGAGCAGTGACGACAGCGGGGTACAAGGCCTGTGCCTGTACATTACTTCTTGTTGGAGCTCTTGATGCTGGAGCAGGAGCGAGCTCCCGCCGCGGAACCAAGCGAAACGAGACTTCTATCTTCCCAGTCCACCACACCAGCTCACAGATTCCAGCCCGCCATGCCATTCCCGTTCACCCTCCCCACGACCTCGTCGTTCTCCTTCTCCGCGGCCTACACCTCCCGCTCGCACCCCTCTCTCCCCCTCACAGCCAGCACCCACCGCGCCGTCGTCCGCGACGCCCTCAAGAAGCACAAGCGCCTCCCTCCCGCCTCGCAGGCTTCCAACATCCCCTCGATCGTCTCCAGCCTCACCACCTACCTCCCCTACCTCCTCGCCATCGACGCCGGCCTCC
Organism: Sordariomycetes sp. S4602; assembly: GCA_023628835.1. Classification (NCBI taxonomy): domain Eukaryota; kingdom Fungi; phylum Ascomycota; class Sordariomycetes; species Sordariomycetes sp. S4602. The sequence continues at coordinate 176,190 of JAMAJV010000012.1, forward strand.
GCGATGAACCCGCCGCTGGCCTCCACGTCTCGCCCACCTCGTCCGCTCCCCCTTCGATAGAATGGCGGCCCACGCTTTCCGACACGCCCGTCCGCGCCATCGAGCCCCCCCGCGCGAAGCTCCATGACCTCGCCCACGAGATCGCCTTCGTGCTCATAACCCTGGCGAACTGCCACGTCCTCCTCGCACGCTCCGCGCTCCACCCGCTCTACGTGACCTCCACCGCGACCCTCGGCTCCCAGGAGCGCACCACCGCCGTGAACACCGCCACGCGACACCTTCTCAACGCGGCAGCCGTGTACGAGCATGCTGCGTCACGCGCTGACGGCTCTAGCGCGCCGCCCTGCGCCGACATCGCGCCGTCCACCATCCGCGCGCTAGGGGACTTGGCGCTGGCCGAGGCGACTCTCCTCGTGGTGCTGAAGGATGACCCGTACCCGGCCGTCGTGGCGCAGGATCGGAACCAGCTCGATAATGAGTGGATGTACAAGGCGCCCAGCATCCCCAAGGTGCGGACGAACCTCTTCATACGGCTGTGCCTTGCCGCCGCCGAGCGCGCCGCCTCCGCCGCGGGGCCGTTGAAGGACTGCGCTACCGGGAAAGTGGACGGGGGGATCGTGCGGTACGCAGACGACCTGTGGAGGACGAGCCGCGCGAAGGCGTGCCGCTTCTCCGGAATCGACTCGGAGACCACTGGCGAGATGGGCAAGGCGATAGCGTTCTTGAACGGCGGGCTAGGGGAGCTGGGCATCGAGGTGAGGGAGGACAAGGGGAAGAGGGGGTTTGGTCTAGGAAGGCTAAAAAAGGAGTGGAGCGAGAAGAGGGAGGACAGAAAGGTTGAAAGGGGGGCGGCGTGGGGGGTTGATGGCGGAAGAGCGGAGGAGGGGAGGGTCATGGAGATGCTGAGCGAGAAGTGGAACAAAACCAACGACACCGTATGTCCTATCCTGCGTTTCCCCTCGCCCCTATAACCGCTGCCCAATGTGCTTACCATGCCCAGCTAAACACCCAGCCCATCCCTCCCTCGGGTCCCCTCATCGCTCAAATGCCCACCGGCCGCGAGATCCACACCGACCGCCAGCCCTTCAAGCCGCCCGCGCTTGACCGGAACGCCCTGGACGCCATGCGCGCGCCGCCTGACCGGAGCGACGACTTTGGCGACGTGGAGAGCTCGGATGAGGAGAGGACTGTTGTGGGGGCGTATCCAGAGTTTGGGAGGAGCGGTAGTAGCGGGTATTATTAGGGGTGGTGTAAGTGAGCATGGGTAGTTGGGTTGAACCCTTTTTATGCAGAGGCCAGGAAGCCAGTCTCAGGGGTTTTCTTCATGACTATAGAAGCACTGAATATCAGGAATTGTAGATCGCGTGATATCTAACACCAAACCCTCCCCGAAACGCCGTGAACACACGCCCAAGATCTTACACGGATAACATATAAGCGAAACATAAACGGGGCCTCACGCCCTAGATGGGCCAGCTTCCGCCAGCGGCCACGACCCTGGCGCCTGAAGCGGTTGGTTAATGCCCTCTGCAGGCCCGTCATCCTCATCACCCGGGTCCTCAAGACTGTCCCCGTTCTCCAGCATCTCCCTCACAATCACCACCTCTTCGGGGTCATACTCCTTGAACGAGAGCGAATCCTCCGTCTCCCTCACCTCCCATCCTCTTGCCAGCTCCTCCCGCTCCTCCACCACGGCTCCGAGCCACCCCGTTCCCGCCTTCCCCCTCTTCCCTTCTTCGACCTCCCTCTTCCTGAGCTCCTTCTCCTTGCGCACCCGCCTTACAAGTAGCCCCTCTCGTCTCAGCTCCAGATTCTCCCCTGCCACGAACTTGGCCCCTTCCACCTCCCCTTCCCGCCATTTCTCCCACTCCCCACGGCGCGCCTCCATTTCCTCCCGGTAGGCTGACATGGCCTTCTCGATCTCTTCTTCCTCGTTTTTCATGTAGGAATAGTAATTGGCCAGGCTCGCGCGGTACTCCTCTTCGGCCTTGCGTTGGATTGCCATGCGCTCTTCGCCCTCGGTGTCGAGCTCCCGCTGCAGACCCTCCAGGCGGGAGTCGGCTCGGGCGCGCACCTCGGCAAGCTCGGCGTCGTGTGCCTCTTGCAGGCGGGCCATCTCTGCCACGTTCTCGCGCTGCAGGGCCGCCATCCCCTCTTTGGCATCGCCATCGATGGCTTCCCTTTGACGGTCGTGAAGAGCAGCTAACGCCTCCCTGTACGAGAAGAACTTCTCTTGGACTGCCACGCGCCGCCTCTCTTCATCGCCTAGTCGTGCCGCAATCCCTAATCGCCTCCTGAGCTTCTCTTTCCTCTCCCTCTCCAAACTCCTTTCAACAGCTTGAAGCGCCTGCTGTCGTTCCATATTCTCAATCCGCGCCAGAATCTCCTGCATCTCTGCCTCCTCCCTCCTCTCGCGCTCCACCCTCTCAAGCCGCCGCCTAGTTGCCTCGGCTTTCACAGCCATGAGCTCATTCATCGTACAGTCGCACGAGCGCCACACGCGCGTGCAGACGTAGCAGAACTGGTAGCCACACCTGCATGTCATATGCTGGCAGGCTTCGCCGTGCTCGACTAACGCACGGCACCTTCCACAACGCTTCCAGCCCTCTGCCTCGGCGAGCTCGTTGGTGCGATTCATATCGCGGTCCTCGGGGCAGTCGGAGCCCTCGTGGGCCGCGCCGCGGCAGATTGTGCAGGTTGTGTGATTGTCGGGGCACGTGGCGATGCGGCGGGCAATGTCGGTGTAATCGGCGCTCAGCCAGACGCTGCACTCGGGATTGTGGCAGTAGACTCGCTCAGCGATGGGGGTCGACCACTCACGGGCGCGGATCTGGAAAGTGTTCCGGAGATCGGTCTCGATGCAGTCGTAGATGGTGGAGAAAGGGATCTCGTTGAGACAACACTTGGGCGGCCACTGCTGTTCGTTTTGAAGGGCGTTTGCAACCAAGCGGGTGAAGCAGTCACGGCAGTAGCTATGGCAGGGAACCTTGACCATGGTCTCTGGCAGGAAGTCGTCCAAGCAGGAAACGCATTCCCTGTGTGGTGTTAGCCGATTTCTGGAATCTAGGATACGTAAGAGACGGATCGGTTAACTTACTCGTGCGCCGTAGAATCTCCATCACTCTGTGATTCCGCTTGCCCATCTTTTGACTGAAGCTCTGCCGCATCATCCCAACCACTGTTACGCCCCGTCTCGCCGTCGTCCCCAAATCCTTCGACCATATTTTCCCCGGTCACTCGCTTGGCCTTCCCTTTCACTCGCCGCCTCACGCTGCCCACAGTCGAGAGGCGTTTATCTGGGTTTTCGAAGTTCCTCTGTAGGAGCGCAGTGGCGACTCTCAGGTGGTTGAGCCGTGGATCTATGTCAGGCCGAGCCATGCTAGACAGAGGTTTGGCTCTCGAAAGCTCATTGCTTTTCCGACCCGGGATCGTCGTGGCGCCGAGGCCCAGTTGCTTGAGTATCGCGTCGCGGCTTCCCAGGGCGTTCGCCGCGGTAGCCTCAGTAGCGCCCTGGCGGCGCGAGCCGTTCGCGGCACTAGGCTCTGACTTGTCGTCGCCGCCCAGACGACCCAGGATACGGGTCACGCTATACTTGTGGTGCCTATGCCCACGCCCTTTGCTGCTGGAACCGTTGATACCTCCGCCCGTGTCAAAGCCCGTCTTGCCTGACCACGCGGCCTGTCGTCGTCTCACCCACTCTTCCTCTTGTCTCGCTAGCTCTTCCTCCTGGCGCTTTTTCTCCGCTTCAGGGTCCGGGATGATGATGGGGAAATAATCGATCTCCTTCTCTTTGCCTTTCAATTTTCTCTTCTCCCTTTGGGCTTCCGCCTCAGCCTCCTCGTCCTTAACCCTCCGTCTCGCCTCTTCCTCCTGGCAGCGACGCGCTTCGGCATCCGCCACCCGTGACGCCACATTTTCTACCGAGATCCTCACAATCTCGTGGACGGTTTCGGGCAGGTCGTCAGGGGCAGACCTCAGGGCGGGCGGGATAGGGTACCTCATCCACTCGTTCTCGTCCTCTTCAACAGTTTCGGCATCATCATCATCGTCATCCAGTGGTTCGGCGGGGTTCTTTCCCTTGTCGGATCTAGCGACGTCGGCCGCTGTATCAGCCTCGGTCACTTCCTCTTGCTGAGAGGTCTCCGCTGGAGCGGTTTCTTGATTCGGCTCGGGCTCTTCCACCCTCTGGGGCTCGGTGGGTGTCGGCGGAGGTAAACTCCGCTGCTGTTTTGGGGAAGAGGTCTCTCTATCAGGCAGGTTGTTGTCTATGGTCCTTATGTCATTGCCAAGGGTCTGGCCGTCTCTGACGCGGACCTTGACGGCCGGCATGCCGACAGCGGCCATATTCGAAGCTATCGATGGTAGGATCGACAGCCTCTGCTGGGGTCTCCTGGGCTTCATCGTTCGTCTAGAGACTGTAGTGGTATTCTTCTCAACGGATTCCGGCTCCGGTTTCGGGGTCGATTTGCTCGATTCGCCGCTGCTAACTCGAACACTCCGTCGTCTCAGAAAAGGGCCATGACCGAAGTACCGACGAGAGTGCCGATAGCTCGGGGACCACAGGGCTAAAATACATGTAAATAAAGACACAAAGAGTGACCATACCAGCCCCAGGAAAAGCATATCGCTAGGCCTCAGGCGAAGGCCGCGGGCTTTATCAGACGACGCCGCATCTTTATGCCAACCAAAGTAGACCAGGCTGGAGTTTGCCTCGTGACACGCCTCGCATCGATAGGCTAGCATCGGCCATGCCCAGGAGGCCGGCGGGTGCCAACCCGATGACCCGGGCGGTAGGCAGTGAGCTTCAGCGGGCAGCCACTTCGATTTCGGCAGGCCGGGTAGGCAGATTCCAGCAATACATGTAGCGCAAACAGGGCGCTAGCAGCCTGGGCGGTGCACATAGTCACAGCGGCCGCATAGGGCTCCGCCACAGGGGCGCGGGGAATGTAGACATGCCTGGCTGCCCAGCGAGTGCCCGGCTGGCAAAATGTAAGGCTGGCAACAAGGTGGCATCGGGAATGGGTGGCGGTAAACCAAAGCGGCTACAGGGACGAAAATACACTTTTTGAAGTTCGCGATTGGGTTGGGTTGGTGTCGAAGTTGTTCACCGGCGCGAGAATTATGTGTGGAGTGCTTCTGGTTTGGACACCGAGGACCGGGTTGCGATACGAGTAACAGAGGGTTGTGTTGGTCGAGTACCTGAGGTGCCTGTCAAAAAGTGTACGTGCACAAGACCCCGTGCAGGATGGGCCAAGCCGGCTATGCTGCCTGGCCTGCGACGCCTCATTCTTTCCTCGATTTCCAAGAGGGATACGTCCACTGTACGCATAACTCTATCACCTCATTCATTACAGAGCTCCTTTGCCCAACACATGGGTTCTTTTTTCTCCTTCCCCAACAGCGCCCAGACCCTCGCATCGCCGCGTGGCAGTGCCACAGCTCCGGCAGGCCAGCCCGAGCCTTGTCCCTTGCTCCGGGCGGCAGCTCCGATACCCACATTGAACCCCCAAGCACACGCTTGATTGCGGGACTGCATGCGACGCTGGCGTGCGATCGCTTCCACTGGTATGCGGCCGGCACGCGATGGACCAAGATCGGCGGTGTTCCTCATACAGGCACGCGAATGATCGACCAAACGCTGCTCTCGTCGCGTGAAGGGATGGGAGACGTTGGTGGCGTTCGCTGGCCAGAGTCTTCCTTGTGGGCAATCCGCCGGTCACGATTCGGCTGGAAGCCTCACAGGCGCGCTGCTTGTTGGCGTCCTCGGCTCATCGCCCTTACTTGCTGCCATCCCTGATGATGAGCACCACCGACACCCGGTTTCTCCAGCATACCCCTGTGCGCGGCCCGTCCTCGGATGCGGGTCCCCGTCCAGGATCTGGCCCTTCGCTACCGAACGCGGCGAGGATTGGCTCCCGCAGTGAGGTCATGACGGCGGTGGAACCTTAAATTTCTCCGTCTAAATTGCCTCCGTCTCCAAGTTAGAACTGGGCCTGGCCTCGGCTTTTCATCAGATATCTTGTTCCGTACCTCGTACCGTCGTTCGGTAGCTTTGGTTGGCTTCCAGAGTGGCCTTGGTCTCCGCCCGCCTTCTCCCTTTGGCTGCGCCCCCGAGGTCGGACAAGTACCGGTGAAGTGGATTTCTACTGTTGCATTCACCCATGTCTTCCTTCGTCTGATGGAATGAAGAAACAGGGGGTTCGAAACATCTTCTCCAGATGTCGAAGTCCGTCCTCATTACCTGGGTGACTTGCCCGTCAAGGTAAATTGTCCACTCCGAGCTAACTCACACATTCAAGGGACTGGAGACACCATACTTGATTCGCGTTTGTCCTGCGGGGGGTAACGGTGCACCTCATCGAGGTCTACGCGAGTCATGCAACGCTCTCACTTGGGTCAGCTCCGTTTCGAGCGCCCCAAAGAAAGTCTAGGAGTATGGTCTGCCCGACCTGGACATCCGGTGCAGAGCGAATGCTCCTTGCCTTCCTCCCTTACCTGGCTAGGGGCGAGCCAAGAATCACTAGTAGAGAAGGGGAGAAAGCGGGCGGTTGGATCCGAGTGGACCGCCTCCCTGCACGGGATCTCACCCAACAGGAAACGTGGCTGGCCAGGCACGTCCGTCCGAGTTTTATGATCGGCAGGCAGTTGGAACCCCTTACCGACACCAGGAAGCCATCCACCCAGACAAGCACGGGCCAAGGGGCCCAAGGAAGTGGAACTGCCGAGAATGATAGTCTCACTCGGCCATTACCGCCTGCCCTTGAGTCGTTCTCTCCGGGAGCGCGTATACCGTCCAGTCGCCTCCATTACGACAAAAGCTCGGCACCTTTGCCCCCGCGTGGGGGATGCCCACATCCTACATGTATACGAAGGACCGTGACAATGAATGCATGCAAGCCGGCCACCATTCTCCAAGTCCGGTGGGTGAATATTAGAAGCGGAGCCATGACGGATAGCTATGCGGGTCCCCAAGGCTTCGGGGCTGGGTGGGAAAGCGGGTCCAGCGCGGCCCGGCCACGCCCCCGGGCGCCCCGCCCCGCCATGGCATCCCGGACATGCCTGGCCCCATCCCACCAACGCAGATGAGCTCCTTCGAATACCACGTCAGCACCACGACCCCGGTCCCCACGTTCCAATAGGAAGCGGCTCGGAGCTGACGGAGCAAGGAAAACTCTGTCCATGTTGCTTTCCCCCTCTCCTTCTGTTACATTCTGTAGCTTGCGATGGGTCCCCGGCATTCGCCCTCGTCCTCTGACATACATTAGCCCAGGAGATCGGCCCCCCTGGCTTGATGCAAGACATAGCCCTTATGCGAACCGAGAAACAGGGAAGGCCGAGCTAGCCCGGGCGGCCGCGAAAGTTCTCCTTGCCGCGTGGGGCGCGCTCGTGTCCTCGGGTTTCGCTTGACCTCCTGCTAACCGGAAAAGCATGGCCCCTGACTAATATCAAGGGGATGGGGGGGATGGTTCTCTTGTCGTCATGGACGACAGGGGGAAGCCAGCGCGCCAGGGAGAGAGGACCCTACTGGGGCTTGCTATATAAATTGGTATTGGTCCTTGTTCGGGGGCCCAGATCCTTTCCCTCGACTTGGGCTGAGAAACAGAAACACTCAAAAGGGTTGCCCCTGAAGCCAGGTCATCAATCTTCGACTATATATCGCTTTGTTCCGAGGACCCAGGTATCTCCACTTCTCCCGCCGGCCTACCCCATCTACTGCTCCAGTCTCGCCCGCCCTTCTGGAACGGTTTTCAGCTCCACCAAGAGTGGTCACACACTTCATCAGCCGAGACAACCATTCCGACACCAGGACCACAGCCGAGGCCATGGACGATGACCGGAGCCCCACGAACGCCATGGCGAACAAATACTGCGACCACCATGCCACCCACAACTGCCCCAATCTGGTGTCCTCCGACCAGAAGCTCTGTGGCCCCTGTGCAGCGGGCCAGTGCCATTAGTGCACGCAATTCTGCACGCATCTGCGCAACAGCTGTTTGGGGGTGCACCACGGGGCCGTACCATCCGAACCCCCAAGCCGTTTGAGGGAAAAGACGTATGAACTGCCGAGGGTGCAGAACAAGAAATGGGGAGGACTGGGTTATCGACGTCTTTCGACGGGGGTCACACCGGTCCGGGATAAACTTTGGTCCCGAGTCCGTGGGCCGCAGGACGCGGGACGAATCGGAAGCAGGGGAGGCGACCTCGGAAAGGGGATCTTTGGGTGACACGGTGAGATCTTACATCGTACGATCGGAGCATAAGGGGGGACTGTCTTTACCGGGTGTGCTTTGCATGATGTTCGTGTTTGCTGGGAGTTTTTGGGAGGAAAAGGAAAAGCCGTCCACTGTCGTTTTCTTGTGTACCTAAGAATGAGATTAAAGGGTCGGATAACAGAATAGGACCCTGAATGTGCGTGGTGTGAGCGGAATCTCTGTTTGGAGGCTGGGCCTGGCGTTACCGCTGGAAAGTACGGTGACTCTTAAGGGGCTTCGGACCACGCTTGAGGGGGATAGATAGATCATTTAAGGCGCAATGGGTGCGATATGTCGTGCTCATAGCCTGCAGAGCAACGTTTGCGAGTTAAGAATAGCAAGGATGTGCCACTCGGGTACGGCCCTCTGTGGCGCGTTCTGTTTCACCTATCCAAACTTCTTCTGGGGCTCCAGTTCGTCCCTCGCACCCAAGTCTCCACACGAGGATGAGGCGTAAGCAGCCTGCTTGCACATCTTACAACCGTCTCACTATATCCCATTGGTCTCTAGGTCACTATCTTACATACACTACAGCTCAATCCTGGCTAGATCCCGCCTAACTATAGCTAACGCCAAGGCAACCTACGCGTGTAGTCCGGCTCGGCAAGAATCTTGCCAAAATGGACGGGATTCTCTCCCCGTTGGACTCCAGCGCCTATATCAGGGACGAGGACGCCCCATGTGACGGATCCATGGTAATGGAGCTCCCATACCGGGGTACTGAGCCTCCATCTGGCCCGGCGGTAGCGCGCCGTTGGTATTGGCACTGGTAAGACCGGCAGGCCCGCTTCCGATATTAGTAGCATGCTCCCCCTTACCTGGAATATCCTCCCAGTCGCCGGGGCACATGGCACCTATAGCTCTGTGGCTTAGACATGCAAGCCCGTGGAATGTATGTTTGTCCTCGTGGTTGCGAAGTGCGCTGGTGGCCTACCTATAGCTGCGCGGTCTACGCCTACAGGCTCCTGAGCCTCGCAGCTGGGCTTCGGCTCGTCAGGAAACGTACTAGTAACCCGGCGAAGTCTCGTCACAAGCCTGTATAAGTGGACAATGATGGGAGCTCGGAGATTGCCGCTCGACAAGACTCTTCATCTCACTTACACGTGAACCATGAGCAGAAACTACAACGCCCACTTACACAACTCACTCTTAACCGCATCAAACCCTGGCATGCTTCCTTCTAATAAAAGCACCTGCCTAGACAACAATGCGCCGCCTCGCCTTCGTCGCGTCGCAATAGAACGCTACCACCCCCAGCACCACGCTCTCGGCCGTCTGATCCGTACTCGGCTTGTTCTGTCACGAGGGGAAATTACCAGCGCGGCAAAGCAGGACGATGTTTGAGGCGACGTTGAAGGACTCGCCCAAATCACAGCCCAAGGATCAGCATAGTTCGCGCGTGATGAAAGGCGGGTTTGCGGACGAGTCGTGTTCTGGAGGGTATGGGGAAAAGGGGGGGGGGTATATTGTCCGAAAGATGGTAGAGGGATAATTGGAAAGGGCAAGATATAGGCATAGAAATTCGTCTTGCAATTCATGCACGAGTGCAAGTGACTAGTAGAGACTTCAGAGTGCTTCCTTCCCAGGAAGCCCGCCCCGTGAGACCGTGGCCGCGCCTGCGAACTTGCCGCACTGTCACACGTGGATGGCCCACCTGCCATGCCGTGTTATTGGCCGCTGTTCCCGAAAGGGCAGGAACACTAAACCTTGTATTAGGGAACTCCACCTTCTCTCGTCTGAACCTCGCCTTCCCCACGGGCACGAAGCTTACATGTATGTATGCTCGGGGTATCGCCAAGTTCCCACTGAATACCTTGTCAAGGTACCCAGAACCTTACTTGTCGAGGCTTATTCGCGCCTTACCATGGTTCACTGCAAGAGGCAACATCGATCGGACGAATTGCGCCGAGGCCAACACATGCGTATATCATAACTCGGCGAGCGTAAGAAGCTATGTACACGAAAAAGACGAGAACTGGTATCGCATCCCCATCCCCCTATCTAGTTCCGCTCAAGGGCCCGTTGACCCACAAAAGTCTAAATCCCAAATGTAGCTCGAAAGGGCCAGAAGTGAAGCCTGCTGAAACGAAAGAAGTGGCCATCCTGAGACTACATCTAGTTCAGCGCAAGGAATCCCAGCACCGCCGCACCAGCCAGGAGCCCAGCCTGGACGGAAACACCCGCCGCCGCACCGATAACAACCGGCTCGTCCTCCTCAACCGTAGGTTCCTCGGGCTCGGGCTCTTCCGACTCGACGGGCGCGCTGCTCTCCTCCGCGACGGGCGCACTCTCCTCCTCGGTGGGCTCCGGTTCCGGTTCGGGCGTGGGCACCGGCTCAGTGGTCTCGGGCACAGGCGGGGCCTCGGTGGACGGCTCGACGGTGCAGTCGGGCACCTCGGGCGCGCACGAGGTGACGGTTATGGTCTTGGTGAGGGTCGAGGTCGAAGTGGTGGTCCCCGTGATGACAGGGCCCCCGGGGACGGAGATTTCGGGGTAGCCTTGCTCCGGGCCGGGCACGTCGGGGAAGGTGGCCGACACGGCGGTGGCGGCGGCCAGGACGAGGATGGAGGCACGCATCTTGAAGAGGTGTGGATTTGATCTGCGGGGTGGGTGATCGGCCGTGGATCCGGGGGTGTCTACAAGTATGGAGATGGCGGACGGAGAGTCGGATCAACGACGGTCGTTTCGACGCAGGCGCGTAAGTGGATTTTTTTTCGTCCGAGGGATCTTTGACGGGAAAGAACGTCGCGTGCGCAGCAGATGCGCTTTGTTTATGGATTTGATTTGAAGGAGCGTGACGCCAAAGGTAGCTCAGTAGAATGAATGAGTGGAAGGATCCTCGCGATGGGCCGAAAAAGAATTGGGCCGGGCGTGGGTATCGGGGTCCGGCAGCCTTTTGTACGGGCGCTTCGATGTGGGGTCAGGTTGCCTGAACGAAACCCAACGCAAACGGGCCGCGGTGATTAAGGGCCCAGATTGCCCAGGAGAGGGGGGAGGTGCTGGGGAGGGGGAAGGGGTGTGTGTGCCCACAGCGCCCTGGCTATCACCACCTTGAACGGGTTAGCCAGGAACAGGGGAGCACCAATCCAGATTACGGGGCCTGGCACGGCATCCGGCACTCTCCCACAGCATTCCATGCTTGCCACAGAATTCACGGTAATACATGTATGTATACGGGACGGGGACCTTTTTTCCCACCTTCTTTCGCCTCCCATTTTTGCCAGCGAACCAGCGAGGCCTACCTTTATTACGTGCAGCGGCTGGTATTTCGGTGCCTGCAGATTCCGGGGCCCTTCGCGCCCTCCGCCCAACAGGATTCGGCCTCATTGCCTCTCGCTTAGCGGGCAGGGCAGGATAGTGGGATGGGACGGCAGGTGGGGTGCCTGTTCCTGGGCCGCTTGCGGGAAGATGAGGATCTGTGGGGTCTGGGCGCCAGCGCCGGGCAGGGGACGGCGCGACGTGATTGGTCTGGCGCCGATGGATTCGCGTGGCACAGCAGGGTCGCTCGGCCGCAAGGCACCCGACAGAATGTACAAGTACAGTGCCGGGTTGGCGCTGCGAGCTCTTTCAATCGATCGCATGCCACGTTCGATCGATCTATTTCGGGAATTCTGCCGTCGCCTGTTCTTGTCTTGCTCGCCCCGGCGGCAAATGGAGCCCGGACCACTGGGCTCGAAAGACAAAGAAGAGCCACGGGGGTGCGTTTCCTGTTGTTTATTGTCACGACACGCATGTGATCAATGATACGCTGCTGCTGAGCCCCGGGCCCTGATCCGTCCGTCAGCCGTCCACGTCGCCCGATGCGCTGGTCGGGCATGCAGGGCTCTCGCGCCGGTGCGCCACGAAGAATCGCGCAGTCTCTCCCTCGCTAGCGCGCCCTCGTTCCTGCAGTGGCATGCATGGCTCACCAACACCGCCCTGCAGGGACAACAAAGCACCTTGAAACCGTGGCGCCTGGTGGCTTTTCGGAATCCCGCTTGCGGGTGAAAGGAAATAGAAACAGAGAGAGATCGATCTTGGGGACCTCGGGGTCCCCGACGCGTTGGACACACCAGCAATTCGTCCGGCTTGACCGGGTGAGAGGCGAGCCTCGCTAGGTGCCGGCTATGTTTCAAACGGACCGATGTTGGGAGAGGTGCCGGCTCGGTGTCCCGGTGTTCGACTTGTCAAGGTGAGACCTGCCCGCTGCGTGCTCTGCCAATCGCTTCTTAGCACGCCCGCGGCGGTATAAGTGCGCCTCTATATCGCCCTCTCCGGGATAAACGTTTGCTGGGAGGATATGGTTATCGAGCCGGAGTCATTGGAGCCCACGCTATAGTGCCAAGTGCAATCTTGCTAAGAACGTCCCGGCCATTCGCTCGTCCTCGTTTCACGGCATTATCGGGATCTCTCTTTGATGTTCCAGTTGCTCGCCACGACAGGGTTTCTCTCCTCCCCGAGCCGAAACATTTGCAGCCTTATCGGATCACTCCCTCAGCTGGCCATTTAGCAAGCCACCCGTGGGCGCGAGTAGTCCCGATAGCTCGTTCGTCTTCCGAGATCGAATGGTTGGTGCTCCTACTTGCAGGGCGCTGCCAGTTCCGGATCCAGGCAAGCAACATCGGGTATTGAGTGGCATCCGGGTTCACAGCTTGACGGGACTGGACGTTGAAGTTGATAATAGGTCCCCACCCCGTTCCTTGCGTGGCATGGATAGGCTTCGGTACTACATGCGCGGCCGCGTGGTAGCATTGGATGCCAAATTTGGAGGGGTTAATGATGATGTCGCGGCGAGACATGGTGACGTCTGCGACAGGCATCGGGCGCCCTACCCCAGAAGTCTGTATTTTACATTCACTACCCCGAAGTTTCGATAAGCCCAGGGATTTCTGCCAGCTGTGTAAATCCAGGCCCCGGAAATAGATGCCTTTCACAGCTGGAATCCAATTCAAATTCAACTCTGAGTTGCGAATGGTGCGTGTCTCCAGCTTGACGCGCGCTGACGCACCGCGACAGCTCCTGCCAGTTACGCGGTGCCCCGCCCCCGCCTTCGCCCCCGCTGACGAACGGCCTTGGCCCCTTTTTTGGCACGCGCCCAACCTCCGAAACACCCTCCGCGTTTCGTTCTGCCTCCGCAACCCGAGACGCCATCCACCGCCAATTCACACACGGTGATGTCTACCTAGCCTCGTCCATCTCCCGCCAGTCCATACCTCGAGCATACACTAGCGAGCACCAGCACCCCGGCGCCTCTCCCGCTGCCCAACATGGCGTCCTCATCCTCCAGAACCTTCTCGACCGATCCGGCTCTCTGGATATTCACCTCGCTCACAGCCGGATCTGCCCACATTGTTACGGCCACGTCACGCCTAGAGACCATCCTGCGCGCGAACAAGGTGCCCTTCAAGGCCGTGGATATCGCCACCGATGACAAGGCCCGCATGCTATGGGGCCGCCGAGCGGGGAAAGACGCCTCTGGGAGGATGAGAAAGCTCCCAGGGCTTGTACAAGAGGGTGTCGTTCTAGGCGTATGGCAAGCTCCATATATCCCCCACTCTTGATGTCTCCTTGCCCGAGCCCCTGGTACTCAGACCGGGCTGCGTCCCGGCCTGTAGCTAACCTCACTCCCGCCCACAGGACCTCGTCGAGATTGAAGATTGGAACGAATACGGCGAGCTCAAGCAGAACGTCAAGATCTACTATGACGACTACACCATCCCCACCATAAGCGAGAAGCCCAAGCAGCCGACCCCAAAGCCGAAGCCCGCCCCGACTCCCGCCGCCGCCGCACCTCCCGCCCCACCTCTCCCGCAAGCCTCTGCGCCGAAGCCTAAGCAGGAGGCCAAGCCGGCCGCCGCTGCCGCGCCACAGAACCCTCCCGGTCCTTCGATTGCTGACGAGGCGGCGAAGAAGGCAAAGGAGATGCGGCTGAAGAGCCTACGGGAGAAGGTGTACGGGAAGGAGGGAGCAAAGGCCAAGGCGGAGGAGGACGCTAAGGGCGGCGTCAAGGATGCTGATGCCAAGGTCGACGAGGCAGATGCGGAGAAGCCTAAGGATGAGGGGGTGACCGAGCCTAAGGGTAAGGAGGATACCGAGGCCAAGGACAAGGACAAGCCCGATAGCGAAGAGGAGACGGCAGAACCCGACAAAGCGGAAGCAGATGGCAAACATACGCCCCCGGCTCTGAAGCCCACACCATCCGTGTCGTCCGAGTCCAAGGAGGGTCTCCAATCCCCCACTTCCGCGGCCTGGAAGCCTGTGATTACCGACAGTGCCCAGTCCCTACAATCCCCGACGTCATCCGGCTGGCACGCCTCTCTCCCTGAACGCAAGGCCTCCTTCCGTGGGTCCGTTGTCGAGTCGCCATCCGAAGAGGAGATTGAGGCCATAGAGAAGGAGGAGGAGATTGTCGAGGAGCCCGATGAGGAAGAGAAGGAAGGGAAAGAGCAGGACGAGGAGGAGAGACGGAGAAGTGTCTCGCAGAGCTAGGGGCGCACTGTGAGCTTGGTGAGGCGGGTGTGGGGACGGAGAGGATCACAGAAGCGGTAGGCGTTTTCGGAGGGCTTTACGAGTGTCTAGCGGTGGTTGGTTCATCGATAGCTGTATGGAGCTAGCGTTTCATGGTCTATAACAACATGGGCCCCTCTCACTGGCCCGAGTCTTTCACGGCTTCTGGCATAGTTGTTTGCATTCGTGGTGTAGCACTGTCTTGTACTTGCGTATAGACCGAGGAACCCCTTCAGCCATGCCCGATGATGGGCTTCGGCTTGTACAGCTCCTCTAGATACGCCTCCTCTTCGTCGGTCAGCACCTTGCCGCACGCCCCAGCCGCCTCATCCATCCGCGCAACGCTGCTAAACCCGATGATCGGACTAGAGACGCGCTTGTTGATCCACGCGAGCGCGACATGCGCCATCGGCCACCCCCTCTTGTCCGCGATCTCCTGCACGCGGCTGATGATCGTCAGGTCGGGCTCCACGTTCCCGGTCCCCAGCGGGTTCTCCTTCTCCCCCTTGCTCCTCTCCGTGGACCCGAAGTCGGCCGGCGGCCGCGCGAGATGGCCTCTGCACAACGGCGCCCAGGGCACGAGCCCCACGCCGGTGTCGTTGCAGTAGCGGTTCATCTCGCGCTCCTCCTCGCGGTAGAGCAGGTTGTAGTGGTTCTGCATGCTCACGAACTGCGTCCAGCCGTTCCGCTCGGCCGCGAACTGCAGGCGCGCGAACTGCGTGGCCCACATGCTGGACGCGCCGATGTAGCGCACCTTGCCCGACTGCACCAGGTCGTGCAGGGCGCGCATGGTCTCCTCGGCCGGCGTGTTGGGGTCGAAGCGGTGGATCTGGAGGAGGTCGACGTAGGGCGTGTCCAGGCGCGCGAGGGAGGCCTCGACCTGGTTGAAGATGGCGGCGCGCGAGAGGCCGTACTGGTTCGTGTAGTCCTTCGAGGCGGCGACGGCTTCCTTCTGGCGGAACTGTAGGAGCTCTGTTGGGTTCGGGGTGTTAGTCGGCGGGCGATAGGAGGAATGGAGACTGGATGGGCGAAAGGAGAGGAGAAGGGGAACAGGAGGGCAGACGCACCCATGTCCTCGCACGCGGCCCAGTGACACTTGGTCATGATGACAACCTTGTTCCGCGGGATGTTGTGCTTCTTCAGCGCCTTGCCGATGATCTCCTCCGACGCGCCGTTGGAGTACATGTTGGCCGTGTCCCAGGTGGTAATGCCCATATCGTACGCTGCCTTGAGGAGCGCGATGCCCTGGTCGCCGAGTTAGTGGGTGGAGAGGGAAGAGGGAGAGGAGAATCCGCAACGTGGAAGGCAGGCTTACCTCTTCCTCCTCAATGGCCCACGGCTGGCAGCGCTTGTCGCCGATACTCATGGCGCCGAAGATGGGCACGGAAATGCGGAGGCCGCTCTGGCCCAGGCGGCGATACTCGACCTTGGTGGCCTCGACCGAGGCCTTGAGACGGGGCGGGAGGTCAGGCATGGTGGCGGTCTATTATTTCACTTGGGGGGTCTGTGATCGTATTCGGTGAGCTAAATCTCTAGAGTATCCTTCAGGATTAAGAGTCTAGGGAGAAGGAGACTGCAGAGAAAGGATTGGGAGCCCAATGCACTTATATACCCATGCATCACCTCTCAAGCTCTCAACTACCGGTCACGGGGCCTTAAGCCCGAATGAACGGGCCTCTACTGGCCCTTAACTCCATGCAAATCAAGCTCCCTCGAGACCTCCCACGCGGGCGGCGGAGCGGGGTGGGAGCGGGGGAGCCGGAGCGTCGCATTGGCGGCCCACACATGCCGGCGCCGGTCCGAACTCCCGCGTTTCAGGCCCACCGGCCAGAGAGCACAGCTCCAATGGTTGTGGCCGACGCTGCGGGGCCTAGGCGCAATGGCCTGCTTCTGACGGCATACCTGGAGGGCATGTCCAGTGCAGCGGTTGAGCCCCTTTCGGGGATTTACTGGAAAACGTGGGGGTCCCATCAATGGACGCTTGACTTACACGCCAATCTCACAGAGCTCACACCCCAAGCTCTGTTCCACGCCTCGTCCCCAATTGACATCACAGACCTCTGCCTCCGCTTAGAACCAATAACTCGTGGAACACAATCAATAAACCAGAGCCTCTATGCAACCGCGCCAGCCCCCTAGAATACAGCGCAAACGGGCAACTTCCTCTAGTACAGCCCCTCGTCGTCGCTCGCCCCGTCCCTAAACACCGCCTTGCCCTTCCCCTTCGCCCTCCCATTAACAGCACCCACCTCCTCCTCGTCACTGTCCTCCGCCCTCGCTTTCCCCTTCCCCTTGTCCGCAACAGCCTTCCCCTTCCCTTTGCCCTTCTCCTCGTCCTCACCCCCCCTCACTCCCTCAAACGAGCTCCTGACCTTCTCATAGTGCGCCAGCTCACCCGCGCTGACACTCGGAACGAGCTCATTCTGCGCCCCGATAAAGTCCTCCTCCGTGACCAGGACCGAGAGGTCCTCCGCCTCGTCGGCGAAGTGGTCGAAGAAGTACGCCGTCGAGACGGCGCGCTCGCCGCTGGCTTCGCGCCCAGCGTTGATCGAGCGGACCCGCGCGTCGACGTGGTTGGCCTGGCGCGTGACGGCCTTGAGCATCGCGTCGGAGCAGAGCGCGTAGAAGTCGGCGCCGGTGTAGGTGTAGGGGAGGTGAGACGCGATGTTGGAGAGGACGACGGATGGGTGCAGGGTGAATCTAGGTGCGTTAGCTTGCGTTCTCACTTCTAAAGCGTGTAAATTAGGCGTAAGGGGGGAAACATACTTCCTGGTCAGTGCCTCGAGGATGGTGGTCTGCTTGTCCCTCGT
The DNA here is from genome assembly GCA_023628835.1 of Sordariomycetes sp. S4602. Taxonomy (NCBI): domain Eukaryota; kingdom Fungi; phylum Ascomycota; class Sordariomycetes; species Sordariomycetes sp. S4602. The sequence continues at coordinate 193,738 of JAMAJV010000012.1, forward strand.
GTCCGACACGCCTAGATACAACAACTTGTCGAACCGCCCCGGCCTTAGCAGTGCAGGATCCAGCAGATCCGGCCGGTTCGTCGCTCCAATGACGAACACGCCGCCCGCATCGTCCTCGCCGCCCGACATACCATCCAGCTCCGCGAGCAGCTGCGACACGATCCGGTCCATCACCCCGCCGCTATCTCCCTGGTTGCCCCTCTTCGGCGCCACAGAGTCCAGCTCGTCAAAGAATACCACGCACGGCCTCGCGTCGCGCGCCTTCTGGAACACCCTTCGCACGTTGGCCTCGGACTCGCCGATATACATGTTGAGCAGCTCGGGGCCCTTGACGCTGAGGAAGTTGAGGCTGTACTCCGTGGCGATGGCCTTGGCCAGGAGCGTCTTGCCGGTTCCAGGCGGGCCGTAGAACAGGATGCCCGAGCGCTTCTTCATGCCCTTGGCGAAGAGCTCCGGCCGCTCGAGCGGCAGCTGGATCGTCTCGGTCACGGCGTCCTTTACGTTCGTCAGGCCTCCCACGTCGGCCCACGTCACGTTGGGGATCTTGGGGGCGCCGATGGCGTCGGAGAAGTTCTTGCGGACGGCATCGACGGCGATGTCAAAGTCTTCGCGCGTGAGGCACCGCGAGAACGGCCCGCCTGCAACCTGTATGTCGCGGATCGAGACGGGTAGCTTTGTGGGGGATTCGGCGCTGGACTTTTCGACTGTGAGCTTCTCGAGACGGGACTGCTGGGCGACAACGGCACGGTCGACAACGTCAACGAGGTCGCCCGCGACGAGTGCTGCCGTCTTGAGGGCGATGTTCCCGATGTCGACGGTAGGGTCCATGCTAACCCCGCGGTCGTTGATGACCGACTTCAGGATCGACTCACGCTCGGCCTCGTCCGGAGCACGCATCTCGAGCTCGTGCGTGAAGAGGCCGCGTATCGTTTCCGGGATCTTGTCCACGTCATTGGCGGTCGCGACAAGCACACGGACCCTTTGAAGGATCTCCTTGAGCGAACTCGCAATCCTCTCGGCTGTCAGCGTCTCGATGTGGCGGATGAGAAGGGCGCAGCTGTCCGGCCCGCACCCTATGGCGCGGTCTGCGCGGGTGCTCAGGTACGCCTCAGTCTTCACATCGGCCCCGCTGCCGCCGGACTCGCTGAGTATATCATGGCAGTCAATCGTGTAAGAGTGAATGCCAATGTCCGAGCAGGCAGACGTGGCCAAGTTTGCTTTCCCAATATCCCGGTGGGACGAAGTCAGGAGTATCGCGACAGGGGGCATGCTGAGGTGAACGGCTCTCTGGCTCGTGGCCGTCGCCATGAGCTCCCGCAGCTGCCTCTGCACGGGGGATACGTATCGAGTTTCGGGCTCCGGTAGCGACGGTACAGTAGCCTCGGGAAGGGGACTTGCACCCTTCTTCAAGCCTAGATAGTACTCCCAGTTGTTGTCTTTGGTGCCTGGTATCCGGCTCGTCTCGAAGCCAGATACGTTCAGCATAACGGAAGAGCTGTCTACGCTCGCAACAGAGCCCCAACGGTCGTCGTAGTCGCCGTCGTCCGACTTGTTGACCTGGATATGGTCGACCTTGAACCACGCAACGTTGCTGACCCGCGCCGATCCTGTTAGACCCTTCGCCGTACCGCTGAGCGCCACGACGTCGTCAACTTCGGTGCCACCCCCTGACCCCGGAGCCTCCTGCATTGCCTTCCCTAGATGAGCATCGATGGGGATGGCAAGAACGTCGCCAGTGCGGAGCAGGCGTATCTTTCGGGAGAAGAAAGACTTGATCCCACCTAATACCGCCGTCTGGTACGCCCCCTCAATTGTCACAGGCGACTTGATGCGGTGGATCCGGATCTCGCCGGCATCGGCCGGCCGAGAAGCGTTGGTGAACTTGGGCAGCGTGCCCCTCCCTTGGTATGACCTCTTCAACGCCGAGAGGCGCACGTAGGACGCATTGTCAAGATTTGCCTGTAGGATTGGAGACACATACGCGGCAGGGCTAGCTGGCCGCTGGACCTGCGACTCAAAGAACGATAGTCTCCTGCCGTCGTGGCGCTGGGAACTCGGAATTCTCGTCATCGGCCTGCGGGAATGGCTCTCGGGGAGGCTGTACACCCGCACGGGTCGCCAGTTTGACTCTTCCGGCTCCGCGTGGTTGAAGCTCCCAAGCCCAAACGCCCCAAAACCATTTGCAGGCGGCTCCTCTGACGCTTCGATACGGACCCAGTCTCCGGAGAAACAGCCAATCTTGGATAGAGATGTGATGTCGATGTACACCCTTGCCTCTTCGTCGTCTTCAGGTGAAGGCTTGGGGTGGAGAAGATCATCTGGTATAGGAGCCATCAAGCCGTGAGCCTTGAATAGGCGGCCGCGCTGCCGGTCCGGGCGAGCAGTCGTAGCCGTGAAGCTGGAGTACACCGACATTGTCCCAGGGGTAGTCATGCCGTTGGTTTTCCGGCCGCGACCAATCGTCATTGGCGTTCCAGGCTGCATGGTTGATAATCCGCTGGCAGTAGTTGGCGGCAACGTCGGCGCTTGAAGTGATATCATCTCATCCATGGAGTCATCCGACAGGTTGTCCTCGTCATCCTGGCTGAGGCCCGAGTCTGACTCGGTCTCAGTCACAGATTCAAAGCCGTCTGTTTGCGACTCGGTCCTGTCGCGGTCCTCGGCAGCAGAGTAGAACTGGTCGTTGGACGTGTCCTCGTCGTCCTCCTGCACGTCGTTCAGGGTTCGGCTCGACGATATCGTAGGCTGGGAGCGCTTCGGCGCATGTATCCTCCCGCGGCTGAGGATGACCTTTGTGTCGCGGGAAATGATGCCTTGAGAGACGGGTTCGCAGAGAAGGATCTCGCCTGGGTTAGGCGGCACATGCGTGACTGGGTGTGGGGATAGAGGTAGAGAGAAGAGGTCCCCCGTATGGATGACCTTGAGGCCCCCTAGGGCTACCCGCAAAGCAGACTCTAGAGGGGCCTCATCTACGGCCTTCCCCTTGCCCTTGGGGTTGGAAGGGTGGTCCCGGTAGAACGTGCCCTCGCCATTTTCCAAACGTCGCGTAAGCTCGCTGTCCAGCTTGACGTATACGGTATCCAGCTCGAGGGCCACAACATCGAGGGCTAATATGTCGATGCCGCTGCGGATGTGGCTCGATAGCTTCGAAGGCGCAACCTGCTGGAGGGTCTTCGCAAAGGCTTGCAGCGCGGATGACGACGGCGAGAAGCGTATCGTGTTGGAAGCGAGTTCTGAGGACTGCACGACCGGAACGATGGACCACGGGGTGCCGGTGGCAGACGAGTTAGGGGTCCAGGGGGTGATGGCTATATGGAACACTTGCGAATCGGCGTCATCCTCGTTTTGGGCAGATTCTAAACATGTGGCTATGCGTTAGTCTGAGGCAAAGAGGCACTCATCACAGAGGCAAGACAAGGCGTCTCCTCGGGGGAACCCACGGGCAGGAGAGTGGGGGAACAGATTCCGGAAGAGGTCCTCGGACACGGCGCCCACATGGCCCTTTGCATGGTCGGGCAGCACAAGCCGGGTAGATATGGGGGCCTTGTCATCCTTCCTCCTCCTGGCGCGCCTCTTGCGCTGTGAGGGCGCAGCCATGGTTGCGACGGCACCGGGCGATGCGGCAATGCCGAGACGTCGGCTCTAGTTCGTTCTCGTGGGCGGAGGGGTTTAGTTCACTGGCACAGGTGCGCGGGAACCGAGGGCATATCGATCGTTCGAAGGGCCGGAAAGAGTTGTAAAGGCGCAATTAGATTCGGCGGAACAAGAAGGATCAGCCCTCGACTTGTGGCGGGCTGGGCGACCGTGTGCTCGGTAGTCTGTGGTGCTTCGGCTGATAGCCGCGTTGTCTTCGGAGCTCCACGACAATTTGATGCGTCGCGCGGCTCAGAGCTCCGCGCCGGGCCTCGGTCCATTTCGCCCGTGGCTGGCTTCGGCGATCTGCCCGCGCTGCAGCTGCTGAATGTGGGGCGCCGTGAAAACAGTGTCCATGTGCCCAAAGTCTACAGAATTAGCACAGTGCGTTCGTCTGTGGTTGTGCATCACGCTCGGGGACCTGCCGACTGGCTGGCCGCCTGGAGAACCTCCATCAGATGGCTGACATCATTCTCTCCTCGCTTGTTCACTTATTAACTCGAAGCCCTTCACCCAATCCCACATATACATGTTCGGAGATGGCTACTTCCAAGGCACCATACAACCTTAACTGCCAATAGTCGCCGATGCCACCCACTGCTCCTGCTCGACGAATGACCATGTCAAGGAATCGGCCTCGATGACGCCAGGCCATCTGGGCGGCTGCTCCCCGAAGGGTTCTGGTCCTGCTCTTCCATAGCCCCTTGTGCACGGGCGCTTAAGCTTCAAGCCACTTCCACTACCATCCTGCTTAGCCCGCTGGCATTGCGAATCAGCATTAGTCCTAGTCCGCCACCTGGAGCGAGCCGAAGCTATAGCTTTCCTGGTTCAGGTTGAACTTTCTGGAAAGGTTCAGCCCGTTATCTCCGAATTGGCAGGCTTTTCAGGTTCGCCTCCCCAAGGTAAAGCTAAAGTGGTTCTCTTATCTGCTCTTTCGTTCGCCCTCACTCTTCGGGCGTCATGCTGCGCTCTTCTTTGATGTTGTCCGGACCTGGCTCAAATGCTAGCCTTAACGCACGCGACAAGCAGCCCGGCCACGAGCTCATCGCCCACATTCGAAGCCCAGTATGTCGAGTCAATTGGAATCTACTTTAGGACCGGGAGCCCATGGCACCTCGACCTCCTTCCGCCACGCAACCGCGGGGATATCGACGGTCGATGAAGAGAGCATGGGCCGTAAAAGCGGCAGATGGGGCTCTGCCCAAGTCCTCGGAAGACAGCTATCAGCACACACGACCACGGAATCTGTGCAACTGAGCGCCGAGTCAAGACACCACAGAGCCTCCCTATCCTCGTCAACAAGCGTACTTTTCCCTCCTCTGCCATCCTGGGGGCCACCAGTTACCACGTCCCGGATCCGAGACACCGCCTACAGAGTGTCGGCCTTCTTCCTTAGCCTAGCCTTCTTAGCCGTCATTGTTCTGGGCGCCTTGTTCACGAGTATCCCAACGGCGTGCTCTCGGTTCGTTCACAAGTGCTCCGGACGAGACCCGGACATGGTCAGACCATTCTACGAGGAAGAGCTCCGTCGAAGGCGGGAGCGCAGAGCCGATGAAAAAGCGTGGCGGCTGATGAGAATGCGGCACGGCTTTTCGAAGGCCCAAAGGAACGTTAGGCCTTTCCCTCCAGACATGGAACCCGACCCTCTCGTATGCGACCTTAGCTACTACGCAAGAAGGGTGGGGTTGGATGTGGAGGAGCTCGACGTGGAGACTGAGGATGGGTTTATCATCAGTCTCTACCACGTCTATGATCCCCGAGATCGTGCAGTACGAGGAAATGCCCGAGAGCATGGAAATCAGCGCCCCAGATTTCCTGTACTTCTCATGCACGGCCTACTACAAAGCGCAGGGGCGTATTGTGTGAATGACGACGATTCCCTTGCTTTCTACTTATGCAAGGCGGGCTTCGACGTCTGGCTTGGGAACAACCGATGCGGATTCAAGCCCAGGCACATTACCCTCAAGTACGATGACCCGCGGTTGTGGCGCTGGAATATCCGCCACATGGGGGTCATGGATCTCCACGCCCTGACGACGAGGGTCCTCGATATAACGGGCTTCGAGAAGCTCGGCCTCGTCTGCCATTCTCAGGGGACCACTCAAACTTTCGTCGCCCTGGCAAAAGAGCAGCGTCCAGAGCTAGGGGATAAGCTTACGGTGTTCTGCGCCCTTGCTCCGGCGGCATACGCCGGACCTCTCATCGAGAAGATGTACTTCAAGTTTATGCACGTCATCTCTCCTGCCATGTTTCGTCTCATGTTCGGGATCCACGCCTTCATCCCGTTCATGATGACCATGCACCGGGTCCTGCACCCGCAGATATACGGCTGGCTTGGTTACAAGGTGTTTTCCTTCCTCTTCGACTGGACGGACGAGAGGTGGGATAGAGACCTGCGGGGTCGTATGTTCCAGTTCGCGCCCGTGTACGTCAGCGCCGAGTCGATGCGGTGGTGGCTCGGACGGGAGGGCTTCTCGAGGCACAAGTGCATCCTGTCGACCAAGGAGGTGGTCCGCGCCGAGGAGAAGGTCGAGAAGGAGATAGAGGGCATCCGCCATGACGACGGCGAGATGGTACAGGGGATGGAGAGGCGGTCTTTCGCGTGCGCCGTCGAAGCGTGTAGACGGAAGCCGCGAGGCGCCACGGCATGGTACGACGGCCATGTGCCGCCCCTTGCGCTATGGGTAGCCGGAAGCGACGATCTCGTCGACGGGCGGAAACTACTCAGAAGGTTCGAGACGGGCAGAGAGCCCTACGTGAGGGTAGTTCATAGCAAGGTGATACCCGAGTACGAGCACCTGGATGTCATATGGGCGATGGACGCCGTTGACAAGGTCTTTGTGGAGGTGAAGGAGGTCTTGTGGAAGACGTGCAACGCCAGGAACGAGTGCCGCGTGCCCGCGGGATGTGAGGCCGTGGAAGAGTGGGTGCCTCCGCCAATAGACAGTGACGGTGATCAGTCTCAGTCAAACAGCAGCGACGAGTAGCTGCCGGGGTGGGTGCTTAACACCTGGCAGAAGTCGACTGCCTCATCAAAGTGTCTCCATAGCGATGAAATGCACAGACAATGAAGACATAGGTGCTGGATTCGACTGCCTCGTAACGACTATACAACGATGAAAGACGTCGGCAAAGATCAGGTATATACTGACTCGACAGAGGCACTCCACGTGTCGTTTCGGTTGTATCTGATACAAACACTTGCTATATTCACATGGGCCCGTACATATAGCTGACAGCATGCGCACCTCTCACACGCTGCCCATGAGTAATCGAAACACGCAGTCGAAGCGCGAAGACTTGTCTCAAAGTGGAGGGTTCGCAAACAGGCCAGCAGCTACATGCAGGAGATAAGAGTGTGTCCATGCAGCACGGGACGCCTCGTGCGACTTCGGCAACGCGACGTGTCGGAGTTATATTGTCGCCTGGTTGCGGGCCTCCGAGCTGATATCCGAAACGCCAACGCGTAGGCCAGCGCGATGTCTCTTTCTCTTGACGTTCGGGCGCGAGGCCTGTCCGGCTCAGCGAGTATTACGGAGCACACGAGATTGTGCGGGACTGGCTGTGACTTCGCGTGCGACGCGAGCGGGAAGTGGCAGTTATGCGTCTGCATATCAATAATGCACCAGGCCTGAACAGGCGATGCTGCGCCGAAAGCTCGATTGGCAGCGCCCGCGAAGCGTGGTGGGTGAGGGGTGGTGTAATATTGTACTGTACTTACGTACTCGTAGGGGCCCTCAGTGGCAACGGGTCCAGCCCAAAGAATGCAAACACCCGTTATAGTGATCCAATATTGTCCAGCTTGGCCCTCGCCAACACGCCGCCGCCGCTTAGGCTGCGTGTTCAGGTGGCGAGACGTACACTCGGTTAGCACCATAAGAGGCTTAGGAGGTTTATCTCCTTGGCCCACCAGCCAATCGCGCGACGCGCACGAGGCACTGGGCCCGCCCACCCCAAAGGACGCAGGGTCGCAGTGCCCCCCGTTAATATCGGCATGCACCCAGACGCCTAGACGGACGAATCGACGGGCGCCTTCGCTCACAACCAAACACCCAACTAATAGTATCTCGAGCTGCAGTGCCAAGTGCGTCGTGCTTGAGCTCGGCCGGTATTCGTCGCCATCACCCGGGGCTTGACCCAATCTCACAGCACCGTTGTTCCCCCGTCCGCTGGCCTATCAACTGAAGCCAATCCTGTCCGCACGAGTCTGCGTGTCTCCTCGATCATACGTTCCCCCACGCAGGCGACGGAGCTCCCTCGAAACCGCATCGTCCCATCCCCCTCTCGCCTACCGAATTGCCGCCGCTCTTTCGACTCTATCCGGACTGCACATGGTCCAGCTTTGCGTGAGCTTCTGACCCGGCCGTTACCTCGCATTGGAGTGGCCGGGGAAGCGGCTCTTCGGACCTCGTTCGTTGGTGAGCCTGTGCAACGGCAGCTCCCCATCCTCGACGGCCGTCTCGACCGTCGCCGCGTCCGCCCATCGCTGCACCCCTCTTGTCTCCGATCGCAGACAGCCATTCCTCCGCGGATGCTAGCGAGCATTCGGTCCCCTCAAACGCCAAGATGTCCGCCGAGACCTCACCTAGAACAGTCCGCTTTTCGGGCGGGGAGGAGGAGCCGCATCCGCACGCCGACACGGCTCCGTCCTCCGCGATTCACGACCGGCCCATCGACAACGCACCCGACTATCCCGACTACTCGGAACACCATGACGTCCACCCCATGGCGCCGCATCCAATGGTGGGTTCTCGCACCGGTGGCTCCCACGAAAATTTAGGGAGCCTCGCGAGATACGCCGATCCGTCCCTATCTGGCTCCGTGCCGTCGCTGGCGCCCCCTTCCGTTAATGGCGGGTCCCGGACCTCGCGGGCTCCGTCCGATGTCGATACTTCCTTATACATGAACGGGACCTCGTCCCGGCCCGCGCGCCCGACCGGCCCCGCGAGAACACCATCCAGCACCTACGCTCCGGTTCGCCGCCCCATGCAAGGCAACCCGGCCTTCAACGAGCACGCCCCACCACCACGTTCTTCCTCGAGGACTAGAAGGGGCGCTGGGGGTGCTGATCAACAATTCAGGGACCGGGCATACCTCCAGCGGTTGCAGCAGCCGTCTGCGAGCGACTACTTTAACGAGTACGCTAGCGCCGGCATGGCAAACTACGGTGGAGATTCGGATTCCGAAGGCGAGACGCCCTCCTCGGAGGGTCCTTTCGATGCGCGAGATGAGGAAATTATCATGTTCTACGGGAATGACGATATTCAACCTACGGACGAGGATGTCAACGACCCCGCAAACCGCGAGCGCCTGGATTGGCATGGAATGCTTGAGGCCGTCCTCACCGGTGACGTTGTCAAGCAGGAGAAGAAGAGAATCACGAACTCGACGGAGCAACAGTCTGGGAAACAGCTCCACGGGAGTGAAGAGCTGTGGATTGGGATACGCGCAAGGGTGTGCGGACGCCACCTTCCCGTCCAAAGGAGAATGGTGGACGAGGGCCGCGCTACCCTAGACCGCCGTCTCGACCAAGTGGTGGGTTTCGAGATCAAGGGCGAGGCTGAGGCGGGGAAGCCGCCGTACGAGCAGGTGCGGGACATCGTCAAGCTACTAGACACCTGCGAGCGTTTCTACCCGTCTTGGGCCGCTCTCGGCGAGAAGCACAAGGCTGCCAAATCCCCCGAGTTCACCGAGGCGTACGATGCCATCATGGCGTGGCATAACACCAACGAACTCATCAACACTGAGCTGTCCGTGCTGAGGAAGTGGGTGGGCAACGACGACCTCGACTTTACCCGCGTCAAGGAGCGATCGCCCGGGACAGCGTCCCTCAACGATGAACCGTCATTCCTGGACAGGTTGATGAAGGAGGACGGGTTGAAGACCCTCTACTCCGAGGAGGATGACACTGACCGCCGTTACAACAACCTTGACTACCGGCGCGGGCCCGAGACAGAGCAGCGCCTGCTCGAGCGTCGCCAACTTGACAGCGAGTACGGCTCTCCCTTCATGGCCAACGACAGGCAGAGGAAGGACAAGGGCATGTTTGTCCGCATCTCCACCGTTATCCGAAAGTCCAAGGAGACACTAATCCTCAACTACCCGGCTTTCCGGAAGCGCCATCTCCCCCCGTATATCGAGGAGCTCCTTACCCTGATGAGTTTCCCCTCGCGACTTGTCGAGGAGCTCATCAAAGTCCGCCTGGCGTATGCCCGGAAGGCGAAAGAGACCGCACAGCAGAGCCCGCTCATGCTCGACCAGATGATATCACAATTCCAGCTTATTCTCAAGCTCGCCATACGCATGAAGCAAGAATATGTTGCCATCGGGCAGCCTGAGCCCGGCTGGCACCTGCCGCCCTGCATCGACGAGTCGTTCGATCAAGTTGTGCTGGATGCTCTGAAATACTACTTCAAGATGCTAAACTGGAAGCTCAGCGGCAACAAGAACACGTTCAAGGAGGCCGAGCTGCTGTTCCAAGAGTGGGACTTTGGCAATCACATCGGCAGTCAGCTTCAGTACGGCAACGTCGAGGCGGCCGAGCAGTTCAGTTCCCTGACCTACAAGGCTTTCAACCGGCTGAGCCAAACGTTCGAGAAGGAGCTTCAGGCCAAGCCGAAGGAGAGCGCGGCGGAACTGAGCAAGAGGTACAAGGCCTGTCTCGATTCCGTCCGCGTGCGACAGCGGATGCTGCAACGGTTCTCCCGTATGCTCGGCGAGAACTATGAGACAGCATCGGACCTCAGCATCTCTTTCCTGCCTGAGAAGATGCAAGAGTTCTACGACCGTCTCATCGAGACGGGCCACTTCCGTGTTGACGTACCACATTTCGAAGGTGCCGGTATATTCACCATCGCATCACCCAGCCTGCGAGACCGACACTACGATATACCGTCGCTACTTGCCGTCACCTCCAAGGACCAGTTCCCGGACAACGGCGATTTTCCTTACGTCCTCCTTATACGGCCCGAGTCGCCACCGCACTGGTTCGGAGACTCCGTGCAAGTGCCTGTCCGAGAACAAAACATCGACCTGAAGCGCGGGCATATCCGGCTGTGTGCGTCGGGCTCGCTGGAAAGGCTTGAGGCGACGAGGAAGATCTTCTTGGACTCTCTCAACACCCACCTGGACCTGGTTGTGGAGCAGCGCTCGAATATCCACAAGGTGAACACTCGGCTCACGGAAACGCGAAAAGTGGCGTACAGGCTGTCCAACACGTTTATGGACAGTGTCGAGACCATCCGCCAGCAGACCAGGGACAAAGACTGCCAGGAGTTGGTGCAGACGTGTTTCGTCTTTGCGACAGAGTTCGGCAAGCGGTCGTTGATGTATCTGGACAGCAACAGGAAGCAAATGAATATGCTGAAGCTCACGAAGATCGCCCTCGACTGGGTAAGCTTTATCACGGACGACTGCATCGCGTCAGACCGACGGACGTTCCGGTGGGCTGTGCAGGCCCTCGAGTTTGCCATGGGCATGACGCGAGGACGCCACATCCTCGCGCTGGGCGATGGCGAATACGTCAAGCTGCGCACCAAGGTGTCTGGCTGCATGGCGTTGCTCATCTCGCACTTTGACATCATGGGCGCCAGGTCGATGCTGGCGGCCAAGGCGGAGAAGGAGCGCAGCATGGCGAACCTCATGGGCCAGATCAAGAAGCTCGACCAGAATCTCCTGCGGGACGATAAGGAGGCGGCGAGATACACGTCGGAGCACAAGGTGCAGGAGCTCGACAAGGTGGACGAGTTCCGGCGGCAGCTAGACACGTCAAGATCAGCGATGGGCCGGGTGCTGGAGACGAACAACGAGGTGGACCGGTCTCTCGCGTCGCTCTCGGCGGCGACAAGCAACGTCACGATGCGGTGGCAACAGGGCAGCTTTATCGGCGGCGGAACGTTCGGCAACGTCTATGCGGCGGTGGATCTGGACTCGGGCCAGCTGATGGCGGTGAAGGAGATCCGGCTACAGGATCCCAAGCTGGTGCCGCAGATCGCTGGCCAGATTAGGGACGAGATGGGCATGCTAGAAAGGCTTGACCACCCCAACGTTGTGTCGTACCGCGGCCTCGAGGTGCACCGAGACCGAGTCTACATCTTTATGGAGTACTGCCAGAACGGATCCCTGGCGAACCTGTTGGAGCATGGGCGCATCGAGGACGAGCAGGTCATCATGGTTTACGCGTTGCAGCTTCTCGAGGGTCTTACGTATCTTCACGAGAGCAGTATCGCCCATCGCGATATTAAGCCAGAGAGTAAGTACCCCTTTTTCTGCTTAGGGGAGGGGGGAGAAAGTAAGCTAACAGATCCAGACATCCTGCTCGACCACAACGGCGTCATCAAGTACGTCGATTTCGGCGCGGCCAAGGTCATTGCGCGGCAGAGCCGCACGTTGGTCCACGATTTCAAGGCGACCAAGCCGAACAAGTCGATGACGGGCACGCCGATGTACATGTCACCTGAAGTAATCAAGGGCGAGAACCCGGGCCACGGCGGGGCTGGCGACATTTGGAGCTTGGGATGCGTTATCCTCGAGATGGCGACAGGCCGGCGGCCTTGGGCGAACCTCGACAACGAGTGGGCTATCATGTACAACATCGCGCAGGGCAACCCGCCGCAGCTACCGTCAGAGGACCACCTCAGCCCCGAGGGCATCGACTTCCTGAAGCGCTGCTTCACGCGGAACCCGGCGAAGAGGGCGACGGCCATCGAGCTGCTGAGCCACGAGTGGATGATGGCGATCCGGCACCGGGTCATGGAGCCCGGGACGCCCAGCGACAGCGGGTCGATGGGGTCCACGCCCGGGGCGTCAGCGAGTAACGGGAACCGCCCGGGGCCGATGGCGGACGGGTTCTACTAGAGGTGGAATCCGACACAGGAGCAAGCTGCAGGGCGATGGGCGCGTCGGGGGAGCTGGAGCTTTGCCAGGGGGGTCGAGGAGGTGCGGGATGCAGACGAGGGCAGCGGAGAAGGCGACTCGGGGGAAAGATCGGAGGGTGAAAGCGAGGAGAGGGAGCAGGATGAGCGGGGATCCGCGTGAGATGCACGCACTTGCTATGTTTGGCAAGCCAAGAGCCCGAGGATTTTTGCTTTGCACAGATGGCATGTCTCCTGGCAATCTGGGGATCCGTTTCTCTCTGTCCCATCTGCCACGTCTGTTTGTAGTACTTTGTCTTTTTAGTTCTCCCTCTTTTTCTCTCTTCGTCTCCTTGGCTCGGGAAAGCCGGCTGGTTGGGGCTACATTGGCGAATCCCCCCACGGCCCCCGCGGGAGGGCAGAGGGGCATACGGCGGTGACGGAGGGCACTAGGGAAACTGGGGTATCTATCATAGGGAAGTTATGGGACGGGATAACAGGGAAACATGGGCGGCCCTAGTAATATAATCACTTGCATGTTGTTTTTAAGTCGACTCGCTCCTCTCGTGCAGCCCGCACTCTTTCCTCTCATGTCTGCACTCGACCCCCTCAGAGCCATGTTGTGCAGTATGGAGCCGTGTCCTGACACTAGCACTCCGCCCGTGTGATATAGCGTCGCATCGAGAGGAGGCGCTGCGTCCCGATGGAAGCCAAGATTGCTCATACCCCAGGATACATGCGCCCGCACACGGGCGATCGCCCCAGCGGCCTTCCAAAAGCGGCGCCGGAGCTCAGCGTCACGCACCGCCTAAAAGGCTTCCGGACCCACTGAAGGACCCACTGTAAGCGCTCAGGCGGAGAGCTGGTGCGGGGCCCGCGCACACGTTTGCGCAAGGGCCGGCGACCCGCTCGATGGCGACCCGCTCCACTGAGCTCTCCAGCGCTCCACCCATCGAAGCAAAAAGGAACGAAGGAAAAAAAGGGCCCAGTATAAAAAACAGCAGACACCACGGGGACCCACGAAAGTCCACATACGATGCTAGTGTGACGCAGCTCTGAGCTTTTTTTGTCCCATTCCAGCTTGGCTATTAGTCCATCGTCGAGGACCCAATTTATTCCTTTCGGCCTGATTATCAATTTTTCCTTCACCGAACTTCGGAGGGTTGAGACAGAAAAGGGAGCGGGGATATATGTCATACGGTATTATATATCCGTAAGAGCCAGAAAAGGGACGTACCCGGAGACAAAAAAAAAAGACACGAACCGCCTAAACCTTTAACCAAGCAAAGTCCGGACCAGCGAGGCGCACCCAACCCCGAAAATGCAAACAGAGACGCTCACGGTCACCCGCAAAATGGCGCCACCGGCCATCATCGCGCCCTCGATCCTCTCGGCGGACTTTGCGCGGCTGGGCGAGGAATGCGCCAACACAATCGGCCACGGCGCCGACTGGCTCCATGTCGACATAATGTAAAGCTTCCATCATCCCCCGACCCATCTCCTTCGTCCCTAGAGCTTCTCCGCCTGCCCCGCAGCACTCTGCCTAGCTTCTCCTGCTGGCCGTCGCTTCGGATCTCCCCAGCCGGAGGGGCGGGGTGGATATCGCGGCGGAGGCGGGGACGACGGAAGCGTTCCGGCGACTAACTGGGCCTGCTAGGGACGGGCACTTTGTGCCAAACATCACATTCGGGGCGCCGGTCGTCACCAAGATCCGGGGACACGTCGATGCGCCGGAGGACAAGTTCGGGAAGGGGACGTTTGACTGCCACATGATGATAGCAGAGGTGTGTTGCGCCGCTGTCCTTCTCTCCCTCCCCCTCCCCCTCTCGCTCCCATCTCCCCACGACCCCGGCCTCTCTCTCCCCTGCTTCCCCACGACAGCCAAGCTAACACACATCCCTACCAGCCCAAGAAGTGGGTCAAGGAATTCAAGGCCGCAGGCTGCAACCTCTACTGCTTCCACTACGAGGCCGCCCACTCCACCGCCGCCGAGTCCCCCGAGCAGACCTCCGCCTTCAAGACCAACCCGCGCGAGCTGATCCGCTACATCCACGACTGCGACCTGCTCGCGGGGATCGCCGTCAAGCCCGGCACCGACGTGAACGTGCTATACGATGTGCTGGAGAGCCCGCACGAGAAGGAGCGGCCAGACGTATGTCCTTCTGCCCCCCCCCTTGTGCCCTGATCAGGAGATCCCGCTAACACGCACACCCAGATGGTCCTCATCATGACCGTTGAGCCCGGCTTCGGCGGCCAAAAGTTCATGGCCTCGCAGCTTACCAAGGTCTCGGCCCTCCGCGAGCGCTACCCGGACCTCAACATCGAGGTCGACGGTGGGCTCGGCCCGGGCACCATCGACGAGGCCGCCGATGCCGGCGCCAACGTCATCGTGGCGGGGAGCGCCGTCTTCGGCGCGGCGGACCCGGGCGAGGTGATCCGCGTTCTGAGGGGCGCCGTCGACGGGAGGAGGTAGGGCCGACTTCCCGGACTGGGCCTGGAGAGAGCGGAGGGGGAAAAGGCCGTTGCCGTTCTCGTGGGGGCCGCCAAGTAGGCTCCCGAGTACGAGTCCTGGGGCGCCGTATACATGATTACAGATACGATAATACGCATCACGATTGGCATGAACAGGCAGGCACATGGGGTCTCTTTGTCCCCGATTTTCAGTTCTTCGCAGACACCACCGAGTCCAGCACCTTTACGAAGCCCTCCACTTCCTCAACTGGCCCCCCATGTCAGCATTCGAAACGCGAAGAGCCTGCACACGAACTTACCAGTGTTATAATGCGCCGCGCTGACTCTCACAACTCCACTATTACCCTCCCCCAGCAGCCCGAGGACGTCTCCCACAAGCCTATTGGCGTAAAAGTGTCCGTACTTCAGCCCATACTCCGATACAGCTTCTATACCCGCTACCACCGCTGCAGAATCCCGCCCCTTAACGGTGAAGCTCACCACAGGAACGCGATCTGGTCCTGGCTCGAGCTTGCCGAGAACGGTGTATCGCTCGTCGGCCGCGAGGTAAGCAAGGAGCGGGGCAGTAAGGGCGCGGTGCTGGGCGTCCATCCAGCGGCGCATCTCGCCGTCCCTAGGGCCGAGATAGTCCACCACCAGCGGCACTGCCTGGAGGAGCTCGTAGCTAGCCGCGGCGAGGCCGAGCTTGCCATCTAGAGTATCCCTCGGCTGAAAGTAATGACCCAGCGAGCGAACAAGCGGGAAAGCCCTGTCGCTGACGTAGAGCGTGGACACGTGCGGCCCGAAAACCTTGTACCACGAGAACACGTAGAAGTCGGCGCCCAGGCCCTGCACGTCGATGGGGCCGTACGGCGCATACGCCACGCCGTCAACCGCGAGAAGGGCGCCTACGGCGTGCGCCTTATCCGCGATGGCGCGGATGGGGTTCACCGTCCCGACGACGTTGCTCACATGCGTAATCGCCACGAGCTTCGTCTTCTCCGTGAATAGCGAGACGATGTCGCCCGAGTCAGACGACAAGTCGGGGTTGTGCCACTTCACCACCAGCGAATTCCGCTCCGCGAGGTCGACCCAGGGCGAGATGTTCGACTCGTGGTCCCCCAGCGAGAGGACGATCTCGTCCCCGGCGTCAAACTTTAGCGCGTGAGATAGGTTCCGCAGGAGCTGGGTGGTCGACGGCCCGAAGACAATGCGCTCGGGTCGGGTGTTCAGGAACTCGGCAGCAGAGGCATATGCGGCGGAGTAGGCCTCGGTGGCGCGGCGGCCGGTGGCGTAGGTGCCGCCCAGCTGGACGTTGGCGGTGGTATAGTGGGCGGCCACCGAGTCGATGACGGAAGACAGGACCTGGCTTCCACCAGCGTTGTCGAAGAATACCTGCGAGGTGGAGAGAGAGGGGAAGGAGGCTCGGACGGTGGTGATGTTAGGCATCGTGGGCGTAGTGGGTGTTGTTGCCGATGACGAGAGCTGTTTTCGGTGCTCACACTACTCGTATATGTGTATTCTTACGAGGTGAGGGTAGCTCTGGTACCAAGGCTAGGCGCTGGAGGATTAGGCAATGAAGTATTAGGATTGGAAGGCGAGGAAGGTGCTACTTATAACATCGATAGACAGGAAGGTGGTGCCGGACGATGAGGAAGGTGCTATGTGTGAGGGGGTGTTTCGATGCGGGGCATGTAAGTGTACGTACGTACGTCCAAGCCGATCAAGGCCGAACGAGGCGAGGCACATGTGGTGGATATCGGCTTACATGAGGCGATTGCCGTATGCGGAAACAAAAGATTGGCGGCTCATGTAGTGATGCCAGACAGATGAAGTCTCTGGAGCCTCTAGAACATCCATCTACAAGTACTCTCGGAAGCCGGGAAGTGATGGTGGGTGAGCAGAACGTAGAAGGAAGTGACATGGCCCCGCGCATTCCTGATTCCGCAGCCCGAGGATGCTGACTGGAAGGAGCTATTGACACATGTAACGAGTAGTAGCCTTCCACCCTGCACACCCAGTATTCTCGAAAGCTGGACACAATCGACCCATCACCCACTTACACAGGGGACCGGCCCGAACTGAGTCCATTGGCTCCTCCTGCGATGGCTGCATTCTCGGGGCCTGTGTCGGGCGGGCGCGGTTTCAGCGCGAGCCAACGCAGCCGTTGGTCCTCGGGAATGCTTCCTTCCCATCGATCGGTGAAGCAAGACACGTCTTCAAGAAAGCTTCGGGGCCATTGGACTGCTTCGTGGCACCGGCGCCTAGATGCATGTCTGATAAGCCCCCGTTGGCTCTTAAGACCGGTGTCTCCGGCCTCGGTTGGCGGTTGATGGACGATGGAGACTGGATCGACGGGATGCCGGCGCTACGACGGTCATGCGAGACGATTCCATTTCCTTTCAGCTCCGATATAGAGCCCGCGGCCCCGCTTCCACTTGACTGGGATGCAAGTTAGATGGGACGGCGGCAAGCGGTCAATGCCAATGGGAATCCCTGACATCTTCAGGTGCATCGGGCTTATAGATTGATAGCGCCAGGTACCGGATACACTGACTGTCAGCCTGAACTGGCTGTCTTCCACCAAAACTTCGAACCCCGCGGTCTCCACTGAAGTATCGCTACTTCGCCTAACAGGCCACTGCGACGCACCCCACCACCACCTAAGACCACTTCAAAAAATTTCTGGACCCGCTGGAATCTGCCCATCCGCGCTCCCGACTCAACTTACAAGAGCTCCCGAGCAGCCTCACCACGCCCCAGCGCAACGCCCTCCGCTTCTCCCACTCGACACCGACACCGACGCCGACACCAGAGTCCTCACATTCCTTCAATTGGCCCACAATGAAGCGCAAGGCCGAAGCCTCGGGCGCGGGTTCGCCCACTAAACGCCGTCCCAAGGCCTGTATGTCCACCGCCTCCATCCCCATCCTGCCAGACAGACTCCCACTGACACGATCCAGCCCTCTCCCCCGAAGAAGCTAGGAAGCGCTTCCGCAAAGGCCTCTTCGACGACTCGGTCCTCGGCTCCTACACCTCCCAGTATGCCAAATCCGCCCCTTACAAGCACGCCGTCATCAACTCCCTCGTCAACGACTCCCTCCTGCGCAACGTCCGCTCCGAGATCCGCGACAACGTGCACTTCACCCCCAAGGAGACCGACATCTACAAGATCCACCAGTCAGGCGACCTCGCCAACCTCGACGGCCTCGACGATGACGCCCTCTCCAAGCTTCCCTCGCTCCTGGCCCTCCGCGACGCCGTCTACTCGCAGTCCTTCCGCGACTACATCTCGCACATCACCGGCTGTGGTCCGCTGAGCGGCCGCAAGACCGACATGGCCATCAACGTCTACACCCCCGGCTGCTTCCTCCTGTGCCACGACGACGTGATCGGCAGCCGCAAAGTCAGCTACATCCTCTACCTCACCGACCCGGACACTCCCTGGCAGCCCGGCTGGGGCGGCGCCCTCCGCCTCTTCCCTGTCGAGGAGATCGCGAATGAGGACGGCTCCGTCGCCAAAACCCCCACCCCGGACGCCGCCAAGGTCATCCCGCCCGCCTTCAACCAGCTCAGCTTCTTCGCCGTCCAGCCGGGAGAGAGCTTCCACGACGTCGAGGAGGTGTACCACGCCGAGTCTGCCGCCCAGCTAGAGAAGCAGGGGGGCAGGGTCCGCATGGCCATCAGCGGCTGGTTCCACATCCCGCAGATCGGCGAGGACGGCTACGTCGAGGGCGCCGAGGAGGAGCTGGCAAAGAACAGCGGGCTGATGCAGCTGCAAGGGAATCCCGAGCAGTACGACCGCCCCGCAGCGAAGCCCGTGCCCGTCCCCGCTGCCGAGAAGGGCAAGGAGACAGGAGAGAACTTGAACGAGGCCGACCTGGAGTTCCTGCTAAAGTACATCGCGCCGACGTATCTCACGCCCGACACGCTCGAAGGCATGTCGGAGCACTTTGACGAAACCTCGGGCATCACCATCCCCAACATCCTAAGCCGCAAGTTCTCGGAGCGGCTCCGCGCCTACGTGGAGGGCCAGGAGGCCAAGAAGCTGCCCGCGGACAGCGGCACGATCGAGAGGAAGACGAACTGGAAGGTGGCGCGCCCGCCCCACAAGCACCGCTACCTCTACATGCAGCCCGCGGGGCCCGGGGACCTGCGCACCTCGCGCGAGGAGTCCCCCGTCACGGAGCTGCTCGACGTGCTCCTGCCCAGCCGGCAGTTCAGGCAGTGGCTATCCCTTGCCACGGGCTGCTCCGTCGAGAGCAGCGACCTCCTCGCGCGGCGCTTCCGCAGGGGCCTGGACTACACGCTCGCGACGGGGTACGAGGGGAAGCCGAGGCTGGAGCTCAACCTTGGGTTCACTCCCACGACAGGGTGGGGAGAGGAGGAGGATGACGACGACGATGATGATAGCGACGATGACGACGAGATCCCCGCCTCTAAAGAGGCCTCAAATGGTAGCTCAAAAGGCAAGGGCAAGGGCAAGGGCAAGGCAGCGCCCCCGCCCGCAAAAGAGCCCGAGCGGGAAGTCGGCGGCCACGAGATCTACATGGCCGCCGACGAGGACGAGGACGAGGACGCAGCCATCTACAAGGCCTCCGCGGGCGACGACGACGACAACATCCTCTTCTTCCAGGCCCCCGCGTGGAACACCATGACCATCGTCCTGCGCGACTCGGGCACGCTGCGCTTCGTGGGCTACGTCAGCGAGGGGGCCAAGGGCGATCGGTGGGACGTCTCGGGGGCGTACGGGGTTGAGGAGGAGGAGGAAGGGGAGGGGAAGACGGAGGAAAACGGAGAGGAGGATGACGAGGGAGAGTTCAATGGGTTTTCGGACTCGGGGGATAGTGAGTCCGATTAGGTTGAACTCGATAATCAATCGATGCTCTGAACGAGGAATGCACCCGTGGAGTCCAAGGATTCTATGAATACAATTCTTCAACCTCCATTCCTTTAATCCATGTTCTCGTGTGCCGCATCCCAACCCAAGCCCGTCTAAGATATGCCTTAAATGGCAGGGAAAGAACGCCAGCAAAACATGGTAAAGTATGAACTGACACGCGCCCAGGGGAATACCCGCGCCGGCTAGCTCCGTAACTCCTAAACCCTTTGTGAAACCAGACCATGCCGGCTTACCGAGCCTTCATAACCCATGTCTATCCCGTTCAAACCGCGCCAGACATAGGAAAGCCGTGATACTGCAAACTATAGTTCACCCCATTCGCCCGATTCCCCTTCCCTCTCCCGGTCTCCCTCACCCTCAGCAAGGTCGCCCATCGCGTCCTCCTCAAAGCCGGTACTCACGAACGCGTATCCCAAAAAGCGGCGCCACGCCTTGTTAGATTTACGCTTGCGCTTCTTGTTCTTGCCAACGCTGAGCATCTCGCACTCGATGTGGTCCGCGCCGCTACCGTCCACACCTCCTTCTTCGTCTTCGTCTTCGTCTTCGTCTTCGTCCCACGCCAGGTCAGACTCGTCGTCTTCTTCCCATTCGCTGAGATCATCCACTTGATCATGGAGGTCTGCCAGTGAGTTCCTCTTCCCCTTCTTCTGCTTCGCCAAGCCGATCCGGTACGCGAGCTTGACGTAGTTCCTGACTGTCATATCCGCGAACTTGTACAGTCGATCGGAGAAAGTGTCGTACTCAACTTCGTACTGGAACGCCTCCCGTTCGTCGCCTTTCCCGCTCGCGAGCTGCTCATTGATGCGGGTGGTGTTTGCGAAATACTGCGTGTATCCCAACCAGGTGAGCGGCTGCGGCATGTACGCTGGTCCCGGGGGCGAGCCTTTGCCCGGCGGGCGGGGAACCACGAGGTTCGGATCCTTTTTCTTCCCTTTCTTCCCTTTCTTCCCCTTCTTCCCCTTCTTCCCCCCCTTATTCTTTCCTTTCTTTCCCTTTCTCCCCCTGTTCAGCGCTTTGGCTTGTTTCATCTCGCTTTCCAACTCGGCCATCTCGTCGTTGCTGATCGATGCAGGTGGGTTTGCGATTTCCGACGGAGCCCACTTTGGTGCGTCCTCAAGGCCTGTGATGTTATACTCGACGACCCGCATCGATGGGAAGAAGTTCGGGACGATGCTGGCGCCGACCAAAGAGAGGTGGTACCGTTCGGCCCATTTCCCTCCCAGTTTCTTCTCTGCCCTCCTTCTCTTCTTCCCCTTCCGGCCCTTTTTCTTGCCCCTCGATAAGTCGAACTCGGTTGACCTCTGCCCCGAATCCCTGCAGAGCGTTGCAACATCCGGGAGCTTGGCCCAGGCCCGCCGCAGATCGTTCAGATATTTGCTCTTGCCGGATATTTTGACAGAGCCTTGCGTCTCCAGCTCATTCTCGTCTTCTTCCAGATCGACGACTTCTTCATCCTCGTCGTAATATTCGGGTTCGTAATCCCCCTCAACACCCCCGAGAAGGGCAATGTCAATGTCCTTGGTGTCCTGGAGCAAGAAGTGGTCGATGTTCATATGCCCGTATGCCGACCCCACCACGACGTCCCGATACTGCCGCATCCACAGGTTGTACTTCTGCCAGCACGTCTCATCCCAGAGCTCCTTGCTGGCCGTCTTGGCGGGCGGCACGTGCCCGATGAGGATGGCCTTCATCCCTCTCTCACGCAGTTGCTGCAGCTGAATCCTCAGCCACTCCATCTGCTTGAATCCAGGCTCCGAGGGCGTGACACAGTCGTCGATCCCCGCGTTCCTATCGAAGAAGTACATGGTGTTGAGACTGAAGACGGCGAGCTGATTAGGGATCACCTCGACGGAGTACCAGCCGCCGAATTGGAAGACGTGGTGCTGTTCTTCAGGAATGAAAGTGCGCCACATTTGGGCGTAGCGTCCAAGCCACTTGTTGGGTCCCGGGACCAGGACGTTGTGCGGCAGGAAATCGTTGTTACCGATGTTCGGGACGATGGGCACGGCCAGTTTATGCGGGTTCCGGTCGTCGGCGAAGGCCTCTATCATCCGATCCACGAGGTACTGGTTTGTGCGGAGAACCTCGGTGGCAGTCCGCGGAATGGACTCATCATTGTCGTGGCGTGCAGAGTCGCCGGTCCAGATCACAAAGTCGACCTCATCCTTCAGGTTTTCTGCAATCCAGTCGAAAGTGGCGTTGACGAGCGACATGGAGCTATCACACTCCGAGAGCTCGGAACCGTAGACCCCGGAGTCGCCATGGCCGCGATGGCATGCTTTCTTTTCGGACTTGGAGGGCTTGTAGTACTCGTCGGGATGGAAGTCTTGTGCGAGCGGTTAGAGCGACCTCACGTCTGCCGGTTGCCATGAAGAGCTAGTGTAGATAGACATACCTGTAATATGCAGGAACTTGCCATGCAGGCCCTCATGACGAGACGGGGCAGGCGGGTCAGAAAGGCGCGTCCCGACATGCCCCTTTTTCTCCCCTAGCAAAACCTGGCTCCCACTGTCGGCGAATGCGGAAGTCGCCAGGCCGAGGGTGAGAAGCATAGCCAGGGGGCTGGATCGGTGGCGGCAGTTCATGCTGGGCGGCCTCGAGCTCGGTGCCTCTTGGTCGATGCGCAGCAAACGACGGAGACGCGCCCGCCGGTGTGTCGAGCTCCACGGCGAGGCCCTGATCGAGCAGTGGTGCTGACGTCACCAAGTTCGCAGGTGAAAATTACGTTGTAGTCAGGGTCGGCGGGACCCGCGTGTGGGAAAGCTGGAGGTCGGAAGGGCGCTGCGGGCAAAACGAAAAGGAGAAATCCGTCATTGTTGTCGAAATCCCGTGTTTATAAGTACATGCGTCCACAGGGCATCTCTGGGAACTTGGGGAGGAACGATCGACAAAAGGGCTTCAGCCTGGTTTGGGAAAGTCCTGCCTGGTGTGCTCAGCTGGTGGGAAGACGTGGTAGGGCGCGGTCCAAGTGACGGGAAGTTGTGGAAACTGCTTTCTTGGCGTGACCACAGGGGTACTTTTAAGAGATCAGACCCACTTTTTCAAGTCCGGGGTAAGAAAGACATAGGCGGCGTCGCTGGATGCTGGCGCCTCAACCGCAGCATCCAAAGTTCTTGCTCATCAGTTCCCAGGTGCTCTTTAGACGCCCGGGGTTCTCCTCTCGCCAACCTCTGGGATAAACCGGCCGGTCCTTGCATAGCCATCTTCAGGTCAGCGCGTTATTGTGATACGACTGCGTACGAGCCCCGCGCACGCTAGTCGAGATCATGGGGATGTTAATCCCTTGCCATGTCCGCCTCAGCCATCATGTGTGGCCCGATAGGTCAGGTAGTGGACGGGGTGGCGGTCTCGAACTGCGAGGACGACAGGCCAATACGCAGTGATGGTATCAGCACGTGGGTGGGTCACCCAGGCCTCAATCGAGGGCGTGACGATACGGGATACATCCAACATGAACTCTGCCGGCACACTCCGCACTGCGGTAGGCGATGGCGAGACTCGAGAAGCCGCGAGAGATGGACTGGTGTTGGAGGGGAAAGACGCGGGGCGGTGGCGGGGTTGGAGCTTCTTTGTACCCGTCCCCAAGCCGGATTTTGTCGGCGCGACATTGCTGACTAATCTTTGCGATGTGAGCTCGCGAAAGTCCAAGACTCACCGAGAGCGCCACACCTCACATTATCACGTGAGTCGCCACAGGTTGAGGCGCCACCCAACGGCTCGGGTGCGTTCGTTGGCCAAGACTGAAAGGACTCATATATGGTCACCACATAATAATCGCCCACCTGGAAATCGCATTTTCTGGCCTTTTCCCTTCCATTCCTCACTTTTTGGCCTTTCCCAGTCCGGAAAACCCTGTTTTCTGGGCTTCTGGCGACCGTACGGGCCCTCATTCCGCCCCAGTCACCGCGCATTTTAATTCTCTAGCCTTCCTTTCGCCCACCCGACGCTCCAGAGCGTGTCTCGTGCGCATCCGCGAACCGCGGGACACACGCCAGGCTGCCCTCTCCAGCCAGGGACAAACGCCGCCGGTCTTCCCGATGGCTTAGGGGTTCCTCGCCCCGACCCCTTCTTTTCTCTCTTCTGTCAATCGGCTGCGCACCCCGCTTCGCAGGTTTCCCGTCACATCTGGCCCAACATGGTGGTGAGTTTCCATCCTGGCGCTTATCTCTCTGCCCCCGCCCACTCACGTGAAACTAATCCGTATCTCGCCTTGAAGGGGGGAATCGGTAATCTCCTCGCCCAGATCGAGGGCGATAACGCCCCTAGTGAGCCCGGCCGCCCGGCCGCGCGAACCAGCGTGCTGCCCAAGCGCAGGGCAGACGACCAGTTGCGCAGGGAGCCCGCGAAAACCGTCAGGACGAGCGATAAAGCAGCGGCCTCGGCTCCAGCCATTCCTAGCCGCCCAGTCCCCCGACCTGCGCCCCGCACTCCAGCGAAGCCATCCCCCGTCTCCAGGTATAATGGTGCAACGGGCCGAAAGCCCTCCTCTGCCCCCCCGAAAACGCCTGCCTCGGCGAACGCCGGCGCCGCCAACGATGCGACGCCCCAGAGGGCTCCGAAGAAGGGCTCCTTCGCCGAGATCATGGCGCGCGGCCAGCGGGCGCAGGCAACCATGGGGCAGGTAGGCAAGATCCAGCACAAGCGCATCGAGAAGCCGGTCAAGAAGGACAAAGACGAGGAGGCGAAGCCCGACTCTCGCCCTGGGCCTCGCAGGCCCGGCAAGCCGACCTCCGCACGCGAGACCAAGGACGGAAAGGCTACGGACCCGAAGGTCAATCGCGCTACACCTGACCCTGAGCCGAAGAAGAAGGCCCGCAAGCCGCCGCCGTCGACGGGCTACGCCGGCACCGCCCGCCCCCGCAGCACCCCCGCCACCTCACGCTCCTCCAAGCCCGCCTCCGGCGGCGTGGTGCTCAACCCACAGCCCCGCCGGTCAACCTACGCCCGCGACGACGACGAGGACTCCATGGACGGCTTCGTCATCGATGATGAGGACGAGGACCAGGGGGGCCCGCGCTACGGGTACAACGACGGGTACGAGTCATCGGATATGGAGGCTGGCATCGACGAGATCGACGGCGAGGAGGCCACGGCGGCCAAGATTGCGCGCCAGGATGACCTACGCGAGGAGATGGAGGAAAGGCGCAGGAAGGAGGAGAAGGAGCGGAGAAGGAGGGCTGGGAGGTGGTGATTCCTACGCATCGTCCTGTCTCAGTTTTTACGTCTTCACGCGAGCCATCCGAGTCTGATTTTGAGCACGGATCGGCGATCCCCGTCATGATAGTAGAGGGAAGGAGGAGTGACGCGAAATGCACTTTTCTTGAGTCAAGTCATCAGCAGTGGCGTTTATGCATCTTCCTTACGCGCCGTCGAAATCGTTTAGCGGGATGGGGGAGTTTTTGGCTTTGTGCAGTTTAGATAGCAAATCACGAGTTCTCGCGTTCTCAAGAGCCTCTTGCTTGGGTTGGCCCGGCGTGAACCTGATGACTGCGAGCAACCGAGTTCCCCCTTCCCATTCAGACTCACGGCAAGTAAGAAATATCAGAAAAGAACGTCCCTGTATAATCCCGTCATAATGCACCGTGTCCCATCTATCCCTGCTCATCATGATCCTAGCCATGCTGTTTGAAAAAGCCGGTACTCCCGCTAAAATTACACGACATCAGACACCCAGAATCTGAAAGGTGATACAAAACAGCCACACTTGCAGTCTCGTCTTATCGACGACCGCCCCCAGACCAGTAGACATCTAGAGTGGCTGAAAGGCGCCCCTTGGCTGAGAACACTCAGATTTGAAATGGAACAAAGCTTTCCCAAGACAGGCCCCCTGGCTGACAAGAGACGCAGCGATGAACCCAAAGTAAGGACACGAAACAACCAGAACGAAAAGGTGGTTTCCCTAGGCCCACTGGCTTGTTGGTTGGGGCTTCGGTGGATGAGGCTACCAAACAGATTATGCCCGGTATCCGAAGGTCACCTAGGTGGGATGAGCGGGATGTGTTGGCGCACTTCAAACCCAGCGCTTCTGTTTGCGTACTGGGTCCTTCCTAGCTTGAAGCGGGCATTGTGGCGCTTCAGGCGTCGTGAACTTGACAGAGAAGAAAAGCACCATGCAAATAAATGAAAAAAAAGGGTCACAAAAGGGAAATCTTGAAAAACGAACAGCTCAATTCCATTCTTCGAAGCCAACCGTACCGGTGTACCGCCCCGTTGCCGTTCCATATCGGGAGAAAACGCTGCCGAACCTAAGGAAGGTCTTCTGGCTGAATGCCTGTGTTCCCGTATCCGGAGTTCCAGCCGGCATACACGCCGGACGTCGGAGCCGTGGAGGTGGTGGTTGGCGTGGACGCGGATGCGGCTGGAGGTGTTGAGGCAGGGGCAGGCTTGGATGCGGGTGGCTGAGACGTTCCATTCTCCCGCTTGTTAGGCGGCAGTGGCAACGAGGGAGGGGGAGCCGGAAGTGTAGAAGGAGTCGTTGACAGCTTGTTTGGCCTCCCCTGGGGCCGACCCGGCCCGGCACCGGGCTTACTCGTGATTCCAGAATTGGTCTTCATCAGACCCTTGTCGCGAAGGTACTGGATGGACTCTAGCACCGACAGGTCCTCCTGCTCCTTGTCGTTCAGGACCAAGCGTTGCTTAATAGTCAACTGCCCGTTGTTGGCCTCCTTCTCGCGAATAGCCGCTTCCCGTACTGCAGGGTCGTGGACGAAGCGACACTTGCCCTTCTTCCCGCAACTTCCTCCTGTGGAATAGTACTTGCAGTGCCTTGTGATATCTGCCTTCTTAGCGGCCTGGGCGGCCGCCGTTTTAGCAGCCTCATCCGGAACGCGACTAGACTGGACTTCAGGCATATCGGCATCCGATTCCGCTTCGGGGGACGATTCTCTCATCTCATCACCCTCATCCTGCTGATCACGCTTGCGCTTGATGGAGGACTCGACTTTCTTCAGCTGGCGTCGAAGCTTGTTGGCCTCTCGCTCGAGACGCGACGTCTCCCGGGTTTCCTGCTCCTTTTGCGCCAGCTCGGCGTTTTTCTTTGCTTCGACGCGGTTTTTGGTAGGGTACCTTTTCCTGCGCTCCGCCATGAAAGCCGTCATATCGGTGATCCTGTGAGACAGTGGTGAGCTTCCGGAGTTCCCGTAAGATGACAGTCTGCCATGGGCAGCGGCGCCGGTACTTACTGAATAACTTCGCTTCCCATGAGGTCACTAAGCTTCCTCTCCTCGCCCTCATCGTCCTCCTCGCTACCCGATGCATCCCCTGGAATAAGGCCGAGGGTGTTGACCTTGCGCTTCTTCTTCTTGCCTTGCCCTTGTTGCTCCTGCTTCTGGTGGTTCTGCTCCTGCTGGGCGTTGTTCGACTTCTTGTTGTTGTGCCGTTGCTTGTCTCCACCACCGTGGAACTGGGAACGACCTCGGTTTCCATCTCGGAAAGACCCACCACGGCCACCACGTCGATTGTTTCCATGGGAGAAATGCGAGTCGTGGCGCGGCGGCAGCGTGGAAGGGGCGGCGGCTACGGGCGGCGGTGGAGGCGGCGGAGCATAATGGTACGCCTGCGGTGCTGGCTGTGACTGGTACGGTGTAGCGGGAGCTCGAGGGTCGGGATATGGAGCACCATAGGCTGGGGTAGCTGGCGGCGGCGGATGCTCCTCCCGGTAGGGCACGCGGACGGCTGGCGCGCCTCGTGAGCCGCCCCGATCACCTTGGTAGCCGCCCCGATGCCGGCCATAAGCATTGGCCTGGGGCTGGTGGCCTGCCGTCGCAGGCCACTGGGGAGATGAGCTAGGCGGGGCTGCCGCGTACTGTGGTGGGTAATGAGGCTGAGAGGGAGGAGCATAGCTCGGATGGCCGGAATACTGTGGCTGCGGTTGTGGTTGTGGTTGTCCGTAGCCCGGCTGGGTATAGTTTGGATGGTAATTTGCGGACGAAAGGGGAGCGGGCGCATGGTTCGGAGGCTGCGCGTGAGCATGCTCCGGCTGCCACTGCGGCGGCGTCTGGTAACTACCGTCTGACGCGTAGGATGCGGGAGTTTGCGGCGAGTATCCCGAGTAAGGATACGGGGACTGACTGGGCGGCTGGTACTCAGGACGGCCCGCGTTATACGCTGGCACGTACCCGCCTCCGCGACCACCTCTGGCGTGGGAGCCGCCGCCTCGAGAAGGCGCGGCCTGCGCATAGGAATGCCCATACGGCTGATGACCAGCCTGCGAGGGGGGCGGCGGCGGCGGACCGTAATTGTAGTTGGACATGATGGATGAAGTGGCAGGTGGCCCGCGCGTGGGCTCTGCGAGGGGCTCGTTCTTGTGAAGCTTGTGACCAGGACAGGAAGAAACACGGAGCGGGGCTTGGGCTTATGAAGGGAAAGCAAACAGGAGCGCCGGGCTAAAGCTAGACTGTGATGACGCGGGCTGCCGCGTGAACGAATGGGACTGATGACGATGCCGGCCTGCGCCGGGGACAAAGAAGCCTGATGCCCGCTAACCGGCAAAGAAGCGTCGGACGCCTGTCGAGACGCCGCTAGACCAGAGAAATGAGATGGAAGAGATACGGGACAGCCAAAGTGCGGAAAGAGACGGGGCGGAACAAAGGACCGGAGATGGGGGGATGGGACGTGTCGTGTGTCCGGGTCGAAGAAAAATCGGCCGGGAGAAAGCAGGAAATTGGGAACCCTGTAAATTATTGGAGGGGCGGGCGATCGGGCATGCACGGGCCTGCTGCAACCTGCAACTGCAACAGGCGGGGCGGTTGCCGCCAGGCGATCCGATTAGGCAGGATAGGGCAAGCGGTGGCGGTCGCCCCAGTGTTTCTGCCGCGCAGCCTCGCTGACCCCACCAAAAAGCTCAGCGAACCGCAGTTCCGCCTTTTGACTCTTTCTTCATCGGGCTCCCTTGTAGCTTCCCCAGCCCAGATCCACGTGCCTTTGTGAGAATCGGTCTCCATGTTTCTACTCGTGAGTCATGTGCTTGTCCGGACTTCCCAGTTGCCTTCTGACAGTGCCGCGGTCCAGACCAAAGTCGCCGATCTCGTCCAGATCGCGCCCGAGGACTTCTCCAAGCAGAGCGCGGTGGCCATAGAGGACAACATAAACGCCAAGTACTCAAACAAGGTCATCCAGAACATAGGCCTCTGCATCTGCTTCTATGACCTCCTCTGGGCCTCCAAGGGCCTCATAGGCCATGGCACGGGCCTGGTCAACGTCAATGGTACGCCTCGAGCATCCCATGAGCTCCCCTGGCATGGCTAACACTTATACAACAGTCGAGTTCCGCGTCGTAGTGTTCCGGCCCTTCAAAGGCGAGGTTCTCCTAGCCAGGATACGAAGCTCAACGCCCTCGGGCATTCACCGTACGCCCGCCCCAAGCCACCAGTCCAACCTTCGGCCGGACATCCTAACACTTCCTTCACAGTTCGAACCGACTTCTTCGACGACATATTTGTTCCCCTAGAAGAACTACCCGAAGGTGCCGAATAGTACGTTTATTCAGCTACTCAGCGATACCGAGTCCACCCCTTCAGAGCACGCATATTAACGGTCCTCGCAGCAACCATTCGGAGCAGCTTTGGATATGGAATCTCGAGGGTGACAGGCTGTTCTACGACAACCACGAGATGGTGCGCTTCCAGGTTATGGACGAGGAGTGGCACGACCAGACGCCAGTCGGGCCGCAGCAGAATCTAGAGGAGAACCCCCCGAAGGCTCCCTACAGGATCAAGGGGAGCATGGCGAAGGAGGGCCTCGGCGTCTGCCTGTGGTGGGACGGATAAGGCAACTAGTGATACCCCAGAACGCGACGTAAATTGATTGGTCAAAGACACTGCCGTGCTCTAGGTGCTTGGATGCCTATGTATCGTGATTTCTCATTTGCAACGGCGGTCGAATGTGACACTACGCCTTGATGCTCTCCAGAAGCCTGTCCTCAACCCCGTCGAGGACGGAGTAATGGTCAACCACGGCCAGGTTCTCCGCCTCGGCCTGGAACTGCTTGTCCGGGTCCTGACCGGGGGCGAACATCTGCGCCTGGGGCCCCATCTGACCCATCTGCGAGGCCATTTGGTTCGCAGCTACACGCCTGTTAGCGTCCGGAAGAAAACGCCGCAGTAAGGACTAGGCTTACCGTTGTCGCTCCCGAGCAGGAAGTTAAAGACGGACTGCAGGCCGAAGATGCAGAGGAAGTACCAGCTGATGCTCGACATCCACCGCGGGTCCATGTCCTTCGTCATGACGCCAGACTGCAGCATGCTCTTGAACTTGATCGTGATCGGGAAGGGCAGTTTCACTAGGGCCGCCTGTCAGCCTCACGCAACTATGCCCACTTCGGGGGCCATCAACCCACTAATAACGTAGCCGCTGAAGAACGCGTTGATCCAGCTCATGATGAGCGTGTTCGGGATGATCATGGCCATGTTCCCCTTCATCATGCCCATCATGCCGTCCATGGCCGACGGGTCGGTGAGCGGGTTGGGCGCGGCCTGGCCCTTGGCGCCCGAGTCCTTGAGGAAGGCGCCGGACTCGAAGGCCGGGATGAGGTAGTCGCGGCGCGCCTCGAAGGAGCGGCGCGAGAGCACGTGGAAGTTGTTCTTGACGCTGGTGCCGCGGAGGAGGCCGCGCTGCTCGCGCATAGCGAGCTTGTCGAGCTTCTTGGGGGCCTGGGCGAGGAAGGCGGCGGCGTAGTGGCGCAGGATACCGGTGAGAATCTGCGGGGGGTTAGACTTGCGCTCAGAGCCAGGGGTTGAGGGGAGCAACGCACCATGACAACCGTGATAGGGAAGAGGATCCAGTATCTGTACATTCGTTAGCCGTGTCCGGAGCCTCGGAATAGGGGTTTGCGCACAATAACTGGGGATCCCTATGGATCATCTGGTCTGCGATTTGACCCATGATGCTGGCAATTGCAGAATTTCTCTTGGGGGTGAGGGAATGCAATGTGACGAGACAACGGCGCACCAGCTTGAAGCTCTTCCCTTGTCTCGGTCGACGTCAAAAGCTCCTGGGCGTGGTGAGGAACGGGGCGGTTAAATTTCGGGGAAATAGCTCCGCCAGCTTTCCGCTACCGTGTCTACTTCGGCCAAGGTACTGTACGACGTGGAGCTAGGTCGCGCGCCGTGGCCGAAGCTCGATCCACCAACTTCACGAACTCCGCCGACACCAGAGAGTCTGTCCAACTTTGCGCCTATTCCCGAACGCCCACGGCTCTCTCGCCCTGATCCCGCCAGCCTCTCGCTTTAGGAGCAAATAACATAACGGCGCACGCCTCCCAGTCGCAGCAATGGCCGAATCCGATAAGATATCGGTCTACAACATCGCGGGTGCGAATCCGCCCTTCCCCCTCTCTCTCCAGTCCCTCCCCAACTAACACGCCCCAGACCTAAAGAACACCACCGACGATGCGATCCCCAACTACCTCAACTCCCTCAAGTTCAAGCAGTCGCACCGCCTCGTCGACGTGCGCCTGTCCCTCGGCTACTCGGCCTTCTTCCTAGCCGCCGCCTGCTTCGCCTGGGACTACAAGCTGGGCCACGACCGCACCAAGTACTGGACCGCCGCCGCGGTGGCGCTGTATGTGGTTCTGAACGCGGCGATGACGGGCTGGATGCAGTTCGTGGAGAAGGGGGTCGTGTATGAGGGCGTTGCGCCCTCGGGCGAGACGGTAGGCCTCCCCGCTTAGACCGCGGAAACGGTGACTGCCCCGATGAGCCTCGCTAACTCCCCGCAGATAAGCATCGCCACCTCAACAAAGAAATACGACCCTACCTACTACCTAACCGTCACGACCCCCACCGCAACGAGCACCTTCTCGCGCCCCTTCGCCTCCTGGTTCGACGAGCAGGGCCGCTTCGTCGCCCTCCCCTTCCAGCAGATGCTCGCGTCCGCCGTCCCCGTCGTCGGCGCCGCGGACCCCAAGAACGTCGCGTCCGCGAAGGGCGAGAAGGGCGGCGACCAGGGCGCGCTGGAGGGTGCGTCCCCCGAGGTGCTGGATGCTATCTTGGAGGCTTCAAAGGGGGTTGCCTCTGGAGCGGAGGGGAAGAAGGGCGGGCGGAGGAGGAAGGCTTAAAGGTGGTGGACGATGGTTCATGGTGTTCCTGCCACGTCTGTCTTAGGCATACTGCTAGGTTTGTGAGGAGAAGGGAGGATGAGATCGTTGTGTATACCAACATGTTTGATTCCCTTTTAGAACGACAAAATACAAAAATGACGTCAACCTCAGAAAGGCTGCCCTCCCCCTGACTTCTATATGCATTCCTTCTTTCTACCTTGGCCTGAGCAACTTCAGCTTTCGTCTTTGCATATCCACAACCTCGCGGGAAAATAATCCTTAGCTCACATCCGCCCACGCCACCTTCGCTGTCAGCGCTGCCCTCCTCACCCTCCTCACTCCATCTCCACACGCAACCGCCAGCAACCTTCCCACCCTCGGCGCAGCAGCCCTCAACTTCCCGTGCTCGAACCTCCCGGGAAGATGCCCGAGTAGCATGACCGACAGGTCCCGACACTTCGCCTGTACCTTGAATCCCGCGGGCGGGTAACCTCCAGGCATATATGACACATTCGGTACCTCGGAACCCGCCACGATCACCTCACAGGCGTCAATGACGCTCTTGAGGAACGGCTCCAGTACCTCGGGTGACTCCCTGGCGACGGTCTCCAAAACGCGCAGCCCAGCCTCCACATCCTCGCCGGCCGGCAAATTCCTCAGCACGCAGAGCACGAGACGGATGAGGTCCTGCGCGTCGTCTGAGTAAACGCCGTAGTCCATATGTCTCACGGACGAGAGCACGGCGATGCTGTAGTTCGCGCACGTGGCGTCCGAGCCCTGGCGTTTCGGCCACGCGAGCGGGAGCATCGGCTTGACGAGGTTGATGTAGGCCTTCTGCGACCAGAGGGGCTTCAGGGAGGCGTTGAGGTCCTTCCTTAGGCAGGCGTGCGGGCGGAAGAGGATGTCGAAGTCGCGGGCGAGGACGTGGCCGTGTTCGGCGTTCGCGGGGCCCTGGAGGAGGGAGGAGAAGATTTGGGCGAGGGAAGAGCCAGTATACCGACGCAGCGCGCCGGCGACGAGCGCGTATATGTCCTTGGCCAACGACAACCGCACTTCTGACGATGCGGACTGCGCTTTGCCATCGGGACCTATTAGATCCCTGCCCTCGACTACCGCGCTGATCTGTTGCTCAGCGAGAGACAGTGCCTTGGGTATCCCTTCGACCTTGAATTTGTTGGCCAGGATTAGGAAGAAGTACCCAAGCTGCGGGTCGAAGGCCCTGTCGGGCACCGCCAGAAGCTTCGATACAACAAATTCCTTCCCAAATCCGCTCTCAAACTACGTTTTGGTCAGCCTGAAGCCTGTTCACTGTCTAAATCCGGGGGTCGGTCAACTTACCAGTGACCCCACAACCTTCGGGTGAAGTGGTTGGAGGATACCAAGAGAAAGCGGGATGGGGAAGCGCTGCTTCAGGAAGCTTTGTGCGGGAACATGGTCAATATCCTTGCTCTCGTACACAGACGGTGGCTGCGACGGTTTGAGAAGGACATCTCGAAGCCGCGATCCGTCACTAGGAGAGACAGTCTCGCCTCCACGGAACAGCGAAACAACTTCCTCTTGGAGCATCAGTTTCAACTGCTGAGACTGCGACAGCTGGCTTATCGTGAAGGTCGCCAGGGAAGAGCTGAGGTGGAGGTACTGGCCCTGCCAGCTCCCAGCGGGCTGAGAGACCTCATCAGATAGTTTGAGAGACGGCAGTGATGCTTGATCATCGCCCGCAGAGAAGCTCGTTGATCGGTGGTATATCCACCGCGTGATGAAGAGGCAAACGAGTAGATAGTCGTTGTAAACCTCGGTCGGCTCTAGTGCCGTGTAAGGTGATTGTACGCCGGCATTCGCCTCCTCCGTCTCGGGGGACGATTGTCCAAGCTGTCTCAAGACAGGGTATTTCGTCGAGATATATTCAGTCCACGTCTCGTGAGACACTTCAGCCGGGAATTCCAACTTGGAAGTGTCGGCTTGGAGTTTCTCATCCAACGCATCCCTGAAGTACCTCATGACAGACTGAAGCGCAGCCGGGTAAACAACAAGGGTGTCTCCAGTCGTGCCGGGGTTCCCAAGCAAGGTACTCAGGTTTAGGCAAAGCCGCAAGTTAAGCCCAATGAAGTACGAAAAGGCATCGGCAGGCCTCCTAGGCACCTCGGAGCAGGATATGAATGCAAGCCTGGACGTGATCGCCGTCAGGGCCTCGTCCGAGTTAATATTGGCATCAGCACCAGCACCCAAGGACCTCTCTACCAGGGTAGCGAACGCCGGCGGCCACGCCATAACCACCTTCTGGAGGGCTATCACAACCTCATCCACAAGGTCATCTGTCGGGTTGACTAAACGCTCGATGAGGTTTGAAGAGATTGCGGTGCACGTTGCATCGTCAAGGAGGCGCTGCTCCCTCGACGCGGACGAGCTCTGTCCTACAAGGAGCCCCAAGCCTTCGACCGCCTTCCTCGACACAACGGCATCCGGGCTTTGTAGGCAAGGCTTGTAGGCGAGGTCGTATAGCGAGTGAAGGACGGGTTCAGTCGACTCCATTCCGGCTCGGGCCTCTCCCGAGAGGTCCTCCTCCCCACCTGTAAAGAGAGAACGGACCTGGAGGATCGCATTCAAAAACGCTAGGAGATCACACTTGTGGTCCCTCGACGTGGTCTTCCGCAGGTCTTCCATGACCTGCTTCGCCGCCGGCGAGAGGACTAACACGAAAGCACCGACCGTGGCGCTGGCGGTGCAAACCAGCAACTTCCCAGCCTGTGCCGCATAGGTCGAGTTAGATAGGTCGTCGAGACACTCTCTGAGGACTGTGAGGATGAAATCCCGTAAGGCATTGCCCTCTAGTCTCGCAGCCATGGCTCGAAGGGTCTCGAGGGTAGCGTTGATGGTCTCGTCCACCTCGCCGTTGCGGACCTCGTACTTGAGGCAGTTCCATATCCTGTCCACGAAGGGAGCCACAGAGGCTTGAGGGTCCTTATACGCTAGGACACAAGCTTTGAGCGTTCTTAGAATGTCCAACTAGGGGCATGTCAGTCCCTGTTTACGCCCCATGGCAACTCTCGCTGGGCTCCATACCTTGACGTCAACACTGACACCCTCCCCCTGATTCAACTTCTGGATGAGGAATGGAATGGACTGTGAAGCAACTCGGTCATCCGCCGCAAAGCACCCCCGGAGCGACACCTTCAAGTCATCAGGCGTGATGCCGGAAGGGTGTTTCGAGGTCCTCAGCGAGATGGGGAAGTACGCGGAGTAGGCACCGAATATCTTCTCGGTCAACTCCGCCGACGGCTCGTACTTGGAAAGGAAGACCGCAAGGATAGAAAACCACCGGATCAAGTTCTTGGGATCCCTCTCGTTGCTAAAGAGGCCCAGCATCTGGACCATGAAGTCACACTCGGCATGGCGTTTTCTCAGGTCGTCGCTGACCTTGGCGTCGGTCACGAGCTGGAAGAAGAGATCGAAAATGGCCAGGCGCGTCTCGGCCACCTGGTTGGGGAAGTCGTCGCCCATGGCGCAGACGCTCCCGATAATTTCATGGCCGTGCTGCGCCCGGAAGGCGCTCATGGAGCTTATGGTGGTGAGGGCCTGAGCCGAGGGGAGGATGCCGGCCTTGTGGTCGACGCTGAACATGGCGCCGAAGAAGGCAACCAGCAGCTTGACTGCAGAGAGGGCGTTGTCAGAGCCCTGAGCGGGAGACATTCACGGGATAAGAGGTTGTCTTACTGTGGGCGGGGATCAAGACATCCTTGTCTAGGCACTGCAACGTAGAGGCAAGGAACTGGAGAGCTAATACGTGTAAGTCCAGCGCGTGAGAGAAGCAATGGTGTGTGAGGCTCACCCTTGGCGCGTGCTATTATGTCGCCCTTTGAACCGCTATCCCCCATATCAAGCATATCCGAGTCCTCACTGCCCGGCATCCACGGCCGGATGGACTCGACCCATTTCGCAACGGGGAGTCTGTTGGCTGGGGAGGACTTGATCACTATCGAGAGTTAGCTGGTGAGCCGAAGTACAACGGGAATTCGGTTGCGCATACACCCGGCGGCGTCCGCGGCGATGCGGCTCTGGCTTGCCCGGTCATCTGTGAGGACGAATTCAAGCGCCAGCTGCTTGAAGTCCGACATGGCGATTTGGGGGCCCTTGGCCGGTGAGCGGCGAGCTCAAAGGTGTGAGATGGATGCACCTGGATTCGAGAAGCTTCGCGACGTATTATCGTTGGACTGAGAAGGCGGGAATCTCGATATCGGGAATCCAGGCTCGGGTGGGAAAAGCGAGAGTTATAGTCAAGCCGATCACCGAGTCGTCGACACAGGGCTGACAGAGGTCACGTTCGTGAGGGAGGCTTATGAGAATCGTGGGTGTTGGCGTGATAGAGGCAGTCGCTCAAGCTTATCTCTGCACCAGCCCACAATGACGGCACCCAATTATCTCATCCAGTCTTGCCTGTGAGAGGTGGTGCTCCTCGGAGGTGCCAGCGCCTGCAATTGCAACAATGGGGGGCAATGGTGGGGTCGCCGGCAGAAAACGCCCGCTGTCGGCAGGCGGTCACAGCGCGATGGAGGGGCAATTGCCGCTCAGCACCGCGCATGCCGCCATCCCACCCCGCCCACTCAAAAGCCCAGCGCACAAACTTTTCCCGTGGTCCCGCGACTTCGGAGCGCACCATTGTCAACCTCGCACCACCGATTGGCCGGGCCCTCTGCGCCGCATCCATGGCTCTCGGCTCCAGAGGCCGTCTCGGTGTCCGGAGGGGTAGGCTAAAGAAAAATTTCTTCCCGCGTCAGGTTCGAGGCGGAGCGTGAAGCCGGTACCCTCGCAACGCTCGCAGCCAGCGAGGGACTCGAGCATCAACTGCCGTGCGAGTATAGGTACGCCGCGTCAAGTACTGCTGGCTCTATTTTAGGCTCTGGTTTAGGCTTTACGCCGCCTCTCGCCCTGTAGTTTTCTAATTGCGTATACATATGTAGCGTGTCCCGCCCCGGCGCGATTTCGCTTCGGCGCTCTCTGCTCGGGACACCCCACTCCTGTCCCGACACTCCTTGAGTCATTGACTTCTCGCGAGCGTCTTTTTTGGAACCTCGGACCTTTGCTATCATCGTATACTCGCCTTAGCTTTGCTTACTCCCCGCCCTAGCTGCCCGCCCCATCCGCAATGGCGCAAGAGGTCCCCAAGACGTGCAAGGTCATCCTGGCCGAGGGCATCGCGAAGCGCCTCCTTGGCGAGGTCCGCGAGAGCCTCGAGACCACCCTCGCCAAGGGCATCAAGCGGCCGTGCCTCGCCGCCTTCCTCGCGAACGACGACCCGGCCGCCATCAAGTACGCCGAGTGGTCCAAGAAGACCTCTGAGGAGAAGTGAGTCCGCCGCCCTGCCCTGCCGGCCTCCCTCGTTCAGAAGACTGCAGCCCTCCTCGAGAAGACCGGTCCCCCAGGCTGACCACGGGGCCTGCGCTCCCTCTCCAACTCCCAGTGGCTTCGACTTCGACCTCCGCACAGTCAACAAGGACGACCTCGAGGATGAGATCGCCAAGGCCAACACCGACGACGCGGTTGACGGCATCATCGTCTACTACCCCATCTTCCCCAGCAACCCCACCCACGACAAGTACATCCAGGAGACCGTGTCGGTGGCCAAGGACGTCGAGGGCATGACGCACACGCACCTCTTCAACATGTACCACAACACGCGCTTCCTCGACCCGCCCGCCAACCTGCGCAAGTCGCTCCTCCCCTGCACGCCCCTCGCCATCGTCAAGATCCTCGAGCACCTCCAAATCTACAACTCCATCCTCCCCTACGGCAACCGCCTCTTCGGCAAGACCATCACCGTCATCAACCGCTCCGAGGTCAACGGCCGCCCGCTGGCCGCCCTGCTGGCCAACGACGGCGCCACCGTCTACTCGGTCGACGTCACGGGCGTGCAGCTCTTCACGCGCGGCCAGGGCATCAAGCGGCCGCGCCACCAGGTGCTGGACAAGGAGGACTGGGGCCTCAAGGACTGCCTGCCGCTGAGCGACGTCGTCATCGGCGGCGTGCCGAGCGAGGCGTACAAGGTGCCGACCGAGCTGATCCGCGACGGCGCCGTGTGCATCAACTTCGCGTCGTACAGGAACTTTGACGGCCCGGCCATCAAGGAGAAGGCGTCGATATATGTGCCGTCCGTCGGCAAGGTGACCATCGCCGTGCTGCTGCGGAATCTCCTGGTGGGTTCCCGTCCGCGCCTGAATGGGTGGTTTCTTTGTCTGCTAACAATGCTTTGTCTAGCGCCTGGTCGATAACAGGCAGCCTGCGTCGGAGCAGCTGAACGCGCTTGTCGAGGGCTGATTCGGGGGAGTGGGTGTCCGTAGCCGCTCACCGCTTATATACCCATCGAGTAGCGAGCGTAGCGTAGGAAGAAAGACCCAAAAAAGGTGAGAGCAAGGGCGACAGCGGTGTATATACTAAGAAACAAAAGCTGGATACAGAGACAGGATACACAAAAGCGGGTTTATAGAAAATGAGACGGCGTTCGAGGACTCCAAAAAGAGGCTGGTAACTGCAGCTGTAGCCGCGCAGTAAATGTGACTTGTATGCATTTGGTGTCAACTTACAAGTACGAAGTGTGCTTCTAGCTTTATTATAGCTCTATGCCGGGTATGCCCAAAGACCAACGCTACGCTCAAGAACGCAAAGACAAGAGAAAACAACCATCACCCCTTCAGCAGATGCCTCGCATTCATGCCCACCACACACCTCACCAAGTCCCAATCCCCATACGCCCCAACCCAGTCCGTAACAACGATCCCCGTCGCCCCGCAACCCCCCTGGGCGCGCTCAACGCCATGCCTCATGCATAGGTGCTCCACGACAGCAGGGTTCACCCGCGCCGCAATTCTCTCCGGCCAACACGCCGCGTTGAAGAAATTGCTCGCGGACAAGAAGTTCAGGAACACGGGCGCCGCGTGGGCCTCCGCCCCCGCCGCGCGCGTGAGGTGCGCGAGCCCGAACTCGATCTTGCGCTCGATGTCCGAGCCCCAGCCGACGTTGTAGTAGTCCTGCACGCGGATGAGGGGCCTGTTGCGGTGGTTCACGGCGCCGTCGGCGCAGTTGTCCGGGAAGGAGGCGGCGTTGATGCCAAAGGAGCCGCCGGACTCCTTCTTGACGTGCTCGTCGACGGTGAAGCGGCGGAGGAGCACGATCTTGCCGCGGACCTCTCGGAGGCGCGGGATATGGTCAGCGGTGAACCACCTGCCCTGGTCCTTGGCGATGTGGCCGTCCCGCAGGTGCCGGCTCATCCCCTTGTCCCCGGCCCTCCCGGTGCCCTCGCGCTTGACGCTCATGACGAGGACCTCACTCGGATTCGCGTCCAGGAAGGCGTAGCACTCGTCCAGCACCTCGTGGAAATAGCGGGTTCCCCAGAAGCTAACGGGGAAAGCGCTGTGCACGAGGGGCATGCGGTCCGTGTCTGACTCCGCCGACACGCGCACGTCGAGGAAGCGCACGCCGTTGTTGAGCTGTTCGCGTAAGGGTGCCACCTGGCAGCGGACAGAGGGCAGCGCGAAGTAGTGGCAGGGGCTGTTGTGAGTACCCGGGATGGAGAGGGCGGAGATGTGGAGGTCGTCGTCCAGCTCCGACATCCAGGACTCCAGGTGTGAAGAGGAGAAGATGGCTAGGAAGGCCTGGGCAGGGAGATACACGGCCGTAAAGTCCTCCCCAGCGCCGCCACCGACCCTCCGCATGGTGGCCGACTTTCTCGTCGGGCTCGGCGCATCGGTCTCATACCGCATGGCCCCCGCATCAAAGGTCAGCCGGAGGACCTCAAGGGGCGCCGGTGAGGGCACATCGGTCTCGCAGACGCCGAACGGCTTGATGTGGTGCGAGGCGGCGGACGAGGAGAGGGCATCGCCGCTGGGGAGCAGCTCCTTGGTGGGGAAGTCGGTGGCATGGAAGAGGGACGTAAGAACTCCGCAGGCGTTACCTAGAGCGGTGCCGGTGCCGACCTTTTCGGCGGCGAAGCGTTCGGTGTGGGCGAGGGTGAAGGGCGTAGGCGTGAGGTTGCGGATGGAGAGGTTTGGCGGGAGGGTCGGCGCCATGGTGGAGAGGACGGGAGGCAGAGAGAATGGGGGTTATTGGATGATGCAAGTGAGCGGCAGGGCTCCCATCAGCGGAGAGGACGGGACGGCCGGGGAGGAATTATGTACGTTATGGTTGATACATGCAGAATGCAGATGCACTGTAGATGTCAGGGTCGAAGTAGTTGGGAAGCGCGAGGCGCGTCTCACGCCTGTCACAGCGCAAGTGAATGAATTTGAGACAGCCGAGGACCCACCCACCTCGCTAATACGGCATGCACGGGAACGAGTCTGGGGCCGGTCTCCGACGAACAAGCACACACGTAATCAGCAAAACCCCCGACAATCTCATGGCGTTCGTATTCGCCGAGCTGAGACGGGTGAAATCAGTTGTCCATTCAATACATGCATTGAATGATGTAGGGGGAGAGACCCCTACATGTAGTGCTGAAAAGCTAGGCAGGTTTCCCCAGCAGGTCGTCACGGCGGGCAGGCCCGCTGTAAACTTCCCCAGGAACATAACATGGCCACCCCACATACAATTCTGAATCTCGCTCACCAACACCAACGTCGTCACCCTTACTGGCCACATCTCCCATCATCAACCCGCATATTGACCTTAACTTAAAAGACCACCATGTACTTGTCTTGAATGCCCTATATCCGACTCTATGAAGCCCAGCACTGAAACAACAAAAGCCACCGCCGCGTCCCGTGTATCCCCAACCCGCCACCTCATAAACATAGCTTCATAAGTTCGTTATCCGCTGCCACAATCTCTCCTCTAACAGTCATCACCACCCTTCTCCGCCATCCTAAATCCCTAGCCTCGCCCTCACAACCTCCCGGACAACCTCCTCCCTCCCCACCACGTTGCCCCCTCCCTCAACCCTCCACCCGGCCTCGACCTCGACCACCACCGGCCGCGGCCTCCCCTCCTCGTCGATCATCGGCACGCCGCCCGCCCCGGCGCTCCCCGCCCTCATGGCCTCCATCACCAGCCGCGCCGCCTCGCCCGCCGCCTCCTCGGGCGCCGTGCGGAGGCAGACGATATTGTTGTCCGCCGTGACGTGTACCGCCGTCTTGATGCGGAGCGTGATGGGCGAGAAGGGCTCTGGCGGAGGGTAGAGCGGCGCTGCGGGTGTTAGTGCGACTTGGACGGAGAGGAGGGCCGTGGGCGCGGTGGAGGGGGGAGGGGGCTCACCTGGGCGCTGGGTGAAGATGGGACGGGGGGTGTTGGCGTCGTTGGACCTGTTGCCGTCGGGCTTGCCGGGCATGGTCGTGCGAGGGTTCTGCGTGGGCCTCATGGGGGTGTGTGTTACTTTGGCTGCTTAGGGGAGGCCGCCTTGTCGGTACTGTCTTC
This sequence comes from Sordariomycetes sp. S4602, assembly GCA_023628835.1. Taxonomy (NCBI): domain Eukaryota; kingdom Fungi; phylum Ascomycota; class Sordariomycetes; species Sordariomycetes sp. S4602. The sequence continues at coordinate 235,013 of JAMAJV010000012.1, forward strand.
TAGCGTCAGGACACGACTCGCGATACTCGAGGAGAAAAGCCAAGTAAGAAGGGTGAAAGGAACCATTCTGAACTTCTTCTGGGACTGCCTGCCCCGGCGTCGAACCCCGTCTTATATAGCCCCAACTCGTACCCCCCCTATTCACACAGAGCCCACGTCACTCCTCCTTGATATTGTACTTACCCCCCTCCCTCGTCGTATTGTTGGCATCAGTCAATAACATGAACAAACAGAAACAGAAAAGCACGGACCCCATCCTCCTCTCTCCTTGCCGCGCATGTTGACAAAAGCGGCGTCTATTGCCGACACACCACCCGGCTCAGCTCTCTCCCTATCCAGCCGCGGGCGTAGCCCAACATCGACAGGGGAGAGCGTGTTCTCACACGCCCCTCTCCTCCCCTCCACCATCCCTGGGGCTACCCGAAGGATGCGGCGATCCCGAGTCGCGTCGGGGAAAGACGGGGTCGGGGGGTGGGACGGGGAGGTGCGTTGGCCCCTGGCGGGAAGAGCTTGGCTGAAGAGAGGCGTTTGATGGATACCCCGGTACGCCTGCGGGCTTACCCGTCCGTCGTGTCTTTCCATTCCAGCGGATATCCGTGGGGGGAGCATTTGACCGGGGTCCTGGCAAACAGAACAAAACAAATCCCCCGCGGGCCCGCCTCTGCAAACGAAGCCTCGACTTACACGAGAATCGGCCGGAATGAGGCTCACCACCACCGCCAGCCAGAACAGACTTCCGCCATTCCCACAAAATAAGAACAATAGAACGAAAACCCGCACTCACCAGAAACGCCTCGCTCGTCCGTCGCTCCACAGCGGGCGAGCTAGGAGGTGGGCGTTCCCCAACCCTGGGTCACCACCCCCGCCAACATCCTATTGTCGCTCCTATTGTTCTCCGTAAGGGGCATTCCCCCTCCATCCCACATGAATACACCTACGCCTCCGCCTCCCACCACACTCCCCACTTGCGAAAAAGACACAGGCCGGGCTCATTCCTCTATTGTCCCCTATTCACGCCATTCATCTGGCCCCGCGGCGCCACCACCAACGCCTAGCCTCCCTCCCCCCCGGACACGTAATAGCAACATGGTCCACGCCGACCCTCGCCTCGCCGGCTTCATCACATCGGGGGCTCGCCCCCGGAAGCAGGATACAACCTACCCGGGCGGCCTGTCTTATGCCCCTCTCCGCCCATGCTGCCGGAAGCTGGCACGCGACATCCGGCACATTGCATCGCAGGCATGTCGCCAGCAAACGTTCCACGCAAGAATAAAATATTCTATTATCTCTAACCCTCCTAGCCAGCCTTGCCGTCGTTTGCTCTTCCTTGTCCAAGGCACCGTAGATGGGTACTGGGCAGGCCCCTCCAAGGAGCCAAACTCCCTTTCCCCAACTACCCTCGGCTCAACACTCCGTCCTCCCCCCGCCAAGTGTCTCCCTCGAGACCCCTCTCGCGGGCCCATAAGCAACCAACAAGGCTCGGCCGGGTAAGAAAAGATGTTGAAGTTCTTTCGTTCCCCGATAAACGCCGAAAAAGATGCCGTAATGCTTCCGTCCCTTTCGGAACTAGAAGCTGGGTATCTCGAGTAATGCATTTTTCCTGCCGTGCCTGTTTCTTTTCCCTTCCGCTTCCCCATGTGAGCAATTCCAAAAGCACGTTCGCCGTCCTTCCCTACATCTGTCTTTGTTGAAAGACACCAACCACCCTTCCGCCCGGGCTGCCCCGGGAACTAAATCATCGTTTAGCAAGGATGAAGACAATGTCGGTAAAGAAAATCTCGAGTCTCGACGGGCTCGAAGATTGCACCTCGAGAAACACGCCCCGCGACCACCCGCATTAGGAAATTCCACAAAACCAAAGATATATGATCCATTGCAAAGACGAAGCGACCAAAAAAATAAAAATAAAAAATAAAAGCGCTCAATGAGGTTTCGTTGAGATAACCGTACGCCGCCTGAATTTGAATTGCCTGTCCCATGAACTCGTTGTATAGCCGTCGAAATGTTAACAAGAGAAAATCTAGATCATGCGACTGAGAAGACTTGTTGAAGCTCGTCGTCGAAAGGGGCGTAGCTGCTTTTTAGAGCTTTAGATCGCCGCCGCGTATCTAGTACTTGAGCGCCTTGGGCTTCTCCCAGGTGAAGGCCTGGTTGGTACCGAAGTGGCCGTTCTTGGCGGTCTGGAGGTAGATGGGCTGGTCGAGCTCGAGCTCGCGGACGATGATACCGGGCCTCATGTCGAAGTTCTCACGGATGATCTTGACAAGCTCATCCGACGACTTGTCCGAGGTGCCGTAGGTGTCGACGTAGACCGAGAGGGGCTCGGCAACACCGATGGCGTACGACAGCTGCACGAGCGCGCGGCGCGCGAGCTTGGACGCAACGAGAGACTTGGCGATCCAGCGGGCGAGGTAAGCGGCCGAACGGTCGACCTTGGAGAAGTCCTTGCCGGAGAAGGCACCGCCACCGTGGGCACCCCAGCCGCCGTACGTGTCGACGATGATCTTACGGCCAGTGAGACCAGCATCACCCTGGGGCCCACCGATGATGAAGAGGCCAGAGGGTTGGATCTGTGAAACGGGTTAATATGCTGTGCTACGCTTCAATTGGGCGGTGTGAGATGGTCAGCTTACGTGGTAGACGGTCTTGTCGTCGAGGTACTTCTCGGGGATGGTCTTCTTGATGATCTTCTCCAGGATCTCCTTGCGGAGCTGCTCGGTGGTGATGTCGGCGCTGTGCTGGGCGGACACAACAACGGTGTCGACGCGGAGGGGAACCACGGCACCGTTGTCGTGCTTGTACTCGATGGTGACCTGGGTCTTGGTGTCAGGGCGGAGCCAGTCGAGGGTGCCGTCCCGGCGGGCGGCCGACATGGCGGCGTTGAGCTTGTGGGCGAAGAGGAGGGTCAGGGGGAAGAGCTCAGGGGTCTCGTCGGTGGCGTATCCGAACATGATACCCTGGTCACCAGCGCCCAGCTTCTCGAGGGCCTCCTCGTAGTGAAGGCCCTGCGCGATATCGGGCGACTGCTGCTCGATGGCGACGAGGAGGTTGAGGGTCTTGTAGTCGAAGCCCTTCTCCGAGTCGTCGTAGCCAATGTCCTTGATGGCCTGGCGCACGACCTTCTGGTAGTCGAGCTTGGCGTTGGTGGTGATCTCGCCAAAGACCATGATCATACCGGTCTTGGTGGCCGTCTCGCAAGCAACCTTGGAGAGGCGGTCCTCCGCCAGGCAGGCGTCGAGAATGGCATCAGAGACCTGGTCCGCAATCTTGTCGGGGTGACCCTCGCCGACCGACTCGGACTATGACCAACGTTAGATATGACGTCTCCTAGGAGGCAGCTTTACGCGGTGCCTGTCTTTGGGGCTGGGACAGCAAAGCCGGGGGGGGGGGAGCAAATGCATGGTGGAGGGACAATGGGAGGGCTTACCGTGAAGAGGAAGGTGCCCTCGTTCTTGCTGACGCCGTTGACGCTCATCTTGACGGTTTGTTTGGGGGGATTGGGGGTAGATGCAACGAGAGGACGGAAGCTGCTGGGGTCGGAAGGGGCGTAGAGTGGTAAGGATAGGTGAGGGAGTTATCCTAGATCTTGGGGGGAGGTTAGTACTCAGTAAAATAGATGGCGGGGGGAGGGGCAATGGGCCGGGCGAGGTTGGCACAGAGTCGGTGGGGTGAATTACCTTGGGTCTGTGGTTTGGTAGGAGGGAATTGAGGAAGATGGGGAAGAAGAGAGGTGGAAACAGAAGGGACGAAAAGAAGCTGGGTTGTTGTCTTGTACTCATGTACCGGCCAAACGCGGGAGATATTTTTTCCAGGACCCCTCTTCTCTTTCTTGGTGAGTGCCTCTCTGGCCAAGAATTGAGGGGAGGCGGGGCACGGCAGTGGAGGAAGGCGCAACAAGGGGTCGGCAGGAGGCTCGCAGAATTTGGCGTCGTTAGGCGAGTACTCTGGCATTTGCTGGTCGACACTGTCAAAGCAGAAGTCAATCTGTAACAAAGTTTCTGGCCGCCCTGACAGCCCCCAGTTGCCGGAGACAGTGGGAGGACCCTATCTCTCCGGCTCCTGGTCGATACATCAACCGGCGATTGCGCAATTGGCAGCCAGTCCGGCGCGCACGCTAATTAGGCGGCCAAAACTGCCGCGCCATGGCTGGTGTGCCTGGCTACTGGCTACGCCGTACTGATGGCGCCGGCCTTCTGGTACGAGCCTCTACTCGTAGTTTACCTAATTCGGGACTTTCCCCCGATTACTCCTGAACCGCCGAATCCTTTAAAATCGGTCGCCGGCCCGAACGCTGTCTTCACTGCCATCAATCTGCATGTGCTTACAAGTATGTTCCCCTCGCTGCGAAGGCGGGGTGATGAGCCCCGAAGCCGGAGCGTGGGGCCTTCTCCCGTCCAACCCCGCCCCCTGCCTGCATCGATTGATCGAACCATCCAGGTAGACAGGACAGGGAAGTCCCGGCACCGCCCGCCGACATCATACTTGTACTTAGCTGCTATAACACACCTAAGCTTAACATAGTACATGCATTCATATGCTTATAGAAACAATTGAGTGGTAATAGCTGGTCAGGGGTTGATGCCAGCAAACAAGCCTGTCTGCTTTTGTTGCCCAAGCGTGCCGAAGCATCATCCAGGGTCCACATTTCGTCAATATTCCGGAATGCGGCAGCACAATGAGGAGCTTCGGCTCAAGCATGTGGTGGGGCGCCCCTGACAATCTCGCTGGCCACGTGACCTACTTGCTACAAGAAGCCCGCCCGTTCTCTCGGTGAGGACTCTCCGAGGTGGATCCTCAACCCCGCCAGGCATGCCCCGCCCTTGCAAATATTCCTGGGAGGCGGATGCTTCCCTCAGCTGGAAGCTAAACCACCACTGTCGCATCGACCGCAGTTTACTGGCACGATGAGCAAGTTCGGGGTCATGGTCATGGGCCCTGCGGGGGCAGGCAAGGTGAGTGCCACCAGTCGCACGTCCACCGACGTCCTCCCACTGACACACTATCCAAGTCCACCTTCTGCGCCGGACTCATCACCCACCTCCACCTGAGCCGCCGTTCGACCTTCTACATAAACCTCGACCCCGCCGCCGATTCCTTCGAGCACACGCCCGACCTGGACATCAAGGAGCTAATCTCCCTCGAGGATGTGATGGAGGAGGTGGACTACGGCCCCAACGGCGGCCTGGTCTACTGCTTCGAGTTCCTGCTCGAGAATCTCGACTGGCTCAGCGAGGCCATCGAGGGTCTCACAGAGGACTACCTCATCATCATCGACATGCCCGGCCAGATCGAGCTGTACACACACATCCCCGTCGTCCCCGCCCTCGCGCGCTTCCTCTCGCGGCCCGGCTCCCTCGACGTCCGCCTCTGCGCCGCCTACCTGCTTGAGTCCACCTTCGTCATGGACCGCGCCAAGTTCTTCTCCGGAACGCTCAGTGCGATGAGCGCCATGCTCAACCTGGAGGTACCCCACATCAACATTCTCTCCAAGATGGACCTCGTCAAGGGCCAGATCAAGAACCGCGACCTGGAAGAGTTCATCACGCCCGACGCCTCGCTGCTGGACTCGGACCCGCTCGAGCGCGCGCGCGTGCGCGAGGCGATAGAGGAGGGCCGCGACGTGGAGGATACGGACGCGGCGGGGCGCGCCCCTGGTGAGAGGGACATGGTGATGCGCGGCGCTAGCTTCCGGCGGCTGAACAAGGCTGTCGCGGGCATGATCGAGAGCTTCAGCATGGTGCGGTTCCTGACGCTGGACCTGACGGACGAGGACAGCATCGAGGGGATCTTGAGCCACATTGACGACTGCATACAGTTCCACGAGGCGCAGGAGCCGAGGGAGCCGAACGACGAGGTAGAGTTTGAAGAGATGTAACTGCGCGGGATTCTACCTAGGAGTTCGGCGGCGAGGGAGAGGGGGTTTTGAGGTGGGATGGATACCCGTTTGCATTTCGCTCCGTCCCGAGTACTATTTGCATGGCACAGGCGTTGAAAAGTATCACATTTAGATGTACAATGACAGACCGGTATTGTTTTCTGGTAGTTTGTAGTTCCCAAATAGTGAAATTAAACGATGACTCCAGCGTGTAATGCATCATGCTCCCATTTTGTTGAACGCTCCCATGTATCCATTCCTCGTAAGCAGCGTTCAAGCCCGCGCGCCGCCAGTCCCGCCGATACCTTTGGCATGCTTTCCCTCCGCCCTGAACGAACGCCGCGGCCGTGAAAACACCAAATCAGACAGTTCAATCCCCCAGACGACCAACCCGCCTAAAACCTCAGATTCGGCTTGGGCTTCCCGTCCCTCTCCCTCTCGAACCGCTCCCACTCCCTCCAGAAGAACAGCCCAATATCAAACACGTAGCCGCACAAGTCCCTCCCGGCCGCAAGGCTCCCCTCGAGGCCCTTCTCGTACAGGATGGCCGCCACGCCCGCGACGGCCGCGTAGAAGACGAGCTGGAACGCGAGGCGCGTGACGAAGGACACGACGCGGTTCACAAGGCGCAGGAAGGATATGCTGGCCACGAGCGCGACGACGACGAGGAGCGGCGTGGGGAGCGACGCGAGGACGTAGACGAGCCGCGACGAGAACTCGGCGAGCAGGGCGGCGGCCATCTGCGTGGTGGCCTCGGTGGGGCGGAGCTTCTCGGAGAGGTCGGCCAGGTAGGCAAGGGCGTCGCGCGCCGAGTCCGCGTTCGAGAAGGTGTTGAGGAAGGAGAGGTAGTCGGGCCTGTTCATGGTTGTGGGTGTTGCGTTGGCAGAGCTCCCGTTTGCGCGATCGCGTCTAGCGGTGTGGATAGGTTTGCGTTGACGGGGGAGGATAATTATGTTCCGCTTTGCGACGGCTAGGGGAAGACGCTTTTGAATTGGAGTGGCAGGCTGCAGGAGGGTGCTTTGCTGTGTGCTGGAATTGGGGGAGAAAGACGGATGCAGACAGACAAGACACTCGCGAGCTAAGGTGTGTGTCTACGAGGTACATAGTGTGGAGTCAGGATCTGCTCCTTCCCGTGTCCCAATATCAGTCGCGATCCTGACTCAGCCGGTATGAACCGCCCACCACATTGAACAGCACAAGCAAAAACTACCTGGAAATGATTCAGCAGAGCACCGACAGGGTGGTCTATCCTCTCGGCTGCGCCATCGCGTCTTGCTGAGTCGGACAGAGCTTTACTCCAGGACTTCAGGAAAAGACTACACACAAGCCTACAGTCACATCAACTGCTATATAATCGATCCGAACGTACGATTACCACGCTAGCTACGCTCAGAGTCCTAGACTATCAACCCCATCCCGATCTCCCACATCCCCAAGACCTCCTCTCTAGCACCCTCCATGTGCCCGTACTCCTTCCTCCCTGTAGCCGTGATCCAGGACCCGGCCTGATTAACATACAATGCGGCAAACCGCTATGGTATTACCACCACCCCTACCAAAAAAAAAAAAGAGAAAATGACGGAACAGGAACAATGAGAGATGCCGCGCGACGAAAGAGTTTTGCCGGAAACCGAGGCCGGCGTCTAAAATATACACGAGAAAAAAAAAGAAGAAGTAAGGTATGGTCCTCGGGAGGTAATCGGGATGAAGGAAAGTCGAGAAGAACAAAAGATAAAAAGGCAAGGCGTGACGGAGTAGATCGAGGTCCGGATGCCTGCGGGGGAAGGACGGCCGTTGACAGAGATATGCGAGCAGATAACAAGACTTTTTCGGCTGGATTATGCGCTGGCTGGCGTTGAACAGTGCAAATGAATCGCCCATGCCCCCCTTTGCAATGACAAGAACAAGACGAAACGCTCAGATGGAAATAGCGAGAAGGATGCGAGTCGGCCCGAGTGGAAGGGCAGACACGTAGATCTTTCCCGAGGTAGGTATTTGATCACAGGTGGTGCTCGGAGGTTGTGTTCGACTTGGCCATCATCCTCGGTTCCCAGCGAGATTTAGCCAGCTCATGTCTGTCGACAGCTTCGCCTCCCTCAACGGGGGCTGCCGGCTGACCCCGGCGTGCCCGCTGGTTGAGCTGGGGTCTAGTGATGACGGCTGGCTGTGTGCGTTGCTGCTGTACGCCGCGGTAGGTGCGCGATCGGTTCCCCACGGCTTCTTCGCCTCGCCTTGGTCGAAGGTATCGTAGATGCTTTCGGGAATTCCGCTGGAGTATCCTGTGTATCCGGATCCCGCCGAATGCGGTCGTTCGATCTTCCCAGTCATACCCTCCTTCATAATGGGCCATTCCGTCGGGCCTTGGGACACAGTGGGACTTCCAGATTGTACGCGGTTAAGTTCCGGCCGGCCGCTGAAGGGCTCCATGCTCAACGGGGGGACGGTGGCCGAATCCTGCGTGACTCTGTTGAGCTTGTGGTCCGAGTACTTCGAGCCGGAATCAGAGTCCAAAGTGCCTCGCTTCCCGCCGAATCCGAGGATGTTGAGCGCACTTCCTCCAGACCAGTACCGATTCCATCCTGAACTTCGGCGCTCTGCCGGGTCGGTGGGGTTCGCGTCGGGCCGGAGGGATGGGCCGGCTAGGGTCGCACTGCCCCGGGGTGGCCGTGGTGGGGCCCTGACCGAAAGACTGGGACCGAAGACAGTCACCCGATCATCACGACGATCGCGAGCTTCAGCTTCCCTTCCGGTGGGTTGGTCTGTGCTGCCAATGGTCGGGCGCCGGGGAACCCTTTTCGAGAGACTGGGGCCGAAGAAGGTGGTGCGGTCGCCGGCTTCCAGCTCCTTTTCAGAGTACTCGGGTGTATATTGGTTAGATTGAAGGACGGGCTTGCCAATGGTGCTCTTGAAATCCTTGTTGAAGATGCTGCTCATCGACGTGCGGTTGGTCCCGTTGCTGGGGTTCCGGCCAAGGCCCCTATTTTGTTGGTTTGTCTTGTTCATCAGAATTGCCACGGAGGAGTAAGAGTCATTGGAGTTCTGGGGGTAATGGCCATGGCCATGGCCATAGCCCCTAGACGCATTCGAAGGGCCCCGGGTTGCCATTGCAGGACCGCCCTGTTCGGGGCTCGGGGTTCCGTTGCTCGAGTCCCCTTGCCTCTGAAGCCTCTTGCGCCGTAGGAGGAACAAGAGTAGACCGATCAACAGCAAGACACCCACAATCGATCCCAACACGATACCTAGAATAGCATTGGAGCCGATCGCGGAGTCGTCATCTTCGCCCTCTGCACTCGTCTCGGCAGCTGAGCTCGATGTAGCTGTTGAAGTGGCCGTACTGCTGCTGGAGCTGGAAACTGAGGTATCGCCGAGCCTCTCCTGGTCTGAGAACGCAAGCGAGGCGTCCACCCACGAGTTTTCCCGTGCGTTGAACATGCGGATTGGGTCATCGTCGTTTCCACGCGCGAAAACAACCATTCCATCGGTGCCCTGAGCCGCCGCGTAGTTTTCCCACGCTTCATCTGAAGCATAGTCGTCGTCGTACTCGGGCCAGTCGTCGAGGTTTAGTGGCTTGGTTGAGCTATCCGAGTCGGACTGCCGCGCGGCTAAACCAACGTTGTCCCTACCAACCAGCGTTGGTGAGTTCTGGATAGGTTGGCCATCGGCGTCGATAAGAGCGACGCGATTGACCGCATTCGGGAACTGCGCCATGTCGAATGTGTAGAGGCTCTTGCTCCCGTCGTCGCCATCTATGAGCATTGCTGTTATGGACCGGGCATCCTTCGGGATGGGGTCGGCAAGGGTAGCTCCCGAATCTCGCCACTGCGTCTCGGCGTTGAACAACATCACACGCCTGTTGTTGGTATCCCCGCCCACCATAAGGACCTCCGTGTCGGACCAGGGCAAGAGTAGGGGCGAAATAGCGGGTGATGCATTGGATGGGGATGACGCCACATCATAGGGAGACTTTGCCTGGATGGTAAATGTCTCAGAGGCAAAGTCCTCCACACCATCAACCCTGCCCGCGTAAACCAGAATGGAGTCAGAACTCTTCAGGTACGCAGCGCCGTGCCACTGACGGCGCTTCATAACGTCGCCCTGGAGAGTTATCGACTTCCACTCCTCCGTTGAGTAGGTAAATTTCTGGAGTCCGGAATATGCGTCGTCGGAAGCGACACCGCCAACAATGTATAAACCGGCCTCATCCTCATCCGCTGGCGCCGAGCCAACACAGACCCCTCCTGTCACCTGCACCCCATTGGACAATTCCTCCCACTCCGCATCAGGCTCCAACTTCAGTCGGAGAAATGAGCCTTCCGAGTAGGTGTAAAGAGTGTCGTCGTAAACAACGGCGCAGGAGTCCTGCAGCGGGACTGGGGGAGCAGGAATCGACATGGCGATAACGAACGCGAACTTCGACGCTATTGGCTCAGCGGTCCGAATTCAAATCAGAGATCGAAAAGATTGCGTCGGTCTCAGAAGCATCGAGTGATCACTGCATCGCGAGAAATCGGAACAAGAACAAGCTCTCCGGGTTTGTCGTCGAGGGACCTTGCCCTGTCGTTCGTAACGGAACGGCGTTGCGTAATTGAATCTCCACGGCAAGATCCGCGTCTTCGAAAAGCTCCGGTAGTCGTCGGGGAATATCGCTTTTCGGATCGAAACCGGGGGATGAGTTGTGAAATGAATGGCGACAGTCCAAAGCTGCGTCGGTGTTGAAGAAGAGAACAACGCTCACGATCGCGGATTCCTGCTAACGTAGTCTCGTTAGAAGATCTACAGAACAATGTTTGTCCCGTTGCTGTTTATCCCGCTGGTGAACTGAAGCGTTTGGATGCCGGTTGGTTGGTGGACAATCCAAAACCCGGGGCCCGATGTGTCGCAGATCTTGAGGTTGAATGGGGGAGGGGATAGAAACGGGCGGAGGTGAGATGCTCGTACCGTATGTCTGTTTCTGTGCCACCAGGCTCCCGGCGTGGACAAGATATCGCTGGCCGGATGAACAGGAACCACTGAGTCGAATACACCGTATTCCTTCCCTTCAAACTCCGTCACGGATCATAAGACAAGAGAAGGAGAAAAGGAACGTCGGTACGCGGATGGTCGGAGAGGAAGGAGGAGGGGAGAGAGTGGGTGGAGCGCTGCAGAGGAAGGAGAAGAAGACGCAGTGCAGCGCAGCGCAGCTACTCTGGGTGGCCAGTGCTCTGGTTCGGGTGCGGACTTTTGGCTGGCAGGGTCAATGGGACGAGCGAAATGAGGCAGGACCGGAGGGGATCTGGGTGGGACGGCGCAGGGGAGCGCAGCGTCTGCTGGGAACGAGGTGACAGGGATGTTGGTCGGCAGGGAAGAAGCTGGAGCGCGGCGCACTGCAGATGGAGCGAGCCATCGCTCATGCCAGCAGAACGGTAGCAGTGGGCTCTTCTCGTATGGCCTGCGGTGGGGGGGACTTACAGGGAAGGTGCAGAGGACCAGGAACAAGACGGAGCAGACGCGATATGGCCAATGAGGATCACCAGAGCGCCCCAAGTCAGGCACAGCCTGCGGGGCCATGCCCCATTAGGAAGTACCCAGAGCCCTTGGGTACTTGTGACGGCTCGGGCTTTACGGCGAAGATTCAATACTTCAAGGTACCCTAGTACATGTTTATGGCGTCGCAGCGACAGCGACCAGAAATGAGATCCAAAAAAGGGGCATGTTGCATCCAGGCCAATCAGACCTGCCGGTTCGACAGGAACCTCCAGGCCCCAACTCTTTTAGGGAAAGCTCAGTGACCATGAATGTGCTTCGCAAGGAGGGGGGCGATACGCGGTCTTCGATTCTCGTCACACACACAGGACCAGCCTCCTCGGTGCTTTTAGGGGAGGGATCCTCGATGCAAACGTCGCAAATTGTTCGCAAGCCATCGGTTCAAGTTCGATCTCGTGTTCTGCCATCTGGGCCGAGTGCCTGCCCCGGAGGATTACTGCGCAAATCATGTCGATCCTCGGAGATCGTAGTTCATGGGACCTCCTTCCATGACAAGCAATCTTAGCACCAGCCTGTGCTTGGACATTTGATGGAGAAGCCACTCTCGGTTCCCCTTTTCAGCGCCAACTTCCAGCGGTTCAATCGGACCGGGTTTTCCTTGTCATGTCGTCCTCTTTTTACATTGTTAATTCGCTTATTATACAAGGGCAAGGAAGCACCTCGATCGAATCCGGGGAAGCGAGAGAGAGGCAATTTCCTCCTACTTGTGCGTTAATTTGATTGCATAAATTTCCGGGGCGACGCTGAGCGCCAAGATGGGCAATCGGGATCCGGGCGGTGCCAAGAACAATCCTGTGCCCTCCCCGCTGGCGGTTTCTCCCACCGGAGAGTGTCTCTCGTCGCACACCAAACGAAGAAACAACACACACCGGCAAAAGCACTGAAGCCATCCCAGTCCGTCAAAGCCATTTGGGAAACGGCGAGAGGTGGGCCGCCGTCTTGAAGCGTTTTGTGGGGGTTCCCGCCCGAAGAACACTCCACACAGTTCGTGCATGCGCACGCACTCGGCCTGAAACGCGCTAGCGCCCCTTCCCTGCATCTTCCCAGCCGCCGTTGCACTGGCCGGTCCCTCGAATGGCTAGTCGGTCTGGCCGGCACGAGAGGCACGCCAGGCTCCGCTCCTGCTGTTGAGCACCACGGTTCGGGTGGCCTGCCTGGGTGAGGAGATGCTTGTTATTGAGAGGGCAAGGAAGGCACGGGCGACGCCACCTCCACGATCGAACGATGCGGGTTTCCAGATTGAAGCATATTGGAATGACCCTCCGTACAGATTATGTCATTGACTCACCAGACTGGCGCGTACTAATATGCAGTGCTGTCTGTTTTGCACGGGAGCTGTAATACTTGTACATACTTGTAGATGTGCGAGCGGCTGCGGAGCTCTGCCTCGCATGGGCAGCTCCGAGCGCTCCGGCCCGTTTCGCGTGTTTAATTGTTTCCGCTTCAGGTGGGCAGGGCGCAATTGTTCCGTCGCTTGCTTGGCCTTCCTCAGGGCTCGCGCTGCTGCGCCGATATCTGGGCGTTAACTCGTCTCGGACAAGGCCAGAGATGATCGATCGCGCCGCCGGCAACCTCCACCACGACCCCGTCCAATTCCCACAGCCCTGGCACAGGAACGGCCATTCCGGAATAGAGGGACCCACGAGGCCCTTCGAGATCGCTCCGGTGGATGAGCCGGGCGCTAACTCGCCTTCCCCCGGCCGGCGACGACCCACGCAGTGCCTCTGCTCTCTCTGTGTGGATAGCTTTGGGCAACACGAGAGCTCTGGGTTCAGCTCTCGAGATTTGGTTCGAGGCTAACGAGTATAAGAGTTTTTAAGATTATTTCTTCGGGCCGCAATCCTGGCATTGGGAATTACATTATTGCTTGGTATTATCGAATTTCCAGCCTTGGCGGGGACAAACCTCGTATGTTCGCCCGGGGGGACGCTGTGCAAGGACTCTTCGGTACATAATTTGCTGGGCGCTTGTCGTGCGGTGCGCGCTACATCTAAGCAGGCCTTTAATTAGGACGGTCAACATCACCTCCAAGGCGTCAAGATTCGGACACATGACGGGAGAGAACGGATCCGGAACGTCGTCCACCTCCCATCTGAACCCTCCGCTGCCCAATGACCTCATCCCGCCCCATCACCTTCACACCACACCTTGTCTTAGCGCCCTGCATCTGCAGCCCCCATGAAGAAACACCATCCGCCCAGGGCGCATGATCTTATTGGGCGCTTCGCGCTCACCAATGCCAACAGCCCTCCTCCACCGGGTCGCCTTATTGGCCATTGTCCGTGAGATTGCTGACCGCGTGACTTATTCTTCCACAACATCAAGGCACAAGCGCCCTGAAAAGTCCTTTTATCTACTTTTGATCACTCAACTTTGTGCCATGGAGGGCCAGCTCAGGTGGCCACTTTATGTGATGTGGCGAGAGCTGATGAGAGACATTCACACCTTGGCGGCTGTGCGGGCCAAGTAGACACATTCATTGCTTGGTGGTCAGAAACTACAATTTCCATTCTTCAGTCCAGTTCCCCAATTGCCGCCTGTTGCAACATGAAGCACACAAGGAGACTCCAACTTTCTGTCTTCACCAGTCGTCCCGGTTCCCTATTCCCCCTCCACTTGCTGTCAATCTGGACTCCGCCCCTGGGCGTGAGCGGCATCAGCAAACCAGTAAAAGTCACCACAGCGAAGTCAGCTCTCAGAATCAGCTTTCAGCCTGTCACTGTCATAAAAGACGTGTATTCGGCAGAAAAACGCTGGCATGATGGCCCTGACCAAAAGTAAACAAACTCCGCTGATGCATGTCGTCTACAATGACTCGTGAAATGCTGATGCCGCCCCTTGTCTCCCGTTTCCCCGCCTCCCAAGCGCCAGAATCCAATATAACGAGTAGGAAAAACAAGCCCCTAAAATGTAGAACCTCCTGCATGTGCACGAAGGCAAGAAAGCCCGCAAAGCCCCTCATGTAACGCCAGAATCTTCGTCCGAGTACCGCACGGGCTCTCGCGAAAATCATAATACATCAACCATCCCTCCGTTCGTCAGATGAGATAGCGCTTCACCACCCCCCTGCGTTCTCTTTTCTGCTTCCATACCCGTGTCTACTGCCACCGGGAGCGGCTTCTAGCCTTGGACTCCTACGCCAGCCACAAAAGCATCGGCTGGAAGTTGCGCCTATTGTATGTGTTAATAACAGGAGTAGCCTCTAATAGCTGTCGGTGTTGTATTTACCTTTCGTTCATTGAAGATGGCAAGGGCCTTGTCGAAGTTCCAGTTAACGGAGCCGTCCGACAGACATAGCTCCGCATAAGCCGGAGTCATGCCAGTCTGCTTGGCCAGCTCCGCTACCATAGCCGCGCGCTGCTGTTGTTCGTCGTTGACGGCAGCCGGGGCGGTCTCTGTGGCCCCGAAGAGGTTGGGGAGTGGCGTGTGCGGTCGTAGACACAGCATGTCGCTGACTACCCGTATCGGGTTTCCGCCCGGGAGCCCAGGTCCGAGAATGAATGTGCGGGAGAAGCTTCGCTTCCCCGTCTTGCCCGACGCTTGGTCGAGCTCTTCGAACTCCCCATGGATTGTGACGATCAGGCCGTCCACGCCGCGCTGGCTTTGGCCATTCGGATCGGCGAGACCAGGCAGGACGTGGCAGTCCATGATGTATTTGTTGACCTCTTGCTTCAGATCTGGGTGTTTGGTGGGCGGCAGGCCCTTCCAGAGATCGGAGATCGTGTTTGCGCCCTTGAATAGCCGCTGAATGCGCGCTGGGGCGTGAGTGATTTTGGTGAGATTCCGGGAGAACTTGAGGTAGGCCCCCCATGGAAGTGGAGCCGGCGAATTGGTGTCGCGAGGCCCGGCGTGGGCAGTGTCGACTGCGAGTGAGAAGTTACTCGACTGGTCGTAGTACTTCGCTACCAAAGACGCCCTATTGTTGTCGTAGTTGGTGAAGAAGTCGAGAAGGAAGTTCTCGCCGATGCCGTTAGCATCCCGGAAGTCTGGGCCGTTCTGCGGGAAGGCCTTGGGCAGGGTGGCGGCAACCGCCTGCGCAGCTTGCTCCGGCGTCCGGACCTGCTGACCGTTCAGATCCAGCAGGGTGGGAAACCATTCGAGGAGCGTGGCCTTGTACTCCGGTTGGGTGGTCTCGATGGGGTTGTTCACCATGTACAAGGCCTGGAGCTTGCGGAACCTGTTCTTCAGTGCTCGGAGCCCGTCGATGCTGGACAGGCTGTTGCTGCTGAGATCCAGATTATGGAGGTCAGGGAAAGTGTCGGCTAGCACTGAGACCTGGGTCAGGTTGTCGATGCTGTTGTTGGCCACGCTGATGCTCTGAATGGCTTCGCTCTTGTCCTTGCGAGTCTTGAAGAGGTCGTCACAGACCCGCATGAGGGCCCTAAACATCTTCTCGGCCCGCTGCGAGCTCTGAAGGAGGCCGGTCTCGCTGATAGCTGGGTCCGCATTGAGAGCATCTAGCTTCAGGAGTTTTGAATCACCAGCGTATCGATTGCTTAGTATCGATTGAAGATGTTCTTTCAGCATCTGTGCGTGAGGCGACGTCTCTGAGGCGCCGCCGTCCTCCTCTTTCAAGGAGATGGAGAGTGTTGCACCGGCGAAGTTGAACCCGTTTAGCTTGATGAGATCCTCTGCGTCGTCTTTTGAGGCTCCAACAAAGACGAGTTCGCCTTGGACGCGATGCTGGATTGTAGTTAGTATGGGAGGGGGTTAATGCAGAGGAGTAGGGTCGGACTGTGAGAGGCTCGAGCAGCCATGTTGGCGATCATTGTCGCTCGCGTTCTGGAATAGGTCGCAAAACGGCGAGTTTGGACCATTGGCATCGCTTTCGAACCTCCCCTGAAGCCTTCCGGCAGGAGGTACTTACCTGTTTTACCGCTATCGGCCGCGTCGAAGTTCGATGCGCCATGGTCGTGGCCTTTCGCTCGAGGAACTGGACAAGGTCCTTCACACCACCGCCTGGGTTGCTAGCAGCCTTGCTGTCTTTCAGGCCCTTCACGCTAAGCCATGCCAGGCCTGGTAGTGTCTTTTGGCCACGCTTCGGCATGGAGGCTCGGGAAGCCAGAGGGTTCCCGTTGAGGTGTCGCACGAGAGCTTCGGTTTGCTTTGCGGGGAGCCTGGGCGCGGCGGTTGACGATCGCGTGGACCTGGTGGGCTTTGTGTTGTTCGCGTCTCCAGCGGCCGGTCGCTTCGCGCGGCGGCCTTCGCCGTCCATGTCCATGTCACCGTCGACGTCCACCTTGGGGGCGTGCTTTCGTTTTTGGATGCCGCCGCGGTTGGGGGGTCGCGTGGTGGCGTTGTTCCGGGTGGCGCGGGTACCGCCGCCTCGAGGACCCCGGGGAGGCGCCATTATAACGGTGCCAGAGACGTCCTGGAAAGCTTCGGCTCGAGAGAGGACAGTGGTGTCTGTGGTTCTAGGTCAAGACGTTCGCGATCGAGTTTGCGAAGGAGGGTGCGTGCGAGAGTGACGATAAGGCGAAAGAGTAGAAGATGGCAGAGAGGGTGGAAATAAGCGGCTTTATGGCCCCAGTTCCTTTGCTTCCCCAGTTTGAACTGAAATGTCCTGTTAAGGGAAAGAAAGGGACTCGGAGCAGGGTAAGCGCATGGACGAATGCAAAGAGTTCCGACGTCACTGGTGCCTGCGACTCGGAACAAAAGCAATTATCCAGTTCGATGTTGACAGTTGGGTGACTAATCGATCCATGTGACATTTGAAACAGTCACGTGTTAGTACTGCCGCTCAAGCGCTTGGTGGTCTTCAAAAGGTTGTGGTAGGTTATGAGAATACAACAAAAGTAACACACAAGAAATAAAGAGATAGGGAAAGTAATGCAGACACTCACTCAAGGGTAGCTCAAAGAGAAACCTCTTTGTTCTATTCACAAATCCGGGTGCTGTTCATGCTGTGAATGATTTCACAGGGTACTGTTCTGTATGTCAAGCATCAGTTCACGTGACAAAGCGCCCGTTTCGTGTTTCCAGGCCGTCCGGCATCGTCGCTTCGCGTCCTCGCGTCTCAGTCGCGGCATTCCAGGACCGCCCTATCTATGCCAATTTATTAGATTTTCACCCCCCGAAGCCAACTTGAAACTTGGCTATCTTTGGTTGAGTGGAGACATCATGTGCTCAGCCGAAAACGATCGACCTTCCTGACCAGAGGCATTTTATTGCGCGACGTCAGAGAGCCGCCGCTATGGACGACTATTTCGACGATGACATCGATGATGATGAGCTTATGCAAGCCGCCGATGAGGCCCTCAATGTCGCCTCATCTACGCCGTCTATCCCGCAGCAGTATCAGAAACAACGGGAGAACGCCTCATTCACATCGGCCACTCACTCGTCCCAAGGTGGCCATGGTATCTCTCCGCCTGAGCCCGGACCACGCACTCTCCAGCGCGTAATCTCGATTCCGCGCCAGAATTCCTCGGGACAGCCTAGACAGGGGCAGAATCGCCGTCAGGCCACTCTTGACGGCAGCGCCATCCACGATGAGGAATTTGAGCTGTCGCTCCAACCCGGCCCGCGAGGGGTGTATAGGGGCGACAGCACTGAGGCCCCGACTCACCACGAGCTAGACCACGAAGCCCTTAAGACCTGGGTGTATCCCACAAACCTCGGCGCCATCCGAGAGTACCAGTACAGTATCGTCAGCAACAGTCTCTACAACAACACGTTGGTCGCCCTGCCCACTGGTCTCGGCAAAACCTTTATCGCGGCGACTGTCATGTTGAATTTTTATCGCTGGACGAAGTCTTCTCAGATCGTGTTCGTCGCGCCGACGAAGCCTCTGGTGTCGCAGCAGGTGGAGGCATGCTTCGATATTGTCGGAATACCTCGGTCGGACACCACGCTCCTCACGGGCGACATCTCGCCCGGACTACGAGCTGAAGAATGGGGCGAAAGGCGAGTTTTCTTTATGACTCCGCAGACGCTCCACAACGATCTCTGCAGTGGGTTTGCAGATCCAAAGAGAATCGCACTCCTCGTCGTCGACGAAGCCCATCGTGCCGTGGGAGAGTATGCCTACGCCAAGGTGATCAAGTTCATTCGACGCTTCTCGAAGAGCATCAGGGTCTTGGCCCTGACAGCGACTCCCGGGTCCAAGGTTGAGACGGTCCAGGAAGTCATCGACAACATGGGCATTTCCCACGTTGAGATTAGGACCGAGGAGTCAATGGACATCCGCCAGTACGTCCAGAGTAGGGAAATCGAGACGGAGGTCCTGGACCCCTCCGACGAGATCAACCAGATCAAGGATCTTTTTACCAGGGTGCTGCGCCCCTTAGTTGACAAGCTGTCAGGGCAAAACATCTATTGGGGTCGCGACGCCATGTCCCTCACAACGTATGGTCTTGTCAAGGCACAACGAGACTGGTTTCAGGGCCCCGGCCAGCATGCAAACCAAGGCGTCCAGCACATGTTAAGGGCCGTCTTCAGCGTGCTACAGAGTATCGCTCACTCGATAAAATTACTCAACTTCCACGGAATCAAGCCCTTTTTCGACAATATGGTCACTCTTAGGAGCGAGGTGGAAGCGAAGGGACAGAAGGGCTCTAAATACCGGCTGGGAATTGTCAAGGACAAGAACTTCGTTGAGATGATGGATACCATCGACAAGTGGTTGAAGACTCCGGACTTTGCAGGGCACCCTAAACTTACCATCCTCACCAACAGAATCCTCAATCACTTCATGGACCATCCGACTCAAAGCTCGTCCACTAGGGTCATCGTTTTCAGCGAATACAGAGACAGCGCGGAGGAGATCGTTCGTATCTTGAACCTGCATCGACCAATGATACGGGCAAGAGTGTTTGTGGGTCAAGCAGACTCGAAGCGGTCCGAAGGGATGAAGCAGGCACAACAGATCCAGACGATCGAGGACTTCAAGGCTGGAAAGTTCAACGTTCTTGTTGCTACCTCTATCGGTGAAGAAGGTCTGGATATCGGGCAGGTCGACCTTATTATATGCTATGACGCCTCATCGTCGCCAATTCGCATGTTGCAGCGCATGGGCCGGACTGGCCGAAAGCGGGCTGGGAGAATCATATTGCTACTCATGCGGGGCAAGGAAGAAGACAACTATGCCAAGTCCAAGGACTCGTATGCAGCCATGCAGAAGCTCATATGCGAGGGTAGCAGATTCGATTTTCGGCACGACATCTCCACGAGAATCGTCCCCAGGGGTGTGAAGCCGGTAGTCGACAAGAAGCACATCGAAATCCCTCTGGAGAACACGCAGGTTCAAGGTCTGCCAGAGCCGAAGAAAAGGAGGGCAACCAAGAAGAAGAAGCCGCCCAAGAAGTTCCATATGCCCGAGGGTGTTACCACAGGATTTATGAAGGCGTCGGAGCTTGGGAAGCCGGCGAAGAAGAAGCCACGGCAGAAGACCCCAGAACCACTGGAAACCGACGATATCATGGGCGTGCCGCCTCTCGAGTCCTTGGTCCTGACGGCGGCCCAGCATCGTGATTTTAAGAAGCACTATCAGATCGTCACCGGGGACCAGGCGAGTGTTGTGGTGGTCCGGATGGATGCCTTTCCGAAACTACAGAGGGAACTTCGGCCCACCGTGCGTGTGAAGCATGGCGAGCACACGAAGCGGACGGTGAGCATGCTAGCGAGGATAGCGGCTCTCGAACACAAGGACGTAGACTTCCCGCCGCTAGACCCGCCGGTGTATCCACGCCAGACAATACCGGAGCCCGTGGACACGGACGAGGAGACCCAGGCGAAACCGGATATCAGGAAACGGGGGCGTGTGTCAGAAGAAGAAGAGGAGGAGGAGGAAGAAGAACAAGAGCGTGCGAGTCGCCCGGGGAAGAGGAAACAGAAGAAGAGGGATAAGTTCGAACATGTCCCGTCCTATGGGGGCGACATATGCGAGTCGGACGAGGAGATCCCAGAGGATGAGAACGATGACGGGGAGGACCTGCAGGACTTTATCGTTTCCGATGCGTTGGAGAGCTCGCAGGTTCAGCCATCCCCGGCGCCGAGAAGGAAAGGTGTAGCTGCGGATCCGTCGTTGGATAGCGACGAGGAGATGCCGTCTCTGAGCCAGCTTCTGGAACCACCGCCGAAGCCGGTCCAGCGCAAGCAGGCGTGGGTGGTTGATTCGGATGAAGATCTGGATGTGCCTAGCGATGGGGGCGAGAAGCAGGTTCGGCTTACGCAGAGGGGGAGGAGGGTGATCGAGGATAGCGACGAGGATGAATGATGAGGTCACGGATTTCTTTCACGGGGACATGTGGTACCATAACAAAGAGCGGAGGCAGCCAGCTAGGAGTTCCAGGAGTTGAAGATCAATAGCTGTACATATATTTATTAGATCATCTCTACGAGATCCACTACTCTACCATCCCCAATATCCGCCGTCCCTTCCAAACAGTAGAAAACCTATTCGAGTCAGCTTCGGTCCAGTCGAAACACGCGGAACAGATCCGAACGAAGTGTGAAGCCTCAGAAAACCAGTTGAAAGCACCACACCCCACCCGCCTGTCCCCCGCCCGGTCCAGCACAGCATATGACGATACAGGCCTTCCGACGCGAGCAGGGCGGACGGCGGGAAGGGCCCAAAGGCCCTTCGGGATGAGTCGGCGTCCCGGGGGAAAGTCTCAGACGGCTCTTCCTATACCTTATGGTTGTTGATCTCATCGTAGGCACACGTGGGGGAGAAATTCGAGTAAAAGGAAAAGCTGGGACATACCGTTTGGAGAGGAGATGGGACGATGGGGGATGAGGGTTGGAGCGTGAGGTTGGGGAAGAGAATGAAATATGGGCTGAGCTGGGCGGAAGAAATATCTGCTTGGAAAACAAGGTGTGGGTCCAATGTGCTGTCTCGTGCTCGAAAGGGGACGGGTCTTGGCAGCTGGGAACAGAGGGCAAAAGCTGGCCCCTAAAAGGCGGGTACCTGCGCTAATCACCCCGCTAAGTGCCCCGCGAGGAAGCGTCAAGTGGGAGCTCACCTCAACCTCGCGAAACGCGCAATTGAAGCCCGACGACGTCACTGCGCCCCAGCATCTCATCCGAGCAATCTCATCCGTACTCTCATAAACCACCGCCCTCATACAACCCGCCATAGAGACAGTGTCCTGGACACGAACATGAGCGACCTCCAAAAGGCGTGGGCGAAAGCGAAGCTCTCGTCGCTAGAGCCCTTCGAAGAGGCCGCCGAGGAAGGAGGAGAGGAGGAATTTCCGGCACAGGTGGACGATGACTCGGGCTCGGCGAGCTCGGCGAGCTCGACGGGGACGGTGGTGCCCAGCTTCGGGCAGGGGCTGTTTGCGAGGCCAAAGGCGTAGGTGTCCCACCTCCTACCATGGTGCCGGATGAGAGGGAAGGGCGAAGGCGAGGGTGAGGGCGTATATATGACGAGTCTCTCAGACATCACCATCTGTGGCTCATCCTACTAGGCCCGCGGCAAGACCTGGGCGACACCGGATGCATCCCGGGCCGGCATCCCCATGCCTCCCTAGCAAGGCCTGCTCCACGCATTCCAACGAACCTCATCCCGTCCCAGCACACGCTAACACCCTCAGATCAAACCGCACCAAGGCCCTCGAGCAGATCCCCTGGACAACCTACTTCGAGCGCGACCTGCACCTCAAGTCCCCCACCACCCCCGTAACCCACCACGCCTACCTCAACTCCCCCGCGCCGCCCACCTCCAAGTCCCCGCTCTTCGTCTTCCACCACGGCGCCGGCTCCTCCGGCCTCTCCTTCGCGCTCCTCTCCGCCGAGATCCGCAAGCTGCTCCCCAACGCGGGCATGCTGTCCGTCGACGCGCGCGGCCACGGCTCCACCACGGACGGCTCGGGCCAGGAGCTGGACCTCAGCCTCGGGACGCTGACCGACGACCTGCTCTTCGTGGTGCGGCGGACCAAGGAGGTGATGCAGTGGGACGAGATGCCGCCCGTCGTGCTGGTCGGCCACTCGCTGGGCGGGGCCGTGGTCACGACCCTCGCGAAGAGGGGCGACCTCGGCGCCTCCGTGCTGGGCTTCGCCGTCCTCGACGTCGTGGAGGGGTCCGCCATGGACGCGCTGCAGAGCATGATCACCTACCTGTCCACCCGGCCCTCGGGCTTCGGGTCCCTGGAGTCTGGCATCGACTGGCACCTGCGGAGCCGCACCCTGCGGAACACCACGTCGGCGCGGACGTCGGTGCCGGCGCTGCTCGAGAAGGAGGGCGCCGGCCCCAGGCCGTGGCGGTGGAAGACCGACCTAGCTGCCACGCAGCGGTTCTGGGAGGGGTGGTTCGTGGGGCTGAGCAAGAAATTCTTGGAGGCAAGGGGCGGGAAGCTGCTGCTCTTGGCAGGGACGGACCGGCTGGATACCGAGCTTACCATTGGGCAGATGCAGGGTGAGTCCAGGCCTTTCTCATATACCCTTCATATCCCCCCAGGAGTCCCCATTTATCTCTGCCCATAATGCAGCGCCCACGACTGACCATGCGCAGGCAAGTACGCGTTGCAGGTCTTCCCGGAGGCAGGTCACTTCATCCACGAGGACCTGCCCGACAAGACGGCCATGCTGCTCGTCGACTTCTACCGCCGGAACGATAGGAGCGCGCTGGTGCTGCCGCCCAAGGTGTCGGAGCTGCTGAAGCAGGGGAAGAAGGTGTAGGCTCCAGGCCTACCCCGACAAGTCTTGTGTATGCTGGTCATCTACGACTCTGGTTTTACGTTCGATTCTCGCGTCGACGGATAGAGGGTGGTCTGACGGGGGTTAAGCTGGTGTGCTGCCAGTACCCATCTAGGCGTTCCGGCGTTGCTTGCTCTTGGGCGTACGTTAGAATAGACATGATCGCATTGCACGACTATATGCTCTGATGCGCCATATGTACCAGCGGTGTACAACCCAAATGCACCATATACACGACATGGCACCCAAGAAAGCCCACGTAAAACATGAATATAGCCAACAAGGCCCGAACTCCCAACTCCCTATATCCACGGCCATCCACATGCTCACTACACCTCGTCTCACCCCTGCTTCCCCCCCTGCACGCCCATCAGCTGCACCATATCCCTCATCCGGTAATCTAGAAGCGGCGTCCTCCAGTCGTCCTTCACAAGCCCGTACGTCTCCACGGTGTTCCCCGCGGGCTTCCGTGGGTTGATGGCCCAGTACCCAAAGTCGGCGTCTACCTTGTCCAGGTACCGCATGAGGTTCCGCCAGTAGTTCGCGTCGCCGAGGCTCGCGCGCGAGGGCGCGCCGAACTCGCCCACCCACACGGGCGCCACGTTCCCCTCCAGCAGGTACCCCCATTTCTCGCGCATGGCGCGCTCGAAGGAGGCGTACGGGCGGCGCGAGTAGCGGCCGCCGCGGTCGCCCCAGCCGGACCAGGCGTAGACGTGGCTCGAGTAGACGAGCTTGTGGGGGACGGGAAGCTCGACGGGGCGGTAGGCGGCGCCGCGGAGGTCGTTGCCGGACTCGGTGCCGCCGACGATGATGAGCCAGTCCCGGTTCATGGCCTGCAGGCGACGGCCGCACAGCTCGGCGGCGGGTGCCCAGCGCGACCAGGGCATCGTGCCCCACATGCCGCGCACCTCGTTGCGGAGGTCGGCGCCGATAACGCCGGGGTCGTCGAGGACGCGGCGCATGATGGTCTCCCAGTGGGACACCCAATCGTCCTCGGTCTGCGAGACGCGGCAGAGACCGCCAAGGTGATCATTCTGCCAGCCGGCGTCACAAGGGTCTGCGCCGCAGCACCAGGCCGCGGTCGTGATGTGGTTGTTCACGATGACGGCGACGCCCTCGGCGGTCAAGGCACGGCAGACGGCCTCAAAGACATCTAGCGCGGAGCTCCCCACCAGGTCCGGGTTCGCAGACAGCAGGTCGGCGGGCACGGGCGGGTCCTTCATCACCATCTCATCGGAGTAGGGCAGGCGCACCGAGTTGAAGCCCAGACGGCGGATGGTGCGCGCAATCTCGGAGCGGTGGCGCACGTCCAGCCCCGACGGGATGAAGAGGATGTCGCTGGCGCCATACCAGTTCACGGAGGCGAGCTTGAAGCGGCGGCCCGTGGCGTCGACGACATCGCGGCCTCGGGTACGGAGCGGGAGGGTATAGGACGGGAAGAAGTCGGCCGGGTTGGGCTCTGGGAGCGGCTTCTTGGCGAAAGCAAGCGCGGAGGGTTCCGGCGGGGCGATGGCGGAGAGTGCCTTTTCGGAGCGGTGGAAGTTGTAGACGAGGACAGCCGCGACGGCGACCAGGATGAGGGAGAGGATGAGGAGGAGCATGGTGAGGGAAGGGAGGGGATGGGCGGGCGAGAGAGAGGGATTCCTTTGTCGGTTATGCCGTATATGATATTTGCTTCTGATGGGTGAGACAGACTGACGCCATCTCCGCGATGAAACACGAGACAGCAGAAGAAAGGGAAGAAAAGGGAAGAATGTGCGCAGATGGCACAGTGACGATGATGGCGAAAAGAAAGACGGAAACAGGGATCAGAGACGCCAACCAAGAATAGCGTGGCTCAGCCTGGCCTGTCCCATCCTTCCGAGGATTTAAAGCGGATCGGCCAACGTTCAATTGAGTTGCGCCCTCCGCTGGGCCCCGGACTTCCAGGTTCTGAATCAAGGATGGCCCCAAAAGCTTCGTGGGCCTGCGTCCGGGGGGAAAAGACCCGCCGAGCTACGTAATAATCCCTCCCTTGATGTCCAATCCCCGCAGAGGTTCTCCGGGCGCCAGCTGTTGGTGCCATCAGCCCTATTCTCGGCGTCGCTGGGAGATGCGAGTACCGTCAATTGCACAGCAGGTACTTGCATCCATGCCCACAATGTAATACATACTCGGTACGAAGTATGCGTGTGCAACGACCCCTCCTCGCCTCTCCTTCCGAGTTTGGAGCGCAACGAGGCACTTTGCAGGCGTCGTGGGAAGGCGCAACCAATGCAGGTGCGTCCCTGGGGCACGCGCCCGCCTCCTTCTCGGCCGTACTTGTACTTGTACTTAGTCGAAGCTGCAAACGATGCTGTCGCAGTCGTCGATCGTGGGCAGTGAATCTTACAAAACATACAACATAAGACCATCGCTCGCCCGTCCCGAGTCTCCAATGGATTGGGTATTCGTAGCTACATTATACATGAGACTAGTCACAGGGCCTCCCAGCCCCAGCCGCCAAAACGCCCAGAACCCGCTCTCGCGCGCTCGCCGAAACTATATACGAAGAAACACCTAGAAACCCGTCACCACTCTCCCCATCGTCAAGAATCACCATGCGTGTCGTCTCGACACGCGTCTTCCCGCTATCGGAGATGTCCCTTCTCTCGCCCCGGCGTGTTGCGTCCGCATCAGATGTGACGGATCGCCTATCCGTGGCGCCGCGCTTTTACTCGTGGTAAAGCTGCTTGCTGCCTCCGGGGCGCCGGTTCGTGTCGGGCATCTTATAGAGGCGATCGCCTCGGTGCGCTTTGGGAAAGGCGTGCCTCGGGCGGTATGCCATTTGGATGTCCTTGCTGTATTCCTTTTCGCTTTGGTTCGCCCTCTTCCCGTCCCCGATCTCCTCACATCCTGTTCATCCCGAGGGGGTTCATCTTCTCATAGTCCCTTCTCTCTTCCTCCTCTTCTGTGTAGTACCTCGGGTGGTACATGGGCCTGGCGTACGACTCTGACGGATCCCACCCAGTCGGGCTCGTCGGTGGCCGAGGGCTTGAGAACGACCGCACCGGTGGCTGGTACCGCGCCGTCTTCCCGAAGTGGTCGGGAGTCTTTAGCCCGCTCGAAGGGGATAGTTGGACTGGAGGAAGAGACGTTACCATCTCGCTCTGGTCTTTGGAAAGCATCTCATACGCACTGTGGTCACTCTTGACGTCGTACCGCGCGTCGACGGACACGAACTCGCGGTTCTTCTTCGGCGAGAGGGATCGTGCAAGGTCTACCCAGCCCGTCACCATGGACCAGCGGCCCAGGAGGAAGAGCAGGAAAATCCCATTGATCTGGAACGTGTTAGCAAGGGCAATGGTCCGGCCAAGGTTTGCTGCGCGAGCTTACCGCCAGTAGGAGAAGCACCGCGATGACAGTGCCCTCGTTGACCACCAGGCTCCCGGCCTCGTTCAGGCACCCCTCCTTGCCCCGGCCCGCCGCAATCTCTTTGGCCAGGCAAGTAACCCAGTCCCTGCTCACTTCGGGCTTGTTCTTTACGTCCTCGACCGTGTTGTCCAGGAAGACGAACACAACAGAAAAGAAAATGACGTCGGCGATGATGATGAGCACGATGGCAATGCCCCTCCACTGCAGCGCGATGACTCTCCTCACCCGTTTGTACGCCTGCCGCGGCGTCATGGTCCGGAGGCTGTTCGTGTAGTCTGGCAAGCCAGTGGAGCCCTCGGTCGTCGTGCTGCTGTCCGCCAGAGACGCGAGGTACACCTTGATGCAGTAGCCCAGAGTCGCGAACTGAATCAGCACCGTCAGGCCGGCGAAGAGCAGGATGGGGATCCAAAAGTCCGCCAGGCTGTTCTTGTGGTTGATGTGGCACGTCGCGCCGAAGCGGAACGAGACACCGCTGAAAACCAGCGCCAGCGTGACCACCACAAACGGCACGAGCCAGCCGGACACGTGCGAGAAGATCATAAAGGTCCGCCCGACGTTCTGCTGCCAGCAGATCTGGAGGTGCAGTGAGACGGACCTCAGGAAGACCCACATGACGCCCGCGAAGCCGCCGAACAGGAGCGCCGTGGCCGACGCCGCGCAGACGGTGCTAGATTCCATGCCGTGGGGTGTGATCTCGTTGATGCACTGGTCCGGCTGCGCTGCCAGCGGAATGATAAAGCCGAGCTGTGTAGCCGCGTTAGCATCGGCCGTTACGAGGCCTGGTCGCGGAGAGAGAGTAAAAGAGAACTTACGTGCATGAAGACCACGGCGCACACGATCGAGATGCTGAGATAGTGGCGGCCGGTCTTCTCAACGGGAAGAAAGGCGTATGAGAGTAGGAGGAACCCGAGGGCAATGAGTCCAACGACGCTCACCCAACTCGCAACGTCAGAGCTCGTGTTGAAATAGTCGGCATACACCCAGTCGGTGATGGGACACGGTAGGCAGCATGTAAAACCCTCGGCCAGCTCTTGGCATAGCCGCCCCTCCGTAGCTATGGTTCTGTTAGTCTCTCACTCGAGAATAAAAGACGGCTGCTCGGGGCGGTCCGTTACTTACCGCCCTCATCCGAGAACTTGGAGGGGTCGAAGAAGGGTGCGATGCAAAGGCCCCGCAGGGCCTTTGTCGCGTCGTCATCTCCTGACATAGTGTTGGTAGTGGGTGTAAGTGTGGTAGCAGCAAATGCCTATCACTGGCGGCCGTTCGGGATCCGGCAAGCCGACTCGATATAATCTCACGGGGCGGTCGGCTCAACGGCAACGCGGATTCGACTCCGGCGCAATTCCCACTCAGATTCCCCTCCGAGGCCTTCTATAGACTCTCTCAGCCGCCGGAGTAACGCGGATTCGATCGGATTCGAGGTAAAGTCCGTCGGGTGACAGTGCGCGTGCTCGGCCAATCGATCCCCGAGGAGTCGTTCGTGTAACGATTCTGTAGTGGCGGTTTCCAAGTCGGCACTCCGGTCCAAGTCGCAGACTCCGGTTGTCAAGGAAGACAGGTAAGAACCGGCAGCAGGAGGAAGAAGCCTGGTATAAGCGGGGTTGCAAGACAGTCGGTCGTTCAAGTGTATCCAGGCGGCGCGAAGAGTATCGAATATGGCGAATGGCTATATTAGTCGTAGGATGAGCCAGTCCGCATAGCGATGGGGGATGACGGTTCTGTCTAGGACACGAGGCCACCGGTGCGCGCAAGGATGAGAGTCAAGGACGGAGACTGGATGGCGACTCCGCAAGCCCAGGCAACTCCTTTGTGCTAGACAATATTAGGAGAACAGCAAGAAAAGAGGGAACGCGTATGACGGAGAGCGAAGGTATTTTACATGGCACAAATAGGCAGAGGGGAGGAAAGAAGAAGTACGTCTGTCGTTCCTCCGGCAGGGACAAGGGCCCAATCTTATTCCTCGACGACGACGCACCGCCAAGATGAGCAAGCCTCCCTCTTCCCCGGAATCGCCTCCTCTGTCCTCCCCAATCCGTCCAAAGTCGGAAGGGGGGGTGCGGGAACGGAACCAATGGGCACAGCGTACCAGTGGGTCGGCACTCTCACGCCTCGAATTTTTCCATGCCCTCA
Organism: Sordariomycetes sp. S4602; assembly: GCA_023628835.1. Classification (NCBI taxonomy): domain Eukaryota; kingdom Fungi; phylum Ascomycota; class Sordariomycetes; species Sordariomycetes sp. S4602. Next base: position 263,574 of record JAMAJV010000012.1, read on the forward strand.
CCATGAACTGTCGCTTGGACAATGCGCAGCCTCGACGGGGCCAGCATCCGCTCACGGAGGGGGGCGATCTGGTCTGCACGTCTCATTGGAGTCATCGTCGCGTTAGCCGGACGCCCTCGGCGGGGCACGCTCTGGGCACTATGGGTGGGTCCATACCCCTGTCCGCACACCAGACCGGCGTTCGATTTGTCTGTGGTGGTGGCGTGGGGCGATGGGAGGGCGTGCGGGGCTTCTTCCCGGTCAGGAAGGAAACCAGGGGCGTGTCGTTGGACCCCTGTCCGAGGGTGATCCGAGGGTGATCGGGGGGGCAGCGACTCTCATTTTGTTGTGGTGCTTTTCATGGATGAATATGCTGGGACCCTGGTCCTGGCAAGCTCGAAGGCCGGGGGGGACGAATTGATACGCCTGGTGTATTGGTTCTTCCTCGCCTCTCATGCGCCAGCCGTACGGAAGGGTTTCAAGGGCTTCATGGCCATCCTGCCTCGTCGTCGTGGTTTTAGACTCGCAAGAAAGGGGGCCACGGTGACGCCTTTTTGGGACCCGGTTGGCCAAGCTGTGTCGTACTGAGCAGCCAGCCATGCTGTCTGACAGCAGTGCCCACGAGGTGTCCCTGGGGTCCAAGGGTTAGAAAAGAGCCCAGGCCTGAAGACGTTCCCATGCTGGTTGAGTCGGCGGGCACGGTGGCCGCATACGCAGAGACGGAGTATCCATCAGTACGTGAGGCCGCCAGAGAGAATGGCAGACCCGGTGCTACAAGCTCCGGATGCCCACCAGCATCCCGAACTCTTGCGCGGACACAGTCCTGCCGTCAATCAGGACCGCGGTTCTACGTGATCGTTCCGTGACACTCTGTGTTCCGTTGCATTCCTCGATGGACCGCTTGTCACCGCCGAGAATAACATCCGTTGCGTCGGCCGTACCCCCGGCCATACTACACGGACCAAGGCCCCGACCCAAACTTTTGCGTTCTGTGTAACGGTGAATCAACCGGCGGACAGGAAAAGACATCGGGTATGACATGCCGTGGATAACTGGCTCGTACCAACACCAACGCAAGACCGGACGAGACGACCCAGGTTCAGCGGGATGATACCACCTGTACCAAATTCCTGTCCGGGGGATTAATGGTGCCGCCTCATGCGAGGACGGCACAGGATATTCGTGCGACGCAAAAACGGCTTTGAGGCGCTCACCTTGGTTGCCGTCCCCAATCCTGCAGCTCTGCTTGGACCGGCACTGGCCGCGTGGCTCAGCGTTGTGGATCTGTAGATTCAGCTTTGCGCACAGCCCTGAGAACCTCCTGGTCATTCAGCGACGATGTACTCCGACGTCCCATAGCTCATCTCGGTTATAATGATACCACATACTACTCGAGTGCTCGCTCTCTTGTACGCTTTGGTTAATACGACCGTTCCACACCATGACATCCCGTTTCCCGCTCCTGTTCCGCCTGTCAAGCTGGGCGCACAGGGCCTGCGCACACCCAGGGGGAAGACACCCAGTGACATCCCCAATCGTTCGGGGTGTGTCACAACGGGGGGCGGCAGGGAGAAGCAGAGAGAAGCGGTAGGGCTGGCAACGTCTCAAGACACCTCCTATCACGGTGGCGGGCGGCAGCGTCCTGATTGCGATCCAGCTATGCTCAATCCCGCCCGCCTCTGACTTACACCAATCGATGCTCCGAAGAGCGAGGTTCAGGCAATTACCGACGAGTAGGTGTATAGGTACGGGTGTCCACACCACCACCCCCCTCTCTTAAGGCCGTAATCCACACAGTCCCCTCGAGCCTGGCCTCCATCGGGTGGAGCCTATCTCCAAAGTAAGCACTTGCAGCATCCAGACTTGCCTCCCCAGGCACTAGCCAGGTACGCGGTCTCACCCTCCCCCTCTTGGCCGGAGCCTGCAGGACAAACTCTTGAGTTTTCTTGTCAGTCCCTCGCGAACGGGTCGACAGCGGCTGGCGACATTCTGGATATCCGGAGAAGTTTCCAACTCCATATCTCGACCCCTTCCCCCTGTGAAGTTAGTTAGCGCGCGTCGGCAATCGCAGCGACGATTCCATGGACCCCGGTTGCGAATCCTTCCGCCCATCGTCGGCCAGCGCCGGCCGGCATTGATGAACGCCACATCTCCCGCCCAACGGGGAAGTTCACATCCTTGTCCTTCGGCAAGCCGAGGCACAAGCCATGGACGGATTCCTTCGTCGGGCGTTGAGCTCGTCAATCGTGACGAAAGAGGCGCCAATCCCTGCTCCTTCATTTTTCCTATTCGCGGTTTCCGAGGTTTGGGCTTTCTCGCGAGCAAAAGCACAACTTGCCTCGGACGGGTGAGGTCTCCTTCGGACGCTCTCGTTGTGCGAACCAGGGTAGGACGGAACTCGACAAGCGAGGAGCCCACTGTGATTTGTGGTCCCCCTTCGACGTTCTCGCCAAGCCCCAACCCCTGTGTCCATCGCAAATGCCCCTGTTCCTCACCCCTCCCCTGCCGCCCTACAGCAGCCTCTCAGAAGCCGGAGGCCGATCCCAAGGCGGTGACTGGCCTGTCGGTCCGCCGTCCTTTGCCCACTCACATTGAACGGTCGGCACGCTCCTCGTCAAAAGGATCATCGTCGCTCGCTCACATGATGCCCTCCAGTGATGGTCACCGGAAGACAATAGCGCCTGTCGTATTGAGATGAGCCGTCTTGGCTCCAAGAGGCCAAAAGTCTAAAAATTGGCAATGGCGCCTATCGTGCCCATCCCACGTAGTTGGCGGCGGAAAGGTTTGCGGATTTACGGGCTCACCCCGCAGAGATCGTCGCATCAATGGCGAGAGAGTTTCGCTATCACAGCCAAGACTTGCTCACCCCCTCAGTGGGTATTATCCCACTCCGTAGCGCGGGAGAGAATTCGAACAGGCCTCATTTGGCGGGCCTGCGCATTGACGCGTTCGCCGCTCATTACTCGTCGTGGATAATTCGCTGATCTCTGCTGGACCGACGCGAGTAAACCATGGTCTTTTGCAAGAGATGTTACAAACATTCTTATTGGAGACAGTAGGGCTGTGCTCTGCGCGGGATTGGGATCGCCCGAGCCGGGCGGCATCTCGACCGCATTGTCCGAGGAATTGGGTTGTTGCGACCGGCCGGGGCATGAGACGGAGACACTGGCCGGATCCGGTGGACCTGCCCAGTAATTGGTCCTGCGGTGGAGTTCAACAATCGACTCTGCGCTTTCGACGTCTGGACTGCGAATTGCGAAATTGTCCTTTCGCCGGCATCTTGCGTCGTAATTATTTCAGCGTAATTCCTGCCGTGGCCACAGAAGCGCTGCGTCGATTCGATATACAAGTACGAGTACGAGGTACCTATGTTGTTCCTGATAATGGGCGGCACGACGGACCTCAGGCCTCACATATGGCAGGAACAGGAAGGAGCACCAGAGCAGGAATCAAACAGCCAGTTGAGTGCTGCTATCGCGGAGTTGCCAGGGCTTGTGCCTGCCCCGCCGGGTAGGTGGGGGGCCATTCCGGCCGGGGCGGGAAGCCACGACCATGTATATGCCCGCCACGAGGCAATCGCTTCCATGGGCAGGGCAGGACAGACCCTCGCCCAGTAATTACAAGCCCCATCAGTCTCACGTCAGGGCAAAGAGCGCGAAAGACCACACATCAGCTTTCCGCATCTTGGCGGCATTACTACCGACTCCAAACGTACTACGTAGTACGCGAGGGCTGCGTATCCACCGCCCAGCCAAGCCTGGCATACGAGAGGCTTGTGCCGAGAAAGTGGGCCTATCTCACGCCCGACCCACATGGTGGTTTTAACCAGGCTAGCGGGAGAACCAGGCCGACGCGATTCTGGCTGTCTCAACAAATCCACGTGTCGGCCGGGCGGGGTCGCAGAATCAACTCGGCGCCGGACGGAAATGCCCCGGCCATATTCTCGACAAGCGTGAAAGCATATCCCCGCACTCGGGGCGCCGGCTCCCAGGCTCACCTGACGCAAGAGGCACTTGCCTTGCTCCTGCTCCACAAGTGTCGATTACTGGTGTGGCTCGAGGCCCCTCTTTGCCTGCTACTGCTACTGCCTCGCTTCCGCCGCGCGCAGTGCACATAGAGGCGTCTCCCAGGAGGCTGCCGTCACATCCAGTCAGCGAAAAGCGATGGCCTTCCTGGCCTCGCAGCACGGCGTCCACACCGATGTTCCTCGCCGAATGGAGCAGGGGGGCTTCTTCTCGTGTTGCACTCCCCCTGCAGGGCCCAAGCGCAGATATCGCTGATGTTCCCCTGGCTAACCATATCCGGTCTGGCTTCCGACTGTGGTCTGTGTTTCGAAGTACCTTCCGTTGCCTCAGTGCAACCCAGTCCCCACGGTTTACGAGCAACTCGGCCCTTTCCCAAGTATGGACCAGCTTCGCAGGTTGACACAACCATTTCGGGCATGGAGTATTATGGAGTGAGAGTTTCTCTCGGAATGTCCCGCCCCACCGCCAATGTTTTAGCTTAACAAAACTTGTTTATTTCGGGAAAGGCATCGGCCAATTCTTGACGCCTTTGGAAGTTCGCTCCGGTGCGCTGTTCAAGGGTTGAGATGGGGGCGGAAGTGAGCGGACGCGGCTTGGTCTGTTTGTCCTGGAACGTGCGTCAAACCTTGCGCTGGTTCACCCCAGCCTTCTAGAAGGGCCGCCACGAGCGGACGTTGGACCCTGGACCCGGTTTCGGAGCCGAACCATCACCAGCCGGAAACGCGACGCCAATGGGACCATGGCCTCACTCTTAGCCTGACGGCACGCTTGATCCTTTAACAGACTGCGTTTGTCAGACGTTTGGACGCGAAGCACCACGCGGAACCAAATCTAACAACCCCCCACGCGGCCACACGACCACACGGGTCCCAAGAAGCGAGGTCGGCACTATGCGGTCAAAAGGGGGCTGATCCGCATCGCGGCAGATCTGTGCATTGGCATGGAAGGTTTGGGAAGCTGACAGCATTGTTCTTCGAAATTGGCCCGAGCCAGAGACACGGGTTCCGGAAGAACACAGCCCTTTCCGGGCCGGGCGCCAGGTCTGGCCTGGTTTCCGCGGCTTGCCAATGTCGCAGACCCACTCGTTGGTTCTTCCCTCACGGGTTACCCCTGAAAATTGATTGGAGCGGGAAGCAATATCGTCCTACACGTATATTGGTCCATTATACTCGGTATAGGGCCACTCGGCATCTTGTTGCCTCTCCGCAGTTGATTTGAACAGGACCCTCGGTACCGACAGACTTCCTATGTAAAGCGTGTGCCATCGATGGTTCATCCGAGGACCCGGGGGTGACGGGTCTGGCGCAGCGGAAAGGAAGGCGCTTGCTGCAGTGAACGGACGCGGAAACCAGAGATTCGCGCAGAGGATTCGGCACCAACGGAGAATAAAATCCTTCTCAGACGCGGCCGCAGGAAGTCTCAGTTGTTCCAAAAGAGGTGAATTGTGTGTGTTCCTGGGGTTCCGCTAGATGGCCGGCGGCCTGGGCGTCCTCGGCCCGAAGGAGGTTGTATCGAGGTCGAAGGATCGATCTGCGAGGCAGAGGAAACGATGGTCGAGGGGCCGATCAGGCCCATGGCGATCAGACTGCTTGGGAATGCATCGTCATTCCGGGTAAAGATCCTGGATAGCTAATACCGGGTTCGACCCAAGCCACGCGCGGGAGCCGGCGTTTGACATCTCGGTTACCACGCGAGGCTTGAGCCGTGAAGAACCCACGACGCAGACTCATTTGTGTACGTCTTGGGTGTTTGGAGGCACTGGTCTGCGTCCGCCCGGCACGCACGCCAACGCCCTACACGAAAGAATCGACGTCTATGAAGTCCCTGTCCCCAGGGGGCACCCGACGCAAGGCCCTCACTCGCCCAAACACCGGAAGCGAGCGTTTCGTATCCGATTCGTTTTCAATGTGTTATTGCGACTGCGCCGAGACGCACCTCTGAGCAAGCCGCAGTGGGCATCGGTACCGAGTAATATGTCGTGCCATCGAACAGCACGCTGTCGCGTGGCCCGAGTCATCTTGTCTTGTCCCCTGATACGGGCCAGGGAGCGAGGCTGCGGGAGGCTTATCTGGCTCGAACGGGATATTACCGTCTAGGGGTTCCCTTTGGGCGCGACGACACCGTTGCAGCAAGTCTCCACTATTGTGAGGCTTCCTCTTCGGTCCACCCCTCTTACTGATGCTTTGAAAGCACAGTAGCATACAAGACGCCTCGGTACCAAATGTTCTTTCGTTCTACTCGGCCCAAGGCCCTTCGACGCGTCTGCACATTGTTTGGTTCGGGTCTGGGAAAGTCGGTTGAAGAGACAACTGATTAGCAGGGTTTGTCGTCCAGGCCTCAACGGTGCGCTGTGTCGCCGTCGATCACGGAGATTTTGTTTCTCTGTCGTCAGGAGTTTCGGCGAAAGAAAAGGGAGCTGCATCAGACCGAACACGGCGGCCCTGCAACATGGCTCCTGCCTCTCGAGGCGTTTCGGCCCTTTGGTCTTCCGCTGTTTCTTCCAAAGAACAGTCTCCTCCCCGCATGCCGAGCTCCTGCGCGTAACCCCTGTTACCCACCATGTTGGGGGAGAAAATTGTGAAGCGGCGGGATCCCCGTTCGAGACCAACCGTTCCCGGGGCACCTTACGCCTTTGGGAAATCAGCGCCGGGGTATGGTGCGACGTTCGAGGGCTTCTCGATTGGTGGTGTCGTATTGATTCTTAGCCTGGGCTTGGCTTTGGAGCTTCGAGGGACTGAGAATGAACTGGAATGCGACCGTCGTACCGTTTCCACGATGATACCGTGTGGCGGGACCCCTCGGGCCATGTCCCTCGTTTGAGGCGGGAAGAATCCCCGGTGGACCCGACATGCGCTTGCCAAGGGCCCGCCCCGCGAGACGCTATTGTTCAAGCTCGCACGAGAGAGGAAGAGAGCGGGTCCGAGGGGCTGGGTCGTGGTGCGGCGTAAGAGTCCGTGTTAGGACGTCCGTGCTGGCGACGTGAGAACCCGCAGCACTCCGCTGGCCGGCGCCTTCTCGGCAGCAGTCCGGGACGAAATCCAACGACCGGGCCGGTCGAGGACTCAGCGCAATCTCGTCGCCGTGCGGACCCGGAGGGCTCTCTCGCAGATCCCTTCCTTACCTCGTAACATCCCGGCGAAGGACGAGCAAGCATGACCCCGACCTGTCAGTCCAATCCCAATGCCGAGGTCTCTCGTCTCCCCGCACTAACAGAATCCTTCCCGGGACGCCAACTCCGCTCCCAACACACCGGCACTCTCGCTCCGAGTATGCACGAGCACGTCCGAGCCTTTCCTTTTCCTGTGCAGATCGCCATCAATCATGCCCCGACGAGGTACGTTGTATGTCCTTCACCAGCGTCGCCAAGGGCATTGTTTTTGCGACAATCATTGCTCTTCCGACGATTCTCGTGAATCCCTGCTCTTATGCGCATGGCGATGCACACTCCCCACCACCTGTCCCCAAACTAACGCCATGAAGGTGATCATCCCGGAAGAGCACAACGGCCGATGTGTCCTCGTAGGGGTTTTCGAAGGATGTGCAATACCACCTTCTCCGGATTCACAAGGGCGCATATCAAGCACGCTAGGGCGGAACCCATGCGTATCCCCGCAGAGGACGGCCGCAAATGGCTTGCGAGGGCTGCTCTATGTAAGGGTGGGAGGCCCTTTTCCCTCGGCCTCAGCCGCGGGCCATGTGAGTGGGCCCTGATGGCCGGCATGTGAAATCCACGCTCCGTTTCTGGTTTTTGAGCCGCTCAGGGCTCAGGACTCACTATCTTTGCCGTGACGACCTCAACGTGAGGTTCTATTCTTGCACAGCATACAATGGAATGCTTCCGCGTCGCCCCCAGGTTTCATCCCGGGCCTTAACCCGCAGCGTCGCTGTATATATCATAACCCCGGGTCCATCGCGGTGGAGCCTGACAGCGGGCAAGGAAAATCCGGGGGCGGGTCCCCGTGCCACCTCGGCCGGAGAAGGTCTCACATGGGAATGCGCCCGATCCGGGGTCCGGGGAGTGTTGCTGTGCGAGGGGAGGGGAGGGGATCAACAGGATTCTAGTGGCGGCGGGAGAGGGGGATGCATTGGGTTGCAGGGGACTATGCGTTCTTGCGAGGACTCTTTGTTGGGGGCGTGTGTCTGCTTCAGGTCGCTGCAGGACATGCGGTCACTCTGATCCGGTGTGAAGGCTGTGTCGACGGCATGGCTGGGATCTTCCCGGGTGTTCCCGTTCGAACCACCCAGTCCTACAGGTCATATTCTGGGGCTGGCCGCCTCCGCAGGCCCAAGAGATCAACGGCGGTGGAATATCGCATGAGGCAGGCCGGCGTGATGGCTTTTGAGGAACCGAGGATAATGCTGGAGACTGCAGACGGCCCATGGTGGTCCACGATGGATGGGCTACGCCGGGGGGGGGGGCGATCAGCCTTGGTCTTCGCAAGACGTAAGTGTCTTGGTGACAGCCCATATGGGCAGCATTATCGTATCGAGTCGGTTTCATGACTGTGTTGGAAGCCCGGCGGTGACTTCCTCGTCTAGACATCTGATATCAGGGACCTTTTGAGGCCATCCAGCTAAGAGCCACGCTGAGGGGACGGTCAACCGCCGGGCTGGAGAGACATCTCCACGAGTCTCGTGCTGTAAAGACCATGACACTGACTGAATAGTTAGCGAGCCGTTACTTCCTCGAGCAAAGACCTTGCGTGAACTTGGAGAATGCCGACATGCATCGAACTTCATTCACCCTCAAGGTCACAAACATCGGCGTGGAAAGCTAGGGTGACTTGGAAAGGCATGTTCTTATGCCGCCTTCTATATATACTCCGTACGCCAGACCTCTGAACGCTATATGTAATGGTCCCATGCCACATCCAACCAGACAGCGGCGCTACCTTGCAAACCTAGAAGCAAAATCCCATCCCTGAGAACTCCATCTATAGGCCAGATACCAACACGAAGCACGTAACTCTAGTCGCTTCCGCTAGATCCACTCTCAATCTCTCCCCTCGCCTCGACATTCACGATAGCACTCTGCACGGCGCTCGTCAGATCAACGTGGAAAAGCGGCCGGTTGAGCCCGTGGACCACCGCGCCCCTCCTCCTAACGTTCACCTCTGACTTCCCCTCCTTCTCTTGGGATCCCGCCTGGCCCTCTTCATCCCTACCCGAGCCGGTGGCGGCCCACTTCGCCTCGGCCGCCTCGGCCGCTGAGCTCGCGCCCCCCAGCTCGGCGACGCTGAAGATGGACTCCCACCTGTGCTTGCCGGCGTCGCCGCGCTGCGTGCGCATGCCGAATCCGGCGGAGACGAGCGCGCGGCGGGTCCAGCGGTTGTTGATGCAGGCAAAGTGCCAGTCGACGGGGGACGGCGCGGCGTAGCGGTCGAGCTGGTTGCGCACGTCGATGAGGCGCTGAACCGAGGTGATGTCGACGTGGTTGACCGAGCTGAGGTCGAGGATGACGGCCTTGAGCGTGGGCAGGTTCTCCTGCTCGAGGTCCTGCTCCGTCTGCGCGCGCTTGGAGCGCCCCGGGCCCGGGTCGTTCCAGGGCCGGTCGCCCTTGCGGTCGTAGGACAGCGGCGTCGTGCGGCGCGTGCGGGCGAAGACGTGCGCGAGGAAGTAGTCGAGCGTGTGGCCCGCGTTGGGGTAGTTGAAGCCCTCGGTGAAGCGGTAGATGAAGACGCCCGGGTAGGGGTTCTGGATCTCGATGAGCGGGTTCGAGCCGTCGTCGTGGCCGATGGGCAGGAAGACGTTGCGGGCGGCGAGGGCCGCGTCCGAGTCGGAGAAGGTGCCGTATGAGCCCACAACCTTGCGGTGGTCGTCGCCGATGACGTGGTCGCCTAGGACAGAGTGGATCTTGACCTTGCCGAGGAAGGAGCCGCGGGCTTTGAGGATGCGGAAGAGGAGGATCGCGGCGGATATGCACACCGTTGCGTATATTCCGTCCTCAATAGACGAAAAGACCGACACGAAGACACCGACGAAGAAGATCAGGACCTCGATGGGGGAGACCTTCCAAAACTGATAGACGGTGTTGGGCGGCGTGAGGAGATCGGCCACGGCGTGGATGATCACGGCGGCCAGGGCCGCGTTGGAGATGTAGAAGAAGACGGAGGTGAGGGTGTAAGTCGCCAAGATGACAACGCCGCCGGTCAACAGGCCCGATGCAGGGGTGCGGACACCAGCCTTGGACTTGATAGCGGTGCGGCTGAAGGAGCCAGTCGCCGGGTAGGCACCAACGAAGGGACCGAAGATGTTGGACACGCCGATGGCGACCATCTCCTGCGACGGGTCGATGACGTAGTTGTTGATGCGGCCGAAGGACTTGGAGATGGCAATGTGCTCGACTAGCAGGACGATGACAGTGGCGGGTAGGAACTTGGCAACCGCCGAGATGAGCGTTATGTCGAGGGGAGGCGCGCCGGTAACCTGGAAGCCTCGCGGAACGGAGCCGAGGATGTCGAATAGGGGGTCGTCCCTCCGGTTCATGTTGACGAGCCAGCTGATCATGGTGTAGAGCAGGATGACGAACACACTCCGCAGGGTGTTCAGGAAGAAGAAGAGACGCTGATGCTGCGGCCACCTCTTCGCGGCCAGCGTGAAGGCCGAACGGATGAGGTAGAGCATGGCGAGCGCGGTGATTCCCATGGCGGCGTCGATGGTCGTCTCGCCGATGTGCTTCCACATGTTGATGAAGACGAGGTAGGGCGCGTCGCTGCTGCTGACGCTCTGGATACCCAGGAGCGTGGGCAGCTGGCCGACACCGATGGTGATGGCCGAGCCGGTCATGAAGGCGGAGAGCGAGGTAAGCGAGATCAGGTCGACGATCCAGCCGCAGCGGAAGAGCCCGATGGCGCAGATGATGGCGCCAGCGATGACGGAGAGTGCGGAAGCGACGAGGTGGGCGGGATACTCCGGGTGGGTGATCTTGACTTCGTTGACGACGTTGCCGACCAGAGTGGACATGACGGCCACGGGCTAGGCTGGTCAGCATATCTCGCGGCTTAGCTTTGAGGATCACTCGGCACTTACTCCGATGGTAATGTCCTTGGACGTGGCGAACAGCCAGTAGATGACCGGGCCAGTAAAGGCCGAGTACAGCCCAAATTGCGGCTCCAGGTTCGCTAGCAGTGCGTATGCCATGCCCTGGGGGACAACAATGGCGCCGATGGTTATGCCTAGGGGGTGGTCAGGGGGTTGTTCGTATACATGTTGGCCATGGGATACTCACCAGCAACAGCATCGCCGAGGAACCAGGGCATGTTGTAGTGCCCTATCCAGTTAATGAACGGAAAGAGAGACTTTGCATATTCGAACATGTCATGCCCCGAGGGAAGGGTTTCCCTGATATATTCGGCTGTCGTGGGAGGCTCCTCGACGAAGGTGTTTCCGGAGTCCTCAGAGAAGACAGACTCGCCGCGGCTGACCTCGTCGGTGGAGAGCTTGTGGAAGTCATAGAGGTCTATGCCCAGGATCTTGGCCAAGAAGTGGCCCGTCTTTGTGGCGGCGCTCGCCATGGTGTCAGATATGGAGGGTGAGAGGTGAGGTGGGGTTAAACGACGGTCAGGGCCGGAGGGAGAACGGCCCTGGTGTGGTCGGTGCGCGAGCCCAGAGTTCAGCTCAACATCGTACGCTGATAGGTGTGTAATAGCGAGAGACACAACTGAGAAGTGAATCCGGGTAGTACGAGGTGAGACAAGGTTTGACGGAAATCGACGCTGTTGGGTCACGGAAGAGGGGGTATATCAGGACGTAGTCAGGGCAGACGGTGGATATATGACGAAGTACCGTCACAGAGATGAACGGGCTAAGAAGATTCGAGGTGACAACTCCATAAAAGTAGCCAAGAGCTCGGAATGATTTCGGGGGCAGACTAGCTCGGGAGTTGCAAGTTTAAATTTCAGTAATCAAGAAAACTCGGCAAGTCAAGAATGCTTGGTCACCAGAGTCCGCCACATGGTAGAAAATGCCCGATGTCGAAAGCTGTACGGGGATGACGTCCGCGGGATGGAGGGGCGATGTCGATGTCGCAATCCGCATCTTACTCCTTTTGGAAGTACCGATGGGTCCGCGGAGGTGAAGAAGCTCCACGGAAAGATCGATGTGAGGGCAGAACCTGCAGAAGCCCGCCCTGGATGCCTACAAGTGTCTCCCTTTGCCTCCCCAGCTCTGTATGATCTCGGTGTCCCGAAGCCCGTTGATGCTGTTTGCCGAGTATCCCCCTGTGCCATGCCCCTCGTGAGGCTCGCCACGCTCTCAGTAATTCCCGAGTTCGATCGATTTCTGCCGTCCGATGAGCCTGCCGAGTACAAGTAGGACCTTACATGTATGAAGACAGCAGTCTGATGGGTCAGCCACCCGGACCACCCCACTGGTAACTCCCAGCCTACCCTAAACGAGACAAGAACTTCATCCAGAAAGCAAGCATGCGGCTCGCTGATTCGCCGGCTCACGGAGAAGGCCTGGGAGGGTGGGCCGCAGCGGTGGTGCAATGCGATCTAAAGGTGATGCAATCCGCGCCAGCGGACCTGGTTAAAAACTCTTTCGTCCCCACAGTTGCTTCCCGCCGACGCTAATCGCTCCCGGCCCGGAAATGTTTAGTAAACAATCGCCCTGCGAAACTGCGAACGTACAAGTCCCGGGCCTGCGGTGCAGTAGTCTCGGGAGGAACACCCGCGCGAGCTAGCTCTGTTCCGGCCGGTGATGGGTCCCAGACGTGTGCCCCTTGGAGCGCTCACTGGAAACCCGGTCGTGATCTGGGAGCAAGCTGCTCATGCAGGCGGGCTGCGGGATGATCACTGGTGGCGCTCGACAGGGGTCGTGTGGATGCGTCATTCAGCATCTTGCAGCATGCCGCGGGGAAGAGGGTGGGCACGACCTGCCAGCTCGTGCCGGACATCCGAGAGCCGCTGTGCGGGCGTCGTGGGAGAGACGACATTATTAGAAAGCAAGCCTCGATGCTGCAAAGCTCCCCACGGAGAAGCGCCGTCCTCTCCCGCGCTCTGCCGATCGTGGCGGGTGATGCTGGAGATCGCGATTTGATGGCCGCCTGCCACCCTCGAGATGACAAATCGAGAACATTGAAGTCCCAGCTCAGGACAAGACGTCGGAGCCATCGCCCCGGATCACGAGATTTGTGTGCTTGCAGGACAATTCATTGTATGCACTGAGTATTTGGCGGGGACGAACATTTACACTGTCAGCTGTTCACACCCGACTCGGCTGGCAATAACTGGCAGCTCTCACCCAGCCAAGGCTCACCCCGCTAAATGCTACGCACGATGCTGAGCGAGACACCGCCATGTTGCCGGAGATATTGGCAAAAAGAAAAAACAACCACATTGCACGCATGGAATCGATCCTGTTCTCGGGAATACTTGCCAGAGGTTGATACTGCCGACGGCTTTGGAAGAGAGTGGCTGCGGCAGCAATTAAGCCTGGGACACGAAACAGACGCGAACGCGACTTTTGCCGCGATCCTCCAAAGTGTGTCCAACCTCCTCCTTTCTCCCCGCCGAGTCTCTGTCCTGTGCCTTGCACAACCCTTGACTCCCGCCCACCCATCCCCGAATTGGACCCATATTCCTCCCCTTATGACCTCTTGATCCTCTTCACTATTATCGGACGCTCTTTCACAACCCCCTCGACTGGAGGCCCCACAATCCGCCCCTCACAATCAGCGTCTGCTCCTCCCGCTTCATCTCGCCCCGCGTGAGCGTCTCCACCACCACCGCAACCCCAGCCTCCCCTTCTCCCCCTTCACCTTCGGCCACGATGCCGGTGCCCGAGCCCTACGCAACGGCGCGGCCGCTCGCGCCCCCGGCCGAGCTCCAGCCGCCGCCCTCGCCGCGCACCCACCGCACGCTCCGCCGCCTGCAGTCCGCCCACACGCTCGGGTCCAAGGCCGCCAGCCAGTCGTCGCTCATCACCCAGCAGCGCCTGCGCGAGCACCACCACCAGCTGCAGCAGATCCAGCTCCAGCCGCCGCACCTCGCCGCCCCGCGGAACATGTCGCCCGTGAAGCGCGACGTCAGCGCCACCTATGCACCGCCGCGCTCCTCGCCGCAGAGGGTGCGCGAGAGGGCCAACAGCGATGCCTCGGGGAGGCGCTCCGGCTTCCGGAAGCCGCCGCTCGCCCACACTAGCCTGCCCATGCAGCAGCTAATCCGGGACGGGCCGCCGGATGGGGACTTTGCTGGGGCGCTGGAGGCCATGAGGTATAAGATCCTGGACGAGGGCATTAAGAGTGATAACGACGGCATGGTCAGTGGCTCCCGGGAGCCTTTCCCCCGACACTCTGCGAGGAAACAACATCTCTACCTATAGCGAGGTGGTTACTGGAAATACTAACACGGCCGCAGTCCTCTCTGCGAATCTACGTCTGGCTCATCCTCCTCGACGCCCCCGTCCTCCCCACAGACGACTACCTCGCCCTCATCCACCGCGGCGCCTCGCCGGCCTACTCCAAGATCCGCAACGACACCTTCCGCACCCTGACCACCGACCCGCTCTTCCGCCGCCGCGTCAGCGAGGCCAGCCTCATCCGCCTCCTCAACGCCATCGCCTGGAAGCTCCACGACGCGCGCGCGGGCCGGACCTCGCTAGGCCCTATCCCCTTCGATCCCACTTACACGCCGCCGGGCGGCTCGCCCGCCGGGAGGCCCCGCTCGCGCACCATCACCCTCGCGGACGGCTCCGACTCGGGGCTGTCAGGCCCCGAGGCGGGCACGTACGTGCAGGGCATGAACGTCCTCGCGGCGCCCTTCCTGTACGCGGCGCGCAGCGAGGCGGAGGCCTTCGTGGCGTTCCACACGCTCCTCTCGCGCGAGTGCCCCGGCTACATCCGCGGCGCCATGGACGGCGTGCACCGCGGCCTCGCGCTCGTGGACAAGGTCCTGGCCATCGTGGACCCCAAGCTGGGCGGGTACCTGATGTCGAGGGGCCTCAAGGCGGAGATCTACGCGTTCCCGAGCGTGCTGACGCTGTGTGCGTGCACGCCGCCGTTGCCCGAGGTGCTGAGGCTCTGGGACTTTCTGTTTGCGTACGGCCCGCATCTGAATATCTTGTGCATTGTTGCGCAGCTGCATCTGATGCGGGACAAGATTTTGAAGTCGCCGAGGTGAGTTTTCCTTATAGCTCTAGACACGAGTTATGGGTGTCAGTAGAGGATGAGCTAACCAGATCCGTAGTCCGAGTAACCTCTTGAGATCCCTCCCGGCGCTGCAGGCTGATCTCATCAAGAAGGTATCGATGACTATCCTGCAGAAGATCCCCAGGGATGTGTATGCGGAGATCGTCGCCCACGCACGGTGATTCGCTTTGCATGGCCGCGGGGAATGCTGTCTCAGGTCTCGAGGCAAACGGCCGTTGTTGCTCGCTCTAGGCGGCGTCCTCGCGGCGGGCCCAACTCGGCCAGATTCCAGTGCTTTTCCTCTTTTGCTATCGTCAGCTTCGTGAGTTATTTTGGTTTCTTTTTTTTTCGGCGGCGTTTAAAAGGGGCAACAACGGATGGATATGGTGTTACGGCTGGCTACGAATAGCTACCATGATGATAGAGCTGCATTGGCAATACAGACATGATGACTCCAAAACCCGGGCTATACCTGTTAAACAACCTGGGCGGACTGCACAGAGCCTGTCCCCCGCGCATGGTGTCTGTATGCGTGGAGTCGGCAGCATCATGTATGCCAAGGGCTCCTCCCTCTTCCTGTCGGGCTCTCTCACAATATCCACCTCTAAATCGCAGAACAGCCATTAGCCTGGAGCGAACCACAGCCGAATTCTCGTCAGCCCTGCCCTTCCTTTATTCTCGCCGCCACCCGGAAGGCCTTTACTAGGGTCCCCGTGTGGCACCCAGGGTGTTACTCATGGCAGATGTGAAACTGCATCTTCCCGCGGGCATGACAGATCGCCGGTGCGCCACGCACGACCCATGGATCCGCCAGATCCCAGGCCGACCCCAGCCCATCCATTCCCGGGTTCGGTAGCATACCCAGCATTGGCTTCCCCAAATCTGCCTCTCTAAGACCGGGGTTGATAGGGGATTGGGGAGCCAAAAAAGAGCGAAGGCGGGGCGGGAATCGAATGCCTGCACTGCGCCTTCTCAGCGCGTCTACAGGTAGCTGGCGCTGTAAACCTTAACCACCGCATTATCGGTGCCCTCGGTTCTTGCCATGCTGCTTTCCTTTGATGATATGAATAGGTTGGGCGGGCAGCCTCTACGAGGTTGTTGGTTGGCCGGACTTGTAGCAGGACCGGGGCGTTTGACTGGAGTAATTCCGCCAAGGAGAAAGGATTCCTCTTTCTATGCGAAACCGCCCAGCCCGGCCTCGGTTGGTCTCCCGGGTCGTCAGTAATAGGAGAGGGGTGTTGGGAAGGTCTCAACCCCGGGCTTAGTGAGAGCCCCCTTTCTGGTTCCAATCGGGGGTTGCGCCGCGAGGACGCCGGATCGCAAGGGCTGAGTAACGCCCGGCCAAGGATGCATGCATATTGCTCCCCAACTCTCGGTTTCTGGGTTCCGGCGCCGTGTATACGAGGATGTGACCTGTTACGAATCCCTGGGGTCTGGGCTCTATTAATGCTGCCGGAGTCCCTCTGACGCTGCGTGTAAGTCCTTATTCTCGTCGCTCCTCGCTACCACCCAACGAAATCGTCCATGCCCTCGGTGCCTCGCCCTCCCTTTTTTTCTCTCCAAGGATATTAGCCCCAGCTTGGAGCATAGACAAGGTAGACTCACGCGGGCCTCCCTTGACCCAAAATGAAGCTCCTCCTCTTCGCCCTCTGCGCGGCAGCCCTCCAGACCGCCAAGTCGCCCCTCCACGTACGCGGCCTCGTGTCCTGCGAGGATACCTACGGCGAGGACTCGCAGCAGTGCGGGCCGCCGGAGAGTGGGTTTTGCTACAGGCCATCCGAGGGCCAGGTGAGTCCCCCTTACTCTTCTTTCCTCTCTCTCTCGCCAGAGTCCTGCCGGGCTCGTTCCGGGGGTGTATGCGCCGGACCAAGCTAACGGGCTTAGACCTGCTGCGATGCGGACTATGGATACTGTCCCGACGGGACCTACTGTGCCCCAGTCCCAGGTCAATGCTGCCTCGAAGTAAGTCCCCCGCTTGCCTCCCTTACGGAGCCGTCCCTCCCCGGCGTCCCCCGACAGCCGTCTTGCACACCTCCAAGGCTGACCGCACACCCAGAGTGAAACCCTGGAAGAATGCGCCTCGGCCGGCTCCTTCGACCTCCCCGCCTCCGCAACAGCAACCCCGACGCCGCCCTCAAGCCCCTCTTTCTACTCCTCCAACACCACGGGCACGGGCCCGGACGGGACAGACTGTTCGGCCGCACCATCGAGCACGCTTTGTGTGGGCGAGACGGGGTCGGGACCGGTCCTCACCTCGCGGGGGACCAGGCTGCTAGCTGGGACGGGAGCGGGACTAAGCGCGGCCGTGGTGTTTGCTTTCCTATAAGCCGGGTGCCACCCACGGTGATAAGCTGCCGTAGTGCTGATGATGCCCTTTGTATGTAGATTTCGAGCCAGGCGTCCGGTGTATATCGTTTAAACCATCCATTACCACTGAGAGTCACTAGAAGCACAAAACACCCGTACCACCCTTGGAAGTAGCCCGCCGTTAGAAATATGCATTAAGAATGTATATGCTGAATTGTACTGGGAAGCCCATGACCACCACCCTCTAATAATTCCCCATCCCTTTTTATACAGTTCTCGTCTGACGTCTATCTTCCATGCCTCCTCTCTCCCGTAGACGCGGTCCCCGCTCAGTAGGCAGGGCACCCCTCTTGCGCCCGCTTGAATGCAATGCTGAAGAACTCCTGCATGGCTGTGTAGTGGAACAGGATCCCACCCAGCACGGAAAAGTGCCACAGGTTGTGGCTGCCGCCCACGTAGTCGAACATGCCGGGCCGCCACCTCTCCGGCACCTTGCTGGCGTAGACGATCGCCCCAACGAGGTAGACGAGTAGAGACTTGGCGATGGGCGAGTAGAACTGTATCACGAAGCTGCCGCCGTGCGTGAGGAGCAGCTGCAGCACGGGGATGCCGCCCGTGGCCCCGAGCCCGACGTAAAAGGCCACGCGCACCCACGCCATGTCCGCGTCGTTAAAGCGCGGGTTCCACGGCAGGATCACCCCACCCAGCCCCAGCAGCGCTGTGATGCTCATGTAGACCCACCGGCTAACCGGGTCGCAGTAGAACGCCGTCCATTCCGTCGTTGCGATCGACGCCGCGATGAGCACGCTGATGCCCGTATAGTCGACACACGCGAAGATGGAGATAGCGTCCACGTCCGCGACCGCGTTCATCGTGTGCCACACCGTCGAGCAGGCCAGCGTAAGGCACGCCGTGAAGAAGAACACCGCCGCAATGAAGATGTCCGTCTTGGTGCTCGTCGAAAAGTTGGGGCTCGTCGGGTAGAAGTAGAACGCGATTGAGAGCACCAGCAGGAACCCCAGCGCGTGCGACCAGATGTTGACGAGCTCGTTGGATATGCTAAATGCCGACCAGATGCACTCGCTCTTGGACTCGACGAAGCGGTAGCCCTGCCGGATATGCGGGTTGATCCGCCATGGCATCGGGAGGTCCTCGTAGTGGATCAGCCGCGACTCCCGAGCCCGCGCCACCGCCCGCTGGATGTTCTCCTCCAGCGTCTCGGCCGCGCGCATGGCTCGCTCGATGCCCTCGTCGACGACTCCTCTAGCGCGCTCCAGACCTTCGTGCATGACATGGCGGCCTTCGCCGAATATGGCCGACGCCGTGTCGGCCGCTCCCGCGAACCCCTGCTCCCGGATCTTGTACGCGCGGTTCTCGAACTCGGTCAGCATGCCGTCCAGCATCTCTATGCCGAGACAAGCCTTCTCATTCATGCCCTCTGCAGCGGCCAGACCGTCGTTGTAGCGGCTTTCTAGTGTCTCCACCATGACCTGCAACTTCCTCCGTCCGGCGCCGATGACCTCGCCGGAGGCCAGTGAACACCGGGCGCGTACATCTTGTAGCGTTGTGAATGCTTTGGAGATGCTCTCATCGATCTTGAGGTCTGCGTGGCTCTCTAATACTTCTAACCGGCGCTCGAGATCTGCTAGGAATAAGGACACCTGGATTATCTAGTTAGCGGGCTGGGCCGGACTGGTGACTCCTAAAGGTTCCCACCTTGAGCAATAGGCCCTCCTCGGTGTCCATGATGTGGTTAACGATAGATTTGCGCCGAGGGATAAAGAAGGAGTGACGCCTTCTCCGCCTGGGGCCGGCGACTGCGAGGCTGTGCTCTGTACCTGTAGTCGTGGCAGCCGGCACGTCGTCGGTGGTAGCGGAGGTGCAGCCCGAGGGCATGGTTGAGAGATCGGATGGGAGGTCCATGGTGTATGTGTGCCTGAGCAGGACCTTAGAGAGGATCTCGGGTCGAAAGGAGGTATCGGAGAGGCCCGTTGCGGGTCGTAACTCGGGTACTAAGACAGGAGCCCTACGCTATATAGCCATGGGCGATTGGTGATATTTGCAGCGGCGAGGGCGCACAGACGCGGGTTCTGGCAGTTGAAAGGCCTAACAAGGGCTCGGACTCTCCGAGTTGAAGCCTGTCAGGAGGGGCCACGAGTGTTGATATCCGGTATTGCTTGGTTATGATGTCTTGGGCTGGGACGCGTCCCAGAAGGTGGGCCAGTGAGGGTCCGGGGAAGAGAGCCAACTCCGGTTGACTTCCGAGCAGTGCCTGTCTCGGGCAGAAAGAATGCGGCGATGTGAGAAGCCGGATGTAACCCGGGTGAGACAACAGTCCCTGGCGTTCAAGAGCTGGACTATGGATGATACGATGAAGGGCAAAGAATACAGACAGAGATAGGAGCAGTTAACGAGAGAAACCGAGCAACAAGTCGGGGAGGCAGGGGGAAGCCGAAAGGAGGGGAACGAAACCGGCGGGCCGAGACCTGGGAACCGAAGGAGAAGAGACCTCGCAAGATGTGGAGAAGCGCGGGAGGATGACAGTACTGTTTCGTGGAGTGTTGAGGAGAAGTGGGGGTCCACCTGCAGGAAGCACTACGCTACTCGGTTCGTTTGTTTGCCCAAGGCCTGTCGTTGCCATCGGCCGGAGCATGTGCCAACAGGAGCGGAGATTGTTGGCATTGGCCGTCGGGAGGCGTTGTTCCTTCCCCTTTTAGTTCGCCTGGAATTTCCTTTTTTTCGGCACCGCGCGGCGCTGACTGGCTGGGCCCAGCTTTGTCGCCTCCCGCGGCAGCTTTGTCATCAGGGCATCAGGGTATCAGGGTACTCGCAAAGTTGAAAGGATCCATTGCCGCCGGGCGGCCGTGCCAGGGGCTGCGGTTCTCCCGCCTGAAAGAAGTTCTGGCCCAGAGCCAAACGCCCCGCGCATTGATAGCGCAAGCTGGTGCCGTGACATTGGTGTTCCGGGCGGTTTTCGCCCTGTCTCAGGGACGCCGGCAAGTCCGCCACCGCGTGGAACCGAGTCTCATTCGCATTTGCCCGCCCAGAGCGGGGTCTTTGTGGGTGGGGCTCTCTTTCTCTTTCGCTGTCGCGTTCCCTTTGTCATCCGCATGACGGCTCGAGAATCCGCCATTTTACCCCAGATTATCCGAATCGACTTGGGCCAGTCAGCCTCGTCCTTTGACAGTGAGGAATGGCCAATGAAAGAAAGCTCTATCAAAGGCTCAAACGACCAGCATTCCATCGCCGGATGCAGCTGCTCAAACTCCACAGTCGCGCGCTCTAGAGAGGAAATACGACCATCTCACGAAAATCTTCAACACTCGCCTGCCCCATCGCCCCACCTCATTATGGCCATCGACAAGATCATCTCCGAGCCCAGCCTCGGCGCCGTCCTCCAGACCGCGAGCCACGGCCGCGACGAGGCCGCCTCCCTCCTCGACCTCCTGGCCTCCGTCCTGCAGACCGACGAGGGCGCTCTCTCTCCCGAGGCCGAGGGCGACGTCCTGAAGCAGCAGAAACGCATGTTCACCAACATCGCCCAGCTGCGTGGCCTCCACCGCTCCGCCAACCTGGATGCCCGCGAGACGAAGGCTGTCACGGCCGAGGCTAGGCACGAGGTCGACCGCCTGCACCTCCAGCTTCAGAACCTGTACTATGAGCAGCGCCACCTGCGGAACGAGATTGTCGGGTGCGAGTCGTACGAGTATGTTCATCCGCTGCGATACGCTCCCCATCCCGATCCCGATCTGCACACTTGGAACTGCCACCGATTCCTTGGAAGCACCGCTGACACATGAGACCACAGTCACAATTACACACAGCTACCCCTCATACCTGCAGAGGAGTTTCTCGCCCAGCATCCGGAGCATGCCGAGGCCGACGAGAACGACCTGATGGTGGCGCGGATCGACCATGAGAGAGCCGAGAGGGAGGCGCTGGAGCAGCAGAGGCAGGAACTTCTGAAGCGAAAGGCCAAGCTCATCGCGGAGAACAAGAAGAGGAAAGACGACCTGGCGAACCTCGACAAGGACCTGGAGAGGTTCATCGATGTGAGTGTCCCCTCCCCGTAATTGCGGTTCGTCGCCTGCTGGTAAACTGACGATTTCCTCTACAGGCTGCCAAACCTATCCAGAAGCGTTTCGAAAAAGTGGTCTGAGAGACGCACCGGACGCTCGAGACAGTTCGATCTCTAGACTGGGTTCCCTGTGTACCCAGAACGTGAGCTCTGGGGGCAATTTGAGCACGGATCTTATCATCTTTTCAGATCGAATCGGCGACGTATCCGAGACTGGGGAGAGCTCGGTCGGAGATGTTGCCCCAAAACAGCCCACCAGACGCCCGACAGCACCCTGCCCGTTGTTCGACAACGTCCGTGCATCGCCTGCTTCGTACGCCAACCTCATCTCACGGTAGCGTGTACCAGAGTTACGCAAGATTAGCCCGGCGGATGAGGCTGTGGGCATGTCTTCCCGTCGGATGTTACAGTTTGGCGCCCCGTCAGCTCAAATGACGGCCGGGACAGAGGCACCGCCCCCGCCAATTTAATCAGGTTTCATGCGGAAGACGCATCGAGCGCAAGGCTAGACGCTGTGTGACTCCTTTGGGGAAAAGAGTTGCGACGAGAAGGAAGGATGGCATGGCTGCCTAGAGGTACTCGGAGTGCCGAGACTATTTTGTTCCTTCCGGTTGCTTTAAGCCTCAATCCTTCGACCCCATATAATATAAGCAGTAAGAGGGCACATGCGACCCTTCCTAACTGAAGTAATCCCGTGAGGCCGGTATTGCCAAGTGGTCCACGGCTGGGGGCTGCACAGCCACATCCTGTTTGCCCTCGTTGCACGGAAGGATTCGAATGACGATATAGTGACGGCGGTCGTGGCGTTGGAACCTGTGTCCAACGTCTGAACGACATCCCCCAAGGTTGATTATGTCGCGCACGCCCAAAGCAGAACCGTTTTCACCTCGGGGCTTGGTTGGCGTTGAATCTATGGGTTTGGTCGCCTCAACGGCGACTTCTCGCGCAAGAGGGGGAGAAGAGGACCGCAGTTTGCCCTGGTCACGACGGAGCCACGCGTCATACGTCGCAGGGTGCCCCGGACGCGTAACCGAGTGGCGGGGATCAACTATCAATTATAGAAACATGCCAGCGATTCGCCTCCGCCCCCAGTTGCCAGACCCATTCTGCGAGATATACAAAGAGCCCGCAGTGTTTCCCACAGTCCCAAGTGGTGTTCCAGGCCCCAGGATGGGCAGAAACTCGCGGCGGTGTATGCGTGAGGTCCTGCTGTGAAACCCGGTTGGGGGCGTTCTCGAAGGCGCCCGCCCTGGTTGAGCTGTCGTTTCAAAGGCCCTCCGCTCGCTTCGTCGGCACAGTGGAATCTGCCTCGCCTGCTTTTCTCACAGTGGCCCGAAAAGACCACACTTCCGCCCAATTATCCGGCCACGTCGCAAGGCGTCGCTCCCGCGCCGCCCCTCATTCGTCCGACGACGGCGTCGACGGCCACGCTTTCTCTCCAGGTGCCCCCTCGATGATGTCACCCGATATGAGGCCAAGGAAAACGTGAAAGAAAGCCGTCTTCTGGTGGCTGCTAGCCTGCCAAGGCCGCGGGCGAATCGATCGCAGAAACAAGGGCACGGTGCAGAGGGCGGCCTGGGTGATGTGAGCCAAGGCCAGCCACTCCCCGCCTGAAATGCCAGGGCGTGGGCCTAACGACGGCCTTGGAGTGGTCAATTTCACCGGAGATGTTCACGTCGGTCGAGAGCTCGGCTGCCCACGCGCGGGCCCGACAATATCGCTTGGACGAGAATGGACAAAACGTGCTGCTGTTGAATGGCCGAGAAGCTCATTCAGAGCTTGGGATGTGCACTCCTCTTATGGCCGACGAGCTCACGGGACCTTCCCCGTGGGCCCCCATGGGCAGGATGAATGGCGCGAGTCTATTACCGGCTCGAGGTTGCCGGCCCGCTTCAATACCTTGCGCCCTCGCCAAGCGCGGTCTGCTGCGCCCTCGGAGGGTCTCGACACACAGGCCCCTCCTAAACTTGGCGATGACAAGAAGAAAGCCAATGGTGTCTCGGGGCGGGATCCAAACGGCAGGGAAGGTAGCTCCAAGTATCCTCCGTCCCGCTTTTGGGAGGCCGGCAGCGTTGTCGTTACTTCGAGCCCAGGCGCCTTCGGCATCCTCCAACCGTAAAATCTTCCAACCCGCACGGCGGCCCGCGCACGCTTTGCCGAACATTCTCGACTGGTATTATTCCCAAGCCGTGCCCGACAGCCACGGCCCCTGCCCGTCCAGCCGTCGGAGAAAGGACAGCGTAAAAATTTTCGCCCCTGAGAGGCTCAGCCACATCCATGGCTCGGGCTCCTCACGCCAGGATTTGCTGTCTGCTAGTGCCGGAATTGGGGAATCGGCGTCCAAGACGGGTAAAGAGCTTACTGGATCGCTCCGAAGCAATACCAGGGGGCAACAACTCGCGAACCGCGGGCGCCCCATGGAGAAAGCCAATGAGGCGCGAGAGATCCCGACGCGTCATGTCTGAGTACTTGCTGTCAGCGGCGAAGACAAGGCGGGGGGCAGGTACCACCCGATGGGGATAACCCCTGTAACACCATGGAAATTAGGTGGGCCGCAGGGTTGTAACGGATTGTGGCACTGGGCTGCAGTGATTAAGGGCGCACTAGGCAAGGTTCAGCATGGAGGGTGACCAGGCCAAGGTGGGCGGGATTGACATCATAACAGCGGGGACGAGGGCCAGGACCCACAGCCATTCGCGCCCATGGCAATCTTACTGGCGAAGCTAAAACGGTCCGTGGAAGCATGAAGCAAGGAAGTCCGCAGCCGAGCGTGGTCGAGGCCGACAGCCTCGAGGGGGTGGGCCCAATGGCGAGACTCGGGGGTCCTCGCTGTGGGTTGTCCAGGCCACGGGAGAAATCGCTCAAACGACGATTCTTCGTTGGCCTCGAGCTCCGTGCTACTATTCTGGGACCGGATTCGCCAGCCAGATAGTAGTACCAAGTACAGCGGTGGGGAGCGACGGGGGACGATCTGGTGTCCCTTCATACGGGATGGGAAGCGAGCTGCTTTGGTTTGCCATATCCGGCCGCTTTCCTTCGGCCAGGACACCCCGGTCAAACCAATCAATGCTTTCTTCAGCAGATGCCATGGGACTTCTCGCTGCATACCGAGAAAGGTTCCCGCAAACTGGGTTGGGGAAACTTTCGCGAATCATGCCACTGCTAAGGGAGGCAGAGGACGACCGGGGGGGGACAAGCATTTGATGTTCGCTTGGCCCATTCCACAGCTGGCCTCTCTCGAGGGTGATGTCAATCGCAATACGTCTCCACAATTGCTTCCCGTGAGCCCCAATTCGGGGGCAAGATGATCTTTTGTCCGACGATCGATAAATTTCCGGCTGGCGAAACGGAACGGGGGCGGAGCGAGGCACCAGGCAAGGCGGGGAGGGAGGCCACCAAATGGACCCTCGAGGCTCCAGAAGGAACAGGAGGCGTGATGGCAACAGACTTCAGACTTCAGAGTGGGACAATGGAGCAGACGAGCTGAACGGTGTCTGAACGTCCCGCTATTTCAGGACGGCTGTCTGAACGGTGACATGTTCAGAGGCAGCATGTCGCATCTCTCCGAAAGTGGATGTGGGAACGGTGTGGGGGAACGGGAGCGCGATCGGTTTGCCTTGGGTGCGCCCAAAGAAGATGACTGAGTGGCCGCTTCCATGTGCGTGCTCCGTTGGCTGGTGGGCGGAGCAAGCTGCAGGAAGTACGGGATGGTACCTGCGCCAGCTGCTATCCACATCAGGGAGCAGTGGACCTGCCATTGCATGCATAACAGGGACAAATGTTGTTATGTACCCCGGTACCCGAGCACAACCATCCTGCAAACCTGGCATACAGCTGCCGCATATGCTGGCTTGTGAAAACGTCGCCCGAGACGGGCGATGACGCCTCCAACTGCCGTCATTTCGAAGCGGGCGAAGCATGGGATTCTGATAGAGGAGAAGCATGGCCCCCGCCCCCATCATGGCTGGCGACGCCGCAGCAAGACGGACGCCCCACGGCCGAGAGGCTTCCGCTGGGCTGTATTAATAGGTCGGCTCCTTCCCCCTTTCCTGAGAAGGGCCAGCTCGGCAAGCTGGTGCAAAGTACTTGGTACATCCCCTGACCTCGCGCACCCACCCCCCCCTGTTCAGGTTTTCTTCCCACGACGGGACATTACGTGCGGGTTGGGAAGTAGCCGGGACCTCGGCCGAGTAGTGCGAAAGGCTGTGCGGATCCCGTACCGTCGACAAAGGTCGATGTTTCCACAGCCCATTTTCCCGCCGTCGTTCCTCGAAACACCTGCCGTGGTGCTCCTCGCGCTGCTCGCTCTGGGACTTCCCGGGGTCAAGACGCAATCCCTCGCCCCGAATTCACGTCAATTACTAGCGTACGGGGGCTGTTGGGTCGATCGTCGAGTTAAATGAAGTATCGCTCCCTGGCCTTCCACAGCCCTGTTAGCACAAGCTCCTCTTGTGGGTACGGCGTATTACCACCACGACCCCTCCGACGCCAACCTGGACAAGCAATCTCCCGTGCAACACTTGCCCTTGTTCCTCGTCCCAACTTATTTTTCCTCCCCCTTCTCTCTTTTTCCCTCTTCTCCGCGAAGCGCGGGCCCCCTTCCCCTCTCGATTGCGACGGTCTTCTTTTTTCCCACACCTTGCAATTAATATCTCCCGTCACTCTCTCAACGCATCGTGTCGACACTATCCTTGAATTCCCATCCTCTTCGACCGTGCCCTTCTAATTCTTTGGCCGACGCGCCTCCTGCCCGCGCCCCCTGTCTCCAGTCCTCGGTCTTCGATACAACTGCCAGCCGCCGTCATGTCAGTCTTCGCCTGGGCGACGCGCCGCTCGGGCGGCCTCGCCATGATCGCCTTGATGGCGCTGTGCTACTGGGTCATCTCGAAGGAGGCCACCAGGCCCGAACACCCCTACGAGTTCCAGGACCAGCAGAACGTCAAATTCGACCCGAAGACCTCGACGATGGGAGGTGCTGGGAACTGGACTCTCGTCTTCGCCTACTACTGCCTGCTGATTCACTTCCTCGTCTTCGTCTTCCCGCTTCGCGCCTGCTGGTCCATCGTCGACCTCACCAAGAGCCTCGGAAAGATGCGCTCCAAGACGCTGCGTGAGCTCCGACTTACGGGTCAGCGCCGCGGGTCCTCGACCTCGCTGTCGAGCTCCGAGACCCTGGGCTCCATGTCTCCCGGAAGCTCTGCATCCAGCAGCGAGGCTGGCGACCTAGAGGCGGAAATGGCCGACCGCGATATGAGCAGTGTTCTGCACGCCGTTGTCGTCCCGAACTACAAGGAGGAGATGGACACGCTCAGGGAGACGCTCGATGTCTTGGCCTCGCACCCGCAAGCCACAATTTCTTACGATGTAAGTAATTCTCGCTATCCATTTTACCCGGCACCTCGAGCCCGAGAAACAGGTTCGCGCGTTGTTGGTGGCGCCGGGAGAGCTGGGTGGAACAAAATTCTCAGCCAGGGTGGGCCCGCGTCATGACCGGCGCGCGCGTTCCTGATAGGGTACGATTGTGTCCATCATGCTAACACAACGGTCGCAGATTTATCTAGGAATGGAGCAGCGCGAAGCGAGCGCCGACTCCAAGGCCATGAAGCTGATCGATGAATTTTCCGCCAAATTCCGGAATATCTCCTACACTGTTCATCCGTCTGACCTTCCCGGTGAATCGGCTGGCAAGGGTAGCAACGTCGCATGGGCAGCCCGGAAGCTCAGCGAAAAGTATCCAATCGAGCAGCGCAGGAATGTCGTCGTCACTGGAATCGATGGTAAGTTCAGTCGGGTCCGCCAGGCGATAAGCCTGTGTCCCAGTCAATTGGTCGTCGACGAAGAGGCTGCGAATGGACGTTGCCAATTGGACAAACGAACAAGATTTGCTGATCTCCACTATAGCTGATAGCCACCTGTCGTCAAACTACTTCTCGCTCATCACCCAGATGCACCTTGCTGCTCCGGAAACGGCAACCAAGACCCTCTACTCGGCGCCAATCATCTTCGACAGGAACGCTCACAGTGTCCCGGCTATCGTTCGTGTGGCCGACATCCTCTGGTGCGCGGCTGGACTCTCTGGACTATACGCCGGATCAACTGTGGCCCCGCCCACCTCGGTGTACTCGCTCACTCTCGAATTGATCGACCGTGTTGGCGGCTGGGATTGCGGCAGGGAGGCCATCGGAGAGGATCTGCACATGTATCTCAAGTGCTTCTTCGCGCTCAACGGCAACCTCACCTCGCGGACTGTTCTGAGCCCCGTCAGCCAAAGCAATGTGACCGGCGGAGGCAAGGAGGGTGTCGTCGGCATTTACATGGATATGACCGCCCGATACAAGCAGGCCCTGCGCCATATGTGGGGTGCCCTGGACACTGGATACGCCCTTCGCCAGCTTGTCGCGTGTTGGCGCGAGAGGAAACATACGTCCCGTGCTTTCCGCCCGCTTCACCAGTCTATGTAAGCATCCCTTCCCCTCACTCCATGAACCCTGTAGGGTTTCGCCGACAACTCGGTCTACGTGGTGAAGAACAAGGTCTAACGTGTACACTCTTAGTGGCGACTCGTCGGACACGTATGTTCCCGAACCCCAGGTCAACGAAAAGGATCTCGAGGCCGGTGCCGAGGCGGGCATCTTCTCCGATACCGTCCATGACACCCTCGATGGTATCAACTGGGAACGCCTGCTCTCGCTCTTCCACCGTCTTTTCGAGGCCCACTTCCTGCCTGTTCAGATGACGATCTTCGTGTTTGCTTCCGCTGCCTACGTCTGGCTCACCAAGGACCAGCCCGATGTCCACAACGTGGGCTGGATCTTCTCCGTCTGCAACGTGCTCCGCGCGCTTGGCTTCATGGAAGTTGTCGCCTATCTCGCCCTGTACGAAGGATTCCATCGGATCTGCGTCAAGGCTAGGGAGCAGGAAATGACGGATGCCGGACTCGCCGAGGGCATGCGCTTCTCTCACCGGTCTATGAAGAAGAACGTCGTGGACTACGTGATGGCGCCGTTAGTTGCGCCTCTATACGGGTCCATTCCCTGCGCGCAGGCCCAGATCTGTCACTTCTGGACACTGGATCTTGTGTACGCAGTGAGCAAGAAGGTAACGCGGAGACGCGCGTTGTCGCTTGTGACGGGCGAGAAGGTATAGAGACGGGGTTGGGCTTATTGCTTCTTATTTCTTCATGGTTTCTTCCTCTTATTGATTTGACTTCTTGTCACATGTCCATACTCTTTTCCCTCATCTCTTCCTCTCCTCGTCCTCTTCAGCACTCGCCGGTCCTCCACGTATCGACCATCGCCGTGTCGGGCGTCACCCATCTTGGTTTTCAGCCACTTCTTACCGTCACCCAATTCTTCGACAAAAGAGAGGTCGACTTTTATTTTCTTTCCGCTCGTTGACTTGGACACTACGCAACTTCCCAGTGGCATGGTGGCCGTGGAGCGTGCCCCCTTTTCCTTTACCTTTTTGGTACGCATGGCACGGCATTTGGCATCGTTGGCAACTTAGAACAGGGGAATCCTTCTTACACATATTCTTTTATCTTTTTTTGGGGGGCCTTGACCTGGCGTTCTCGGAGTACTTTCATACATGGTCTGAGACGGAGTAAGGCCTGTCCTGTTACGCTCGTTACCGCGGAAATACCATCGATTTCTTTTGATGTTGGAGAAGGAAGAGAAAAAAACGCCAGAGGGGAACAGGGAACGACGGCGCAAAGACGAAAAACAGCTTGCGGGACAGGCAACATGCAATGCCTTCGTCGCGCCCATGCACGCAACGACAAGACCACCACCGCCTTCCCCTCGACGATCGGTTCCACGGAAGGTCGGACAACGGAGGCGAGACGACGACGTCCCCAGGCGAGCTTGTCGTCTCCCGACACGGAAGCTGTGGGACCCGAAGAGCGCCGTGGGGAGAGCGGGGGACATCAAATTAATATCTTGGCCTTGGTCATGGGACGCACGCTCATAGCGTCGATAATACCTAATGCTTATTGATGGATGGAAGGGGACGTATATAGAGTCAGACCTGCGCTGCGGGCGCGGGAGTGTCGAGCAGACTCTTGGTCGTGCCGTCTGACCATAGTTTCTGACACGGCTGAATTAAGTAGGCAGGATTCATCATCATCCTGTTTTATGAATTCGACGTACTTTTTCCGTGAATAGTGATTCTATAAAAATTTACGTTTAAGCAGCCGCACTCGAGACTGGTCGTGGACGAATGTGTTGTGCATGTAATACTAGATGAGCAGACAGAAGCAGTGGGCGACCGTCAGTGCCTCTTCCCACCTCCCCGAAGCTTTCTCGTTGCACGGCGCGTGACTCGGTCTGCTTAGATAATCCCTGCATGCATGAGCGCGGGTCTGCTCAGCTCGTCCGGCGATTTCCCCGGCAACAGCAGTTGCGCCCCTCCCCCTGCCGCTGGATACGAACATGGAAGCCCGTCCAATTCGCCTGCTGAAGGTCAAGGGGCGATGTAGGCTTTGTCCAACTGACGTCTTCGAGGCCAACAGCTGCCCTTCTTTAACCGGGAAAAACTAACTTCCTGAACCCAGGTGCTGCAACGGAGACTGTGTTGAAACGGATCCAGGAACTCGGAAAGTCTAATAATTTTGCCCGCCAAAGGCGAAGGACCTGCAAGACAACCTCACTGGCAGGGCCCATTTTCTTCCTCGAGGCCGGCACGGATTGGCTTATTTCCAGGGCGGTGAAGAAGCCGGCTCCACCACTCTGCCTGGCAGAGCCCGATAAGCGTCCTTATCGGACTTTTTTTCCGCCGCAGGCAGTGGGGTTCGCAGGAACTGGCCAAAAAAAAAGTGAAAGAAAATTTCAGAGCTTCAGTCTCTTTTATACACAAACCTCAACCTCCAACCTCCAAACTCTCATTTCGCGTCTTTGTGATCAGCCAAGCGCCTGGAAAGAATTTGAAATCTTGTAGCGCTCTCAACCAACACATATCGACGCTCCGTTCGTTTCGCGACCTTTCGCAATGTCTGGACCTCAAGCGCTTGCCGTGTACGGCTTGACCGTCCCCCCCAATGAGGGGCCTGTTCCCGCCTCGACGGTCAACTTCCCTGCGAGGGTAAGTCTTTGTTCCACTGCCGCCCGCGCAACCCAGCTGTCAGATCTGGATCGCGCTCCAGACCTGTCTGTGACCCCGCGTGGCGGCATTCAGTCTGCGACATGTCACGCGGAAGAGATGGCGAAACTGACAACTCGTGCCGCAGTTCCGGATCACCATGGCCGCGGTTGACCCCACCGCCGCCCCCGAGGCTGACGAGAGCGGCAACCTTCCCTCCGTCCCCCGCTCCACCCTGAAGCTCATCCGACTCCCCAGTCCCGACTCCGATTCTGAGGATGAGGATGACGATGAGGACGAGGATGATGAGTACCTCAAGGCTCTGGTCAATGCGTCCGATGACGATGACGAGTCGTCCTCGGATGAGGAGGCCAACGGTGGCCCCAGCGACCCGTCCAAGTCTAAGAAGCAGAAGCGCGCCGAGGCCCTCGCCAGCCTCATCAAGGCCGCCCAGGAGGAGGAAGACTCGGACGACGAGATGGCCGACGCGAAGCCCAACGGTGTTAAGGGCGCCGCGAAAGGAAAGGGCAAGGCTGTCGTGGAGGACGAGGATGGGGATGACAGCGACGACGACGACGAGGTTCTCATTCCCGAGGAGTTTGTTATCTGCACTCTCGATACCGAGCGCGTAAGTCCCGCCCACGGTTACCAGCTACCAGGCGTTCGCAACGCTAACCTTGCTTCTGCTCAGACCTACCAACAACCCATCGACATCATTGTGCGTGAGGATGAGGAGGTCTACTTCATGGCCACCGGTACCCACGCCATCACGCTGACCGGAAACTACATCGAGTCCCTCTACGACGACGAGGACGAGGACGATGAGGATGACGAGGACATGGAGGATGATGACGATCTCGTGCTCGGCGGTGACTACAGCGACGAGGAGAGCGATGACCTGGACGACATCCGCGTCACCGAGCTCGCCAGCGACGACGATGGCGAGGAGGCCCCCGCCCTTGTGCCCGCCAAGAAGGGCAAGAACAAGCGGTCTGCGGACGAGTCCACGGGCCTCGACGCCATGATCACCGACAGCAAGGACGAGGAGCCCAAGCTGTCCAAGAAGCAGGCCAAGAAGCTCAAGAACAACAAGGGCGAGGCGGTCGCGTCCGAGGAGGCCAAGAAGAAGGACGGCAAGGGCGATAAGAAGGTCCAGTTCGCCAAGGAACTCGAGCAGGGCCCCACGGGCTCGGCCGGCGCCAACGCGGAGAAGAAGAGCGTGCGCGTTGTGCAGGGCGTCACCGTTGACGACCGCAAGATCGGCCAGGGCAGGATCGTGAAGAACGGGGATTCCGTCGGCATGAGGTATATCGGCAAGCTCCAGAACGGGAAGCAGTTTGATGGTAAGTTCTGCCAGAGTTTCCGGCCCAAGACTTGGTAGGAAGCTAACACAATTTTGCGCAGCCAACAAGAAGGGCAAGCCTTTCACCTTCAAGGTCGGCAAGGGCGAGGTCATCAAGGGCTGGGACGTCGGCATCCTCGGCATGGCCATCGGCGGCGAGAGGCGCCTTTCGGTCCCCGCCAGCATGGCGTACGGCAGCAAGTCCCTTCCCGGCATCCCCGGAAACAGCACCCTCGTCTTCGACGTCAAGCTCCTTGAGATCAAGTGAGCACGTCTCGTGAAGGGGATATGCGGGGATATGCCACCGATCTTGGGATATGCCCCTTGTACCATACGCCGTCCTGTTAACGTCAAGAACCCTCCCCACCCACTCTTCCCGTCTCGTTTTCCCCTAATTATTTCAAATCTGCGGGAACCCTGATTTGAGAGGGTCAACTTGTTGTTCTCTTGTCTACACCGACGTTATCTCCTGTTTTGATCTTTTCCAATGTTTTGTTTCTTGATCTCCCGGAATGTAATGCAGAGTCTCCGACCTGAAGGGAAATCGATCAACGGGATGACGAGGCGAGGACACGGCATTGCATTTTCTATCTCTTGTTTGGCGCATATTGAAAAAGCTTGGTCTGTGTTTGGGACCTTGGGGTTTGTTGGGATGGGTTGGTTTGAAGTAGTCAATCGAGGTCTTCGGGCTGTCTCCTGTTATCTGTTTGTGTGATGTGATCTTTGAGTGAGGCAATGATGTGAGGGTTCGTAGCTCATATGGTTTTGGTTCTGTGGTCATTGTCTTGCCTAAAGACTCAGGTCTGGGCGGTGAGGGCTTGTGTGTATTCAGAACATGCGTGGCCTGATAGACGTCCCATGGGCCACATCAGCAGTGCCCCGATTGGCTTTCGAAGGCAAGGCATTGGCAGCGCATGTTTGAACAAGACTCATCTTGGCTTTATACTCCCACCGAGGGCATTTGTCCAGTTCCTACACGGGTTTGCTAGAAAGCCAAACCCAAGAAGCACGCATGTTCTTCATAAGCAGCAGCTCTGCAGGAGGCTGGTCTCCTCGGTTGTCTTAGGACCAGCGGTCACGACAGCAGATTGATATCAGCATGGGAGGATCACAGGCACACCGGCGAGGACGTTCAATCATGACTCTTTTTGGTATGCCGCTAGCTTTTAGCTGCTGTCCACACCGGGTATCTTTGGTCTATGCCTCCCCCCCACCGTATACACAAACTCAGGGCGGTTCTCCAGGCATTCTCCACCCCGGCCTCCCATGTCTAAGCCTCTCTTACAGTGAAAGACTTCCCAACTAATACACAGCAAGGACCTGGCACAGATCTGACACAACGTCACACCTTCTTGCGGTCCTAGCTTGCTGGCAGGTTGTCAATGTTGGACCCCTCGCGCTCAAGCCACTCCTGGTCAATGATGTCATCCTTTGCCTGGTAGAGGAAGCGGTACGCTGTGCGTATCGTGCCGTCGCTAACCCCAGCCACAGCCGCGATGTCCCTAGAGGTCTTGGGCTCGCCAAGTAGATGCGACGCCATGTAGATGCACGCCGATGCGACGGAGAGCGGCGAGCGGCCGGCCAGGTCCGCAACGCCGGCCGTCCGGTTGGCGAGCTCGCGCGACACGTTCTCAATCAGCTGCGTGTTGGTGAAGGACAGCTTGGCGCAGTACCGCGCGCAGAGTGACTCGGCACTCGTGGAACCCTTGTTCTCGTACCCGCCGGCGCTCGACACCCCAACCCCGACGCTGGTCTCCTTGTGCTTTTGAAGGAAAGCCTCGAGGAGCTTGAAGACCTTGCCAATGTCCTTCTTGCCGACCTTGGTCAGCATGTGGATCTCGCGGAAAGTGCGGCCCACGCCCGCCTGACGACAGGCAATGAAGATGCAGCCGGCGATGATGGCGTCCTGAGGCTTGCCCTTGAGAGCCTTCTTCTCGTCGACCAGCTTGAATATGTGCTTGGCAGACTCGCAGATGTTCTTGGATATCTGTATAGCGTCGCAGTAGATGCCAATCTCCCTGTAGGCCGTCGTCAGGGTTTTGGTCGTCCTGTCCGCGCCGGTGGTGTGGCTCTGGAGGCGTGCCAGTGACCGGGCTTGCTTGCCTTCGCCGACGCCCACGGAAGTCGTGAGCTGCGAGTTGGCGCCGAGGAGTGGGTTGCCGGAGTCACCGACACGGGAGGGGTCCTCGCCGTTGTGGTCGTCGTTGGCGAAGCTGCGCCACTCGGAGCGCATGTCGACGATGTGGTTATCAAGGACGAGACCGCACGAGTCGCAGACGATGTCGCCGGCGGCATACTCTTCGTTCAGGTTGGGCGGTATCTCCCGGCAGTCGGGGCACATGAGGATGTTGCTCAGGTCCTCGTTGAATTCGCCGGACCCGCCGTTCGAGGCGGCAGCCGCCACCGAGGGATCCATGACGGCGGGGGACTGGGAGGAGGGGAGAGGAGGGGGGAGGACCCGGTGGCCCGTCGCTGGGGGAAAGCAATGAAGCCTGAGGTAAATAGGTGCCGATGGAGGAGTGAGGCACGAGGATTGGCGGATAGAGAGACTCGGCCGAGGGACCGGGTGGTTGTTGCGAGAAGTGGAAGGCGCGGAGCGCTGGCTCGACGAGGGAGGCTAGAAGAGGTGCCGCAGCAGGATCTTAGTCAAGGCAGCCACACGTTTCGCCTCAGCCTTATGGCGGAGTGTGGTGTCAGTATTCCTAGCCAATGGGAGCCTTTCTTGTTGCTGGTGAAAGAGGAGCTTCGATGACTCATCGATGGTGGTGGCGCTCAAATGCCAGCGGAATAAGAAGATTAACAAGCAATTGTTACATGCTTATATATATATACAGGTATTTCCCGCTTGACCTACCCGCTCTTGTCTTTGTCTTGAATGTGAATTGGTCCTGCAGAACAATGGCTAATGTACCTATCAGAGTCCGTAAAAGGCCACTATAATAGTCCTTTGGGAACACAATGGATGGCTACTTACAGCCACTTGCAGGAGTCCGCTGTGCACACTCTAAGTGATATTTCGTTGCAGGCAAGACACCTACGGAAATACACCTATCCGAGAAGAGGTGAGCGAAACTGGCCCTTTGACAACGGTTGTTCGAGGCTGTCGCGGGAAAGAAGCAGCTTGTGACACCACATGCGAGTCTGCCAGCTGGTCAGAGACAGGCACACAACTGTGTCTCAGTCAAAGGCCAGGCCCAAGATCCCAACCTCCCCTTGGACGCATGCCAATTCAGAAACTCGAAATGGCTTGCGAGGCAATGCGGCTTCAAGTTGGAATGGAGCGTAGCGCCGGTTGAGGTGGAAGGATGTTTCCGGCGGCTGCCCGCCCCTGCGCTGAAAGTTATGTACCCGGTGTCAATTACCAGTATATACGGTACGGACCCAAGTCGTCACGCACCAGACCAGACCAGCTTCGAGACTTGAATCCATCACTCACCTTTCCTTCTTCTCATCCGGCCCATCCAGGAGATCGCCTATCAACACGACACTCACTTACCGCAGTCAAACCCTCGCTTCAAGAGCCCCATTCCGGGATCGGGAGTGATCTGGGGCAGAGAAACCCTTGCCTAGCCTGGCCTGATGTGCGGAATCTTCGCGTCCATTAGTAGACGCAAGGATCCGCTACTTTCGCAACCTCTTCGCGACTATCTTGTTAATAGGGGCCCAGACCGCATCGGAAATGTCCAGAGAACTATCGGGCCGCCGGGCGACCAGCCTGGGCTCTGTCTAACCTGCATAGCTACCGTCCTCTCGCTCCGCGGACATGGCATCACGGAGCAGCCACTCGTGAGCCCGGCCACAAACTCCATCCTCTGCTGGAACGGCGAAGCGTGGACCATAAAAGGTTCTCCCGTCTCCGGAAATGATGGTGCAGCTGTTCTAGAGGCTCTTGACGCGGCTGCTGGCCACGACGGCATTTTAGACGTCCTCCGAGCTGTAGAAGGCCCCTTCGCCTTCATCTACTACGATCCGCGTGGCGGGCGCATCTACTTCGGGCGCGATCGCCTGGGCCGTAGGTCGCTTCTCGTGCATGACGAGGGCGATTTTCTCCTCTCAAGCGTCGCCGATCCCAGAGCCACCGGCTGGAGGGAGGTCGAGGCTGATGGTGTGTATGTCGTCGATGTGAACGGTCTGGGTGATCCGCCTGCCGGGAATATCACCATGCGCACGGCAGAGCGGCACGGGTGGCTACCAGAGGGGCATGAAGACTACGTGAGTTGCTGAGATCTGTGCCATGGAGTCGTGGGTGCTGTCACTTACCATAGAGCGAAGATGTCTAATATAGGGTTGTTTAATACCGCGCTACCCCCGGAAGGCTGCCCTCCCCTACAACCGGGGTCGAGATCCGTCCAAGCTCTGCGGGAGCATCTCATCCGCTCCCTGTCTCTTCGGGTTCTCAACGTCCCGCAATCGCCGTTGAGCCCGGAGCAAAGGGCTATCACGCGGGTTGCTATCCTGTTCTCTGGAGGACTCGACTGTACCGTCCTGGCTCGGTTGGCGAGCGGGTTGCTTCCGGAGGACCAGGTCATTGACTTGATTAACGTAGCATTTGAAAATCCCCGAATAGCGGCGAAACTACCCGCAGATCGGAGTCCAACTGCCATCTACGAAGCCTGCCCTGACCGCATTACAGGAAGGAAATCTTTCAGTGAGCTGTGTAATGTCTGTCCGGGGCGGCAGTGGCAATTCATATCTGTAAGTTACGACGTCTTCTCATCCGTCATGAAGCGAGCTAGTTAGGTTTCTTGCCTCCAGGCGAACGGCATTAACATATGTGCGCAGGTCAACATACCATACACTGAGACTCAGAGTCATAGGGACCAAGTGGTGACGCTTATGCACCCACACAATACCGAGATGGATTTGTCGATCGCCTACGCCCTGTACTTCGCCTCCAGAGGCAAAGGTCTGGCCCAGACCACGCCTGAAACAAGCGAGGCTTGGCCATATTCTACAACCGCAAGGGTTCTACTCTCAGGTCTTGGGGCCGACGAGCTGTTTGGTGGCTACGTCCGGCACGCTACCGCGTTCTCACGCACGGGCTACCCCGGGTTGATTGAGGAGCTCAAGCTTGATGTGGGGAGACTGGGAAAGAGGAACCTTGGGCGCGACGACCGCGTCATGTCGCATTGGGGTCGGGAGATCCGGTTTCCGTTTTTGGATGAGAAGCTTGTGAAGTGGGCGGTTGAGGCGCCGGTGTGGGAGAAGTGCGACTTTGCGGCGGATGTGGCTGACAGTAATGATGGCGCCGAGTACGTTGATGCGGAAAAGAGGGTCCTGCGGCTATTGGCCCATCAGTTGGGAATGTGCTCTGTTGCAAAGGAGAAGAAGAGAGCGGTTCGTTCAGGGCATGGCGATGTCTATCCCCTTCCCTCCTCCCCCAGCGTCTACCCCTTACCGTCGGCGACTAACACTTGGCCCATACAGATCCAGTTTGGCTCGAGAACCGCAAAGATGGAGAATAGCAAAGTAAAGGGCACCCACCTGATCACCACGCCCTAAACTGCATGAGATCCGCGGCATAACAGGCTCAGCCGTGGACCTTATCACTCTGGCCCACTAGGAGCAAGTACCTGGTTACGCCGCATGCACATCTCTAGGGTCTCTGGCGATGATGACACACACAGATACTTCTGAGTCCCAGATCCTCAACTCGTATTCCGATCCTCCTCGCTTACCTGTTTCTTCCTGGATGGGCGGGACACTGAAACGAGGAACCGAATGGTGTGTTTTCTGCGAGAGCGGATAACCCCTTCTGGTACCCGCGTGTCCCTCTCTGGTGGGAAAATCAGGAGGGGGGTAGGAGAGTGTGGGAGGGACTGTGACGTCGTGAAAGGCAAGTCTGAGCCAAGGCGCGGTCTATAGATGACTCTTCGTTGATAGCGTGGCATAGCAGAGAATTCGCACAAAAGACTTCAACTAAACAATACCGGTTCTTCTCCTCGTCATTTTCCTACGTTTCTTTTCGCCAGGGGGGCGGGACGAGGCAGCGTAGGTATACTCCCAGCTCATTCGGTACTCTCGATATTACGGCGGAGAGAAGGCATTTCGTTTCGTGATGCCTTCAATGCCACCAGTAAAACAAGCGCCAAGTGGCGAAGCAATCACAGCCCGTCTATCAATCTGCCCATCCCGCGTTTTACGACTCCGCCTTGGATCTCGATGCGCGTCCGCCACGCCCATCAACCAAGCGACACCGAGACCTGGGAAGCGAGGAAAGAAGGTTAGGAGCCGAGGACGGCAGGCGGGTTGTAACCCAAGGCCGGGGACGAATGGGAGGGGCGGCTCCGCGTTTCGTTTCACGGAAACCGGGCAATCGAAGATGTTCCTCGACAAAGGGGGGCCTATCGCTTGGGCAGGCGAGGAGGATCGCCTCGCTATGTGACCCGATTTTCCTCGGGAGGGACGCGTAGCATGATATATATAGGGGCTAGAAGGAGACTTAGACCGCTCCGATCGCCGCGGCGCGGTCGTTACCAAGAAGGCTCGACCGCCAAGGGCAGGGCCGAAACGTCAAAGCACCCACCCAGGTCAAGCACCGCTCGGAAACCCGAAACTGTCTCAGACCCCGGTAGCACCCGCGGATCAGGACACGCACGAGCCCCGATCTGAAACCACTCTGATTCAGGCTGCCCATCACTTGATTCACCCCGGCCATCCCGGCCCTTTACCCAATTCTGCCATCGAATGGGGGACTCGGGCTGGCCTGGAATCGTCGACGCATCTGTCGTTCATTGTTTGTCGAGACGGACTTTTCGCGCCCAGGGAACTGAGAGGGTTTATCGGGAGGTTATCGTGTTTATAAGATGCGAACGGGATGTGGGTGATGGGCTGGAACCGGAAGGTCATGAGCGTTTTGTTTGGGGCGGCGCCTCTCTTCGAGGCGGATT
This sequence comes from Sordariomycetes sp. S4602, assembly GCA_023628835.1. NCBI lineage: Eukaryota > Fungi > Ascomycota > Sordariomycetes > Sordariomycetes sp. S4602. Next base: position 302,398 of record JAMAJV010000012.1, read on the forward strand.
GCGGCACGACTAACACGTACGGGTACGACCACGGGGGCGAGAGAGTCTGGATATGGCCAGGACGTCGCACTCGTCTCACCCAGGGCCCCGTGCTTTCTCGCTCGGCCGGCTTCCGTGCTGCCAGGTCTCCTCACTGCTGCCCTGTGCCCACGGCACCAGGTCCTCCAGACCGGGTAACCCGCGGGAGCGCGCCGGGGATCCTCGTCATGGCAGCCCTCCTGGCCGACCCAGGTTCCGGCATCCACACACTCGCGGAATTTGATCTGCTGTTTCGCAGAGCGCAGGGTCCACGGCCCAACCATGCCGTCTTCCCTCCCGCTTCCACCAAGCGAAGGATACCCTCCTCGCCACGGCGATCACGTCGTACCAGCCCATCGTATCACGGCCAGCTTGTCATTGCGTGCAGGACCAGGGATCACCTCAAGACAGATATAGAGTGGCCTGTCTCATGATACCCTTGGCCCCGCCTCAAGTCATATACATAGGCAAGGGGGAGAACCCATGTCCGTGTTCGTCTTGTCTTCTCGAAAACTCTATTTCACTACCCTGCCCCCCGCCTTGATGGTTTCGAGTCCTTCTTTCGTCTCGTGCCTTCATGCCTTTACGCATTGTGAGACGAACTTGAAATCTCTGTGCGCTCAGGCCTGTCCTTCAGCTTACAAGGGCAATCCCTCCCGGACAACCTCTTCAACTTGACCGTGCATCCCTCGAGATAGCTCACCCTCCTCTTTCCTTCCTCCCACCCTCACGCACGCACGCACATACACACACAATGGAGCGAGCGAACAGGCCACCGCCCCTCAACCTCACACCGCCCCACTCCCGCCAGTCGAGCGTGTCCAAGACGATATCCGCCAAGGGCCGCTCACCGACCACCACCATCTCCCTTAACGAGGATGACTGGAGCACGGGGCGGTGGGCGACGTTGCTGCGCGTGTTCGGCGACTTTGCACACATCCTGGTGTGCATGATTGCCATACTCATCATGGGCGTCTTCCTCAACTACGACGAGACGATGGTCAACGGCCCTATGGGGTAAGCTCTCATTCCCCGCGCAAGAGTCCCGTTGGGATAAGACGACTAACGGGAGTCCAGGATGCTCGCTGTTTTCCTCATGGTCCTCCTCGGCCTCGACATCCTCCTAGACTTCCAGTCGATAGGCCGCTATGACAAGATGTGGAAGGGCTGGGCGCTGGCAAGCAGGGTCGTCGTGGCGGTGGGCTACACCTCCGTGTTTGCGGCGCAGGTGGCCATGGGCGGCGCCTTTCCCGAGGGTTACACCTACTGGGGTCTGACGGCAGAGTACGCTGCGCCCCTGGTGTACGTGTTCCTATGGGTATTAGGGTATGTCTTCCCCCGTAACCTCTACTTCATTAAGCACCAGACTAACGGTTGGCTCCAGGATCTGGGATCTAGTATACTGTGGTATCAGCAGGAAGCAGTTCATCAGGGAGGCGAAGAGATACCGGGAGGCGCTGCTGGGCTCATCGGGGCCCAAGACCCAGTCGAGGCTAAACACAATGAGGGGGTGGGACGTTGAGGCGACGACACACCCTAGGCCAGCTGTTATGCGGCGGTAGGGGTTCGTCGAAGGAAGATAATGAGCTGAGTGGAGGGGGTGCTGCATTGCATGGGATACCCAGGAAGGCGTAATAATCACGTATGTTAATGTCATGACTAGACAGAGTCTAGCTGTATAAAAGCTGTATCAGTATTGGGGATTACTTTGGAGCAAACCCTCTTAACATCGGCCGTGACAGGAGTGCATCCCCAGTGTGATACCATTTGAACGGGCGTGTCCTGGCTAGGTCCGACCTTGCCTCGAGAAAGGGCGAAAACGCCTTACGAGTAAGACCTCTGTGTTTTGAGCTATCTTGAGGGGCAGGTCAGACACTTCCGCTATTTACATGCTGTCTAGCTGAGGGCTTCCTACAGGACGGAGTTGTGACAGAATCTCCTTGCCACCGGACAGACGCATGAGAGGCTCGCCGGTTGGGGCTTGGTCTAAGAATGTCTAAGAATCTGCGCTCACAAATTGTTGGTGGAAGAGCGGCCGGGTTCCTATCTAAATCACGAATCACGCACTCTGCTGAAGCCTCGAGCGAGGAAATGCACCGACCTAAACTCCGGCCCATCTGCGTACAGAGGTCGACCGGCCTGTCCCCGAGATGGAGCTCGCGGACGCTCAACGTCACCAACAGCTCCGGACACTTGGCCCCGAGCCTTGCCTTCAACCCCTCAAGGGGCTGTGCATGCGGGCCCGGGTGTTCTTCTCGGAGCGGTCAGTGAGTCTTCGGCCGGGCCGGACACACAGGTGGGGCTCGGATTCCTCACTGGGTGGGCGATGGCGAATTCTTGGCCCGGTTCCTAATAAAACGGGGCCACTGTGGGACCCTGTGATACATCAGCGGGTGTTCGCCTCGTAAGGCGAACAGGCTGGCCATCTGCAGCGAGGTGGATGCGGGGGGGCACTCGCACGATGGAGCCCGACCGATCGATTCATCGCGAGATGCGACGAGACGCGAGAGGGACAGTCCTGCATCGCGCAAGATTGGGTCGACGCCAATCGCGGGCTCATCTCTCGCGATGTGTAAGGACGCGGGGCGCGTACGTGTCGTGGCGACTGGTCGCACAAGCCGTGTCCGCCGGCACATGTCCATTGAGACGCTCGAGAGTCCGAGCCGGGCTGACGAGCGGCCTCTTCCAGCTTTCCGTCTGTCCGTCGGTTCGCAACGCAGGGCGCAGCGCCAATCACCACGGCAATTTCCAAGCCGCCATCTCATCACACCACCTGAGAGCAAACGCGCATTCCTGCTTAATATGGAGAAGCGGGCGCCGGCCAACGAGGAGCGAGCAAAGCCGAGCCGGATGCGGGTGAGAAGAGTCATAAATGCCCGGAGTCCAGCCCTACGACCAGCAGACGCGGAGGGACGCGGGATCATTGGCTCACCTGAGGCAATTCTTGATGCATGGTGTCAGCCATGCTTTGCACCAAGGTTTTTGGTGGGAAGCGATGTGCTGGCGGGAGGCTTGATTCGACGATGGAGTCGTTCGCGGCGAGTGTTGGTTGGGCTCGCCGGCAAACACTTGGCGAGGATCGAGCATTACTCGGTCCTCGCTCTTGTAAACGGGTTCGCGAGTCCACAATACGACATCATTGTAAAGTCGAAAAAAGGGAGAGACCATGGCGCGGGCGCTCTTGGGCGGGGCGATGGCCAACCCGGGCTCCTATGGGCCAGCTCGGACGCATCCGTCGGAATCGTTGGATTGAGACATGCCGCATGACCAGAAGCGGAATACGGGGGCGGCACAAGCGCCGGCATCCCGGACATATTTACGAGCCAGGGTGTGATGGGAAACTGGGTCGGGCTAACTCGCCCAGCATACCGATTGAGTGTTGATGTACAAGGTCGGTGTACAAGTACCCCCTGCAGAGAGCTGGCGGGCGGAGCGAGCGCTGGACCCAATCCGGACCGCTGGGAACTTCTGCAAACACAGCCATCGATGTGGAAATATTACCGTGGCGAAGGCCGCAGCTTGAAACACTCGAGACTCTGTCCGTCGACAAACAAAAATAAGATGATAAAAATATAAGGATCTCGAGATGCCGTGCAGTTCTTCTTACTTCCGCTTACCGCGGCAGAAAAGGACACCTTTGCGGACGCGTATTGGTTTGCGAGGCCCAGCGACCCTGAAACCCATCTCGGTCACTCAGAGTCGAGAGAATTCGGTTGCCTTCGTCCACCGACGCGCGCGTTGTAACCAAAGGACTCTGGCGCTGCTCGGTAATAATGGGACGCCAAGGAACTTGTTGGCCCGGGTCATCCACCCATCCCGGGCTTGTAGATTCTGGTAGATGGGGTCGTCCTGGCGGAACTCCGCAGCGGGGTCTGGCGTTAGGCCGTGGCGGCTAGCCCGCTGCCGCTGCACTAACACTGCGCCGGAACACCCCGCTGACGGCACCGTCCCTGCTAACAGAGGCGACTCCCACGAGGCTGAGATACCCCTGCAATCCTTCCGACCCACCCACTCCACGGTAGCCAATAGGACTCCACCCCCGGCTGCTTGCGGAGGCGGAGCGTTAGGCAGCAGCGGACGGTCAAGAGTCACCATCATTTGAAATCCAGCCCATGTCTTTCAACCTCAGTCCTTTGACTCTCTTCCCGCACCCTCCTCTCTCATTTTCGTTCCGGAGTCCTGAGGCCCAGCTTTTCGTCTCCGTCGCCTGTCTCATCTGGACCCCGCATTTTCTGCGCTTTGGTTGGATTGGCCGCCGCGTTTTGGCCTGCCCATATACCTGCTCGTCCCGCCGCCCCCGACACGCAATCCGTCTGCCGCATTCCCTCGCATTCTATCGTCTCGCGACCAACAACAGTCCTACGAGTCTATCGTCCTTGATTTGCAGGCCCTTGCGATCCAGCTCCAAAAAAACGGATCCCGGCTCTCTTTCGAGCCCTCAGGCCTCTGCCCAGCAACTCTTTGAGCCCCAAATTCACAACTGCAAACAAAGAACCGCCATCCACGTATGTCAACGAAGTTCGCATCCTACCCACCACACCAGCGACCCCTCTCTCTGTCCCCTCTCTCTGTCGGGGCTGTGTTTGCTCATCTCGCCGTGCCGTGAGGAGACTGGCGGGGAGTGACTCAACTGCCCTTGACCACCCCTGCTTCACTGGACCCTTCGAACCCCGTACCACCCAACCTGTACTGACTGCTGGTCCTCCGCTCTCAGATATACGGCTTCTGGAGACCACTGACATTTACTCTTGTCTTCCCCACCATGGCCGCCAACCCCCGCAGGACTACCCGGTCTGCCGTGGCTCGGTCTGCGGCCGATGCTGGCGCTTCCCTGTCACTTAATACCGGCGCCCCTCTTCGCAAGAGCCCGACCTTCCACTCTCCCACCAGTCCCTCTTCTTCTCGATCTTCACCTGGCACCTTCACGCCTCCGTCAATTCGAAGATGCCACACAAACCTTGAAGACGTTGTCGACGCCCACGTCCGCCGCGTAGCCCTGATTGTCGACGACTTCGACAAGTCTCTTTCTCTCTCGCAGAAGGAGTCCGCCCGCCCTGCCTCCAGGAAATCCTACCGGGACCACAGCCTTCCCCTCCCGCCTGGCCTGATCGATCTTCCCGTCGTCGACCCTGCCATGGCCCAGCCCGAAACGCGCAACCTTCGCCCCCGGAACCGCCGGACGTCCAACAACCAGGTCTCCGACAGCGGCTTGGGCACGTCAATCGCCTCGCCCTCGGTGAAGCGCACTGGTGGCCCCCAGGGCACAAAGAAACCGGCAGTCTCGGCCATTACCAGGTCAGCCTCCAACATGGAGCAGGTTACTGGGCTCAGCCAGCGCGCCATCAGCCGCATCCACGAGCACACGCTGAGGCCACTGCTCGCAAAGCCCTCTTTGAAGGACTTCGAGCCAATTGTGCTGGACATCCCCCGCAGGATCCGCGACAAGAACATCGTCTGCTTGAGAGATCTCGAGAAGACTCTCATTTTCATGGCACCGGTAAGTCAACTGTTGACTGAGCCTGGAGTTTGGGGAGATACTTATCGGCAATTGTGCTTGAAGGAGAGGACGAAAACCCCCGCCAAGTATCTCGATTTCTGCTTGACGTCCGTCCGCTGCATCAAGACGACCGTCGATTACCTGAGCGACAAGGAGCAGATCTGCCCTACCGACCGACCGTACACTAATCTCTATTTCATGGACTTGGAGGATCAACTCCTGCAGTACGCCAGCCAACTAGCCGAAGCACAGAAGAAGGACGTCTCTGGAGACGCCGCAACCATGGAGTTGGATGCGTACGGCTTTCCCCAACCCTCCCCATTGGCCTTATGGTATTCTAACAACCACAACAGCTCTGATGAGGTTAGGCTACATGGCGGTGTGGCCAAGACTGGCCGGCCCGCCGAGCTCATCCGCGTCAAGAAGGACGGTCGGGCCTTCTCTATAGCGACTGGAGAACTGGTCGACCTCGATGAGGATGAGACTGGGTCGGTCCGGATGAAGCGCTCCTTGAGCGAGGAGGCGGAGGAGGACGAAGACATCCTCCGCTCCATGGCGCGCAGGAAGAAGAACCCCACTCCCGAGGAGCTTGCCCCCAAGAAGTGCCGGGAGCCCGGCTGCACCAAGGAGTTCAAGCGGCCCTGCGACCTGACGAAGCACGAGAAGACGCATTCCCGTCCGTGGAAGTGCCCCGTGAAGTCCTGCAAGTACCACGAGTATGGCTGGCCCACGGAGAAGGAGATGGCTCGCCACCACAACGACAAGCACTCGAACAAGCCCGCCATGTTCGAATGCCAGTTCAAGCCCTGCCCGTACAAGTCGAAGCGCGAGTCGAACTGCAAGCAGCACATGGAGAAGACGCACGGGTGGACCTATGTGCGCACCAAGACCAACCGCAAGAAGGCTTCGAGCACGGCGCAGCAGACGCCGCAGTTGACCAACATCTCCACCCCCGAGAGCCACCTAGGCCTCCACACGCCGCCGTCGGACAGCAATGAGCAGTTCATGACGCTCCCTGACAACAGCCTCACATTCCCCAAGTACCTCCCCGACGAGGATCTCTTCAACATCAACCAGCCTCCGGACCACATGCCAGAGCTCGACAACATGGACTTTGAGATGGACGTGGGCATGTCCCCCACTGACGCGTCCAATGCCGGCACACCTGCGGCGGATCTAATGGGGTCTTACTCGAGATTCCAGGAGGGCGCTGGGTTCACCCTTGACGAAGATCTCTACACGGCGACGGCGCATGTTCCCGAGGCCGACCCGGCGCTGTTCGCCAAGAGCATGCAAGCGCCGTTCCTGGCCTACCCCGACGCCACGATGCCCCAGCAGGTCCCGGCCCCACTGCCCACTCCCCACTTCTCGCCTATCGGGCAGACTAATGCCATGCTCTTTACGCCGAAGTCGATGGATGAAGACGAGGGCTTTGGCGATGCTGGTTTCGATCAGGACTTCGACCTCTTCCCGGCCGCGAAGATGGAGACCTTTGACGAGCCGCTGTTTGGGCAGGGCCTGCCGAGTTCCGGGATGGGCTACTCGCAGCCGTCACAGGACATGTTCACGCACGGAATGGAGTGGACCGCCCAGGACTATGGCCTCTACAATGACGGGATGTAAAGGGGATCGATCGTGCGGATGGACAGGGCGTTTCATTGTATTCCCTTTTTTTCTTTTACGATCTCATGACACGATTACGATTCTAGGGTGGAATGGGGGTGGACGGATGAAGTCATTTGCAGATGCGGGTTTTTCTCTTTTCCCCTCTCCATTTTCATGTAATACATCAGAGCACAACTCAAATATCTAAGACAAAGAGAAGGAGATGCAAAGACAGGCAGGAAGGAAGCTGGTTTCTACGTTATCTTCGCTTGTCTTTTGGGATTTGGTTTTCCTCTTTGCCGTGCGCTTGTTGTGTTCGCTCTATCTCCCCTGCCTTGTTACTTTTTGATTGCTGGATTTTTCGGAAAGGCGGATGGGAAGGGAGAACCAAGACTGAAGACATGGCAAATGCAGAGGAAAAGGAACGTTGGGGAGAACGCATCTGGTTATGGTTAGCTGTCAATATCGATGGGATATGGCATTCAGGATCCTGGGACTTGTGACGACTCTGGTCTCCGCTCCGTACGTACGTAGACAGCTGGGCAAATTCAACTTGTTTTGCCCGACTTGAGCTTCGAACCGTGATGTTTCGTGTTCTATGTGTTGAGCTCCAACCACGGCTTTACACCGCCCTCCGGGCCTGGAGGGTCCTGAACGCAGATTGTATGGAGCTGCACTCTTGGTACTTTGCACTAGAATCGACTTGAAGGGCGAGCTGGTCACTACTCCGTGTCTCCTAAAGTGACACCTCACAGGCATGGTCCAGGAGGGTGGGTGAAATAACATGGTCCTCGCGACGTTGTATGAAGCATCCGAGACGTCCTTCTTAGTAGCTGTGGAGGTACATAGCTCTCACTCTCACAGACCCTTCTCCTTGTACCTCTGCGGCTCTCGTTGATACCTACACAAGACCCATGCTGCGCATATCCCCTGGCATAAGGCGCAAGGTATCTAAAGACACGACACGTCTACTCCCACTCCCTCAAGGCACATGGAACCAGTTACAGAGATCCGGCGTAGGGACACCCCGAGCGCTTCTGCTCCGCGCTGAGGCGCATGCCCGCGTGCAGGTCCCTGCCCATCACCGCCCTCTTCTCGCTCCCCGCAGACTCGGTGGTGATGAGGCTGGTGGCGTTGCGGAGGATCTCCGACAGCGCGAGGATGTTCTCCAGCGTGACCGCGTCCTCCTTGACGCTCCACCCGAGCTCGGTCGGCAGCCTCTCGTTCTCTACACGTCGAGGTTAGAATAGCTCTCTTGACCTCCACTCCCCCCCAGGGGACGACTCCGTGTCCGACTCACCAAAGAAGTACTCCACCAGTGCCCTCTCGACGTTCCCCGTGTCCAGATCACCAAACGCGACGATGGGCGCGATGACCTCGCCGATGCTGAAGTCCTCCATGTCGGAGGTGAAGGTGTATTCGGGGTTGAAGGCACGCGAGTCGATCTGGCGCGCAAGCTTGCTGTTGGCCAGCATCTCCGGGGTGAGGGTGTCGGCGGTCCAGAAGGACGTGGTCTGGTCGAAGACGGTCTGGTTGAAGACGTGGTTGTTCCCGAAGTAGTCGTCCGTGCGGCTGGGTTCCTGCTTAGCTCCTGTGCCCATGGGTGCAGAGGGTTTCTCGGCCGGGAAGTGTTCGGACGTACCTCAGGCTGGCGTCGTGCTCCAGGACGTTGTGCTGGTTCAGATGGTCCCTGTGCCCGTTTGTGGTTAGGGACCTCTGGTTCATGGACACCAAGATAATCCGGTCTCGCGGACCTATACCCAGGGGCGATGACCAGGAGAGATTGCCCACTTACAGCGTAAAGGACGTCGCGTCCGGCTCGGGGTTGGCAGGAATGGCCATCTCGAACATCAACTCCGCGAGCGAGCTGTCAAAGTTGAGGCCATTGCCCAGCCCGCTGACGACAACGTCCTGCGTGAGGTCCCGGCCGTCGCGCGGGAGGAACCCGTGATTCGAGAGGGTGTTCAGCATGGGACACGGCCCTCGGACTAACTAGACGTTAGCCTCAGGGGTGCGGATAGGGCCTGGTGTAAAACAAACAGTCGTCTGGGCCAGGGGCCTGCCATTCGTCCGCGGATCCTTCGCCGCCGGCTTGGGTGAGGACGGCACCGACAAGCGTTGAGGTGATAACGAGCTTCATGTTGAGTCTATCGAGGTGGGTAACTCTTAACGTAGACTTAGGGGGCGGGATGGCGCAAAGAACACAAGCCGGAGGGGTCGGATCCTCTTTATACTTGGACACCCTCGCCTTCCCTCGAGTACGCGTATTAGAGGGCCTCGGCTGAGAGCATCCCGGTTCTTCAAAGGCATGAGGTATCATCCCCCATACCCCATAATCTCTAGTGAAGCTAGACATGCCTAGGGAAGATCGCCACGAGCATCGCCCCGCCTTTGCTTTGGTATTACTATGCGCGCCTCCCCGTTGGCTCGTGAGAACATGCATCCGCGTACCCACGCCGCCGTCTCGATCAAGCCAACCCCCCGAAGCCCACCACCAAGGCGAGGACAATCAACGGGGGCCACGGGGAACGCCGTGGCGCTCAGCTTCCGGGGCGGGGGCGCGAATACGCGTATTTGCACTGCTGCTTCGGCCCTTTTGCCGTTCCGGGTCGGGAATACGCGTATTCGAACGCCGGTACTTGCAAGCCGGCCGATCTGAATCTTGATTGCGAGGAGACCACGAATCACGGGCTGCGCGTTTCCAAACTAAGACGGGCGTTTAGGTAAACTTGGGTTCTCATGCCGGGGGTAGGGGCGTCTTTGCAGTGCCCGCTCGCAGGTAGAACGAGTGGGATATTACCGTCCCTGCCAAGGTATTTTCGTCGAATTTATAGACGTGGATCTATACTACATAGACATCATACAACCCCACTTCCCGTCTCGCTCCTATCATGACTTACAGACGTGACGCCGTGAATATATGTCAAGGGCAAAGGAACCTGCCCCGGGCATAACACAACTCTCCCCCTCTGCCTTACCCCCTTAATAATACCCCCTCCCATACCCTTCGCCGTACCCGTTCCCGTACCCTCCGCTATTCCCCCGGTACTCCCCCGTAAACCTCCCCATATCCGGAACCGTCGGCTCCCTATTATCCATCCCCACCGGGGCCGCCCCGTGCATCAGCCCGTCCCCGCTCATTGGCGTGAGCGGTGTAAGAGGGCGACGCCCACCGCCGACCTCGGGCGGCCCACCGCCGTACGAGACGGCGTAGCCCAGGTACTTGCTGTCCGACGAGTCGGAGGTGGAGCGCGAGTGCGTGCGCTTCTCGGGGATGGCGGGTATGGAGTAGGTTCTGGATTGGTTGGGCGGGTCCAGGAGAGTGTTGCGGGCGGTGAGGGGCGTGAGGTTGTCCCCATCGCGGAGCTTTTCTGTTTTAAAGTGTCAGTCTCTCCAGCCTTGCGGTCCCTTCAACCTAAACCCGGGACGGGGATGAAGTGTATAGAACTTACCCATAGCCTTCCTCTTCTTCCGGTGAGGATTATCCTTGCAGCATGCGTTGAACGCATTCCAGATAATCAGGATGGCGAGGACCCCAGTCAGGGCAGACTGTACTGCCACGAGAACGACTCCCGCCACCGTCTGCGTCGTCTGTGCGATGCCCAGCTCCTCCACGAAGATGATGATGCACACCACAGAAAGCACCCGCACCACCTGGATGGAGATGTTAATCACATTCCCCGACTTCCTCTCGTACGGCCGGATCCATATCAGCAGTATGAGGAAGATTCCCTCGATCGCGATCATACTGGCCGTCTGCACGCGCCCCGAGCCGTCCGTGACCCCCAGGATCAGGCCCTTGGTGAACATGTACACGATTGTCGGTATGAAGAGCCACCAGTAGCTCTTCTTGTAGCTCTCGTAGAACAGACTGTACTTGACCCAGATCTTCTTGTCCTCGTACAGCGCGCTGGCGTCGCCGTCGGCTTTCCTAACCTTACGTGCCATGTGCCAGATCTTCCACGAGAAGAAGCCCAGGACGCCCGTGAAGACCGCGAGCGTGACACCAGCCAGCGTTTTGGCGGCCCAGGAATCCCCCTGTGTGAACTGGACGACGCAATAGAGAACCCACACGCCGTAGAGGAGTAAGATGAGCGTGGTGATGGCGCGCGCGATGGAGCCCCAGTAGTGCTTGCGGAAACCGGCGAGCGAGGACGGGAAGGACCCGAAGAGCGCCCAGAGCTCGAGGACCGCCTTGACGAGGAGGATTCCGACAACCGTGGCAGCAATGGCGATGGCTACCACGAGGAGCACCGTCATGAAGGTGTTTGACTCGGGAATGCTGAGCTGCTGCACGTACGCCTGGATCCCCGACACTGCTTCGCGAATCACGCCCATCTCCTCGGCACCTGCTGGCTCCCCGTCCTCCATGGCGCCGAGAGTCGTCTCGATCTGGCGCTTCGCCAGAATCTCGAAGCCTTCCATCGCGCGCTTCACTCCGAAGAACGAGCTATTCCCAGGCGCCGTCGTCCCATCCGCGAAAACCAGCGTCGTATTCATCAGGCGGTCGACGCCGCTGGCTTCTAGGTCGCCGCCGGTGACCTCGCGGAAGGAATCGATGGCCCGCTGCATCGTTTCCCAGGAGATGAGGCCCGTCGAGAAGGCAAAGTTCTGTGCGAAGCTGCGGTAGATGGGCGGGTAGTTCACCGAGAGCATGCCGTTCATCGCGAGGCCCTGGAACCACGAGAAGACCTCGACGAAGCTGGGGCTCGGAGCGGGCCCCGCTCCCGAGGCTGCACCACCGCCTACGGCCGAGGCGCCGCCCCCGACGGCCGCGCTAACGGCTGAAGCCCCCGTGACGAGGAGGGCAGCGCCGGCGATACCGGCTGCGACAAAGGGCACGGCGGGGACGGTGGTGGTCTTGCCGTTGGAGACCTGTGACTGGATGCAGGCGACGTCATCGCCCGTCTCGAGGGACTTGAGCTCGAGCTTTGCGAGGGCCGCGATGTCGGGTACCTGAAAGGCGATGCCCGGTACAAGTTTGGCGAACTCGTCAGGGATCTCCTGAGTGCCGCGGGCACCAAAGTCGCCCTCGGGGACTATACGTGTGTTAGTATGTTGACATCGTGTCAGGGCGTGTTAGCGGATCCTACCTGGGCAAAGCCGTTCCACAAAGGTCCCACTATCGCAGGGGTTAAAGCTGTTGGAGAATATGTCCGCGCCGAATGCCGTGACGCTCAGTTCCGCGGTGACGTTCTGCTCTCTGTTGCTAGTGCCCTGGATGTCGAAGATGACCGTCTTGTTCTCATTGTTGTACTCGATGTTGACCCGATCCAGCTCTATCGTGGCGGTCCCGTTTTGGCAGTTTGAGAAGCCGATAGTTTCTAGGATGTCCTCACACAAGGCGGTGGTAGACAAGACGGTCAAGGCGCAAGCCGCTCGAAGAGTCCATCTTGAGGTGAACCTCATTGCTCCCATATGACTTTCCCAGCTCAAGATTAATCGCGTATTGTTGAAAATTATGCGGTGAAGTAGATGGTGTGAATCGTTCGCAACACACCGCAATCTCGTGTAAATCGAAAAGACCGCTCGAAGACAGGCGCTCGTAGGAATGGCTGATACAAATACGTCGAACCAGCAACAAGAAACAAAGAGACCTGAGCTCGACTGGAACAAACAGACGTGCACAGGAAAGAAGAAGGCCTTTCGGGTGAAGAGGTCCGTGGTGAAAGCCTACAAAGAAGGTGGCCGAGGGTCAACCCGGAACGAATGGAAAACAGAACAAAAGCGTCCTGAACAAAAGGGAAGCGTGGAAAACCCCGTCTCTCGCCTCTCGCCTCGCTGCTTTACCTCATCGACGGCGATGATGAATGAAGCGCGAGGAGAGTTGGAGTGAGGGGACGGAGTGGGTGAAGAGGAGGTCGACCTGGTAAAGACTGAGCGAGAGTATAAGCGAGGGCAGAGAGAGCGCCACGCTAAGATGACGAAGCTGAAACGACTGGAGAGCAGCGTCGGCCGAGGCAAGGCGCCTACTGGACTTGGAGATGGAGGCTACGACTAGGGAAGGGTAGTATTGACGGGGGTTCCTCCGCATTTACCTATCAAAGGTGGGCCTCTCGGGAAGTCTGCGGCTCTACGAGATGCCGCTGCCAAAGCTGTGTGGCCCTGGAGACGGATCGGGCCACCCAGGCGCATTGCTTCAAGCTCGCCAGTCGGTCTTCGATACCGCCACAGGGGTCCCCATGCAGGGTGAGCCCCGCTAACCATAGCCAGCGGGCTTAGGCCAGCCCATTTCGGCAAGGAAACCGGTGGTTGAGCAGCAGCACCAGCGCGTACTTGCGTACTTGGCACCCTCTTGTTGCTCTCTCTCGCCGGTTGCTGGTCCCCCATTTGGAAGAGCACTGGGCGAGACGACAACTCGAAACCAGACACCAAGGCGAGGTGGTCCGTCTGCGACAAAAGCGGTCGATCAGCAGGGGCATGGTGCTGAATGATTGGCTGCCGTCGCTTCGGCTCGGCTTGGCGGGCGGCGCCGGGGCGAGTCCGGGCCCGGCTAGGGGGCGCCCCTGGCCGGGTCTGAAACGGGCGGCTGGCTGTGCATTTCTTCTTCATGGCGGTGGAGCTGGCCGTGGGGGACATTTTCCTTAGCGGCGGGGAGAGCCGAGTTAGTGCTGGACCGAGCGCGGAGCTGCAGAGAAGCGAAGCGCTCGTCGTTTCCGCGTCTCCGGTAATGACTCGAGGCAAACGAGAGTTGGTACGGAAGACGACCCTTGTTTCCCTGCTGAGCTTGTCTCTCGCAGATCCGATTGCCTCTGTCGATCTAGATAATCCTCTCATCTCGGGTGAGCCTGCCGTCGGCCAGGAATAAGCTCATGCTTTGCGCCCGGGGTGGGCTGTGGGTCGATCATGTTCATGCCATGAATGCGCCTGGATTCTGGGCCAAGCTGGCGGGAAGGGCGAGTCGCAGACATCGGGCCATGGTGCGACGTTTATATCACCCCTGATCTATTATTCTTAGTCTCGGCCGGTTAATGGCAGGGCGAGTTTCCCTGGAATAGTGGATGTCATTCGCGTCACGGCCGAAGCGAGGAAACAGAGAGCTCCTCGGCGACCCGATGACCCGTTTTGCAAGGGGGAACTTGACAACGACTGCGTCGTGCCTAAATCCCGCTGTCACATCAACATCGTGTCACCCTCGGGTATATGCAGGCTTCCAACGCCGGCCCAGGCTTGTGGACTTGATGGTATTTGACATGGCCGTCCCTCGTGAAGAGCTGGCGTCCCCATCGCCTACCTATTCGTTGGGGACTTGATGAGTATGGAACAGGAAATCCTTCCCGATGACGCTGACGGTGAGGGCACGCATCTCCTTGAAAGCGAGCGAGCTGCCGTGGAATGTAGTGTATGCCTGTCGTGACTTTTCCTCAACTAAACCAAATATTATAAATCACAACCCTGCCATGCAAATACTGTAGAGACAAAGCTGTGGAATCGCAAAGCAGGCATTGGGTTTTGGTAGATGATGGGAAGAAGTTGGTGCTGTTCGATGCATCCGTTTGCTGACCTTTCTCAACTGTGTTGGCACTCAGTGTCAAATATTGGTGTTGTGTGGGGACCATTGTGGAAATGGCACTTGCCACCAACTGCATCGATTACGTGGAATCAAGCATTTTGTACCCTCCGCCATCCAGGCTGCTTCAGCCCCGACAATTACCATCCTCAACTCGGCGCATCGACGTTCCTTGAGAGCAGGCCATCATCCTATCCTCGGCGCACTGGCTGTTCAATGAACGACGGCTCTCCGATCACGTCCAGAGAAAAAAAAAACCGAACGGCGCCCCCACAATCCTTGCAAGCGTGACCCAACCGAACCGCCGCTGAAAACAACCGCGCGAAAGAGCAACAAACATGGATCTCGTATCCACCATCCGCAAGTCCGGATCCCGGGGCGGTGTAAACTTCAACTGGGACGAGGTAGCCAACTCGACGCACCGCGAGAACTACCTTGGCCATTCGCTCAAGGCGCCCGTGGGGCGGTGGCAGCAGGGACGGGACCTGTCATGGTACTCAAAAGACAAGGATGAGAGGGACCAGGAGAAGGCGGATGAATTGAAGAAGGTCAAACAGGCGGAGGAGGAGGCCATGGCGAAGGCGCTAGGATTGCCGCCGCCGAACAAGGATGGCACCGGTGGTAACGAGATAGAGGTTAGGCCGGGGAGGGGATTCGATGCGGGGCAGAAGCCCGAGGAGCCAAAGGAGCCAGAGCCAGAGGAAAGGCCGGAGAGGAGAGAAAGGAGACATCGGTCACACAGACATGGGCATTCTGACAGGCGAGAGAGAAGGAGGGATAGGAGCAGGAGTAGGGAGGGGAGAAGGGACAGGGGGGACAGGGAGAGGCACCATGAGAGGTCGCGACGGGACGACGGTCGGAGACGCAGCAGGAGCGAGAGCGTAGAGAGACACGACAGGAAGAGAAGGCATAGGCATGATAGGCGCTCGCTATCGCGGAGCGACCATGAGGTGTCTAGCCGCAGGCGGAGTCGAAGCAGGGAGAGGCGGAGGGACAGGGACAGGTCACGCTCGCGGGAGAGGACTGAGCGGACGCGTCGCCGCCGTGACGATTAGGGTATTCGACCAGTGGCGGCTGGGCGGTGTAGCACTCCGAGGCACTCAAGCAGCCGTCAGGTTTTAGCCATGACTTATACGATACTGTTATTTTTGTCGCGCACTGGGCCTCCTGCCACACGTCTAGAGTAGTCGTGGGGTCAACTTTATACCACTATTTGGCAGTGGAGTGCAGTCTATTGATCCGTAAAAAGCGCGAGCGGGCTCCGGGGCAACCGGTTGGGAGCATGCACTCGAGCCTCCTCGAAGCCTCGAGGGCCTGGTCCAGTCGGCCTTACCGGACTTTAGGTGTGGTTGCGTAACGTCAGTATACAAGGCTGAGGCAACCCCTGACAGTGGTCAACTGGAGCCTGGCCCCGCGCTGATTCGCCACCGCTATTAGCGCATGCGAAACACTGGAGTCCGCGTCACTCAGCAGCCTCACTGCTGGTATTCCCCTCGGCGAATTAAGCTTAGCACACGAGTCGCGTGTCCTTGAATAACACACGTCAAACCTCCCTCTTCACTCAGCAAACTCATTTACCTCGCTGGGCTATACTTTACGCCGCCCTCCCCCTCCCCCCGAGTCCTTCCTTTCTTCCACCCGCAGCAAAACCGACGACACTCACCTTCTCGAACCCGTGCAGCGATATCAGTCTTTTCCGCCAACACCGCTCTGCAAACCCACTGAAGGGTCCACGCGCTGCCTTTCTGAGGATGAGCTGTCGATAAACCATTCCAAAATGGATTACGCTCGCCTCAGGGCTGCCGCCCTTGCTGGCTCGGACGACGAAGAGGCCGTCACCGTCGACACCAGGGCCCTCATCGACAAGGTCCTCGCCCGGTATTCGGGAGAATGGACCACCCTCCGAGAACTCGTGCAGAACGCCGCCGACGCCCAGGCAACCACCGTAGCCGTCCGCTTCGAGACCATGCCCTCGGTCAACGTACCCCTGCCCTCGACCCAGAACCAGTCCGAGCTGCTCAAGCATGTGGTCGCGAACCACACCATAAAGCGACTCGTCGTGCGAAACGATGGCCAGACCTTTACCAAGACCGACTGGGGTAGGCTGAAGAGGATTGCCGAGGGCAACCCCGACGAGACCAAGATCGGTGCCTTCGGCGTCGGGTTCTACAGCGTCTTTGCCGACTGCGAGGAGCCCTTCGTTAGCTCCGGGAACGAGGCCATGGCTTTCTACTGGAAAGGGAATGCTCTCTTCACCAAGAAGTCCACCCTTCCTCCCGACCAGTCCTCACCCGACACGACTTTTGTTCTCGACCATCGAAACACGACGTCACCCGTGCCGAACCTGCTGTCCGTCTGCCAGTTCCTCGCCACCAGCTTGACCTTTGTCTCCCTGCAGAAGATCGAGTTCTGGCTCGACGGCTGGAGACTTCTGGATCTGCACAAGAAAGTCTCGCCAAGCGCCAGCCTCGCAATCCCCCGAGACTTCTACACGACGACCCATGAGCGCATGATGACCATAGCCTCGGTGGAGAGGACTGGGACTCAGATAGACGCCTCCTATATGTCGGCTATCGGCTGGAAGCCGTCTCCCGCGAGCGGAAAGAACGAGGTGACTGAGCAGTCCACGGACATTCCACTGCTTAAGAGCTGGTTCGCTCGGTTTTCCGCCGCCCCGTCACAGTCATCGCAGAAGGCAAAGGATGAGGCTGTAGCGCAGGCAGCTATTGCCGAGGACATCACAGTGGTCAAGACAACGACCATATTCCTCGGCGTCACGTCGGCCCAGGTCAAGACGTCCATCACATCGTCATTTGCTTCTGAGCTGGAGCGCGCGACGAAGAAGCCACCCCCGAAGATCGCTAAACTCGCGATCCTGACGTCCTCATTTGACGAATCTATGGCGTCGGAGGAGACCTCGGGCTCAAGTGTTTCGAAAGCTACCGACGTGTTTGCCAATGTTCTGCCAAGTAAGAGACCCGGCGGCCGAGTCTTTATCGGTTTCCCTACCATGCAGACAACCGGTGCCGGGCTGCACATATCCGCGCCCTCGGTCATCCCGACAGTCGAGCGAGAAGCGATCGACCTCAACGCTCGGTGGGTGAGGTCGTGGAACCAAGAAATGCTTCGGGCTGCTGGCATTGTGACGCGCCTTACTTTTACAGATGACATGAAACAACTCTCTGAGCGTCTGCTGTCCTCCGTTCCGTCGGGAGGGAAGCTCTCGAACAGGGAGATTGCCAAGTTCATGCCTGTTGCCAAGCATGTTCTCAAGACTTACACGTTCGAGGACTCTACCCCCAGCTCGCAGGTCGGCCAGGTGCTCGAGGAGGCGTTTTGGACGTGTTATAAGCGCCCTGTCCTTGACATCTACTCGACACGCGGAGTTCTTCCTAGCTCCCGGGTTCGAATCCCGTCTGAAGAGCTAGGGAAATTCGTTGACGGACTTCCTACAATCCCTGAGGAGATGAAAGACCATGTGTTTGTGAGGAAACTAAAGGAGTTTGGCCTCATCACCCGCATAACATTGAGCGACATTCACTCGGAGCTTAACTCCAAGGCAATGACCAAGGAGCAGCTGACGCACTTCATCCGGTGGATTGCAAAGAACACGGCCAGCAGCGAGCTTGAAACGGCTACGGCAAGGAACCTCCTCAACGTCGCCGTTGCTACGCTCGACAGCGGGGCCGGCAACCAGGGCGAAATCGTCGCGCTCGGCTCTATCAAGACCTTCCTCGCGTCGTCGAACAAGGCTCCTCATATCCCTCCGAGCCTTCCCATGCCTCCTGACAACCTCCCCTTTGCGCTTTCGAATCTATGTACCACCAACGAACTCACAGCCCTCGGGTGGAAACCGCTCGAAATCTACCCATGGCTGGACTACGTCGTCAACACGAGCGACCGGAGGTCTCACGATCTAGACATGTTCAAGTCAGAGAAGTTCTCCGTTCAAGTTCTGGCGGCAGTCTCCAAGAATTGGGAGTATCAGAGCCAACAAGCGAGAGCAAACATTGTGGCTCTGCTGCAGAAGCATGCGATCATGCCCACCAAGCTCGGAATGCGGAGGCCCGGCGAGTCTTTCTTCCCATCTGTCAAGTTGTTCGATGATCTTCCTGTGATTCAGGGGTGCCATCAACTCAAGGACAAGTTCCTCGCGGCCATCGGTGTGCGGAAGACTCTGGACCTAGAGACAATTTTTGAGAGGCTCCTTTCTCCAACGACAGCTGGAGAACAGAAGTGGAGCCATATTGAACTTATCAAATACTTGGCATCCGTCCGTGACGACATCCCGCCAGATGATATGCAGAAACTCAAGGCGTCGGCCATTTGCCCTGCCGAGGGTGGCTCCGTGGAGAAGCAGTCGGAGAAGACGACAGCCAGGCTCTACAGGGTGTCGGAGTTGTTCGATCCTCAGGATAGCCTGCGCGCCCTTCGCTTGCCCGTCATACAGTGGCCGGATAACCTCAGTACGCGGAGTGCTGAAGCAAAGTTCCTCTCCCTGTTGGGCCTCCGAATGTACCCAACTGTTCCCGAGTTGGTGAACATGATGGCCGGCCCGGACGACAGGCTGAGAGACCAAGCGATGACCTACTTCATCTCGAAGCATGTCAGCAACGGATACGCGAGCTTCGACGTTGCGAGCACTAGGAAGGCATTCCTGCCCGTTCAGGGTTCGCGTAAGCTCGTTGCCCCCTCGGGCTGCTTTACCGACGAGGGAGCGGCAGCTTTGGGATTCGATATCTTGAGGCGCGATCTCCACATGCACGCACTCGTAAGTTCTCCAGTCGAGTTAGTCACTTCCAGGTATATATGCTAATTACCTCTAGAAATTCGGAGTGGCACAATCACCTCCTATTACTGAATGCGTGAACAAGCTTCTGCAGAAGCCGCCTCGCGACAAGGCGGAGGCGAAGCACCTCTTCGGGTACTTCTCCCAGCGGATCCCCGCCTTGAAAGAGAATAGCAAAGCGAAGCTTCGAAACGCCCTCATCGTTCCGATAGGACCAGCAGGGGAGAAGGGCACCGTACGATACGCCGCCCCATCCACATGCTACCTCGGCTCAAGCACCACCTACGCGGAGATCTTTGACTATGTTGATTTTGGCGACGAGGCGAACGCCTTCCTGTTTCATTGCGGAGCGAGGTCGGAGCCGACCAAATTGGAGCTGGCCGATCGCGTGTGTAACGAACCGGCACGATTCTTGGGCATGCTCCAGGCTGAGAAGTACCTGAACCTCCTGCGGACGTTGGCCGCCAGCACTTCGGACCTTAAGCGGGACAAGAAGCTCTGGAGTAAAATGGCCAATTCACCTTTCTTGCTCGCTTGGAAGACAATCGCCTCTTCGGCGAGGGATGATCCGGACGATGATGAGGAAGTTCTGAGGCATTACCAGCTTTCTGCCCCGTCGCACGTCGTCATTTCGAATGACTTCATCAGCTACCGCATATTCCAAGAGCACCTTCTCTGTGCTCCGGAAGAGGAAGTCCTCGAGAACTTCTACAAGTCGCTCGGGGCTCGTCGTTTGACCGATCTCGTGCATGAAGACCTTCGGATGGGAGCTCAAATTGATAGGAAAGATCGAGCCGCTAAGCTTCGAAAGCATGTGATCGAGCGGTCAAAGATCTTCCTCCACGAATATGCCAGGGATAAGGAGGCCGTCAGGCATGACGCGAAGTGGTTAGAGAAATACCTGACGGTGGCCATCGTCCAGTCCATCTCACTTCGGCGGCGCCTCGACACCCACCCCAAGTCTCACACCGAGAAGCGGACGGCGGCCAGCCAGGACTCCCGCGATAACTGCACACTGTACGTCATTGCGGACGGTCGCCCTGATATGTACCAGATTGCCCAGGCCCTGTGCCCGGTTCTCTTGAAGAAGCATGGGCAGCAGTCGTACATTTTCTTTGAGCCGTTCTTGACGCTGGACCTGCTGGGTTTGCGCTCCCGCGGCTACAATGTGGAGCGCATCCTGCGAGCCAAGGAAGCCGAGGCCCGGGTCGCCGAAGAGGAGCGCCGCAAGGCGCTCGAGGAAGAGCAGGCGCGGATCCGCGAGCGGGAATCCAAATGGGCTAAGAGCCAGAGTGAGATTGCCGCGAGCGCTAGGGAAGAACAACGAATTAAGGAGATGGAGGAGCACGGGGAGGCGCAAGGGCGCTCCAGAAAGCAGCGCGAGAGCTTGCCCCCCATGCCCGGTTCCTTTGGCGACGACGACGACGCACCTAGCCCGCCGCAGGCTAAGAAGGGGAAAGGGCTCTTCGCAACTCTCACGCGGCGTCTCGGCCTCGATAACGACGATAACGACGATGCCGGGTCTTCACTGGCACCATCGCCCCCGTCTACGCATACGCCTACCCCAACCCTCCCTACCTCCGGGCCTTCCGGCTCGGCGAACGGCGGACAGCAGAATGAGGGCCGCAACGGCGGAGGCGTTACTAACCCGGCGCTGGTGCAGGAGAACCTTCTTAACGCGATTCTCGCCACTCGGCCGCATGGGTCCAGCGAGGTAGTCTCGCAGCCGAACATCAACGAGGTCAAGGAACAATCGACCTACTGCGACAGCACGTCTGCCAAAGACCTCATCTTCGTAGCGCAGGCGTCCAACGGGGTCAAGTTCTTCGTGGACAGGCCGCTGGCGGGGGAGACCGCGGCGCAGTTCCTCACGAGCAACAGCCGGACGGTGAACGTGTTCGCGTCGATGCTGGCCGAGGTGGGCGGCGTGTACAATGTGGCCAAGTCCGCGCTGCATGTGTTCTACGACGAGAGCGGCTTGACGATCGCGTTCAACAGTAGCGGCTCGATGTTCTTCAACCTGAGGTTCTTCATGCAGCTGCACTCGGTAAAGTGGTCGTCTGGGACCGAGGCGGAGAAAACGGAGGCCATGGTTTGGTGGTGGGTCGTCATGGCGCACGAGCTTGCGCACAACCTTATCTCGACCCATAGCGCCGAGCACAGCTACTACACGTGGGTTCCCGAGTTCCCTTTTGCCTTGTGGTTTACTTCGGGTAGCGGTACTGACATCTCTCAGCGAGTCCTTCATCCAGCAGTTCTTCATCCCCCTCTCGGTAAAGATGGTGGAGATGGGCCAGTCACGCCAGGGTCCCCCGTCGCAGCCCGCTCCGCGGGTGGACGCCCCCAGCGGTGCCCCGCCGCCGTATAGTGCACGGCCGGCGAACCCGACGAATCTGATGGACCTAGAGTAGGAGCCGTCCGACGATTCGGTGGAGAGGGCGAGCTCCGCGTTGGAGACTTTCAGGCGGAGGAGACAGCTGGGCGACCCGAGCTACTTCAACGGGCGGGGTCTGATGTACGGGGACGAAGATGAGGAACCCCTCCCGCCGGTGTCGCCTGTGTACAAGGGCCAGAATAACCCATTCTGGTCGTTCTGGAGGACCTGAGTGTCATGAGAGCGAGAAGTGGGATATCAAACTTCATTCTGGCATAGTTGCGTGAGCGTTGGGGTGTTGGGAGATATTCTGATCGGAGTTCTGGTGCAATTACATAGTTCAAGTATTTCTGGAGCTACCCCTTCTAGATCCGTCTAGACGATAGAAGGAGGATAATAGATAAGATCTTGTTTTCAGTGTTGTTTAGTGACATGCTGAGTCGAGTGAGTCGAGTGATAGGAGTCTTGTCTTAAGGGTCCTTTTTCATGTGCTCTCCCCTGTGTTAGGACGGTTATGGGGTCCTGTTTTTCATCATGGGGCGGTTTCACTGTAGGGACGAGTATTTGGAAACGTCTTCTCGTTTTTTTGGCCTTTCATTAAATCATACATGGGGCTCTACACCGACCCTCCATCCAGTGGGTTCTCACTTCCTTATGTCCCATTTCTCAGAGGGCCACTCATCTCATTCCCACAACACAAACCAGTCAAAAACAAAACTCCCAAGCTCTCACTGCATCCACGAACCCGATGACCTCTTCCCCTTCTCGTAAAGCCACTTGCTGTTCAGCCCCACACTAGTCCTCTTCCCCGACGGAGACGGCGTGTCAAACAGCTTGGCTCCACCCAGCTGGCTTGGCGACCCGAAGCTCGACCTCCGCCCATTAAGCGCCGGGCTAAAGCCCTTGCCCTGCAGCGGGCTTGCAGTGGGCGAGTAAGGCGACGCGTTCGCCGCGATGCTGGCGCGGCTGGAGACGGAGCTGGCGATGGAGCCGGAGATGGAGGGCGTGCGGGAGTAGCGCGGGGGTGTTGAGTAGACGGCGTTGGGAGTGGGAGGCGCGGAGGAGGGAGGGAGGTTGAGGAGGCGGCGCTGGGAGGGCGTGAGGGGGATGTCGGGGAGGGTGTCCTCAGGGCGGAAGAGGGGGAGAAGAGCGAGGACGATGTTGAGGGCGGGAAGGGCGATGAGGGCGAGGAATGTGTAGGTTGCTGTTGTTCGGAGTTGGTGGCTGACGCTGGGAAGGGTTAGCAAAGCTGGGCAATTATGGCAGCGCCCCGAGAGAAAGGACGGGAAGAGAAGTAACGTACAGCTCTGCGCTGATGAACGACCTGACGGCGTATCGGAGTGAGTAGAGAACCGCCATGGCGGCAGCGTTCTGCACGATGCTTCGCACGTTCTTATCGTTAAAGGTCGTGGCGTTGCGGCGGCGGGTGATCTCCTTTAGGCGCGGATGCGTCCAGTTGCCGGGGCTCTCGATCGCGGCGGGCGGCGCCGGGCGCTTGGGGGTTGAGGCCATGACTTTTGTGGAAGACATGGTCGTAGCGATGCTGGTGATGCCTCCCGGGTTGTTTGTGGGTGAGTTGACGAGGTGGTGTCGAGGTGGGTGCTCGCGGCGAGAGCGAGCTCAAGGCGCGGTGGTGCCTGCATTCAAGGTTAGGAAACGGGCGAGGTTGGGATGGAAGCTTTGGGGCCGGTGTTTTGAGGATTGAAGGGAGTGACCGGAGGAAGCATACTTAGACACAAGTGGTTCCTGCTGTGGGTTAGTAGATTAGTCCGGAGTCGGGCCTCGGCGGGCCTGTAGTGGCGCTCTCTGGTGGTTGAAGCTGGCGACGATGTTTTGTTTGGTATTCTCAGCGGCTTGAATGCGACCCAGCGACAAAAACGATGGGGCCAAGCGGGTGCGCAAGCCACACTGTGCCTGTGCGCCACAATGGATCCATCATGCAGGCTGTGGCTAGAATGATACCTGCGATACTTCGCGCCCAGCTGGCCACCCCCTTGAAGTGACCCAACGATGTTATAAATCTGGCGCAAAATGTTGCAGAGTCTGTCTAAAGCGTTGTTGCATGAGACTGAAAATGTGATGAAACAAAACAACAATGGCTTCCCAGCAAAATTGATCCCCAATCCTAGAAGAATACGCTCCAGCATCCATGTGGTGGCGCGCGGGAAGTGGCTTCGGCTGCGCGTCCAGGCTGGGGAAACCCGTGATTCTTGCGTCAAAGTAGCGCCAACGCTTCACCTTGATCCACGCCTGTTCCGGGCTTGCCCAATTTTTTCGGCCCGTGTATTTGTACCGCGAGCTTTAATGCCACATCGTGTGATCCATCCAGGCTCCCACCCATTTCTCATCCACTTCCCATTCTGCTCATCCTCGCCAGCTCGAACACGCCCATCGCCAATCCTCGCTCACGCTCATCCTTGCTCCGTCCCTTGTAATTCCTGCATCCAGGAATGATACGCGGCTGAGTGCGCACAGGCGCGTCACCCACCCCCAATAATTTTGCAGGCGCACCACCGCCGATAGCTGTCAGCCCTTCACGACAATCCCCCTCTCTCGACGAGTCCGCTGCCCATCCATCTCCCTGCGGCGACCGTCCGAGTCCACCATCCAGCGAGCCGACCGAGACGACGAATTCGGCGCCCGCGTCGCCGGAAGATCGCATTCCCGCCATGGCTTCCCCTGACGTGTCTGGTTTCGAGCCGGCGAGCTCCCCCGTCCGCGGCGAGGGCAGGTCGTTCCTCTCTCGCGGCGCCACCGAGGACGAGGACACCAAGATGATGGATGCCACGCCCGATCCCACCGAGAAGTCCACCCGCGCCAAGGGCAAGGGCGCGAAGGCCCAGGACCCCAACCAGTCGTCCGTCGGCAAGATCCGCCATCTGAAGAAGGAGGATGGCGACCCTCTATGGCGCAAGGACATCCAGTACGACTTCCTCAAGGCCATCTTCGATGACACCACCCCGGTCTTCACGAACAGCTACGAGAGCGACGCCAAGACCGACCAATGCTTCGCCGACCTCTACATCGACACTATGGCGAGGAGCAGCAAGACCAGCAAGGTGCTGCGAGACAAGCTGCTGAGCGACCGAGAGGCCGCTAAAGGCATGGCTATGGTGTGTCTCTTGGTCAACATCGGCCGAATGAATACCACGTTGAACTGTAAGCCAGCAGCCCTACCCATGACCTGCGTCCCGCCCACCTATCTGCCACCGCTAGCCCCAAGCCGTCGAACATATCCACTAACCCTCATCTTCTCCCAAGTCTTCCCCGAAATGCGCGCGCAGCTCCGCACGTACCATGCCATTCCGTCGCTCCAAGCCCACCAGGATGCCAACGCCTACAAGCAGCTCCAGGATGCCCCGCGATTGAAATCCATCCTCAAGGGCAGCGTCGAAGACAGGACTGAACCGAGCACCCTTTCGTCCATCAAAGAATACGACCCCCCTCCCCGGACAAACCCCGTCAACCTCCTCTTCGTGATCTGCTCGTCAGCGCAGAAAGTAGCCGAACTGCACTTCCCCCAGGGCCAGGAATTCCACGACCTGGTCATGAAGACGCACTATACCAGCCAGTCGCGCGCGCGGGCGTTCCTATGGTTGATGTGGTTCTATCTCGAATCTGACTTTACCGAAGAGGGCTGCGAGGAAAACCCGTTCGGATCCGGCGTCGATTACGGACTACAGGTCGCCAACCAGGGAGTCCCAAGGATGGATATCATGACCAAGGAGGAAGAGGAGGCCGAGAACGTCGACTCTCAGATGGAGATCGAATTCGGACAGGAGAAACAGAAGATGCGTGCCAAGATCCTGGAGGTGGACCAGGCGTACCTAGCTGCCGATAACAAGCGAACGGCCCGCCACAGGATCCTGACTGACGAGGGACCGGCGATTCTTCCGCGGATCCGGCCCTCGAAGCACGAGTCAGACATGGACAGCTCCCGGTCGACTCCCCCGCCCAACAAACCCCTCGCCAGACGAACGCCAATGGGTGGTGTTGGTCGCCGTGGTGCATCTACCAGGTTCCATATGGTTGAGGGTTCGTCCCCAGCCGGCGCCGGCCATGTTGATGGGGTGGCGCCGCGTAAGCCGCGCCCTCCCACAGCCCATCAGCTCGCCGTTGAGCGTCATCGCAAGGAGCAAGTTGACCACATCCTGGATCGCGGTGTTCGCAAGGAGCACAAGAAATCACGCAGGCAGCGCCGCAGGGAAGGCGGGGTGTATCGGGCTATCATCAGGGTCCGCGCCACGTCCGACGGACTCGCATTCTGCGATAGCGATGAAGAAGGTGAAATGTTCACACCTGCAGACAAGGGGAGTAGTCCGTTCCGGTCGCGTGGGCCAGGGGGGTTGTGCCAGCTCAAGACCGAACCAGACGACTTCGGGGAGGAGACCAGCGCCTACAGTGCGGCGATTCGTAGGGCTGTGCGCCGGCTCGACCGCTGGGATGCTAGGGGACAGAAGGGCGTTGTGTCGACCGTACGACGGAAGAGGCCTGAGCTGCAAGTAGAGGATGTTATACATTACGACGAGGAGCAGGATGATATAACCGGCATGCAAGAGCCTGCCAGCGAGATGAATGGCCATGCAGGCGAAGAAGGGGACGGGGAGGGAGAGTCCCCCGAGCCGAGGAAGAAGAGAAAGCTAAGCCCAGGGCCGGACGCCAACGGGGACGCAGGGGCGGGCGAGCAGGAGAATGGCGAACACGACGATGGCGCGAGCGAGATTGTGGCCAGGGTTGGGCCTGATGATGGCGGCGACGAGCCCCAGAAGGGTCCATCCCCGGCCGAAGAGGGATCGGACGTGGAGTAGAGGGACAGGCACGAGTTGTACATTAGGCTATGGTTTGTCTTCTTTTTTTCTATGATTTTCCTTCGAGGGTGCTAGAGGGTTTTGGCATCCGGGAGTCTGATTCCAAACGCGGGAGTACTAGGTTTTTTACATGCTTGATTTTGGAAGCGCGAGGGACGGGCTAATTTCGTTTATGTCTATGGCTGCAAGAATAGGGTCCTCGATGCGTATAGGTCTCGAAAAACAAGCGGAAAACAGAGATATCCATTTAACCTCTTATTCCCTAGTTACTAGAGGTTCGGAGTGCTTCCATGCTTCCGCAACGTGCGGACGTACACGAGAAAGTGTGGAGGAGTGGGGATGAAACGAGTTTCTTAGTAATCCGAGGTACCCACTTCGCCGTCCACCGAGACCTTGCTCTCTCCAATTGCCAGCTTACCTCGTAATGCCTGTGCACGATCGCCTACGTAACCCATTCTAAACACCCTTGCTTTCAACAGGCTGGCAGCGCATACGAGAGTCGCACCCGCCATTCAAGAGTCTCTCTCAGGAATCCCCGCCCCCCATGACTAGTTAACCCCATCTACGACGCCAGAATGGGTGCTAGTGACTCGAAGCTAGTTTTCAAGAAGGGCATCTTCCGGCTTGCGGAGGACCGCCATATCCCTGCGGACGACCCGTACTGGGCCTCGGTGAGTTGACCCTCAGCGCCGCCGTTCCCCGGCACCGCCGCACCATACAAATATACATAACCCGTCCGGAACCCCCACCCACTAACGAGATACTGTGATTCCAGTTCTGGGAGCTCCCTGAGTCGCCGGAGGACGTCTTCAGCCTCTTCTCCGCCGCCGATATCCGCCGCACACGAGACCGCGCGCTCGAGAACCTCGAAACGCTCATCCTCGCCCTCACATCGCGCCTCTTTGTCCTGCGCCACCACCCGTCCTTCCCGGACCCGGAGCTCGCACCCGAGCGCGACGCCCTTAACTGCATCCGGGTGCTCACGCGCCTGCTGCCCTACGTCTACGAGGCCGAGGCGCTCCAGCCATGGGAGGAGCGCTTCTTCTGGGGGAAGCGGCGGAAGCGCACGCGCAGGTCGGCCGTCGCAAATGAGGTATTGTTCGACGGGGACGGCGGCGGTGGCGGGGACAGGAGTCCGGGGGACAGGGTGGAGGAGTTCGAGGATGCGAGGCCGTTGGGGGAGGAGCTGGTCGACACGCTGGTCGAGATGATGTTCTTCTCGGGACTGTCGCTACCAACGGTGCAGCATGGGAAGCCAAAGGTCACGTACTCAATATGGCAGAGCGGAGTGGGGTGTAACTCGTCCGTGGCGACCACGAAGGAGCTTGAGAGCAACAGGATAGAGATCCTGAGGCTGCTGCTCACACTGGTGGGGAAGAGCATGTACTTGACGCCAGGCGTGCTGCCACAGAAGGGCGTCAAGGTGTTGACGCACCTGTGTACATGCTCTGACAAGCAGGTCGTGCTCTCGGTGCTCTGCTCGCTCCTCAATACGGTGAGTTCTATCAGTGACCCCGCTAATCAAAGCCCGGTGCTTGGCTGACACGGGAATAGTCACTCAAGTTCAACCCCGCCACGTGGAAGGTCCCGTACAACGCCCTGGGGCTAAAGGACTCGAAGCAAGCCCTTGCGACCTACTCCCTCCAGCTCCTACTCGCGCTCCTTCTCTACACCATAC
This sequence comes from Sordariomycetes sp. S4602, assembly GCA_023628835.1. Taxonomy (NCBI): domain Eukaryota; kingdom Fungi; phylum Ascomycota; class Sordariomycetes; species Sordariomycetes sp. S4602. Next base: position 330,677 of record JAMAJV010000012.1, read on the forward strand.
CGGAGGACACGCAGGACGTGCCGCACCGGAACTACTACCGCCACTACCTGGGCCGCCTCCACCGGCCGCAGGACTTCCAGTTCATCGTCGACGGCATATCACGGGTGCTGCACCAGCCGCTCCAAGACAAGACCTCGTACATCCCATCGGGAACCCAGACTTCCGGCGGCCTCGTGCCGGAGATGATCATGCTCTTCTGGGAGATCACGCAGTGCAACAAGCGCTTCCGGTCGTTCATAATCGACACGGAGAGGGTGTACGACTTTGTGGTGCTGGCCATATTCAATGCGCTCGAGCACAAGGCGGACCCGTCGAAACAGGGCGTCGTTAGGATGTGTGCCTTCCTGCTGCAGACGCTGAGCGTGGAGAAGAACTTTGGGGTCAACCTCAACAAGTACTTTGAGACGCAGGACACGCTCCCGCCGTCTATACGTATTCCGAACTTTAGCGGCACGTACGCTGACTTCCTCATCCACGTAAGGCACACTCTCTTTCTCGGAAGCTCTCTAGCTTCGGCGTGCTAACAATTGACGTAGTCCATATACAACTTGATTACCGGAAGCCAGGGGAAGTTAACAGCGATATACCCCGCCCTGGTTGCGGTCATAAACAACATCGCGGCCTACCTTGAGGGCCTCAGCCCGGCTTCGTGCGCCAAGCTCATGCAGCTATTCTCATCCATGTCCTCCCCTTCCTTCCTCCTCGCGAATGAGGAGAACCACATCCTCCTCCGCTCGCTGCTAGAAGCGATGAACGCCATCGTCGAGCATCAATACAAGAGTGAGCCCCCCTCTCGTCCCGTTTCGGGATTGAGCGATTGCTAACGGACTTTCAGAAAACCCTGCCTTTGTGTACGCTCTACTGCGAAACAAGAAAAGGATAGAGGCGCTCAGAGCTTTTACCCTCGAGAGCGGCCAGGAGGAGATCGAGAGGCGGAATCGCCGGCGAAAGGAGCGCGGGGAAGCCGACAACGCCGGGTCCCTGCGGAGCTCGGTCGATAGCATCCGGAGTCAGGGGGCGTCGCAGCCGCAGTCGCCCGCGCTAAGCGACCATGAAGATGCCGGCGCGTTCGCCATTGGCGACGACGAGGACGAGGAGAGCGACGAGGAGACGAGGCCGACGCCCGCGCCCCCGGCTACGAGCGAGAACGCCTCGCAGGCGTCCTCGGCCGCCGACTTCAGCGACGCGGTACCGACGCAGCTGCGCGGCATGTCGGAGAAGGCGCGGGGGAAGATGCCGGCGGGGATGCCGACTTTCTCGCGGCAGAACAGCACAACTAGCCTCGACGGCGGGGGGTCAGCTACGCCCTCACAGGTGGGGACTGGGTTCGAGGCGTCGCCCGAGTGGCTCGAGAGCTGGCTGCCCGAACTACCGCTGCACACCATCCTCACGACGATCCAGCAGCTGACCGCGGTGCTCCCGCGCCAGGCTCTCACCGGGGAGCATCCCACCCCCGACGCGCTGCGGCGACTGCAGGAGGTCGTGCCCGTGGGCATTGACGCGCCGCCGCCGAGGGTGCACACCTTTGAGTGGTCGCCCCTCGCGCTGGGCTGGTACGAGAGCCTGCTCTGGGGCTTTGTGTTCAGCTCGGAGGTGCAGCCGGGGAAGGGGGCGGTCGGGGTGTGGAATGGGACGGGGGTAAAGCTGTTTAGAGTGCAGGGGGTGGGACGGGCGGGGCCTAGCCTCACAAGCCCCAGAGGGGCGGTGGATGCGGTAGGGAGGAACGTAGTGGAGAGAATTGGGAGCGGGCTGAGGCAGGGGGCGGTGACGGGGCAGGGGCAGGGACAGGGACAGCAGCAGCAGCAGCAGCAATAGTAATGCCGAGTTGGAGGGAATGGGAATGGGAGGGGGAAGATGGTAAGCAGGGGAAACAAGGCGGTTAAGGGTATGAATCTGTATATTTGGGCGGTCTGTTTGTATTAGCGGCTATTGTTCACACTACGTAGGTCGGGGCAGCAACAAGACTCTGTCACTTTGACCGCGATGCTCTGGGTTGTCGTTTGGTGTTGAACCCCTCTTATTCTCCACACATGGATACAGAGTGAGAAGGGGTAGGCTACTAGCTCTTCCAGCACAATGGTGTCGTTTCCTGCTGCCAATGGCCTCCCCCGCTAGTCGCCAGTTTTGCGGGGGCAGAGACATCCCACGATGCTCAGGCGGAGGTGGCCCAAAGAGCCTGCAGGCTGAAGGCCGGGCCTTATATGTCTCGGAGCAGGTAAGACACTCCGCAGGAGTAGCCGCGGTGGTACGCAAAACCATGGGACATTCCTTAATTAGCCCGGTCGTCAGAGCTCTCCTCGCAACGTCCCCGGTGGGTGGACGTTGAAAATGAAAAAAGACGAGAGCTCCTCGCCAGGCCTTCAAGCTACTTCGGTTCCGCAACCTGTCGTGCCACGCGCCCCGGAGCGAACAAGCGTACGACAGGCCCCTTCATCTCGGCAGACGCCACCTGTGACTGGGCCCGCCACTGGGAACGCAGAAGAGGCAGTGTGCGGAAGGGGGCCCTCGGACGGCGGGCGATGGCTGGTTACATGGCTGCGTCGGCGACTTACTGACGCTGGCGGCATCTCGGATCTGGCACTCCCCTGCGCGCCGGCGTTCTGCGGGCAGATTCCTCATGACTCTCCACTTGGGCGTGACACCTGCGTGTCTCCCACCCTGGCGAACCATTCGCCTGCCCGGGCGCCGACTCGAAGATGCTTGTGAGTCCATGTCTCTGGAGTTCAGACACCACGCCCCAGATCTCTGGCCCGTATTCGCAACGAACCGCACCACCCTCGAGCGGAATATCTCATCTCAACCCGTCTTGGCGTCACCCTCAAAGGTGGACTAAAAAAAGAGAGGGAAGAAAACTCTTAAATCGAGATGCAGCGTCGGAACGTGTCATCCACCGAATCACACCCCAAAGACGCTAATGTCCGTTGAGAGTGCGGTACGAGACCTGCGTCCTGCGCGTCGGAGGGTCCGCCGAGGGGGAGCCATTGAGCGTGTGCCATGCCGCTTCCGGCTTCCTGCAGCCAGGAGCTGCTTGCATGACGTGCCTGGAAAGGAGGGCCTGTGCTACGATCGGGGTGGTTCAGTAAGATCGGGGAGCGCGATATCGGGGGAGGGCTCGTATTGTGATGGCCGAGCTGGGTGCGACCTGTCAGTAGTCCCCCCGTTCGTTGCTCTCTCGATGAATTGAAGGGGAGTTAGTTCCATAGATTGAATTGGTAGATGCAGAATGTCTTCACCACCAAGACGCACTAGGATTGACTGAATTGGCCGCAAAGCTGGGAGCTCCGGGCCCCGCTAAATAAGTTCCGTATTCAGAGCTGTCTAGGTGTTAGCGCCGGGCTAAGAGCGCCTGGATTGACACACATTGGCCGGCGCACGGGGCATGACATGCGGCAAATTCAGCCCAGCAGGGACCTGTGGCCCGTAGTCGATAGCTTATCTGAGCTTTACGTACTGCAGCTCATCGCTGGCTTCGTGGAGCTTCAATCCATTGATAGGCCCCGCTCGGTTCCGGGCCGGACATCCATCCCGGTCCATCTCAGGCGTCCCCTTTTTGCCTCCAATATCCCTTTGCAGCCAAGCCGTCGTACCCAACAAAAACTCGAATCCCGTTGGAACAATTCCGAGCAGGGCGGTGGCCAATCTTTTTTTGGCTGAGCGAGGCAGGATCTGACACGGCCTGCATATCGTGAGTCGCCACCGCCGCGCGTAGCCTGTACCCGACCCTTAGTCGCACTTACACGTGAAACTCCGGTAACCGCTACCAGGCGCACGCATGTCCGCACTGGGGCATAGCGCCATCGCTTCGCTGCAAGTATCATGAACATGATGCTTCACTGACCACATCGCTGCTCCCCCAGCCACCCACCCCCGGTCTAGTACCTCCTACTTCCGAGACTCCAAAGAAGAAACCTCATCACTAGGCGACCAGGCAAGAGCTCCCCCGGGGCCATAATTATGTGATCCTTTCCCATCCACCCCGAATTCTAACTTTTTAGATGTCGCTCCATCTAGGTTCGATGCCATCGTGACCAACTAGACCCCGGGGAGGCTCTTCTGTTTTTATTTTTGTTTTCTCGCCCCCATTTCCTGGAACCTTACTTCGGTGGCTATATATACTATGCTGCAAGGCCCGCGCTTCCCTCGGAGACCTGCGATCGATCTTGCCCCGCTCTCAACCTTTGGGCCGTCCGAACCTGGAGCTCCTCGATAGCTTTCGCACCATCGTGGCCCATCGCTTGGCGCCTCTGCGAGCGGGCTGTCGTCCGTTCCTATCGCGTTCCTCGGACTGTTGTATCTCTATCGTCTAAACTCGACCTGGAGCATCGATCCCGCTGCCGCAACCTACCTCTCCTGCATCTCCAGCCGAGACTGCAAACCATTGCCCTCATAACCGAGCTCTCGAGCTCCCGCCGTTCTGTGGGTAGCAAGCATCCCCTGTCCTTGGCCCACTCATTGCCCAATCCGCTCCCGCCCGCATCCACACCACCCACCCGTTGACGTCAGCTGTTGCTTCCTCGAGCTCCCCGGCAGCTACTAACATCGCCCTCCTCCCCCGCCAGGTCGCCCGACCTCTCTCCTCGTCCCAGCGAGAACCACCGTGATCGAGCTAGCAATTGGCCCAGGCCCGGTCCCATTGCGGCACCCACCCCGAGATCAAGCCAGAGACCGCGCGATAATAACACCTAGCGCCAGAGCTCTCCACAATGTCTGCCTCATCCCAGAACGGGGAGCCGCCCGTCCGCGGGGACGCCACCCGCCAGATGGCTGGTCACCTCCTCTTCGAAATCTCGACCGAAGTAGCAAATCGCGGTATGTCAAGGGGGGTATTGTCTCTGACTGCTTACACGGGGACTGATTGGGCTGGCCGTGCTAGTTGGGGGTATCTACTCCGTGATCAAGTCAAAGGCGCCCGTGACCACACTCGAATACGGGGACCGATACACTCTCATTGGGCCTTATAACAAGAACTCGGTATGCTTGCGGATCCCGCGCATTTTACTTTCTAGCCAGCCTCTGACTCCGTCCTAGGCAAATGTCGAGGTGGAAGAGCTGGAACCCACGAGCAACGAGATCAAGGCGACCATGAGCGCCATGTCCGAACGCGGGATACGCCTGGTCTACGGCCGATGGCTGGTTGAGGGCGCGCCTCGCGTACTGCTCATCGACACCTCAACGGGTTACCAGTGGCTCGACGAGTGGAAGAACGATCTGTGGAGCGTGGCGCGCATTCCCTCGCCCCCGGACGACAACGAGACCAACGAAGCTATCGTCTTTGGGTATCTCGTTGCGTGGTTCCTCGGCGAGGTATGCACCCAATTACTAGCGTGCAACGCGCCTAGTTTACTACCATCCCCACCATCCTTCCCGTTGCCGTCAACTAAGAGACCGCCGACTGACCGGGCCCATAGTTTGTCTGCCACGAGAAGAAGAAAGCAGTGATTGCTCACTTCCATGAGTGGCTCGCCGGCGTGGCCTTGCCCCTGACGAAACAGAGGAAGATCGATGTCACCACCGTCTTCACTACCCACGCCACCATCCTGGGCCGGTACCTCTGCGCCGGGTCGGCCGACTTCTACAATCACCTCTCTTACTTCGACGTCGATCATGAGGCGGGCAAGCGAGGCATCTACCACCGGTACTGCGTCGAAAGGGCGGCGGCCCATTCCTGCGACGTGTTCACCACCGTCTCGCACATCACCGCGTACGAGAGCGAGCACCTGCTCAAGCGAAAGCCTGACGGCGTCCTGCCCAATGGCCTTAACGTCACCAAGTTCTCCGCCGCGCACGAGTTCCAGAATCTCCACCAAGCTTCTAAGGAGAAGCTTCACGATTTCGTCCGCGGCCACTTCTACGGCCATCTCGACTTCGACTTGGATAACACGCTGTACTTCTTCACGGCTGGTCGCTACGAATTCAGGAACAAGGGTGTCGACATGTTCATTGAATCCCTGGCGCGTCTCAACCACCGGCTAAAAGAAGCCGGCAGCACTTTGACGGTTGTCGCCTTTATCATCATGCCCGCGCCGACGCACCACCTAACGGCAGAATCCCTCAAGGGACAGGCGGTCATAAAGTCGCTGCGAGACGCCGTGAGTATCATCGAGCGGAACATGGGTAAGCGGCTGTATGAACGCGCGCTGCGGTGGCAGGAGGGTGAGGACCTGCCCCTGGCGCCGGATCTGATATCCGACCAGGAGACGGTCAACCTGAAGAGGCGGCTGTTCGGCATGAAACGCCACAACCTGCCGCCCATTGTCACGCACAACATGGTCAACGACAATGAGGACCCGATCCTCAACCAGCTCCGGCGCGTCCGGCTGTTCAATGACCGCCACGACCGCGTCAAGGTGGTGTTCCACCCGGAGTTCCTCAGCTCGTCCAATCCCGTACTGCCGCTGGACTACGACGAGTTCGTTCGCGGCACGCACATGGGGATTTTTCCGTCGTACTACGAACCGTGGGGTTATACTCCGGCGGAGTGCACGGTCATGGGTGTGCCGAGCATCACCACGAACCTGTCCGGGTTTGGATGCTACATGGAGGAACTGCTCGACTGCGGGCCGGAGTACGGCATCTTCATCGTGGACCGGCGGACCAAGGGCGTGGACGACTCGGTCAACCAGATGACGGAGTACATGCACGATTACTGCCTCAAGAGCCGACGCGAGCGCATCAACCAACGAAACCGCACGGAACGGCTAAGCGACCTGCTGGACTGGAGGCGCATGGGGCTCGAGTACAGCAAGGCACGGCAGCTGGCACTGCGGCGGGCGTACCCGACCGAGTTCGCCGAGGACGAGATTCTATGGGACTGGGAGCCCGGCGTGAAGCAGAAGATCGGGCGGCCATTCTCCATTCCGGGATCGCCGGGGGCGCGGCGCGGTATGATGACGCCGGGCGACTTTGCGAGTCTACAGGAAGGCAAGGAGGGGCTCAGCACGGAGGACTACATTGCGTGGAGGCTGCAGTAAGTGGCCCGCTCTGCTTGTGCGAGACCGTGACGTTGCTGACCTGGTTGGTTTTAGGGACGATGTGGACGAAGACGAGCGGATCGTCGCGGTCCGGCCGAAACCGTCGGGGCCGGCTAGCCCTATCGACACGCCGAAGCTGCAGAACGCGACGGCGGAAGAGGAGTAGTACTGGATGACGAGGGGTAATGTGACGACGGAATCATGGGCATTCATGGGTGCTTGATCTTTTTTTACCAGCCTTGGGTAACGGCGGATGGGTGTGAGTGTGCTGGGTGCTGGGGACACTTGGGGATTGTGCTGGGTTCGTTCGAGTGTAAGGAGTACGTGATAGCTAGCTTTAACCTGCATCTCATGGACTGGTGTTTTTACTTGTTGTGTGTCGGGCTGTATACGGTCTACATTGGGCAGTTACCTCGTTTGGAAGCTAATGTGGCGGGTGGACGAGACGTCTAGGAGGCGGATAGGTCTAGTCTCTGTTGCCGGGATGTTATTAGCCGAGGTGTAAGGGGCGGGGGAACTGGCCATCCAGACGACGCCCTTGGCGAAAGGGTGTGCTCTTCTACAAGGTGGCCTTGCGCTCCTCGTAGACGGAGTAGCTGCTTTGCATGGCAGGCATGGTGGGCTGACGGGAGAGGGCACGGCGATAATACGGGGGGTTCGTGAGGACGGGGTCAAGTGGGCTTGAGATTGACAGAGGAAGGGGTCAACAGCTGTGCGAAATGCTCTTCCCTGATGACCACCTTGTCTGGAGACCAAAGCCGTAGAAGGCTTGTCTCACTATCTTCGAGGTGCAGCGGATCGGGGCTCTGCATCATGGACCCGTGAAGGAGGTTGGACACCCTCTCAGGGATTCCCCACCTACCAAAAAGGGAAATACCGTAAAGGGGAAGAGATCGGTGCCCTGCGCTCAACGCCGAGCATTTTGCGTGAATTGGCCAGAACCGCCGCGGATACCCGATGGGACAGCTTTCTGCTGTGACTTGTATAGGTTGTGCTCAGCTAGAAACGAGAACCACAGGCGGTGCTCCCACATCAAGGAGACGGACTCTCACAATACACTGATAAGCGGGCAGTCGTGCTTCTAAAAGGGAAACCAGCGTGTGGCCGTAGCTCTACCTGCCACCATGGCTCGGAGGAACATCGTCATCATAGGGTATCCCGCCTTGCCCCACACAACCTGTGCATGTCGCTAACTTGTGCAGAGCCGGTGTTGCCGGGCTGACCACTGCCCTCCTGCTATCGAGAAGGGGTAAGTACAGCATCGTGGTGGCCGCGAAGCATATGCCGGGAGACTACGATATCGAGTACGCGTCGCCGTGGGCCGGCGCCAATTACATGCCGTATGTACCGCCCGGAAAGCTCATATTTCCGAGTTTGCCCTGTTAATTCTGGTATCCTCCAGAGTGTCTGTCCGTGGGACGAAGGAGGCCGAATGGGATAAGAAAACTTGGGGCCCGTTGGAGGACCTTGCTCGAAACCACCCAGAGGCCGGCGTTCATTTCCAAGGTAGGCAACCTCGTTGTTCCCCAGGCCGGCCCTGTTAGCTGAGTACCCGACCTGCAGAGTGTGAAATACACAATAGATCTAAAGATGCTGGGTCTGCGACGGCCGACTGGTCCTCCGAGCTGCTCTCGCCGAGTCCCTGGTTCAAGGACGTCGTGCCAAATGTGAGCAACAGCACCCCTGACCCAGCCACAAACGAGCGCCGAGACTCATGAGACACCGTCTTTAGTTCCGCCCGCTCCCTAAGACGGCCCTCGGGCCTGGGATTGATTCAGCCACCGCCTTTACCTCCGTCTGCATAAACACGGCCATCTACCTCCCGTGGCTCGTCTCTGAGTGTCTTAAGAACGGAGTGGTGTTCAAACGCGCCGTCTTCGAGCACGTATCGCACGCCTCCCACCCAGGCGTCCACCCGTCTGGGAAGGTCGACCTCGTGGTCAACTGCACCGGGCTGCTGGCGTCCAAGCTCGGCGGCGTCGAGGACAAGACGGTGGTGCCGGCCAGGGGACAGGTCGTGGTTGTCCGCAACGACGCCGGGAAGATGGCCGACATCTCCGGGACAGACGACGGGCCGGACGAGGCGTGCTATGTCATGACGCGGGCGGCGGGCGGCGGCACGATTCTGGGTGGCTCATACCAGAAGGGCAACTGGGAGTCGCAGCCGGACCCGAACCTAGCGGTCAGGATCATGAAGAGGGCTGTAAGTCTCTGCCTGGGGCTGACGGGTGGCAAGGGCATCGAGCACCTCGACATCATCAGGCACGGGGTCGGGCTGCGGCCGGTGCGTGAGGGTGGCGCGAGGATAGAGAGCGAGCGCATTCGGGGGACTTGGGTTGTTCACAATTACGGCGCCGGGGGTGCCGGATATCAGAGCTCGTACGGGTGCGCACAGGCTGCGGTTGGTTTGGTCGAGGAAGTTCTCGGGCAGCTTGCGAAGCTCTAGGCAGGCAGATATAGGGTAGGGCTCAGTAGAAGTGGAAACCTCATATGTGGTGAAGCCCACCTTTAGAGGCATATACTCTATAAGGGCAGGCAAGCCATCGCACCCTCCCTTCCTATTCACAGTCGCCCACACCTTATATACTAGTCACTGACCCATCCTCCCAACACCACTGGCACCAAGTGGCCCAGTTGGTAACGGACTGAATGGCTCACGCTTACTACTCGTAAAGCATTTCGACCTGAGGTCCGCGGTTCGATCCCTGAAAAGGGCAAGGGCACCGATTAGAAGAACCCTTGATAGGAGAGACCCCCGAGATCCGAAAGGACCTCGGGGTTAATCTAATGTAGATCAACTATCTATTTCTATTTTTAAATTTTAAAACAAGTACTTTGAGAACTCAAGGTTAGCTTTAGCCCATTATAGATAACGGCCCATTTCTAACATACTTGTCGTAGAAAGCAACGTCTTCAACAAGAGTGAGGCAGCTGCCCAGCAATACCGGTACCCTGGTCCTGCCTGCCACAGTCGCCCCACCCCCGGAAAACACTGCACCCCGGAGGGCTCCACAGTGGGCCAAGGCCATTGATATGTTCAATCTGATCCCTCAAATGCAATTGATGCGGGGAACTCCGTTTACAGGTTATCCCTTGCTGTGAGCGTGAATCCATCTCCGAATGCTCGTTGAGAGGCTGGTCGAGATAGCCCCAACTCCATCCAAGTTCCTGACCAATCTCCACGGGCCCACGTCAATGGGTGGCAGACGGCTGGTTACAGACATGGGCAGAGCTCGACTTCTCTCTCGGCATCCCTCTCGACATTCCACTCGGTGCCTACATGTACACAGAAGAGTCGACAGCCCAGACGTATCGGGCCACATCATTCGTTTTCGTACAGCCGAGTGCAGCCGGACCCCGGCCAAAGGTGGCCATAATCATCGCGGTCATCACCTACCTCGCCTATGGAAACGGGCATGCGTACGACCAGACTCGCAAGGGGGTGTCGAGATAAGGAAGAATTCCAATCTCAGACGCATGGCCTATACGAAAAATCTGGGCTAGCCTCTCTACAACGCCCATCGAGATGGATCCTGCTTAACCACACAGGCTCAAATTCCGCAAGCGAGATCAGGGGAGTCAGTCCATTGGGCTGCCGGCTGGGGTGCGAATACACACGTTGGATGGCCTGAGCTGTGGAGGAGCCGAGGGCGGAAACCTCAGACCCTACTCGGGCAGCATCTTCAGCGTGGCCAGGCTGACCTGGAACGTGTCGAAGGAGTTCATACGCCAGGGATACCACAAGGTGGAATGCACGACATGATCTCATTGTACCGATAAAGCCCATGAGATGGCTCGTGCGCCTTAGTCTGCCGAAATACGCGCAGGTGGTCTTGGCGATACAACTCTACAGGGTCTTTTTGCGAGGAGATGTTGAGATCGCCGTTGGTTGTGGGGTGGAAGGATTACCCTTCGAGGTATTAAACTGAAAGCTTTACGGGTAACCCTGTGAAGCTTCGAGTCGTGAAGATTGGTCTGCGTACGAAGGATGGTGCGGAGGGTTAAAGCCGCCTTGCAGGATCCGGAAGGATTGCAGAACTCGGAGAAAACAAGCGCGGAAAGATAAACGAACTAGCTGTTTCCCTGCTCTTGGCCGCGTCATGGCAAGCGGCTATTGTGACGCTGGGCTCTTTAGCTCGCGTCTCGGAGAGATTGGAAGGACCGCGGTGCTTGGGCACGGGCCAGCCAGCGCCGTCTTTGATTGTGGCGGGGTTGACAATGAGTGGCTGATAGGGCCTGATTGTGCGAGGAAGCTGGTCGCGTGAGAGTGGGAGGTGTTCGGGGCTTTCTGCATGCGATCGAAGCTGGTGGTTGGCAGCAAAAGAGGCAAATTCCTCGATAGGTATGGAGTTGGATCAAGTATGGCCAGCGCAGAGTTTGATTCATAGCGGCCCTGCCGCCTGTAGGCTGGGCTCGCCTATTGTACCGTGTAACTTAATCCGAAGCGCGACAAAGCGCGAGCTTCCACGTGCTGAGACCCCACCTTGCACCCCGCTCCATCAATGACAAAGAGTTTCAAACGCCGACGCCTCGGCCAGCGCCTCCCTCTACATGTACAAAAAACCACCAGCCGCCGATTAGCATCAGCACAGCGGATCCAGGGGCCACACCAAATTCTGGTAGCGCTTCCCACGTCGGCATTCCATCCGAACCCCTTCCTTCGCGTCTTTTAGTATATCCCGCCCTGCAGGTCCCGGGGCTTCAATTTCGCCTTGCTCTCTCTTTTTGTGGGATTCTTTGGTGGTATTTTTGGATCCTGGGCTCGGGATTCACCAGGTTGCTGCCGACCAAACGGGCCTGCAGGCAAAGAGGGGCTCTGCCGATCCATGGCGGCCGTTCCCTCGCTAGGACCACCTATTCCTTGGTTGCAGTGACAGCGACAGGGGCCCTACCTTATCCCCCCCGCCGTCACCGTCAGCGCGCTGACCAGACTGAACACCCTCGTGCAACCCCAAAGCGTGGGCAAGTGCATGCAGAAAGACATCTCTCTCCCTCTCTCTCCTCTTTCCTCTCCTTCACCCTCGTTTCCTCAACTCCCGCGAGAACAACCCGAAGTCAATCCCTGTCGATCCCACACTCCCCCGCCGCTGCCATGAAATTCTTCAAGCGCAGCAAGAAGAAGGACGGGCTCCTGAGCCCGCCCGGCGCCCGCCGCGGCTCCGAGCCCTACGGCGAGCCGCTCTTCCGCCCGCTGCATAACGTCTACGAGCCGCCGCCGACCCCGCGATCCGCTCGCCTGCTGGGTTACTTGTCCCCGGACGTGCTGGCCCGCATATTCGCCGCCGTTTGCCCCCAGTCGCTGGACGAGTCGTACGAGACGTGCGAGCAGAGCTTCATCGAGGACGCCTGCATGCTATGTGACCTGCGCGACCTGGCGCACTGCGCCGCCGTGTGCAAGCGGTGGAGGGATAGCGCGCGGGGTCTACTGTAAGCTCTTTACCCTACAGAACCCTCCTTTCTCCCCCGGGGGCCTACAGAACGTGTCGCTCACTTCCCCCCGCAGCTACCACAGCATCCGCATCGACTCGGTGCACTACTGCGAGCGCGAGGCCTTCCTCGCCGAGCGCCGCAAGCGCCGCTCCTTCTTCGACCGCAACGGCGAGCCCGAGGACACCTCGTACGTGCGCCTCAAGCTCCTCTGCCGCACCCTCCGCGAGGACCCCACCCGTCTCGGCGCCCGCGTCCACTTCTTTAAGACCCCCTACATGCTCCGCGAGAGCTCCACCCCAGACATTGCCCGCACCATCGCCGTGCTGCCCAACCTCCGCTACGTCGACCTCCCCGAGGGCCTCTTCTCCGACGACCCGGCCTTCTCGACCCTGCGCCTCGAGGTCGAGGCCCGGTGCGCCGACCTACGCAAGATGACCTACATGGCCGGCGCCGAGCGCAGCCTCGAGATGCTGGGGCGGGGCAACGTCTGGCGGAACCTCGAGGTGCTGGAGCTGATCCGCGTCAACATGGACGCCATGCGCATGCGCCACGTCCTCGGCGGCCTGCCCAACCTGCGCGCCCTGAAAGTCACCGAGACGCGCAGCTTCGCCGACGACCTCTTCGCCGAGAACGACAGCCTCCCGCACTTCCCCGCGCTCTCCGAGATTGTCCTGAAGAAGACGCCCCGCATCACTGACGCGGGGCTGGTCGAGCTGCTCAGCCGGCCGGACGCGAGCTCGGCGCTGCGCGTGCTCTCGCTGTGGAAGACGGGCGTGAAGCCCACACGCCTGCAGGACATCCTGGACCACGCGTCCAACCTGCGCACGCTATCCATACACGAAACCGTCGACGCCGCCATCCCGAGTGGGGCTGGACTCCGCCGGCTGGCCTCGCGGTCGCTGGAGACGTTGCGCTTCGAGGTGACCAATAGCTCGGAGGACGGGCCATACAGCAGTGCTGCGGCCTCGCACCACACGTACCTTGCAAGTTCGATTCTCGCGGGCGGCATGCCACGCCTTCGGGCCGTGTATGTGCAGGACGTGTCGTTCCCCGACCAACTCATGGGGATCAACCTCCCGCCTATGCCGCCCCTCCCTGGCTCCGGCCGCCACCGGCAGTCATCGTCTCTGGGCGGCGGCGCAGGCGGCCCCCACGTACCGGACTTCCAGCTCTCACCGCCGCGGCGCCCCGCGGACACGACGAATAGGTTCAGCTCCAACAACCCCTTCGCGGGCACGGGCTCCCTCACGCACGCCCTCGAGGTCTTCACCAAGAGCGACGACGCGATGGACTGGAGCTTCGTGCAGGTGAAGCCGCTGGCCAGCTACGGCCCCGGCTCGCGGTTCGGGGGCGCCAGCGGGCAGAGGCCGTCCAGCAGCTACGGCCTGGGGTCGGACGTCACGGGGCTCGGGTGGAACTCGGGAGGCGCGAGGCGGAGCGTCATGGTTGGAAACGGGACCGGAGGGTTCCTCGCGTTGCCCGGTGACCCCAGCGGCGGGAACGAGGAGGAGGAGTTGTGGCCTAGGCCGAGGAGCAGTGCCGGGGATAGGGGTGGAGACAGGGATCTGTGGAGGTGAGGCTTTATCTGTGTTGGGGCAGCATTTGGTGACAAAATTTCTTGGGTACTGGGGCATTTAGGAGGCCGGTGTATGGGGGTTGTGGATGTGGTTCTACGGACAGAATGAGGATACCCGGTTTCATGGTTTGATGTCGAGGGTTGGGAAGGGGGTTTTGGTGCTTCATGGTGTCTTAAGTACTGGATGTATGGTTAATATGGATCTCATGTGCGAACAGGATGAAGTTCTTGATATCTTGTCTCCGTGGCAGTGACAAGTCCGTGAGGTCCTGCGCGTTCCTGGCCTAATAAGCTAGAGGCTCTAGGGCTGTGATAGCCACGAATGGATGCCAGCTGACTCCACACTGGCGCCAATTGCAGCACTTACGACACATCGAGGGTCTGTGATGGGGCTGCGTACAATGGTCCCCGTGATGCCCATCGTGGGTGGGACAAGACGTAACCCGGCATACTATAGGAAAGTCACGGGTGCATGCCATGAGCCTAGCCATGCCCCATCTACGGACCTCTTACTTAGATAGGTGTGAGCAGGCATCCTCGAAGGCCGGTGGGAGAGCCCCCCCCCCCCGCCCCCATCCCCCTTCCCGGGGCATTCGGGATCCCAGTCGCGTTACAATCGCGCTCCGAGTCTGCGGGGATAGCAGGTGAGGCCGGAAGAAACACATCTGTCTGGGACGGGCCTGCCACTCACGGCCCGCCAGACATGTGTATTGGGGTGGTCGGGTGTCTTGCGAGTGACGGGCGGGGTATTTCTCGTGTTCTTAGACCTGCGCTTCCATCTTTCGGAAGTGGGCAGGCTCTATCTCCAAAAAGTAAAGGGCAGGGCTTGGGATAGGCGGGGAGGCACGGGCGCAGAGGCAGTCGGATGGTACGCCTTCGCCGGAGCACTCGGAGAGCGTCGGCCGTCGATCTGGCGCCTCGAGAACGTGGCTCGTGTAAGTCCCGCTGGCCGGAGGCTTCAGACATCATCGGCGCAGAGCAACGGACGCGAATCCATGGCAAGAAAAGCAGTCCCTTGAAAAGCACCAATTCATCTTAGAGCCCCCTTTAACCTAAACAAGCAACAATGCTCAACTGATTCAACCGCCTTCCCATCACCCAGAACCAGTCTCACATCCTCCGGGGCTGGGAGCCGACCCGCCGCACACGTCAATCCCACACAGCGACTCGGAGCGGAACTCGACAAGCCCGCCAACCACCCTTAATCCCGCGAGTACTCCCGAGGGAAGAGACACCCTGGGAGCGGGCGGGCGGGCGGGTGATACCAGCGGGACGTTGTGTCTAGGACACGACAGCAGTCACCTGGACCCGGACCACCAGCTGCCTGCCTACCTACCTGGCAAAAAGTCTCAGTCTCGCAAGGAGTGGAACACAATGGGATTGGAACGTATTTGCTTTGGCTACCAAAGTTCTCTAAAGTGCTTGCATATCTTTCTGGGGGGAGGTGCAGACTCTTACGGGCGCGATGGGGGCAACACGATCGAAAAAGCAAGCATGCGAAACAAGGACAGTCCCTCGTGCTGGGCCCATCCTCTCATAGCCACGCTTTTTGCTTCTCCTGGGTGAGACTGATATATAGCAGTCGCGGCCTAAGCGTAAGCTTTGTGTGAGCAGTATGGGTCGGTGGCTTGCCAACTGGGGGCAGCGTGGCAGAAAAGCAAGAGAGCGGGACTCGGTGAGCAGGGGCGAGGACTAGGAGACGACCGGGCCAATGGAGCAGACTGGGCCCGCCATCCGAATACAACATCTGAGACGGATTGTTTTGACTGTGGCTCTTGTCTTGAGAAGTTTTCCCTGGAAAGTGCCCGGCGCGTGGCCGGGGTCTCACATCCCCTCGCCCTCCCGTTTTCTCACGAGACAAATAGCCTGCCTTCTGTCTTGTCAGCGCAGGCCCTGTCTAATACAATGAACCACTTGGCTCGCCCGCCTGCTAGCCGAGGCCTGGCAGACCATCCGTCTGAATCCTGCAGGGGGCTGTCGCGGCCAAAGCAGGCCGACGCTCACCACCTTGGGGGCTTACTCGGCGAACACCTCGCTTATGAGCAGCACCGCCCATCTGATGTGATGTGCCTGGGCGCGAGGTTGCCACCGGAGCAGCCCCAGCGAGTGAGCGGCCGGGCAATGATGTAAGACGGGCGATAAGTCGTCCCCACCCCATGCGGCTCCTCCGTGGTGCATCGGCGTGGCTGAGGCCAGCATCATCACTTGAAGGATGGGAAGGAAGTGGGTAAGGCCACGAGACGACAGCCCCATCGCTGTGAACCATCAGCTCCCCCAAAAGTAAGCCTCGCTTGGTGTCACCCGAGGCTCATCAAGGCTCGACACTCTCCAGGCACGGCACACGAAGACATGCCGTCCTGGAAGACTCGCGCAGTCACAATTGGGACTTCAGCCGCAAGCTCCTTTCCTTCGGGGGCCCAGAACCTAAATTAAGCAACTGCTTACTCTCCGTGTAAGAAAATGACTCCCCCGCTCTGCGAGGCGGACCCGCCAAGCGCGTGGCGGCCGATCCGGGGGATGGCAAAGGATTGCGAGCGAAGGAAGCGGGCAGCAGATCTGGATCTCCGGCGCGCGCCGCACGCATGTACAAGCTGTCGCCCTAATGCACAGAGGACACTTTTTCGCTCACCTTCGCAAGAGGCAGATCATCGCCATCGCCAGTCTAGCGGGCCCCGTAAGACGGACGGTTTCGGGCAAATAAGACTCGCCACCAGCCCTGATCGTGCCCGATGTTTTATTCTTGGAAGACCTGCAGAACAGAACGGCTGTCAAGAGTTGATCGGTGACGAGCTTACCTGTTGTTGGGCTCGGGTCCCGCTTGTTTAGCGTTGGCGGTGGGGTCCCAGGCGGTGGGGTCCCCTGGCGGGCGGGGGACCATGTGCTATAATTATGGTGGCGCGTGGCTGAGACACTCAACTTGGCCAACCGTGACGGCCGCCACCGCCTGGAAGTTGGCCGTTCCGACACCCTTAAACGGGGCTGATTGGGCGAAGTCGCCCCATGGCGGGGTTGAGGCCTCTCGAGAGGGCAGAGATGAGAGTCGCAGTGTCATGGATGACGCCCAGCGGGGCCGGACCTCCAAGAGGATCACAGGAGCCATCAGCCGGCCCCCAAAGTCAGACAGGTCGCACGCCCGATCGATGTCTCGACCGTGAGTACCCGGCACAGTGCTGGACCTCTGGCCGCTCCATCTCGACAGGTACCATCGCCAACCAATCCAGAGCAGTCCAAGTCCAAGATCGAGGCCAATGAACTAAAAATGACCAAAAAAGCGCTTTGGTGCGGGGGCCCCCTGCGACCGGACCGCCAGCTTCCCATGCCGCCATGAAGCAAACCCGACGCTGCAAGCGTTTTGGTCGGGGCCCGTCCGCCGCCGCTGACTGGTCCAAACAGCATCCCGCCCGCCGGCGATCCCCCTTGGCCCTGTCGTCCACACAGAATCGAGAATCGGGGGGAAGAACGAGGGGCACAAAACTTTAGACGAGGGGGGCCCGAGGGCCAGCAAGAGATATCCCCGTTTCGACTCTGCGACCGGATTGAAACGGGGGAAGATTCCATTCACGCCACACGCCCCTCTCAACGTCTCCTTCCCACGGCGGCCGCCTCGCATTTAAAGTTGGCAGCCCTGCGAGGCCCCGTCGAAGAATCCAAAACTTCCGAGGCGGCTGGGATCTTCGAAACGTTGCAAGGGGATATAGAGTTTGGGGAACAGTCTGTTCGCGACAGGTCCCCGTCGGAGGATCCGGGCGCAAGGGGCCCGGGGATATGTCACCGGGCCGCTGGTAAAGTTAGGCGCCGCCGATTTTGTAAGTGTGTGCCCTGAGGATGCGGAGGTGGCGACCTCGCGGGTTGGGAACTCCTGGATGTGCCTGTGCAGTGAGAAGTCAATTCGTACTGGCTGCCCCCCGCCCCCGCTCCTTACCCGTCTTGACACTAGCCATGGCACGCCTAAAGTTCTTACATCTGCAGTGGCCGACGCAAGGCACCACAGCGCTCCTCACTGGCTGGCCCCTTCCACCCTGACGTGCCTTCCAGCCACTCCGACACGCCATACGTCAGCAGGCACGCACCCAGCACCTGCGTTCACACCGCATGAGAGCCGCACTCATTGGTCTGGGCGGTGCGAAGAGGGGTTGCTCCAGCGCGTCTGAAAGGGCTCTGAGTGGCGAACCGGAAGTGAAGACTTCCCACGAGTCAAGTGGTTGCAGAGCCGGAAACCCCCTGCCTCCTCGCATGAGCGAGCGTGGACTTCTCGGGGCCGATCGCTCACGCGGCAGTTGATGAAGATAGACACGGCCGGGCATCATCGTGTATCTATGCCCCACGTGCGAGGGTTGACGAAATGCCGCTATTGCGATGGGCGGATTGCCAGTCCAGAACATAGAGTTTCTCGCTTTGTCCGTCACTATTTTAACTCATCCCCTTCGTAGCACCTTCCTGTTCCTGGCGGGACGGCGACTGGGACCGAAACCCGGCGATAAAACCCCGAGAGCGGTTGGGTGCGAACGGCGCCGCATGACAGTGCAAATGGGGCTCGTTCATGCCGCTGGGTGGTGGAGCCCCTTGCACTGTACAGTATGCGTGGACATGAGTGTAGCCAAGGTTGTTTCCCAGAGCCTAGCCGGGTCCATACATCCAATATTTCAGCTTGCTCCGGTTCGTTTGGATGTTTAAAGCGTGATTCTTGCGGAGGAAGCCCGGAGGGGGGATAAGAAAAAAATTCTGCAGCTGCAGCATCGCGGTGGGGGCTCCTTCGTATGGATGCGTGCAGCATGACTAGCTGCGTGTCGCTATTCCCAACTAAGACTCAGCTCGACTGCAATCGCGCGCTGGTCCCACCCCGGCCACGGAGCGAGAAGAGGTTGGAGGAGGATTTCCAGGCTAGGTGATACGATGCGTGCAACTTAATCGTAATGACGAAACCGGCCGTTCGTGCGACCCATAGCCCCATGGATCGTGGAAGGGCCTGAGGCCCACGCTAACGGCGAGCTAAGGGAGCACAGCTGGCCCGTGTCCGTGCCGGGGGTTCGTTTCTCGAGTCCGTTCTTCGGCGTTTGCTTTCGGGGATGCAATCCTCACCTGAGAAGGAAATTACTCGGGAGGGCCCTGGCCGGCTCCGTGGCTGCCCGCTGCGGTCAACATCGCGAGCCTCCCCTGAGACCCTGATGGGCCGTGGGCGTTGCGACTGTCTGGATCATGACGCCGCCTTTTCTCGATGACGGCCGCCGCTGCAAGCCATGTATGTTTTACATGAAACGCCCAGCGGTGGTATCCTCTTCCCCAACACCTCTGGAAGAGTACTGCGTGCACAGTAAAGTGCGCGAGGACACACGGTGGCCGAGGTACTAATTATTAGCGGAGGGTCCACCTCCAGAGACCCTGGATGGAAGGGGGCGTGCACAAGACTAGCAGGGGTGTGCGGGTGATCAACTCCCACACGCCCCTTGGCCAGATGTTCCCAAGAGCGACCCTTTCCACAACCCGATTCAAATACCTGCAGTGCCCATCCCAACCCGGGGACTGCGCTCTCCCACACACTTCATCCCACGAACTTCCGCCAATCCTCGAGAAAGCGGAGACGAGGAAAGCCCAAATCGATCTATGCCGAGCCGGCAACGAAACAAGACTGGGAGATCTGCTCTCGCTTGACAGCGTACTCAGAACTGAGTTTACGCCAACCGCCACAGGGACGATCCCGTGGAGTTCCTCCCCCTCGCTGTCAGACGGAGACAGCCTTTCTGACAAGCCACACCCAACTATCCTCTCCTCCACCTCGCATAACACAATGGCGGCCGTCCAGACCCATCAGCCCGTGGCCGACACCAAGCCCTCTATAAATTACCGGGACTCCCTCCCCGGTGCCCCCCGCCCCGTCTGCCAGAGCCTCGACGACGACGACGACTCGGCCTCTGACATGTACGACACCATGAGCAAGCACGGCGAAGCCGAGAAGGCGCCCGAGCTGCCGCCCGCCCTCCCCGCCCGCAGCGAGCTCCGCGCCTCCAAGTTCCTCGACACCATGTCCCTGAAGCTCGACGAGGCGGCGCGGCACTCGTCCCTCTCGCAGGCCTCGGCGCCCCACGAGGTCTACCTCTCGTCCGAGGAGGACGCGTCGAGCTCCGCCGGCGAGTTCTCCGAGTACGGCTCCGACTCCGAGGCCGAGGAGCCCGAGAAGCGGACGACCAGGAAGCGGAGCTACGAGGACATCGCGCGTGCCGTCCCCGTCGTCTTCGCCGGGAAGCCCACCATGGTCACCGTCCGCCGCCGCCGCACCAGCTCGTCGCTGAACCCCGCCCGCGCATCCACCTTCCCCCTCGCCCCCCACACAGAGGAGGAGCCGCGCAAGCGGCAGAACAGCCAGCCCGCCTTCCTCGACACGGACCCCTACAGCGAGCCCAAGTCGTCCATGCTGCAGAAGACCATCGGGCTGGTCCGCAAGCGGAGCAGGCCCTTCCTCAACCTCGCCAACACCTCGCAGTCGCAGCTGCCCAACAGCTACTCCACCCTCTCGCTCGCGACCCCCAGCCCAACGGTCACGGAGCCTGAGGAGGTGCCGCGAAGGGGGAGGGCGCCCTCGATGCCGCCCGTCAAGACGGAGAGCGGCGGGCCGGTGACGTACCAGGACATCATGCGGAATATCCGGCGTAGCGAGGCGGCGTCGCCGCGGAGCTCCCCCGTGGCGGGCTCGCCCGTGCTACCACCCAAGAAGAACGGCATCCTTGGCGGGCTGTCGATAGGGAAGCGGCGGAGCGTGAGGGCGTGAAGGCGGACATTTCTTACAACTAATCTACGGTCTTTTTTGTGTTATGGGACTGGGGGGATCTTGGAATTACTCTCAGGGTCTGGGGTAATGGGCTTTGGAAAACGGGCATTGGAGTTGGCATGTCGTTCTTGGGGGCGTATCGGTTTTCATGGGTCTTTCATTTGTTGTATCATCACATCTACTCGGTACGGGTTTTGGGTCACGGATTTGGGAACGGCGCAGGTTGGGTTTCTGACGACTCACAATGATATCAGTCTGCAATACACAGACCGCGCTTATTTTCTTCGCACTTCGATCTCCACGCTCCCTTTCTTTTTTTTTTGTTGCCTCGGCGCTTGACTTGGCCTGGCTTCGTGATCCGCGGGGTGTGTTAATGCTCTGGAAGGGTTCTGAGTAAGTGAATGGCGATCGCCGCGTGGTTTCTCGGATATAGTGGGGGGCGAGGGCGATTACTGGAGCGATAAGTGGAGCGCAGGCAGAGTTGCTTCCCGCTCCTCCTTGGTCTCAACCTCCAAAACGGGCGAGGCAGTTTTCTCTCTCTCTCTCTCCCTCTCTCTCCCGCTGCTCTGGCGTTGCACTCAGCAATCCCAGCGATGTGACGGCGGCGTTGCATCGAACCCCTGGAGCGCCTTTCCAATTCCCTGCCCCCCGCAGATAGCGAGCTTCGCAAGAAGGAACGGCACCCCTGGCGAAACGGGCTTGCCCGCCGCTCCACGTCCCACTGGTTGGTTTGAGCGTCTCCACAAAAGCCGTGGTTGCCCTGGACCGGATCCTCCGTGCGCTGGGTGCTGGGATGAGGGTGTGGAGATTATGTGGGATTGGGAATTGGGATGTGTCAGGGATGGCCCTGGGGAGAGGCAGGCACAATCTGTGTTTTCGCCGCCGCTGTGGGGAATGGGAAGCGGTAACGAGTGGAGAGGACCGCGGATTGGGCGGTGTGGTTTGATGGGATGGAGAACCAATGGTCGCGGGACCGAGGTTTTTGGTTCGGTGCTAATACTGCTGCTCTTTATCTGAAGTGTCGTCATCGGGAAACGTGCTCCGGCGGTGCGGTGCTCGAGGCGCACGTGTGATGGGCGCGGTGCTGTGGGTGCGCCGCCGTTGGTTGGGAGACCCAGAGGCCTGGACGGGGGCCCTGGCGATCCAAACACACACACACTGGGCAGTGCATGGTCAGGGGCACATGCGGAAGGCTGGAAGGACTCGAACGGCCTGCCCTTGTCCCCTGCTTCCGGTGGCCTCGTGTTCGGGATGGAGGCGTTGTTGTGGATGGCACGGTCGCGGCGACCTTCGCGGGCGCACAAGTTATCTTCCGCTCGCAACCTACTGCTGAGTACCTCGTGTAAGCCCACGTCCTGCGAGGTAGGTTGTATCGTCCCATTCCGCCTTCCGCTCGCAGCGAAACCCACCGGCCGGGCCTTCCTCCCGTGAAACGTTGAATAAGGAAAGAGCGCTGTGGGGGAGACTGAGCCCATTACCACGCGGAAGGAAATTCGTACCTCGTTCCTGCATCGTGGAAATGGGCCCTCCCAGGGATTCCCCTGACGAACCCTGATCCTTGGAGTTTATCGACCGCGCTATGCGGAGGCGGTCGAAGCTTAGCTCACACCCTGCATAATACCGAGCACGAAAACTCCAGCCGCGGAGCCAAAGATGGCCTGGCCACCGTCCGGCGGACAGAGAGATCGCCGCCCACCTCCAAGCTTCCAGAAATGAAGAACGGGGCCCAATTGCCCATCCGCGTCTTCTGTGCGGCGGTTCTGTTCAGCCCCATCAATCCGGTGCGCACTTGGACTGATTGCCCACCCCAGTGCGTCTGAAACGCTGGCGCAGGTGGGCAGCTGGGGTGGGCGCGCTGTGGCTTGCAGGAGCGCCTTCTGGCGTCGGCCTAGCGCAGGAGCGTCTGTCTGTGTATGTGGCGTCGGTGGACGTCACCTCGTGTAGCTCAGTAATTTAATCGTACTCAGCATACCACGTACGAGGTACTCGAAAGCCATCACACTTGTCCAGGTTCTTCCTCCCTCCGAGAACACTTGACACTATCTGTCGAGCCAAGCGGACATCGCTGACTCGGCGCGTCTCCCCTTGTCCTTCGTTTTGTCGGTGACGTTGCGTGAAGGCCCTCGGAACAGCGCGAGGGCGAAAAACCCAGACGATTTGTCCCGCCAGCTGGCTTCAGGCGGGTCTTTCAAATCTCGAGTCCAAGGCCCATCACAACCTGCCCAGAACGTGCTTCCAGTGGGCCCGAGCCAGGGTTCCATTGAGCGTGTCTTTTGCGCCCCCATAATAATAACACAGACACCGACAACAAGGACCAAAAAAAGATACACACCCCCCGAGTCCAGCACACTGTGGCCCAGTACCACGAACAATCCAATCTATCGCCGCGTGAGCGTTACACCGGCTAGAACGACCTTAATATGTGAGGCTCTCCCCCCATCGCCCGCTTGGCGAAGAAGAAGGAGAGGGGATCCCGGTCTCGGCGCCGAGCACTGGCGGGCCTTCGCGGAAAATCTGGTGCCGTCGGGGCCGCGGCTGTCCGTCGCGGAGATTGAATGTTCGACGCAGGGTGCGAGTGGGAAGAGCGTCAGGTATGGCGGGCTCGAGCCTCGGTCGAGCCATCCAGTGTCGGCTTGAACCTATGCCTCGCAGTGCTGGCACCAGGAAGGAACACGACTCTCGCTCCTTCACCGCCAGCCCCGTCCTTCGTCCGATCCGCCTCCCTCCTCCCTAATATACCGAGGGCCGTATCGGGAGCTCCCTCATCCCTCCAGCGTGCCGATGCAACCCCACGCCCTCACCGCTCCCATCCCCTGGATAAGTATGAAGTCCTCGTTCTCGCCACTTCTCCCCCGCCCCGCGGGAGCGTCTGTTCTCCCATCTCGATGATCTCTTTACCCGCATTCTGCCAGCCAACGGCGCGCGCCTGCTAAAGATAGCTTGGACGGCACGAGCGCACGGGCTCGACGATCCTCGCCGGTTTGGTTCCACTCTTTCTGGAGTCCGTCTGGCCCGGGAGCGGAGCCCATATGAGCTTGTTTCTCCCCTCTGTTCCGCACACCCATCCAGGTACGGAGTTCGCTGCGAGAACATGCCTGACAGACCATATGCCTCGCCACCCCTTACCTTTGCTTATATTCATGTAGCGTAATTACGAGGCCAGCATAGGTGCCGTCACCCTCACCGCCAGGGAGACTCCTCCCGCCTCTCATATCGCTTAGGCACGACGACGCTGACAGCGGGAAACTCCCAAGACGACAGATCTCGCGAGAGGGTCGCACACGCTTACACGTAGATTGCGCAACCGCGGCCTCGCCGGGCCGTCCTCGGCACCGTCCATGGGAACCCGATCCCGCGCTCGGCCCACCCGCGGTCCACCGCGGCGCGAGAAGGGGAGTCGAGGGACGGGGGAGTGCGTACCCGGTGGTCGTACGACTTTGTTCCTGCGGGGTGCGTCCTACATCACTTGTTCATAATCGGTATAATAGGGAATCCCTATAATAAAGGCCTCTTCCCCCGGCTCGGCGTAGTGCCCGGGCTCGTAGGGTAGCGTCCGGCCCACGACACCCAGAGACGCGAAGGGACGGAAAAGCGTACCGCTAGGGCAATGCCCCTTAATCCCTCTCACGAGCGAGCTTAAGAGCACACTCTCTTGTGTTTAAGAGTTCTGATCCGCCTGAGACAGTCCCCTCTCTACATCCACTCCTTCACGGAGTCCCTATCCCCATTTCCCAGGCACCCTACTGGCAGTTGATAGAAGACCCCAGCATCGAGCTAGGCTTCCGACCAAACCACTCTGACTCTCCTCCGACTCTGACGGAACGCTCTCCCACCGCTGCGGCCGAACGACGGAACGAGTCGAACACCGCCAGTCTCACATCTCTACGAGTCGTCACACCAAACCTCCCCCTTCGAGAGATTGACCTGCAAGTGCGACTCAGTCCGACCACAAGCCCGCTATCTTGGGGGGAAGGAGGGCGGAAGAGACGGGCCGCGAGACGTCAGCACCTCCCCGTGGCTTCAGACCCTGTGTTCCTAAAGCCGCCGGCCCCATCGAGAGCCATACCACGGCCATATATCTTCTCAACTGCCATATACCATACTTCACAACCCGTCGAAACATTACGCCCCAGCCTCACCGACATCGACCACACCGGATATCAACACACGCAAAGGCCGTAAATATACAAATGACTATTAGTTTAGCAAGTATTCTAACAGCAGGACCTTCCACACAACCTCCTCCCCCTTTCCCAGACAAAGAAACGGTTTATGCAAAGGGGACAAGAGGACCACCTCTCTCCGAGGAATGCTAGACAGTAATACATTCATATCCTCACATCCAACCAAAAAAAAAAGAGCAACTCGGGGTTGAAGCAAGAAAAGGGTAGAGTTAAGACAAAAGTTCGAACAAGACGTGATTAAACGAAGGATGGACAGAGGAGAAGAACAGGAAACCTCCTCGCCGCTTCCTTACAGAGTGCCTATGGCTGCAACCACCGCGGTGTTTTCTTCTTTTGTCGTCGTTTGCTGTGCCTCGCCCGATTATCCCCGGTAAACGTCTAAAAAAATACCATCATGAGCCGTGAGAACTCCGTCCAACCCCGCCGGGCCAAAGTGAAGAGAGGATGTAGGTGAGAAGCCCTCGCCCGACGCCGTTCATGAACCGCCCGTTTGAATGGAAACATGAGTGTCTGATGGAAGCCAGAGACACCTAGGCGTGCCTCTCAGGATCGATAGTCGAGAAGACGTATCAACGGAAGTTGAGAAGCCCAACGACACCCGGATCATAGCGGTCCGCACCCCAGAGCATCGGACGGCTTCCGTCAATGGTCATGGTTTACGCACGGCGCGAGCGCGTAGAGCCGTTAGTCTTCGCGCCCGTGGTGACGGCCTTGCCATTGGAGCTGCCACCGGTGGCACCCACCGTGGAGGTCACGGCAAGGGGATCCGGCAGAGGGGCCTGGCTCATACGCCGCACGGCCTTGCGTCCACTAGTAGCCTTGCCGTCCTTCTTGTACGTAGCGAGATAGAACGAGATGAACAGGACGAGGTACGAGCTGAGGATGCCAATGCCCGAGATGGCGGCGAACTCCTCGCCGGCGCAACGGCCCATGTTCGGGAAGTGGGGGGTGTAAGTCGAGGTGAAGTAGGTGTACGAGGCAAAGTAGACGAAGCCTGGCCCTTGGTTAGTTGACTGTCTCGTATGACCATGGGGGGCATCTCTGTCTTACCGAGATCGATGATGAACTGGATGATCTGCAGCCGGGTCACCCACTCCTTCCACCAGATGCGGATGCCGCGAGCGGACTGGAAGTAGTACCAGTACATGACGACGTGGACGGTCAGGTTGAGCGTGATGGGGACCCAAGACACAGCGGTCGAACCAAGGAGCTGGGTGTAGCACAAGACGGCGGTGGCACCGTGGTGGTAGCAGTGAAGGAAGGCTGTAACGAGGTGACGTTAGCTTTTGATTTCTTGTATCTGCGCGGCGGGCTTCTCGTACTCAGCGGCTTCTTCTTGAGGAACAGGAACACGGTGTCCAGGAGCTCGAGATATTTGGTCAGGTAGTTCAACTGCGGAGGAAGGCATTAGTACGTCTTCTCCATCTCTCCTAGTTCGCCAGCTCCAGTGGCTGGCACGGGCGTGCGACTTACGTAGTAGAGAACAACCAAGGGCTGGGTCCAGCCACCGTCGGTGTTGCAGATGGCGTGGAAGATACCGTTGCGCGCGACCTCGGGCAGCAGCTGCTCAATGAAGAGAACGAGCAGGATGCCACTGATGGCGGTGAGGTAGAAGTTGTGAATGAGGAAAAGGCCCTTGAGCTTGAACGGCTGGCGGTTCCGCATCAGCGCGCGACCACCGAAGATGATGATGTAGTACAGGATGACGAAGATGCCCGTTTCCTTGAGCGTCGACATGGGCGTGACGCCGGCCTGGAACTGGAAGTCGTTGGCAGAGTAGCCCATGACAGCCGTCCACGCCTTGTCGAAGATGGGCCACAGCGCAACGCCGAACGGCCGGTCCAGGGTCGGGGGCCCGACCTCGAACAGCGATCCGCTGGGGACGGACATCGGCTCGGCGACGACGGGAGGTTCCATTTCCATGTCCATTGTGTCGACGATTATTCGGGTTCGCCGGAGACGTTAATTAGGGAGATAAGTCGTGTCGACGGTAGGACCTGAGCCCAGAAGGGTGGAAGAAACGATGTCTGAGGTCAGAGGTAGAAGATGTCGCCCAAGATCAGCTCGCAGTCGCGGATCCGGTCGTCGGGACACGCAAGACGCGGCACTGGCAGGGATGGGTGGCGCAGGAGCAACAAGGTGAAGGAGTGACTAGAAAGTAAAAAAAGAGACGCCCAACGAAAAAAAGAAAGGAGGGGCGGTCAAGGCAAGAATGAGAAAAGGCTCGCGCGAAACAGCCCGAATTACAAAGTCCAACGGGTGGTGGTGAGAAGGTCTTTCCCAAGGGCGCAGATCGGGGAATGTTGAGATTTTAACAATAGGGGAGGACAGACCCAGGAAAAAAAGTCGCGACTGGGCGGGCGAACCCCTGTCCGGTACGCTCGGCTTCCATTGTGGGCTCGACGCCTCCGCCGGAATGTGGGTACGTACTCCTTTTCTGACCAGACTTGGAATGAAGCGCTCAATTTTATTTCGTTAAGCCGTTCCACTTGGTGAGATGCGCCTAAATGACATGCTGCAGATGCTCGCTAGCAGGCCTTCCATTTTGCTCCTGCCGATTTCAATCTGAAGCTGCTCCCAGCACGTCTCGTGACCAAAGTCCTTCTTTCTCCTAGATCGATTAGGAAGGTGTCCCCATCGCTGCTGCCAGTATTGGCCTTAAATTGCATGTGATTTGCTGTCCCATTGTGGGTTGGCCAATGGAACGTCGCCCTTTGGACAGGAAAATTTAGCCTTGTCCGGATGTCCTGTGGCGTTTTGGCGTGGGGAACGGCAAGAGCCCGAGCCTCACACCATTACCACGGGGTTTTGGCGTGTTGCAGTGCCTGGGTGCCCTGAAAACTCGGAAATGGGCAGCATCTCAGTGGTGGAGCTCCCTTCAGACGGCTGTGGCGCCAAGAGAGAGGGATCGGACTTGGCGGGTGGATTCGGCGCTGAAGACAATTTAAGACGCCAACGTCATCCACTGTTTGACCCCGGGTTTGGGTTTGCATGATGGGCCTCGGTATCTTGAAGCGGTCGCGATAGGGGGACCGTCTCCGTCCGCATGAATCGTGCCGTTGAGAAACCCCATAAGGCTGGGCGTCGCTAGCGCTCTGCTTCTCTCCAAGCGACATGGGACCACGAGCTAAGGGATCGGGAAACCCCCTATTAGACTCGGGGAGACCGCGATATGGTTCTAATCGCCGTAAGCCCCCGAACATAAAAGGGGAGCCACCCCAAAGGCATGGGACAAGCCATGTGGTAGTATGTTTCCTGTGTCGGCATTTAGGGAAGCTCGGATGGACCAAATGAATATAAGAGCCCTTTTCGTTCTGGCCCCTCCAATCATGTCACCTTCAATATTACCTGGGCCTTGCCACCGGGTCGACAGCAAGGCGGCATGCACAATGAACCCGGGGGAACCCGTCATCAAGGAGTGCGAGCGTGATCAGAATTTCCAATTCATACTGTTTATCGTCTGACGCGCCCAAGCCCAACACGTCGAAAGCACTCCTTCTCTCCGGAGCTTTGGGCTTAGTCATCCAACCAGGTGCTCTGCTGACCAAGGCTCGGGCACGATTCGCTGCTCGGTGCTGGCACAGTGGAACTTCCGACCTCAAGCCAGCAAAGCCCGAAAAAACACCACGAAAATATCGTCCGACAGCTTAACCGCCCTCCCGACCGGCTCGACGCCCTCTCCCAACTAATCAACTGCACGGATCCCGTCGTCTTTTTCGAAACCCCAGCCCGCAATGTCTTCCTCGACGCTCCTCCGAGTCGCCGCCCGCGGCGCCTCGACGACCTTCTTCCGCGCGAACCCCCTTCGGCAAACGCTCGCCGCCCGGGCCAACCTCGCCGCTCCCGCCGTCGTCGCCGGCACCTCCTTCGCGAGCTTCGGCACCACCGCGCGGCGGTGCGCCCACCACGAGGAGACGTTCGAGGAGTTCACTGCCAGGTGGGTTTCCCCCGTTTAGTCTTCCCTTCGGGAGCTTGAATTGGCTCGGCCCTTTGAGGTGTTTCGGGAGGGGACCTAGTCACGCCACTAGCCGAGAAAGCTCCCGGGAGCCACAATTCCGCGCAGCGAACACCCCCCAATGCCGCGACGGCCCCAATGAGGTTCAATTGCTAATTAATGCTCCCCGTGACAGGTTCGAGAAGGAATTCGAGCAGGTCCAGGACGTTTTCGAGCTCCAGGTGCGCCCTCCGACCCCCGCTCCGCGGAGAAACCCGGCTCTGGATGGACATCAACCCTTGTCCGTGTGATGGTCTGACGCTAACCACCAACGCAAACCAGCGTAACCTCAACAATGCCTTCGCCTACGATCTCGTCCCCTCCCCCTCCGTCATCGTCGCCGCGTTAAACGCCGCCAGGAGGGTCAACGACTTCGCGACCGCCGTCCGCGTCTTCGAGGGTAAGGGGGACCTCTTGTCGTTTGTCGCATCCCGAGAGGACGCCGCCCGCTGACACGTGAACCCCCCTATAGCTATCAAGTCCAAGGTCGAGACCCCCGCCCAGTACCAGGAGTACCTCGACGAGCTCAAGCCCCTCCGCGAGGAGTTCGGCATCGAGCTGAAGGAGGACCTCTACCCCGAGCAGAAATAAACTTTTAGAAAGCGGAGACGCGGGGAGTTGTAGGGGCCGTTGGGAATGGGGGAAGAGCTACGGGGACCTGTAGACTAGGCTCTCCCCCCGGCCCTGGCGAGGCATTCCACATGTGTGGTTGGAAGTGAGTCTTTTTGTACAATTTTGTTGGAAGTTCGAGATAGGTATAGAATAGGAGGTGTCTCTATTCCAGGGTTCTTCTACTCATTCGAGATTCCTGTACCGTGTTGTGTTTGTGCCGTCTTTGGTTGGCGAGGAACCATTCCAGCTTCGTCTTGAGCCGAAAAGCCGAGGCCGGTTTGGGCTACACGGCCGACTTGCACCAAAGCCGTACGGACGTAGGAAAGGGGAGTCAGCTAGCACGAGGATCGCCTGGCAAGGAGACGCCGTCGGCCACGCAAGACTGAGAAGGACATGGTTATCATAATACATCGCCGGCACTATGCTCTGCTGAGGAAAGAAAATAATGCTGCTCACCCCTCTCGTCTTAAAACACTCATACAACGAAGATTGTGACGCAACCATCACCGCCATCAATCCCTCAAGTGCCCCCACCGACCATTTCCTCCCTGCTGCCCAAACATCTGCAGCCCCGCTTCCAACGGCACCGGACTCGACCCCCTACTCAGACCACCCGGCATCCTCGCCCTCGGACTCATAACTCCCATCCGCGGACTCCTCGGTACACTAGTTTGCCTCGTCTCCCTCCTCGCCTTGAACGCCTTCACCTCGTCCCTCAGCCTATCGATCTCCGCCTCCCGCTCCCGCAGCGTGACTGCCACTTCGTCGTTCGCCCTCACCAGTTCCCTTATCTGGTTCTCGACGTTCGCCTTGTGGACCGCCAGAAGGTTCTCCGAAGCTCTATGCTCGAGGTCCTTGACGCGTACGGCTAGCTCGCGGTTCTCGTTGCCGAGGTCGCTAGCGGCCTGGGAGGCGTTCTGGTAGGCCTCGCGCGTGTACTCCAAATCACGCTCCGCATTCTCCACCCGCTTTTTGATTCGCAGGACCTCGGCCTGTGCTGCCTCCCGGTCCTTCTCTAGGTCGGTTGGCTCCGCAGGTACGGCGGCCTCGGTCGTAGTGGCTTGCTCCCCAGAGGGGTTCGCGGGTGGCGCGGCCTTGAGCTCCGTGACCTCCGCAGCCAGTTTGGCCTTCTCTGCTTCCAGAGCCTGCAGACGAGTCTCGAGCGACCGGGCCGTCGACTCAGCAGTGTCCTTCTCCTTCTCGAACTTCGCCCTCTCTTCAATGGCCGCATGGTGGTGTTTCTGGATACTATTGATGCTGTTGCAGTAGTCGTCGTTTTGCTGCGATAGACTCGTGACGAGATGCTTTAGTTCCTGCTCACGCTTGTTCGACTCTTCCAGGGCCTTTTGCTGGTCATTGACCTGGAAGTTGGGTGAGTACATTTACTGAAGCGAGAAAAGGCGAAGCCTGCACAAACCTTTGCTTCCATGGCCTTCAGCAGGGCCCGCGGAACGGTGGCTTCGTCGGCGGTGTCTCCACCATCGAGAACCTCCGCGCCGAGGCAACGGATCAACGGCGAGAGTGCTTCAACGCGCTTCGCGTCTACCATTGGCATATTAAGCTTCTGGCGCTTTGCGCTATCCTCGTCGAAGTCATCCTGCACATGAAGATCATGGTTAGCTATCTACCAACGGGTGTCTCTGAATCCAGCGCCGCGTAACACTTACCAGCTTTCGCTTCCTGGAATTCACACCACCCTCTCCATCGCTGAAACCACGTTCCTCGGGTTGCGTGGGATCTATGTACACGTCCAAAACACTATCGGGAAGCGGGACCGCTTCAAATTCGCAAGGTTCTACCGGCGCTCCGAGGAGGCTCGCAAAATGCTGTGCAATCTTGTGCGGTTTTGCGCGCCCCATCTCCGGGTTGACAACCATCCCCCGGACCTTGGTCAAGGCGACAACGAGGGCATTCTTGCGGTCCAGTTCAGGGATATCCGGATCTTTGTCAGTTATACAATGATCGATATGCTCCAGTGAATGTGCGATGACCAGAGAGAGGACCATAGGGTGCTTCTGCGAAGGTTGGAGTTGCGCGAGTCTGTTAGCGACAACCGATCGCTTAAACTCGAAATCAAACCCGAAAATAAGGTCGAACTCGGACAGATCGTCCGGGAGAGTCTGGTCCGGCAGTGCCAG
Source organism: Sordariomycetes sp. S4602 (assembly GCA_023628835.1). Lineage (NCBI taxonomy): Eukaryota > Fungi > Ascomycota > Sordariomycetes > Sordariomycetes sp. S4602. Next base: position 362,345 of record JAMAJV010000012.1, read on the forward strand.
CACAAGGTTAAGGGGCGACCTCGCGTGGTCAAATCGCATATTTTCAAGCCCTGCCCGAGAGAATGCTAGGCCCTCGACGAGCGCCAACGTCTCGAGGAAGGAGAGGAGGCGGTCAGAACGCGCAACTACCATGACCTTCACCGGCATTTCGCGTAGATGATCCAGCATGTCCCGGATAAGGGCAAACTTGGCGTTGGACTCGTATATGTAGTTTTCGACCTCTTTGGGAGACATGCGGCTCCATGACGCCGCGTCTAGCTCCGGGGGATAATCGCAGACATCGAGCAGCCGAAGGAAGAGCGACTCGATCTTGTGGACTGCTGACGGCTTCGGAGTCCTCAATACCTCGTTGCTGAAGATGCGACAGAAGCTTTCAATGTCAGGACGTGACTGTAGGATCATCCTGTCGTAGAACGGACGTTGATTTGCTGGGAATGGTAGGGTCACGGTGAACTCCTTTGGCTCGTTGTCCGAAAGCCGAGGCACGGAATCGTCTTCATACTCTTCCTCTGAAATAGTCATATCCGTCGGGATGTCGGGGCCATGCTGGCGATCAGAAAACAAGCTACTGTGAACAGGGAGCTGACGGCTACCAGTGATGGGCAGTTCCACACCCGTGGTTATATCTGAAGGGGTCACAGTCAAGGTGTCTAGTTCTGCCGGTTGGATATCGGAGGGTGCAACTGTGACGGGAACAGTGCCTTCGGCCTGTGAGAAGGCGCCACCATGACTTGGAACTTGCTCCTGAGTCGCGAATAGCTGGGAAGTTGGTACCGAGGGCTCCCTTTCCGTTTGTGGAATAGCTTTGGGGGCTAATGTTGGGCCCAGGGAATCGCCCTGAGCGCCGCCGGCCTCGGGACTCAACATAACCGGGTCATGCATGGCTCTTTGTGGTAAGGCTGGATCCCCTTGGTGAGGGCTATCATTGGCAATTGCGGACTCGGCCGATCCTAGAAAGGAGGGTTCTTGCGGTTCAGATAGAAATTGGCTCTGTATCCGGAAAAGCTCGGCGATCGCCGGTGACTCTTGAAGTTCGTGATCGTCGTCCATGCTTGGCGACGTCACGAGTGGATGGATTGGTCGTTGGCCAACTAGCTCGGCTTCTTCACGGGCCGGAGTCTGGTCGCGCTGGGAATGGCTTGCTCTCGGCGGTGACCGGGGTTCCGACGGTGACCCGGGGCAGGCGGGGCTGAACCGTCGCAGTGGCCTTCGGAGCACTGTTTCCGGAATGCGATAGTCTTCTATACTAGAGCTGTCCGGGCCAGTGAGCTGCTCCGAGCTGTTTAGTAAGTTAGGTACAACCTGAGAAGCGTAGTACAATGACCCTCGCGGTTGGGCGGAGCCGTAGTCGGCAGCGTGGCTATTCTGAGATTGCTGGTCCTGCGTGTTCTTCACGCTGCGGCTGCTCTTGCAGACGCTGTCTGGGATAGCTGAGTCGTGATCTCCGGAACTGGCCACGTGGGCGGAGGACGATTGAGAAGTGGAAGGGAGATGGAGAGCGGATTGGGGTTGCGTGAGGAACTGGGGCCCACTGCTGGCCGACTCAGAGACGTGGGTGAGCGACGACAGGTGGAGACCGTTGTTGGTTCGAAAGGCAGCGGAGTTATACTCGACACTGTGTGAGCTCGGAGCACTGTTGCTGGTGTCCTGGCCGTCGTGCGGGAGAGCAAAACTATCGGGCTGGCGCGATGGAATGCTCGATTCGCTGCGCTCGGCCGACTCGGGAGGAACAGTGGTTTCTGGTGCGCGACCTTCTCCAGTTGGTCGTCGAAGCAGACTGGATAAGGAACTGCTTGTTGGTGCTTGCTCCCACTCTTGTGAAGCAAGTCCAAGTCGCTCCTCGCCGCCGGAGGCACCTGACGGCCAGCTGTCGTACGTTGAAGCGGGTGGCGCGAGAGGAGACTCGAACAGAGCGCGCAGGCCTCCAGACGCTAGATGCGGGTCGCCGGGGTTATCGTGACTTTGCGACTCTTGAGAATCCGGGATTGTCCGCTGACTGTCGGCGTTGCGCTGGCTCGAGAAGTGGAGTTGGGAGTATGGCGACGACTGGGAGACTCCTTCTGCGGATGTTTGCGACAGATGGACACTGAGATAATCCGACTTATCGAGGTGGTGAACCGGCGGCAGTTCCACGATGCATTCGGCAGCTTTCGGGGTCTTGGGATCAGGCGCTTCCCATGTCTGCTGGCTCGACTGGTACTCGCGGTCTTGGGAATCGGTCACGGGCGACGAAGGATGTGTGGCAGCGCGCCTCAACCGCCGTCGCTTCAACGGAGGCTCTCCGGCCTGGAGCGATACTGCGCGGCGCTGTTCCTGGGACGATGTGGCGCTGGCCCTTCCGCCACTAGAACTCTCAGCCGCGGGCCTTGCGACGCGGGATGTGGTCCGGGGACGGGGCGAGGCACCTTGTAGATGTGTCGCTTTCGTAGAACTTGCCGACTGCCACTCGGCTATCGCGTCACGGGTGACCTCGCGGGCGGATATCTGCAGAAGAGCGACCGATTAGCACGAGCCCACCGGCGTTGCGGAAAAGAGCAGGCAGCTTACCCACGACTGGCTGTACGGCTTGCCAGTTCCGGGATCCCTTCCTTCCCAATCAACCAGATACTCCAGGCGACCGTGTTTTCGCCGCTCGTCTACGATTTCCTTGATTTCGTACCAATCGTCGTCTTCGGACGGTGGGCTCGGCGATGGAGTCGGCGACGAAATGGCGGACCAGGTGGACGACGGGGGTCTGGACCTGCGGCGTCGCTTGGACATGAAAGCCTCGGGTCGCGGGTCTTTCGAGGCTGGAAGGCGGCGCGGCGTGGGGGCCGTTGTGCTCCGAGGCTGTGGCTGTGACGTGACGTCGCGGCGTGGCCTTGTCGCAGGAAATGGACGTGTTTTAGTCCTGCTTGGTGGACAAGGCTGTGAGGACCAAGAGAGTTGAGGCTAGTGAAGCGTGGCGCAACCCAGCAGCAGCGTGCCTTGAGGCGGGGCAGTGGATGTGGAGAAGTCGGGACAGGGTACATTAAGCTGCTTTGGGAATGTTGGGCGCGCGCATGGACGTGTGTAGGATTGCAGTCTGACCAGAAGCATTCAACACAGCTAGGAAGGTGTTCTTGTAGATGTATCGGGCAGGACAAGCTTGGGTTTTCATATTCAGGAAAGAGAAGGTAAGAAGAAATCACTTTTCGCGTGCTTGATGTGGGTGGGCTCCAAGTGATTCATGTGTGGACAGGAGCATTGCCCTGGTCCTTCCTGCTTTGTTCGCTTTCAGGTTGGGCGCTGTGACTGGGCCTGGCACAAAGAGATCGCAAACAGGAAGGGCCCACACTTTTGGGCTGCAGCCACAAGCTGCAGGTGTCCTGCTGAAGGAAGTAAGGCACGCTAATAATACGCTAATAATACGAGGCAGAGTTGTCAGACCAGGTTGGGTAATACCGCAATGTGAAGAAGAGACATGGAGGTATGTGAGTGATGAGATGAGATGTATCAATGCTCCACCGACTCTGGGACGAAGGAGGCTTCCTGGCGCGATTGCAGGTGGCAGGCGCGGCTTGACGGGTGGTATCACGTGACTGAATCTGCGTCAGGCGTCTTGGCCCGCGGGTTGGGTGGGTCGGACCATCCCACGTCCGACTTCAACCAGGCAAGGCGGACGGACCCTGGCGATGGCGACAGCACCTCAACGACAGCCGATGAAGTCTTCCGATTGCTCGAAACCCAGTCGCACTTCCATACGCGCTTCCGAGTTCTCGCCCGACCACGGCCGCCCCCTTTCCTCTGTCATCGCGCACCTCGGCCAGTACCAGGTTCCAGCGCAATACCCATAGACGCGTCCGTCCACGCTCCTCCGACTCCCGGGTCGCGGGGCTGACATTCGAGCCGTGTTTGCCTCACGACCGCTTCCGGAACGAACCCCTCCCATGCGCCCGCAACTATGACCTTTCGAGGCTCCATGCCTTCGGGGCCGCCTTTCAATGGCCAGCAGCCACCCCCCCAAGCCGCATACCATCAGATGTACGGGAACCTGCCCCAAACCGGCTCCCCGGCGATGCAGTATCCCGATGGAGCGTACGCGATGGGCAGCCCCGCTCCCCAGGGCCATCAGCCCCATCATCTCTCGCAAACGCACCAGGGCGCCCATTACCAGCCGCAGCAAGCACAGCACCTGCAGGGCTACTATGGAGCGAATATGGGAGCTGTGAATGGGAATATGCATGCGGGCCCGCAGATGGCGCAGTTTCATAACATCTACGCCGCGCCGATGCCTCGCCCCCAACAGCCGCAACTGCAGCCACATCCTCAGCACCCCCAGCAGCATCAGCCGTTGAACGCCATGCAGTTTGATGGTCAAGCCCAGTCCCATCTCGTCGGCCAGCAAGTTCCCACCTACCAGTCCCATCAGGGGTTTCAGCAGCATCAGCAGCAGCGGTTCCAACAAGCGCAACAACTCCCGCAGCCCCTGCACTATTCACCGTCCCCGGTGCCCCAGCCGTCACCATCTCCCGCCATGCCGCAACCACCGGCAAATCGGCCCTCGCCTGCGTCTACGATCCATGTGGCTTCACCCCAGATAGCACCTTCGCCTCGCCAGTCCGCACAGCCAGCGATGTCACATCTGCAATCCAGATCTACCCCTCAGGCGGGAGGATCTCCTGCAATCCAAAGCGCCCCTTACCCTTCACCGTATATCGAACCCCAATCACGGCCGCAGCCAAGCCCGAAGCCTGGGGTGAACATATCGCCTGCTTTGTCAGCCCGGTCATCGAACATATCAAAAAGGTCGCCCTCGGTATCCAACCGCTCAGTTCTTGCGGATCAGAATTCACTCCTTGTTTGTGTGGCCGAGGAATGCTTCGGCAAAGCGCGCGGGAATCTACAAGACGTGGTCTCGTCATCGTCAGGAGGGTCCGTGATCGAGTACCAAAAACTGATTGCAACCGGCCTGTCATGTCTTGAGACCGTACTATCGAGCAATCGACTTACGCCGAGGCAGGAGGCCAAGGTGCGGTTGCGGTACGCCTCTATTCTGTATGAAGACACGGAGAGCTTGATGGAGGCCGAGACGGCTTTAACCAAGGGCATCAAACTCTGCGACAAGGTTTGTTCACACTTCCGCCACCCGCGACCATTCACCTCCCCCCTGCTAACGTCAGTACAATAGCATCGATTTCTTGATTTGAAGTATGCCATGTCATATCTGCAAGCGAAACTCCTTTTCCAGAGAGGGCATGTGAAGGGCGCCGCTCGAGCGGCAGACAAACAGGTCACCGACATCTCGTAAGCCTCTCGCTTGGGCCATCCACGGAGTCTTGGGCTAGACTGCTAACCTCACCCTCTGTCTTAGGTCACGTCACGTTCACTGGATCTATGCCTTCAGGTTCCTGAAGGCTTCGTTCTATCTTCAGTCGGGTATGCCTACGGAGGGCCCAGCGTTGGAGAATCTTCGTTCCATATCCACACTTGCCCACAGTCGCGGGGACTACGCCCTGGAGGCCTTCGCGTCGCTGCTGGAAGGCCTCGCGCTCTTGAAGACGAGCCGCGAGGACACGCTCGACAGGGTGCAGGAATGCATCGCTAGGGCCTCCAAATACCAGCTCGATCCCCTCTTGCGGATTCCGCAGGTCGATATCCTCATTCTTTTGCTGGATCTCGCGTGCAGCATGCAGCAGAAGGTCCCAGATGTCATGGTGCAGAAACTCAAGGCTCTGCAAATGCGAATGGATGAGGCGGCAGATTGGCAGACATCGGCGGCATCCCTTCTGCTGCCGATTAGGAAGCAGTCGGGTACGCAGCCGGTTAGTGAGGACACTGCGGCAATTGTCCGGCCTGGCAACCCCGACGAGGAAAACGACTACCTCGTCCTGTCATATGTGGCAAAGGCCGAGCTGTATATTCTTATGTGAGTTTTCCATTATCAGGGCCTGTCAGGCGTTGGCCTCAGGGGTGTCATTGGCTAACACGAAGTTTAGTATGACTTTCAGTGGACTGGCGTTTGCTTCAAAATCTTCAGGAGGCGTTCATAAGACACTCGACTTCTGGGGGGAGGCTCTGGATACGCTATCACGATGTAGGCTTGCTCCCGAAGCACTGGCGGCATTATCCGCGTTTGGATCGACTGTCTTGACTAACAAACTGAGTAGGGAATAAAGAGAGAGGCGCAAGCACGGCCGACCTGCTCCCATCACTGCAAGACGCAGTTCGCAGGGCGAACTGGAGGAACGAAGTGCACTGTTACCTCCACATCCTGATAGGGCTCTACTCCGCTACCCAGAGCCGGTGGGGTAAGGTGAAGGAGAGCCTGGACCATGTCAGGGCAGCGACACTGGGCTCTACAAATAACATGATAGGCTTGCTCGCGCTATATCTATCAGGCGTTTATTTCCAGGGCACGGGGGATCTCGACAAAGCCATGTCGACATTCAGCAATGCGCGGTTCGAGCCTCAAGACACCGGGGTCCCTCAGCGGAGCCTCCAAATCGACATCTCCCTCCTAGCGGCGATGAATCGCCTCTGGATCATGGAACACCCGCAATTCCGCGATACGGCCGAGTCGACGCGGCTCTTCGAGCGGATCCGGCCGGTCTGCCAGAACCACCACGACGTGGAGATTCGAACGGCCTATAACATCATTCTGGCCACCATAACCCTTCACCCACCGCCGGCGCTACAACAGGTCAAGAACAGCATGTACACGGCGCTCAACTCGTCGAAGACGGCGGGTAACACACACTTCCTCGCCATCTCGCTCAACATCATGCGGTGCCGGCTGTTTGAGAACGTGGTGGGCGAGCAGGCGCTCAAGAGCGCCAAGGCGGCGTCGACGCAGGCCAAGAGGAACGGAAACCTGCTATGGATGAGCGTCGCGGATGGAATGCTGGCGCACTCGCACGATGTCCAAGGACAGGGGGAGGAGGCAATGGCGGCGAACGGTTCCGCGGCGGCATTTGCGGAGAAGGCGCTTTGTGCTACGAACCCTTGAGGATCTTGCCTCCGGCTTCGGTCCTTCTTTTTTTTTTGGCCGCTTTTTTGCCACCAACAGTCGTGGCACGGATGATGGGTGTTATGGAAGGGGAAACCATGTCCATTGTTTTTCTCTGGGTTGATTTTGCGGTGTAAATTAAAGGGTTTAGCATTGGGAGGGAGTCCAGGTCCGCAGTTAAGTGTTTCCTAGTTGGAGCTGGTCAGAAGGGATAAAGAAGGGCGGAGTCTCAGAGAGGATACCCATGAGCTGAGCTGAAGAGTTGCCGGTCAGATGGCACAGTGAGCATTCGGCAGCTAGTAGTCAAAAATAACTCTGTATTTCACGCATTATACAAAGCTCAGAAGCTTGTTGCTCTCGTCGGACGCTCCTAGCAAAGCGGAACTTGTCCGAATGCCGCCGGGCACGTTGGCGGTACGTTCCGTTCCGGGTGGGGCAGTGGCAACAGCTGTCCCAACGCGAGAAACGCGGTGTCAAGCGCAAGCGGCAAGTGAATGCGCAGGGGCCAGGTTACCCGAGCGCAGCTCGTTGGCGCCAAATTTTCTTCACAACATAACCGCCGCCACGCGACACCGACCGAACCACATCGACTAAGCTCCATGCCCGGGGAGCCGAATTCCCCAGACGGTGTGCATGAGCGCCTTCACCCATAACTTGGCAACAGCGGAATTCACGACGCTCTCACAACCCCGCTGAGATGCTCCGCCTTCGCCGCCCTGCGCTGCCGAGGAGCAGGCGCTCGCTGGCCTGCGCGGCCGCCGGCGAGCCCTGCCTATCCAGCCTCATCCCGCCGACACGGAGCCCCAGGTACCCCCGGAGGGCGGCCACGGCATCGCCGGTGCAGAGGAGGTGGTTCGGGCAATCGTCATCGTCTCACCTTTCCGACTGGGGACTTCGGTCCAAGTCGGAGGATGCCGAGCAGAAAGAGATCCAGGAGTCGTTCGAACAGGCACACTCGCTGTCAGATCCTTATCCCGGGAGCGAGGGATATCCAGACGGGCCGGATCACGGGAGCGACAGCATCGAGGCGGCACTGAAAGTGGTAGGGAAGTCGAAAGGCAAGCACAGCGGTTCCGGCAAGACCCCGAAACGGCCGCCTAAGAAGGCGTCGTCACTGAAGGCAGCCGTGGAAGAGACAGAGAATTCAAGGGCGGCGGAAGCTGCTGGGAAAAAGCAAAAGCAGGCTGGTAAAAAGGCCCCGTCGACCTCTGAAAGCAAAGCCTCCCGGAAAACCGCCTCTAAGAAGCCCAAGCAAACGCCGCCGCCGTGGGAGGTACATACTGTTGATTCCACAACCCTCAACTTGGAGCCCGTCCAGCATTCGCCCGATACGGTCCCTGGTCTATCCTACGACCTCGACCGCTGCCTGTTTAAGCCGGGTGTCTACCCCATACAGGATGCGCGGTCGCGCGTGTTCAACTTCGACCCCTACCTCGCGACCATCATGCCCCTTGATGAATTCGACTACTCTGCGCTAGCGGGCTTCGTGAGCTCGTCCAACGATCCGAAGCTCATCGCGCACGCGGCCGAGAACGGGAAGAAATACAGCGGGTCCACGTCGAGCTTGAGCAGCATGCTGTCGCACTTCCACTTCCTCCTATCCGCGTGGAGGCCAATCAACGCATCGCATACCACCAAGAGCTTTGAGCTGGACAGCACGAACTTCACGGCGCTAACGCGTGCGCCCGCCGCCACCTTCCTACGCAGGAGAAACGGCATCTACGCCGTCGATGCCGACAAGCAGTTCGACTCGGCAAACATCCTCAGCATGCTGGGGAAATCCCTGGAGAAGCTGCTGACTCTACCGAAGGAGGAATACGAGATGTTCCGCCGCTCCAAGTCTCATCAGCTCACCGAAAAGCAGAAGAACTCGGACAACTCCTTTCACTACACCATGCTGGGCGACTTCATAATGCGGTCGCAGCTTGACGCGCACGACTCCAGGTTACCAGGCGAGGGCATGTTCGACATAAAGACCCGTGCGGTCCTCTCGGTCCGCATGGACGCCCAGGGCTACGCGAAGGGGAAGGACTATCAGATCCGCTCCAAGTTCGGGCAGTTCGAATCCTTTGAACGCGAGTATTACGACATGATACGCTCTGCCTTCCTGAAGTATTCGCTGCAAGCCCGCATGGGCCGCATGGACGGCATCTTCGTGGCGTACCACAACACGGAGCGCATGTTTGGTTTCCAGTACTTCCCGCTAGAGGAGCTGGACCACGCGCTGCACGGCACTACCACGACATACCTGGGCGACCAAGAGTTCAAGCTCAGCCTTCACCTACTAAACCAGCTGTTCGACCGAGCGACGAAGAAATTCCCGGACCAGCCGCTGAGGCTCCATATCGAGACGCGGCCGACGAACCCGCCTCTGATGTACTTCTTCGCGAAGCCCGTCACCGAGGAGAAGATTGAGAAGGCGCAGGGTGCCTCGATAACCGAGGTTGAGAAGTTGGAGAGGGAACTAATGGGATACGCTGAAAAGGAGAGAGAGGCGCGGCGGGGGGAGGAGGAGGAGGAAGGGAGTGTGTCGGAGGAAGCGCAGCAGGATGTGGAGGTGGCGAGTCTCTCGGTGGCGGAGATGAATCAGAAGGCGGAGGAGGCGATCGAGAATGACGAGCTCGGGAAGGAGTATGTGAGGAGGAGCATCGAGGAGGCGCTGCAGCGTAGCGGGCTCATGGAGGGCAAGACACCGGACGAGGTGCGGGCCAATGTTGACACGCTCCTGGAAACGCTCACGGATGGGGCTGGCACGCCCGGTGAGGAGGCGTCAGACATCGCTCTGGAGGAGCGGGGCGAGATGGATGCGGCTGGGGAGGAGGTGGAGCAGCAGGCCCCTGCGGAAACCGCTGATCAGAGCGCCGAGGTCGACCCGGAATCCGTCGCCAAGTCCGAGGACCAGGAGAGAGATGCTAGGACGGAATTGGAGGGTAGCAGTGCCGAGTCAGACCTCGACGACCTTATCCTGGGCCTCATCAAGAAGGGAGAGGGCAACGAGGTGGGCGACGAGGCCGCCTCGGGCGACGCGTCCTTGAAAGTAGGGAAGTTCAAGCAGGTCCTCTCGGAGCTCCTGACCGAGTCGCGCAACGAGAAAGACGGGGCCGAAAAGCCCCCGACGCCAGACTCACCGGGCACCACGACTGAATCCCCAAAAACCGAGTCGGAGCCTACAGAAGCAGAGGCTTTTGTCGACCTGGAGGACGACGACCGGCTGCTGGGCATGGTCCTCACGGTGCGCAACAAGGTGGACGGGGAGTACGTGTCGCGGCCGTACCACCTGTCGCCGACCAAGAAGTGGACGGTGGAGTACTCGATCCAGACGATGAAGACCGAGCGGGCGCAGAAGCTGTACAAGCAGGTGAAGAACCGGCGGAAGGCGGGGCTGGGGACGGACGAGCTGTACCGGGACCACACTTGGCACCGGATGTTCGGGTCGGCGCTGCCGAAGCTGAGCGAGAAGGGCAGGGAGTTCAGGAAGAAGGAGGAGGCCAAGGCGATGGGGCAGCCCGTCTGGGTGGTCGGGGAGAAGAAGCACAAGGACTGGTACGACGTGTTTGGGAAGAAATAGAGGTGTAAAGAACGAGTGTAGGGTAAAGGGCGTTGGCGTTTCGCCATCGGCGAGTCTTGTACGATAACTCCTAGATAGTAGATGCATGTCATGCCGTTGGTTTCCTACTTTCACCTACTCTACTTTAGCCCGCGGGTTAGGTCTCGGTTGGAGGGACTCCGAGCACAATGCCTTGAGAAGCCCGGCGTCGAGCCGCGGGCAGCGCCCTCGCGGTGTGTCCTGTTATGCCTTTTAACGGTCCGCGGCTACATAGACGCGCGACGCGCCCCAACCTTGAAACGGTCTCACGTTGACAGCGCAGAACCCGTGGCATCTCCCTGCTTGTTTGGGTGAAGCCACGGCTTGGCACCGAGCCAACTCCCGGCTCTCTAGACCCGAAGGTTGGGGTCCCGCGTCTCAGAAGCGCTTTCAGAGTCGACGAACAATAGCAAGTGGCGCAGGAATGTGCCCTGGGCCCAGACGTGGAGTGGGAGAGAAACGCCCCCGGCTTAGACGCAAGGGGCAACGATCGTCTACCAGGGCCATGTATCAATCCAGGGCTCCCCATTGGGTTGGATTGTTCTTCGGCCGCCGATACTGTTATGGCCGGTAACGTCTGTGTCACGCTGGGCGCTGGCTGGCATCCAAGAAGCTTTACGGGGATCGCGAGTAAGACGGGCTTAGAGGACTGCGGATTATACGGCAGTTTAATCGAGGCTCACTGGAGGAAGAGGGCCCCAACGCGTAGAACATGTGCTTATATGAAAACACTAGTTAGGTCAAGAAAGCGTCCTGTCCCCCAGATGTCCCGTCAGCTTCCAAATCCCATCAGTAAGAGCTGCTCGGGCTTGCCACAATCAGGGCAGGTCTCCGACCACTCACGCAGTCCGAGTCCCGGTTTGTCCCAAAGGCGCCGACCGCACAGAATTCTTTATCCCGTCCTAAAACGAGGAAGGAGCGTCCTAGGGAGAGAGTAAGGAGGAAGGCCTTGGAAGGCCCGGTTCGTACAATCACTCCCACCGAGCCCTCGGCTATAAATCCACCCTTCCTCTTCGCTCTCCAACTCCGACACACACGCGACACACTCCAGAACAACAATACCAAGGAACGCGACTTACACTTCCACGTCCATCACGATACTCCCGAGCCTCCATAACGAGTTTCAAGCGACAATCATGCGTATCAGTCTCCTTCCCGTCACTGTTTTGGCCCTCTCGGCCCAGGTAAGCCGTCTCTTTTCATTTTTTTCGATCCCTTCTTCCTCTTCCTCTGCCTCACTTGGGGCTTCACTCGAGGAAAACCCCTGCCGCTTCCTCGCTTAGGGCTTCACTCACGAGGGTTCCCCTAGAGTGAAGCCCCAAGTCTGTTGTTCCCCCTTCCCACCTCCATCCACGAGGAATCCTACCCACCTCAGAAGAGCCCACACGTCCGTTCCCACAGAAGCTAACGGCCCCAGGGCCTCGCCAGCGCCCTCCCTTCGGACGGTCCCGCCCTCTCAGCCCGCCAGGACTTCGCGGCCGACTACAACGCCGACGCGGGCACCTGGACCGGCCCTATCGGCCCCGACAACGAAATCATGACCATCCAGGGCACGCTCGAGGAGGTCATATCGCAGGCCCACGCCCTCGCCAACCCAGGCGCAGTGCTGGTCGAACGCGCGGTCATCAACACCCGAGACGGCCTCGCAGTCTCCAAGACCGACTGCTGGCCCGACGTCGGCGCCGGCAAGACGCCCTACAACATCCGCGCGCCCTACCTGGAGGCCTCGGACGCCATCGACGAGCTCAAGGCCAGGAAGGGCAACGTGAAGCTCGAGGAGCCCGACAAGTGCGAGCGCGTCGCCTGCTCGGGCACGAGGGGCGCCGTCTTTGTCTGCTGGGAGCCGGTCGACGGCGCGCCCGCCGTGTACGAGAAGCCGTGGTCTACGGTTGCCCAGTACGCCCAGGGCGTCATGCAGCAGTGGTGCGAGCCGTACGTTCACCAGAACTCGCCCGTCCCGATGGTGGGCGGCAAGGTCTGGGATCCCCAGGGCATGGTTGTCTACGTCAAGTCGGACAAGTGTTAAGCGGCAGGTTTCCATGCGGGTTGTGAGATGTCTATTTTGGTGAAGAGCTGTGTTTCGGCGTTTACGACCGGAGGGCAGATGTTGGGCGATAAACAAGACGCGAAGATGGACTGAGAAGATTAGAGGGATTTGGCCACGGGGCTAATGTTGGGTGGAAGCTTTGTTTTGTTTGTGTCTGGAATGGAATTTCCCGCTTGACTGTTACTTGTAGATTAGATGTTAGTCCAGAACAAGATGAAGAGACGCGTGTAGACCAAATCGTGACTGGTGCTGTTTTGGTAATGAAGACGTGAGCGCGAACGCGAACACCGACCTTGACGTGATGTTGTGCTGTTATAATGGCAGCAGCTGGGGGACAGAACGAGGTCCCAGAGCACCTTCTCAGTGTGGACAGCCCATACCTCATATCCGACTCAGCGAGCCCATCCTCCCAACGCCACTGGCTCCAAAATGGCCCAGTTGGTAACGGATCTGAATGGCTCAAGCTCCCTGCACAGTAGAGCATCTCGACCTGAGGTCCGCGGTTCGATCCCTGAAAAGGGCAAGGGCACCGATCAGAAGCAACCTTGATAGGAGACACCCCCGAGATCCCCCCGAAAGGGGGACCTCGGGGTTAACCTGATTTAGATCAATTTTCTATTGTTTTTTTTTTGTTGGTGCTTGCTTATAGCTGTGGATTTACAGCAGGTTCTTGGCTCTTGGGAGATTTCGCACAGCTGTGAAATTCATTTGACTGATGGGGTGATAGAATGAAAGAGGAAGGAAGGAATGCTGCGATGGCGGCTGGGGAGGGATGACGTTGAGTATGCGGCTCTGATTGGGCTAAAACCCCCCACCGCCCTGATTGGCCGAAACTCCAAGCTGCCCACCCTTGTCCCACTCCAAGACTCGCGCTTCGTGGCCTCACCTCGAGCTCCTGCTCGCGACCCCACGACCACTCCCGCCCTCGCCTCCAAAACAACGCCCCCCGTTTCCCGCCCGATTTTCTCTTCTTCGCGCCGCCGAGCGCCGCATCTACATCTCCCAGGGATCTCGCCTGACCCCGGTGGTCCAACCCGCCACGATGTACAACGCGCTCACGCGAGTGCAGAACACCTTCGGGCTGTTCACCACCACCGCCTTCGTGGTTGCGCTCTTCGTCGCCCTGACCGACTTCAGCGCGCCGCGGGTGCCCAGCGGCGAGATCATCCCCGGGAACGTCCAAGTGTGCGTACTTTCCCTCCCCTTTCTCCCTCTCTCCCTCTACTACCGCAAACCCGCTCCGAATCCCCGTCGCTAACACGCGCAAACCTCGCACAGATCCATGGGCCGCCCCCACTACTACTCCCCCAAGAAGGAAGAGCACGCCTCCATCCGCTTCACCCTCGACGCCGACCTCTCGTCCCTCTTCACCTGGAACACCAAGCAGCTCTTCGTCTACGTCACCGCCGAGTGGCCCGACGCCGACTCGCCCGACGGCGTCCCCACCAACAGCGCCGTCATCTGGGACTCAATCATCACCGCGCCCAGCTCGGACCACCTCTCCAATGTCGGGCCCGCCACCATGAAGAAGCTGAGGAAGAGTGCCCAGGGGAAGAGCATTGATCCCAGCCGGTGCGTCCCCCTCTCCCTTTCCCCCCCCCCGTCCTCACCACCAGACATAGTCGTTGGTCATGGAGACAGAAAAGGAAGACTAACAAGCTAAACACCACACAGGGGCCTCCTCAAGCTCAAGGACCAGCGCGCAAAGTACCACATCACCCACCCCTCGGGCAAGGTCGCCAACCTCGAGAACGTCCGCCTCCGCCTGCACTACAACGTCCAGCCGTGGGTCGGCCTCCTGACCTGGAACCAGGACCGCAGCTTCTTCAAGTGGGCCGCCATGCGGGACGGCGTCAGCTCGCTGTTCTCGCTGCCCGCCGTGAAGCCGAAGAACTAGTCATGTAGATCTTATTTTACGTTGGAATTGACTTTCTGTTTTCACGTTGGGTACGGAGAGAGAGAGAGACAGAAAGGTGTATGGAGGTGGCGCTTTTTTATTACGTCGCTGGTGTCTATCTGCTCCAGGTCCAACTCCCCGCCCGTCTCAAATCGGAGACACCACGTCCAAACCCCTGTAGGAGCAAGAACACCACATCATCCCGATATGTCTAGAGCAGACGGCTACCCTGCGCTATATCCGTTCGGACTCAACCGATCCTAACCAAACTGTCCATACCCGGAGCGAACAACAACGCTCTGATAGCCCAGCGATGCACTCCTATATCGTGCCTCCGTATGTGATGCACAGTCCCAAGGTCGCGGCCACCCCCATCTCTCTCTACGAGAACCATGCCTCCCTCGTAGGTGTCACCAAGACACCCTTACTCCGAGGGGTTCCCAACCGGTCCTCCCCGGCCCCTAGGGGCGCCCCTTCCCCTCGGGCCTCCACGCCCACGTCCCCTCCCTCTACCACGCGAGTTCCCCGCGTCAACATTCTCCGGCGGCGGCACCTGCGCGTATTGCGCCTGTGCCTGTGCCTGTGCCTGCCCGGCCGGCGATCCAGCGGGCGACGGCGCCCCCGCAACCTGCGGGATGCCGTTGTGCCTACCGCGGCCTCTTCCGCCCCCGTTCATGCCGCCGCGGGGACCACCGCGGGGGTTAAACGAGCCCTGCGGCGAGTTGCCGGGGTGGGGTCTCAACGGGACGTTATTCTGCATCGGCTGGCCGCGGCCCCGCGCCCCGGCACCGCCTCGTCCGCGCCCGTTCACCGCTCCGCGCCAGCCCCCCCTTAGGGCCGGCGGAGGCGGCACCTCCCTATACTGAGGCATGCCGGTCGCGTCCTCGGAGCTCGTCGTGAGAGCGGATACCGGATTGACGGGATTCCGGCCGACATGCGTCTTCGGTCCGGAGACGACCTGCCTGTTCGTCGTGTTGAGGACACAGGACGCGGGTACGGTCTGGCCTCTGAACGGGGGCGTGCGGTCGCCGAGGGTGTTCCCGCTCATGAAGGTCTGGTCCCAGACCGTATCAAGGAGCAGGGCGGTGGCCGTGCGCGAGATGCCCACGACCGTGCCCCGGAGACCCAGCGAGACCTTGCCCGACGGAGAGACGTACGTAACGCGGTCTCCGAGAGCGAACTTCTGGTTGTTCAGGACGAGCTCAGTGTCCGACGGCTTCAGGATCGCAGTCCGAGGCACGCCCTTCATTGACTTCATCACCGGATTGTTGCTGAGCTCGAGAGCCTTCTCCCCAACAGACGCGAGGGCCATGACGACTTCGGAATCCAGCTGCTCCGCTTCCAGGGGGACACGCTCCAGCTTGTTGACGCCCTGCTGCTTCAACCAGGCCCCAACCTCCTTGATCCTGGTACCCGCCGCCTTCTGGTCGGGCCACAGGTCAATCTCGGACACGTCGCTCTTCGCGGCGATCCTGTGCATGGCAGCAAAGAAGTCCGGGAATGCGATCATGAAGCTTGCGATGAGATCAATGGCCAGTTTGCTGAACTCCCAACCCGATGTCGACTTCTGCGAGTAACCTAAAACCTTCTGGCCCTTGGCCGCAAACTTGAGGTTCAGTCCCAAGTTAACCCTCAACCCACCGATGGTATTAACCTGGTACGAAGACGTGATCTTGCTCAGGACCAGTGCATCAATGCCCAGCTTCTTAGCTACCGCATACGATGGGATGTACCGGTTATTCAAGGCCGCCTGGCGGATGATGTCCTTCGCAAAGTCCGGTTCCTTCTGGCGCTGCACAGACAGATTGATCTCCGCCTTGTAGTTTGAGTGGCCCGTTACCACCAGCGGGCGTCCAAAGCCGTAGTCGCCCAAGAAGAAGCCTTGGGTGCCGACCGGGAACTCCTCCTCGATAGGGACTGCCGCCTTCTCGATGAAACGCTCGTCCACACTCACAACGTCGTCGACAACAGTCTGGGAGGCATACGTAGTCCTGAGACTGGGGTTTTCACCGTACTCTTTGATGACTGCGCCAGCCTCCGTCTTGACAAGGCCCTTGAGCATATGAACGTAGACCAGGCACTCCACAGTGCCGACGGTGATGCCGAGCCGCCGGGCGTGCCAGTTCTCGATGTAATTGGCCTCTTTTCGGAACTCTTCAAACTCCCTCGCAGTGCGGTTAGTCTGGTGGATCTGGCCATTCGGCCCCAGCTCGTAATTGAACTGGGCATCCGCCACCTTGACGATCTTCGCCTCCTGGAGGAATGGATAACCGATGAAGCACTTCTGGCCCAGTCTTGCTTTCCCGTACTCCACATTGGCCCTCGACTCGGCATTCAAGAGGGTGACGATCATGCTCGGGTTTCGGCTCTCGGACTGGAAAACGTTGATTCCGTAGCCTTCCACCAAGAGTCCCTCGTATGGCAGGTTGTGCAGAGTTGGGAACCCGGCAAGGGCCTCGACGTTCAGTTTCGCACCCTCCACGAGGCCAACCTTGTACTCGAGACCTTCAGTGTCGGGCATATCGAAGATGTTCTCGACGCAATGGCAAGACTCGACGTCCGGGAAGACACCCTGCAGTGGGGAGAGGTACGTGAAGTTGACGTCTCCCGAGTACGTGAACTTGAGCGCAACGCCGAACTGGTTTCGCCGATCCTCATCCTCTGTCAGGAGCTTGTTCTTCGGGGCCATGGCTGCCAGGAGCCTCTTCTCGTCGATGAACGGGATTTTCACCACGGCCTCCCACTCCATCTTCTTCCCGTTCATGTCCAGCTCAAAGTCCCTGGGGTAGAAGTCGTAAATGGGGGAATTGGGATTCGTCATCAAGTCCCAGTACTGCTTGGGTACGATATCCTTGCTGCGGTCGGGCAGCACACCCATCAGCTGCTCGTACGGCTTGAACGGCTGGCCCTTCTCGAAGTTGAGATTTGCGTTAAGGCCCTTGGAGACATCTAGGTTTTCATGTCAGCGAAATGAGGATTTTGGGCTCGGTGTTTGAAAAGTAACATACCCGAAATGAGGGGGGAGTAATGATATTGATAGAACCACGGCCACGATGCGATTCCACGATAGTAGTAGTACAATACCCACTGGAGGCCCTGGACGTAGTTCTCACAGAGATTAACGAGCTCCGTCTCGTACGACTCCAGGGGCCACTCAAACTTCTGCAGGTAGTACTTGGCCTTCCATGCCTCATACTTGTCGTGATATGTCTTCTCGTAGTTGGCCTGAGCTTGTTCGGAAGATACGTCAACTACCATCGCTCTGTCGTACTGCTTCACGACACGGAAGACAGCAACGTTGGCCTCTTCGTCGTCATCGTCATCCTCTTCGCCGTCCTTAGCAGGAAACTGGATGACGAGGCTTCGTTTCCCATCGTCATCCTCTGGGGTAGACCAGTGAAGTCGGAGGGTTTCGGCAAGCGTGATGACAAACTGGCGATCCTCGGCTTTCAGATCAGGGCCGAGGTCCAGTTTTTTTGATGACCTGTTGTTGATGAACGGCTTGATCTTCTTCTTCCATAGATCCTTCTGAGGAGTGGACATGACCATCTGGCCCTTCGTTGTCTTTTTGGTGGATCCAAGGTTTCCCAGATCGTCTTCGATCTTCTTGGCTTGGAACCACTTCTCGTTCGCAACATCATCCTCGAAGTGGTAGGTTTCTGACCGAGACAGCTCGCTCAGCAGTAGTTCGAGGCGTTTCAGATTGATAACGCCGAGCTCGTTTATATAGCCTTCACACTGGGGGAGAACCTTTTTGTACAGGCCAAACATATGCGCCAACGCACCCTCGTTGATGTGCAACCAGGGGAGGTTGGGCAAGAAATCGTTCCCGACAAAGAACGCCATGAGAATAAAGTCATCGATGACGCGCTCCAGATCGAAGGGGAAGCTCAGGGTCCCTTCAACCTTGAGGTCTTGGAACTCCAACTCCAGATACTCGCGAACGATACACAAGTGCAGGAGATAGAAGTTCTGGTGCTCCAATTCCTTGGATTTCGTTTTCGACGCGCGGCCGAAGGTGACCTCCTCGCGCAGCAGGCAGAAGTGGGGATCATGGCTGAGCAACCCGAGCATGATGAGATCGGCATCCAGTCCGTAGAGGCAGTGGCGCACGTCTGGGCTGTAGTCCGGTTGAGCTTTCGCATTCCGGATGTACTCCATGATCTTGTGCTCGCCCTCTCCAGGAACCTCATGGCCGGATAGGATCACCTCGCAGTTCTGCCAGTCGGTGTCCTCGGTGACCTTTTTGTTGATGAAATACTTGAGCTGTTTGGTCAGCTTAGCCATGAACTCGGTTCCTGCGGTAAAGGTTAGCGGAGAGCGCAGACGTGGTGGAAGAGGGCAATAGGGGCGGACATACCCGGTGTGATACAGTTGCTGTCGAATGGAGCCTCCTTCGGCAGCTCGATACCATCCTTGACGGCCTTTTCACGGGCCTTCTCAGCTTCCAGTGCCGTCCTGAATCTTCGGGATCTTTGCTGGTTCATCTTTGCTCGGGGAGCAACGCCGTCGATGGCCATGTAGAAGAGCTGCTTGGGTTTGATCTTCCCAAACAAGTGTTCGATGTAGTTGAATATGCGGATGAACATTTCCTCCTCGCTGAGGCGGAAGCTGACGTCTTCTCCGGCATCTTTGTGGGTACAGTTGTGGATGATTCCGTTCATGTCAAGCTAGGCGAGGGGTCAGCGGTTGCGGCGACCCAGAGAAGAGCCCTAAGGGGGTGGCAGATGTCCCGATAGCGCATACATATAGAGCGTCAAACTCGGGGATTCGGTTCTCAGCGATGACCTGGGAGATGCCCGGATACCGCTCCGAGATCCATCGGAAGAACTTGGGAACACTAAGCAGTCGCGCGTTAGCTTATGGAAAGATAGGCCTTGTAGCTGGGCGAAACTATACCCCATGATGGCGGTAGAACGAGGACAGGTGCGTGGGTGGAATTCGTAAGGAGGTTGCGCAGCGGATCGTGCGCCGGGAGCGACCCTCTTGGGGAGAGAATGCGACGGGGCGAGTAACGGCCGAGGTGGCGGAGATGGAGGGAAATCGGTACACTATCAGCTGGAATAAACAATGAAACAACGGAAGGCGGCCGCTCGGAGTGGATTTCGTGGTTCTAACAATGGCGATGTCGAGAAGGCTCGGCCGGTCGCGGGTGGCGGCGAGGTGACTGTTCGCCGAGACGGTGTTCGCGAAGAGAAAAGAATACTCCCACCACGCTTCAGTCTCAATAAGAAAAGAAATCTATACCAGTACTAGAAAGCCCAGAACACAGGGAGCCGCGGGCTTCCAACGATGCGGTCTAGGGACTCTTCCACGATGTGAGATGCTTGCGCCGTCGATGCAAGAGGCTGCGTGGGGCAGCGCGAGATCAGACAATAAGGGACGACCTCAACGATGTGGGGCAAAGCGAGACCCCAACACAGCCAACTCCGGGCCAGGTGTGGCGGGGAGCTGTGCACCGCCACGCACCAGCCCCCAGCCCACTTAACGCGTCTGGCAGAGTTGAGCTCCGCGCGCAAACCCGCGACAGCAATTCCGCCGCCCACCAAGGAAGCTTCGCACACAGCTCCCCACCATTCCGCGTCGATTCACCTCTCCCCATCTGCGGCGACTCACCGGCCCATTTCCCGCTTATCATATATCGCCAAGTTCTAAATCCTTATTTCCGACATTGTACCTGGCCAACCAACCCCGAACAATGGCTCCAGGGCAGGTTGACACTCCGGTTGACGGTACGTGCTAAGCACGGCGCGTTCGAATGCGCTGGCTTTGACGGCGTGGGACCTCGTGTCGCGGGCTCCCAGCCGCCCTCCTCCGCCTCCCAATCTTACCTCCTTGCATCAATATTTGTTCTCCAAGTAGCACTTGGTGCGAGTGGGAATCAGCGCTAATCCGGTCTCAGCAGTCGATATGGCGGCGTATGACGACGATGAGAATGAGGAGAACAAGCTCATCAATGAAGGTACGAGGCGACATTGGCTCCATCTCGTCGACCATTGAGGGATCACGGAACTCACAAAGTCGTAGAGTACAAGACATGGAAGAAGAACAGCCCCTTTCTTTACGACATGATCCTCAGGTAAACTCCATCTCACCGCCTGCCGGCACACTCTAGACTCGCATCTTTCTGACACTCTCTAGCAACGCCCTTGAGTGGCCCACTCTTACCACACAGTGGTTCCCCGACGTGAAGGAGCCCGAGGACAAAAACGTCCGGATCCACCGTCTGCTCATTGGCACTCATACCTCGGATGAGAAGCCGAACTACGTCCAGATCGCCGAGGTCGAGATTCCCAAGCCGGCTGAGCCAAGCGCCGAGGACTATGATGACGAGCGCGGCGAGGTGGGCGGCTACGGCAAGGCCGGCGACGCCGCCAAGATCAAGTTCAACATCACTCAGAAGATTGACCACCCCGGCGAGGTCAACAAGGCCCGGTACCAACCCCAGAATCCAGACATTCTGGCGACCATGTGCGTCGACGGCAAGATCCTCGTCTTTGATCGCACGAAGCACTCGAGCCAGCCTCAGGGCAAGGTCAACCCTCAGATCGAGCTCCATGGGCACAGTAACGAAGGGTTCGGGCTCAGCTGGAACCCCCACGAGGCTGGAAAACTAGCCTCTGGGAGCGAAGACAAGACCGTCTGTCTCTGGTGAGTAATTCATCGCATCGGGCTTATGGGGGGACACCCTAGAAGACGAGACGGACCTATGCTAATACGTCGATGCTTCCAGGGACTTGCAGGACGTCCAGGCCGACAACAACATCCTGAGGCCTGCTCGCAAATACACTCACCACAAGCATATTGTCAACGATGTGCAGTACCATCCTTTTAACAAAAATTTCATTGGTAGCGTCTCGGACGACCTGACCATGCAAATTGTTGACGTTCGCCGACCCGAGACGGACAAGTCGGCTCTCACCGCGAAGGATGGCCACACGGATGCCATCAATTGCCTCGGGTTTAGCCCCACAACCGAGTACCTCTTCGCTACCGCGTCAGGCGACAAGACCATTGGCATCTGGGATATCCGGAATGTAAAGGACAAGGTCCACACGCTTGAGGGCCACAATGACGCTGTCACATCGCTCAGTTGGCACCCTACTGAGCCCGGCATCATTGGCACTGGGAGCTATGATCGCCGCATCATCTTCTGGGATCTCTCCAAGGTGGGAGATGAGCAGCTACCCGACGACCAGGAGGACGGACCGCCAGAGCTGTATGTTTTCTTCACCCCGCGGTTTTCAGGCGCCTCCCGCCTACGGATGAGAGGAAAGTCCGAATCCGCATTTCTTCCAAGTACTAACTCTCTCAGGCTATTCATGCACGGTGGCCACACCAACCACCTGGCGGATTTCACGTGGAACCAGAACGACCCGTGGCTGGTTTGCAGCGCGGCAGAAGACAACCTGCTCCAGATCTGGAAGGTAGCCGACTCCATTGTCCTCACACACGACCCTGACCTGCCCATGGAAGAGCTCCACTCCTAGAGGGGGCGCGACAAACGAGCAGAGTTGAATCAGGGCTCGGGCGAAGTTTCGGCTCCTGCTGCTCCAGAGGGCAATCTGGAGAATAGCTCTATTCTTACATCGCCCTGGTGGGAAGCGTTCAATCCCTTTTACGCCGCCTACAGTGAGCTCAGTCCTCTGGATTCTGAGCCCGAGTTCCCAGAGGATTGGTAGCAGGGACCATTATGAGGACCAGGCAGTATGTCTGGAACTTAAGGTGCTGTGTCCTCAATATGCCCCATCTGCCTTGTCTTGTCCTTCAGCAGGTATTGTACAATATCCATATCCAGTTACCACTGTTTTTAGGTGTGGGAGTCGGGGTTAGTTCCGGCGGTTGTCTTTTGGCTGAACGGCGAGCGATCAATAAAAGCGTTGTCAGATGTGCAATGGTTGGTGCAGAGGTTTTCTCTGTTGCCGCAATGTCCTATTTACAAGTCTGACTTGTGTTGACATAATGTTTGATACCAATTCCTGTTAGCTTGCGTAGAGCAAGCCTACACATCAAGTGGCTCCTTCCCTGCCTAGATCCAGTGGCTCTGTACCAGCTCCTGCCTTCCCATCCAGTATACCCACTCACCATGCTCCTTCCTTCCTACTCAGTGTGCTCATTCAGCCAGCTCCCTCCTTCCTTTCCAGTGTGCTCATTCACTATGCTCCAGTTCCTATTGAGAGCAAAGAACAATATGTAGGACGCGTCCATCTTCCACACCTATTCCCATCACGCGTCTCACACTCCCTCATATTTCCTCACATTTCCTTGCCTTGTTTCTTCCACACCTACTTCCCATCGCGCATCTCACACTCCCTCATACTTCCTCATATTTCCTTACCTTGTTTCTTATTTATTCTACCGATGTGCAATTCTGTTGCAACCTAGCCCTCACCTCTCACCATCACAACTCACCATCACCGAACAACCACAACCACAACCATGGACGGCCTTGATGCGGCCGCCCGAGCCCAGCTCGCTATTCTCCTTGCCAGCAATAATGATGCCAATAACCCCATGACTCCCCAGCAGTTCGCTGAGGCCATTCGACAACATGCCATAGACCAACTCGCCGAGCTGGAAGCCACCAGCGAGGAAGTCGAGCAGCAAGGCATCCCCGCTAACGAGGCCCACGTCGACGAAGCTCTCGAGAAGGGCATCGAGCTCATCACTGAGCTTGTGGACGGGAACCCGCATCAGAGGGTCAAGTTCAGCGAGGAGAGCGTCCAGAAGTACTTCGACGGCGAAGATCCGTGGTTCCCTCCCGAGCACAAACTTCCTGGCCACAACGGCTTCGACATCATCAGCGCTATCTCAGACCACCCGGTCATCGCTGCCCGACTGGGAGCCTTCCTCCCCCCGACGGATCTCGTCAAACTGTTCTCCATCAACCGCGACTTCAACGCCACAATCAACAAGCACCTCCTCTCGTCCATCGTCGTCTGGCTCAGGTCCAACGCCCCCAATGCAGTCTCCGACTTCCCCTTCAAACTCTACGGGCCCTCGACCACCCGCGATCCCGCTGGCCGGCCCTTCGCCTACGAGATGTACCACCCAGTCCCGAACCAGCCCTGGGTCAACACCACCCGTATCGTGCCTAGCCTCCGCTGGTACCACATGGTGGCCGACCGCGAGCGCTACGCCCAGGAGATCACAGCCTTCATGGCGCGCTCCGGCCACCGGCTGCCCCCTACCATGACCACAACCCTCAAGCGCATGTGGCTCATTATGGACATCGCGAGCAACGCCGGGCGCATCGGCTTCATGAAGAACACCCGCTTCTGGACCAACGTCGATCTCTACAATGTGCAGATGTTCTGCGTCAAGCTCGACCAGCTCTTCAACGACCCTATCCGCGGACCCGGCAGCGAGTGCATGACAAAGCTGATGCTCGGTCAGCGCGGTCTTTTTCCCCTCTGGCAGCTCCTCTACCGCAAGAAGTTTACCTCGGTCCCTGAACTCGTGGAGCTGAAAGTGCGCTATGACTACAAACTCCGCCGCCAGCACGCCAACATGGTGAACCACGACATCACAGCCTTTGGCACCCCCATGGACCAGGTCGGTCGCGGTCACCTCGAGGGCTGGGGAGTCGGCCGTAGACACCTCTACCGTCCCGATGAGCTAGTCATGGCGGAGTCGACCCGCCGCCAGCTGAACCTGGACGACCACCTAGAGGGCATGGCCTTCTGGGGCCATGTGGACTGGAAGAGTGGCCGACCCATCGTCCCAAGTGAGAAGGAGATGTACCTTGACGACGAGGACGAGCTTCTCGAGCGTGTTGACACCACCGCCATGTTCAAGATGCGCCACCCCAAGAAGATGCGCTGGAACTCCCTGACTGAGGCGGAGAAGGAAGAGATCCGCCTCGAAGAACGCCTCGAGGAGATGCAGGCCGTCAAGGCGGCCCGGTGCATCGGGTATGTCCGCCCGGACGGCGTCGTGGAGAAGTATCCCGAGGGCGCACTCCCAGTCCTGAGCAAGACGGATAAGGATAAGTACGACCTCAGCTGGGAGGCCCGCCGCGGCTGGACGTCGGAGCGCCTCACGAAGGAGGAAAAGGAGGCCGCGCTGAAGGAGATGCCACTCTACGAGCGGCAGCCCACCCAGGAGGAGCAGCAGGCACTCGAGAGGGTGGTCAAGGACGAGCTTCACCGCGCAGGGAACATGCTCACGGATGACGAGAAGCTGAAGGCGCAGGCATCGTACAACTACGACGAAGACGACCTGGACCTCGACTACGAGGATTACGCCACTAACTTGAACAACATGGAGCACCCGGCCCTGTTGGACATTTTTGCGGACGAGCCTGCCCCGCTGGACGAAGCCATGGCCGAGACGCAGGCTGAGCAGCTTATGGGTGCCTTCTACGGGATCCAGTGGGGGCAGGGGTTTCCCCAGGCAGTCGCCAACCACCAGCCTGCGGCTCAGGTCGCCGATGAGGACGAGGATGAGGATATGCTTGATGTCTAGTTCCGTGCGATTGGGATTTCCGGTTCATTTGGGGATATGGATGGTGTAAGATAGTTGGTCAGTAATGAATGGAACTGGAACTACGAACTAGGAGACCGCGTTAAGGGAGTGCTGGGACGTGGTATGTTTAAATTCAAGTAACAGAGCTGTAATGCCCCCACAGTTTACCTGGCGCCCACCACCAGACGACGCTCCCGGTCTCCATACCTTCACCGACTTACATGTAAAGGGCCGTATCATGGAAGCAGCATCTCAAAGCTACAGGTCTCAAGTCGAGAAGAGAACGAAGAATCTACATTACGAACGACTTGACGAAATTCAAATAGCTATCCACAGCCCTGAGAAACCACCCTTCCCTTCCGCTATGCACTACTCCCCTCGTCCTCCCCAAGTTCATACCCTCACAACTCAAAGCCGAACAAGCCATTATAAACATTCTAGCAAAAAAAGAGAAAACTTCGAAATAAACAGGAAAGACGGAGTAGAGAAGAGGTTAAAAAAAGAGTTAAAAAGTAAAGTCCACGCAACACAACCAATCCTTTCGTTTTAAAAGAAGAACCCTTCCCCCCGGGACAAAAAAAGCCAACTCCGGAAGCTCCCGCCTTGGTATTTTCTGTTCCAGGTATTCCCCCCTTTGCCCTTCCCTTTCCGACCCTTCCCTTTATGCTTTTGTTTTTGCAAACCCCTCCGTTCGGGGAAAGTTGCCGGTTTGTATGAAAGACACGGTTTTCTTCCTTCGCCTCCGCCCCCGATTCCAAAGCAAAAAAAAGATGGCTTCCGAGTTTTTCCAGCAAAATGAAATGATTTCACACCTTGATCAAGATTCTTTTGTACCCTTTCCCCGCCGGTTCCGTTCCTGAATAGAAAAAAGGAGGTAGATGAACAAGATACTCGGAAACAAACAAATTATGAAACGGGAAAAAATGTAAGGAAAACGAGAAATCAACAAGACGACCTTGCCATTCCATCCTGCCTAATAGGAAAAGACAACCAATTTCCGCAAAGGCTCCCTCTTACCAAGGCTCCAAATGCTTTATGCTCCTCACTCCAAAGCCATTCTCTGCGCAAAGTAGTCAAGGACAGTATACGATACGAAAGTTATGGACAGGTTGGGTTCCCTGCCGGGTGGCTCCGTTGCAGCGTAAACGGCTACTCGCCGCAGAACGTTTCACCGGGCCAAGATTTTAAGCGGGAGACTTGCTCGGGGGCGCTCCGCCGTTCTGCCGAGACTCGTTGTTGCCCACCGAGAGGCCTCCCATGCCCGAGGAGAGGAACGAGAAGGGGTCGCTCTCACTCTGGCTGTAGAAGTTGTTGGACGGGCCAGCGGAGGCCGGGCCGTTGGTGGCCGACTGGAAGGCGGCCTCCGCCGCACGGCTGTCGAAAGGACCGGCGGAGTGGGATCCGGGGTTAGGTCCGAAGTGGGTGTTCAGCGACGGGTAGGGCGCCGCACCACCGCCGATACCGGACGGGAGGGCGTAGGTGCTGGGCGGTCCGCCAAATTGCTGACCGTAGTTGCCGCCGGACGCGAAGCTGGGGGCGGGGGACGCGAAAGGCCCGTGGCCCGCGGGCCCGCCAGGCATCGACGACTGGCTCATCTGGTAGTTCGACCCGCCGTCCATCGGCGACGGGTAGCCCGAGTCGGCCACGACAGCGGCGCCGGCTCGGCTGGCCCCACAGCGGAGGCAGCACACGTTCTTCGCGAAGTTGTGGTAGCCACAGACTTCGTTTCCGCACTTCCAATCGCCCGCACGGAACGGAACCACGCCGCTGCCACCACCCATACGACCTCCGTGGCCGCCCATAGGGCCGTGGTGACCCATGTGCTGGGGAGGGGGACCCATGGCCGGCGGACCGTAGCCACCACTGTATCCGTAACCCATCTCACTACCGCCGCCACCACCGCCGCCGCCGCCGCCGCCGCCAGGGCCAGCGGGGAAGGAGCAGCGGAAGCAAGCCGTGCGGCGCTGGAAGTTGGAGAAGCCACACGAGGGGCAAGTCCAGTCACCGGGACGAGGCCGGTTCTTGCTCGGTGGGAAGGGCGTGAGAATGTCGGCGGCCCGGTCTAGGACACGGCTCGAAGACGGCGAGACCTCGATGGCCTTCTCGTTGAGGGCACGGCCATTCATGCACAGACTCTCGGCGGCCTATTCAAGTAAGGTTAGTATTGGGTTGGCCGTCGGAAACCTTGACTAGGGATTAAGCAATGCGCCGAATCCATGTTCGCCTAGAGCATGTTAGGTAAGTCGAAGACAAAACTAACCTCTTCATGGGACGAGAAGACGGCGAAACCGGTCCCGGTAGGCTTGTGCTGCTCCGGAGTACGCAGAGTCCAGAAGGCGATGGGCCGTCCACCGAACTGGGTGAACCAGCTCTCCAGCTCAGACTGGGTGGTATCATGAGGCAGACCAGACATGTGCAAGACCTTGCTCCGTTCCGACAGGAACGCCCGAACGTCGGCTCTAGCGTCCATCGGGCGGGTCAGAACATCGGGGTGCTCGTGAGCAGGCTGAGACTTGCGGATCAGCCCACGAAGCACGCGGGCGAGGGTGACGGCCTCCTCCATGGCCCGGCGGGGAGAGGCCGGGGCGAGTGCCTGCAGGTGGAAGGGCAGGTTGTGCTTGATGGGAGCGCTAGACTGTACAGGCTCAACCTCGAGAGCAGCGCATATGTTGCTCAACATCGAGGGGCCGAACGGAAGCGACTCGGGGTGGTGCTGCTGCCATCGCTGATACTCGGTACGCAGGTCGAACGTACGCGAGTGCTGGAGGTATGGAGGGAGGACGACGGCCTTGTCCCGGGCTTCACGGGGAAGCTGCACACGGAGGTCCCAGGAGTCGAGAGTCACAAAGACGAAGTCGAGGTTCTGCGAGGTCAGGTGTTCGTTGGCAAACGCGTCAAACCGGTTGATCGCATCCCTAAACGTCCCGGCGTTCCGAACGTGTTCCCAAGTCAACGTAGTCAGGCTCGCTAGTAGAGAGAGAAACGCGTCAGCATGGTTCTAGTGTTGCCTATAGCTTTAAGGAAGGTGCTAAGGCGAAACGACGGGCGAGCTTGCCGCTCGCCCCGAGTAAACCAGCAGGCTTGGAAGGGGCGCTGAAACCAGCAGAACACCAACTTACTGCAGAGAGGGGTGATGGGAGTGTTGATGGGCTTGACGAGGACGCTATCACGAGCGACCTATCAGAGCAGAAAGCATAGTCAGCGGTGTGAGCTCGAATTGACGGAATCCCAAGCCAGGAGGGCAAGGCCGGATGGGGGTATCTGTCGGCGTACCTCCTCCAGAGACTTTGCGTCAAGCAGGATCCATCCTAGCTCGATCACCTCGGCGGAGTCTTTCGTCACGTAAACTCCGTGCTCGTCGCAGGTGGTAGCTACGTGGGTGACCACGTAGCGGTCGATGTTGAGCTGGGGAGGCTGTTGAGTCGACATCTTGCGTGGAAGGTCGAGGTGCGAGAGTCGAGTCCGGGAGGGAGGTGTTCGAGACCCCGAAGAGATTCAGGACGTTGCTCAGCGGACGAAGGCTGAGCGGTTAATCCGACGATTAAGTCTCCGATGGGACCGGGCAAGCTCGTGCTCGAGACGGGCCGTTTCGGGATGCGTCAGGGTCCGAGGACGATGGAGTTGGTGTCGTGGTGGCCGTATCGAACTGTAACGAGGGACCAAACCAAACCACAGGGGATTGCTTCCCAAAAAAGAACTAGGGCCAAAGGGATTGCTAGTGACGGAGCGGGATCCCAGAAACAGGTATGCCTCGCACGAATTGACAAACTTGATGGTCCTGTGCGGGTCGAGAAAGGAAGGTGAGGTGCAGTGAAGCTTCCAAGTCTCGGCGGAGGAGATAGGCCAGAAAAGTTCGAAGCAGACCAGGATGTGAGTGGACTGGCAACGGGCTCCTCTTGAGGCGTCCCTGTGGGGCGGTAGGGAAAAAAGACGTTCGAAACAAAAAATAAGCGACGAGGCCGCACCTGACGCCAACTATCAAGGAACAAAAACGACCGGCAAACCAACGAGGGAGGGAGAGGGGTAGGACGGAAATAAAACCCAAAATACCCTTAGGCTTCCCGAAGTAAACAAGGGGTCGATGGGAAACACACGCGCCTCGGTGATGATGGGGGACGAGGTCGGGTTTTTTTCTCTCAAGGCGGAGTTGGAAATAGGGAAAACGGCTGGAGGAGAAGCCCCTAAGAGGTAGCGGGCAAAGGGGGCTGGCTCAGGAGGAGGCCAAGCTAACACGTTGGAGACGGCGTTACGACAGGAGGCGGCAGGTGCTCGTTCAGGTACATGCCATCTGGGAGCCTGGGCCGGACACGGTACAGCGTGTCCCCCACGTGTGGGGCGGCGAACCCTCCTGTGAGCTGGTACCGGGACCGCGTGCCTGAGGCCCTGAAAGGTACCTGCTACGGGCGCCCTTCAAGAGGCTCGCTCTCGTTGATGAGCCCATCCATCCATCCACTCATCCGCCTCGCACCGCGGCCCCCTTCTCCACCTTACGCGGCCCGCGTGCGCCAACATTCGGCGGCAGGGAGCTGGGCTTTATCTGGAGGAGCAGGTTTTGCCCGCATGGCAGCTCCTTCCGCGCCCGGCTGCCCGTCGAATGGCTCGCGCCGCCGCCGAGAGTGGGACTTGGCCCCATCATCGCCAGCTGCCTGTTCGTATGTACCTGAGGGGGCTCGTCACCCAGTGGAGATGGCCGCGAACACTGTTGAAACCCTCCTGCGGTATCAGAATGCCCCACGCCGCGAGCTATTGGAGCCGGGAAAGTGATATCATAGAACAGACGCACGGAAGACCGACCCGCCCCCCTGTGAACGCCTCCCAGCAAAGCTCCGACTGGGCCGTTCCAGGTCGTCCTGGCCTATATGTGGTGGGCGCTATACATACAGAGGTGGCCCCTCTTCCACCGGGCTGGAAACTCCCTCCATCGTCCCAAGCTCCACCGGCGACAGCAGGAGGGAGCGCTCAGCTTAGAGCTTTCGGTCAGATCTGGGGTCACACCCAGCCCTGAATGGCCTGGGGCTTCCCATCACTTCATCACCTCTCACCTCCGCCACACTGCCACTAATATTACGAAAACGGATATAAATATGACCAGCCTCAGCCGGACCAGGGAACCCCCCGGCCGACCCGTCCAAGCAGGCGTCGGCACCTTGTCAGGGGACATGTCGGACTTTGCGTCTCGGGGTCAATGCTTTGCGGCCACCTTGTCCAGGGCCTCGGATCTCCGCCTTGACGAGCCCCCCGCGACGGAAGGTTTGGCCGACAGAGTGGCTAAGATTCTGCCATGGCATTGGGCGACAAACGTCCGCGCGTCGGCAGATGCCTTGAGATCGGAGGCCTGATGCCACAAAGTGTGGGTGATCGGGCGATCCAACCTGCGGTGCTCGGGCGGTGCATATCCTGAGGTGTCCCAGAGCATCGCACTGTTCATGCCGAGGCTTCTGCACACTTATCCGCGCATTTCTCGTGTCCGTCATCCAATATTATCCTGTGCATATGTGACTCCCGGCCACCCGGAGAGCTTGGCCGCCACGCCGACACCGAATGGCGCATCTGGCTCCTTATATGCACACACACCTGCCGTCACGTTCGCCTCGCTCGGCCACTCAAAAGCCCCTGCGTCCCCCAACTGTTGATGGAGAATGCACACTTCCAATGGCGGGGCCATCACACCAGCGGAAACGAATCCAGCCGGACATGCGCCTGCCAGACTCCCACCTGAACGACCCGATCCTCATTGGGCGCTCCAGCACCTTGCATTCACCACGCCAACAACCGGCCAATTCAAGGAGGTGTGGGCAGGCCGACCCGAACAACCCTTCACCTTGGACACGGGATGTCCCGTGGTTCATGCCAGCGTGGGGACCGAGCGTCTTCGCGCCTTGAACCGGCGGCCGGCGAATGTTCAGTCGGGCTGTGGCCCGGAAACAGAGCGGGTGACGGCGGCCCTCAACCCCGCGTCCAATTGACTTTCCTTTCAGCGGGGCGTGTCCTTCCACCCGGTTTCCAGAACCCCAGCTGCGCTTCGGTCCAGGCCTGCCGATAATGGGTCGCTTTTCCGTTTTCATCCTGGACTGCATGCCGTGGACGGTCCCACAACGAGTCGCCAGACTCGCCCTTTTTTCCAGCACGCCGGATCGCATCTCCGCCGCGAGGTCGCTGACAAGCCCTCCATGTCACCCATCAGCCCTGTGACATTCGGCTATCGTGTCTCGGATCGTTTCCGTTTGTGTCTTCGTATTATCTAATACCTTGGTCTGAAAACATGCTCCCCCTCCCCCGCATCTTGTTTCTCCGTTTCCGGCGTGTCATACGCGACGCAAGTCCCGATGAGCTTGAGATACCTGGAACGTTAAGAGCTGCGCCGCTGTTGTATCTCCGGTATACCGGTGCCATTCTAGCTGCAATTTTTATCTTTGCCGTTATTGGAATAAGCTGGCGAGCTCGACCGACATAGTCACCAGCGTCGTAGGCTCTTGTCCAGGCCTTCGACATGGATGAGGAGTCCGCCAAGACCACACCTCGGACTTGTCCATGTATCGCACATGCAGAGAGGGATACTACCATTTCTTCCCCAGATTTACATGTAGCCACTATCGAATAATGCCGAACTCCGGGTTGGCTTTTCCCGATGGCAGCTCGATGTACAAGGCAGCTGGTGGCAAGACGACCAAAACAGCTGGTACATACATCCATACGCGTCTTACTACGTCATTGCTGGTAAACTTGCATAGTGCTGCCGCAGGGTTAACATCATGAAATCCACGTGAGGTAAGAAGGCATGTGCGGAGCTAATTGGGATTGCGCCTTCTGTTCGTGAAACCGCCCCAACTGTGCGACTGGCTCTTTCTTTTAAGGCCCTCATCTCCCCATCATGCTGGGCATAGTATAGCATTGTGCAACCGCCTTGTCTCCCTACAGAGGACGCAATCCACGCCTCACTCCTACTGCAATCATCATTGATATACCCTGTTACTCTGAGCATCTATCTGGAATCAAGCATTAATTATCACCAACGTCCATTCGAGACCCTGTTTTGTGAAAACGCCAGCTGCCAGCCTGAGCAAACGTCAAGATGGGGATCATAGGCCTCATTATCATCGTCATACTGACCCTGCTCTGTAGGTCGAAACCCAAAGCTTCAATACCGCACTTACTGACAGGTTCGACAGTCCCGCCCCTCGGTGTTTTCGCCGTGGCAGGATGCGGAATGGGTAAGCACCAGCACCATCATCCCACCCCTGACCACGCCCTCCATCTTGGCTAACGCCTCCGCTGGTAGATCTGTGTATCAACCTCATCTTAACGCTCCTCGGCTTCCTCCCCGGAACGTTCCACGCCTTCTACGTCCTCTACGTCTACTACGACCGCCGGGACCAGGTACGCCAGGGGCTGCCTCCCCCCGAGCGGGCTCCCGGCGTCTTCAGCCACCGAGTGCAGAGTGGGGGGTACCAGGAGTACGGGACCATGCACTAGGAAAGTCCGCCGGCCTATACGCCGATGTGCCGCTGAGGGCAATGCGACGAGACGTGGAGTGCGAGACGATACAAGGATACGGAGTGGGCTCGCTGTTCCAGAGGTTGGAGCACCGGCATGGTTCAGGATTGGTCTTTAGAACGTTTTGCCCTGTTGTTTTGGTAATACCTGAGTAGATGTAATCGGGAATGGATTTTCGCGCACAAGACGAAGGGTCGTTTACAATGACCAACACTGTGAGGGCCTCAACCGCAAACTTGCGGCTACGTTGCCTTCCCATCCCATCGGATGATCATGAACTTCCGCAGCGGCGAGGTATACAGAGTGGCATGTGATGCTTGGCCCGGAGTATGTGGTTGAAGATGGATATATTTCACCAAACGAAATGACCATGTTGGTCAGTGCTTCCACAGGAGGCACGAGCATTGATACCCTCGTACATTGTAGGTACCTGGTCCTGGTGCGGACGAGAAATCAGCCACTTCCCCTGGTGTTGTTGGTGGACTGATCACTTTTGGGAAGAAGGCGCAGGGCGGGCTCGCCCTGCATTTTGAGTTCTGGGTGAAGGTGATTGGCTAGAGTCAGCGCCGCTGTGGGAAGACACTGGTACCCCGACGCCCCGCAGACGGGCCCCTGAATTTCGTGTACCTCTTACAACGTAGCTCGGACCTGCGCCTGCTGTCGAACAACAAAATAATATCCGCCTAGGAAACCCCACGGCTCGTTCCTGCCCACCCTGGAGCTCGCCGCCTTTGGATTAAACACCATGTCTTGCACGTTTTGAGACGCCAATCCTCTCGTCAACTCTACGGCTCGCCGCTGGATTTCCCCCCTGCCTCTGCAATGGCGTCCCAAACCGTCTTCCATCCCGATCGTATCCAAGCGCTCGCCGAGGACACCTGGATCGGGCCCCAGGCTTCGTACGTGCCAAGCACCGTTGGAGGGCCCCTCCCCCTACCGCGCTCTTGAGCTTGCCGAAGCTCCTTGCTAACGTCTCTGCTCCCCTGCGCAGGACCCACGACCTGGACGTCATCTCGGACTGCTCGATTGCGATATGCGCCACCTACTACCTGCACCTGTTCCTCGACAACCCCCCTTACCATGAGCCCCTCCTGTCGGCCCTCGGCGGCCTCACTGGCATCGAAGCGCACCTCGCCAAGGACCTCGACAGGTTCAAGGAGCACGATGTGACCCCGTTCTTCATCTTCGACGGTCAGAGCATGGTCGGGCAGGCCGAGGCGACTGTCAAGAAGAGCCGAGCCGCGAATCAGAACACGGACGAGGCTTGGAAGCAATACTTTGCGAGTAGAGCTGAAGAGGCTGTTACCTCGTTCGGCGCCAATGGAGGTATGCCGAAGCCGACCCCGTGCTTAAGGTGTGCAGCGGACGCTGACGAAACATTTTAGGCGCGTTCCGCACCCAGAGCTTGTACCCGATGCTGATGAGGCTCCTGCGTGAGCGCGACTACCACTTCCTTGTGGCACCGTACAATGCTGCCGCTCAGGTTCGATATCCCCCGCCGAACACGGCCCGAGAAGGGCCAATAGGCCTGGCGTGACTAACCTGGGCACGTAGATCGCGTACTTCGAAAAAGTAGATTCCGATCAGGTCGCTGGGATCATGGGATCGAACGAGCTGCTTCTATACCCCATCAACGACTGCATTATAAAGACCATTGACTGGGAGGCAAAGGAAGTCTCGGTCATCTCCAAGAGCGGCATCATGAGATCCCTCAACGTCACGGAACCCATGCTCATCGACAGCCTGCTGATGTCAGGGACTTCGTTTCTTCCCCCATTCCCGCCTCTTCAGGACACTTCGATCATCCGGACCCAGCCATTCATCGTCGCGGACGCCATCAACATGTTGCGGACATCAGATAAAACGGTGGCCAATGCGTGTGCGGCGTTCAACGACATCCTCCAGGCCAGGGATAAGGACTGGCTGGACAAGTACCAAAAGGCGAGAATGGCGGTCCACCACATGATATACATCGCTGAGAGCGGCGAGATCAAGGT
Source organism: Sordariomycetes sp. S4602 (assembly GCA_023628835.1). Lineage (NCBI taxonomy): Eukaryota > Fungi > Ascomycota > Sordariomycetes > Sordariomycetes sp. S4602. The sequence continues at coordinate 396,800 of JAMAJV010000012.1, forward strand.
CGAGGACCATGAGCACCTCACAGGCGACAACCACGAGTACCTTGGCCTCCAACTGCCGGCAGAGCTGTTCCACTACCTCAACAGAGGCATGATCAGCGCGCGCTTCATGAGCTGGATAGCACACAGCCAGATTCTCGTGCTGCCGACCCTCGACGGCGTCGCGTCTGCTGAGTACAAGAACCTCGTGACAAACCAGTTGCTCCCTGTTCGCGAACAGACACTGGCCCTGGTCATCCCCAGGCTCCACCGGGGTATCCAACACAAGGAGATTGTGATGAAGGTCTGGTTTGACGATGAATACTCGTACAAGACGGACCTACGCTCGATGGAAACGCCGCCGATCAAGGTAGCAAGCACATGGTTTGCGAAGCCCGAGGAGATCGACAAGTTCCCCCCGCCGGCACAGACGAATGGGCTGATTACGTTCGAGGTCCTTTCGCTCCCCAACGAGCAGTTTGTCAAGCACACGTTTGCGAGAGGCCCCATCGTCAAGGGCGTCATCGACGACAAGCGCATGATTGCGTCTATTGTGGTTTGGCGGTTCCTCCACCTGAGAGGGTACGTCGACGACGACCATACCCTCACCAGATGGGGCACGGCTCTCGCAAGCTCGCTACTAGCGATCCGGGAGACGGAGAAGAGGCTCGGCGAGGGGGCGCCGCTCGCGGAGGCGGTCCTCATGGCGTTTGAGCTGATCAGATACGACCTCCTCAACGGCAAGAACAAGCACGAGGAGCTCCAAGGGCTGCCTCTCAAGGGCACGGAGGAGGGCAAGACGAGCCTGCTGCTCATCGGCCGGTGTGCGTCGCTGCTGAAGCTGCGCCATCAGACAAACGGATACACGGGGCCGCTGAACAAGAATCTTCTCGCGTTCCGTTCGCTCTCGGCGACGGTGCGGGAGGTTAACAGGGATCTCATCGAGGGGATCGTAGCGTCGATGTTTATGTACGGGCAGGCCAACCGTGACCGCGACGACTATCTCGAGATCGGGCAGAGGTAAGATACTCGGATCCTGTCCCGCGTAGTGTGCATACCTAACAATTACTGCAGCCTGCCCTTCCTGAACGACCCGGACATCGCGCTCGGCATCGCGGTCAAGACGTTCCTAGACGACGACAACGTCAGCGACTCGCGCGAGCACAGAGCGGCGCGGGCAGAGAGCTTCCCGCAGACGTACGTCCCCTTCGCGACCGACTTTGCCGAGGACCTGCGTAAGAGCTACGGCTTCGTGAATGCGCTCTGCACGGGGGTGAGCACGCTAGATAAGGAGATCCCAGCCACCGACAAGCGGGAGTGGGAGGCGGCGGCGGAGTACCTGGCGGCGAGGCCATTCTAAGGGAAGACCGGGTAAGAAACTACGCAGGCGAGGCTTGAAGGCCTCGGGCTTGGGCGCGAAGGGACTTGTCGGTATTAGTTTACAACACGTCTAAGATGCTCCTGCTCCCTCGCCCGCCGCCGGCCCCATACGGACCATGCAGAGCAAGGAATATCGTTGGTTTATACGTGGGGTCGGCAGCGGAGCGGAGCTGTATTCTAGGGCGAAATCGGTCGAGCTAGGGTGCCTGTTTCACGGACGGGGCGAATGTCGGGATTCGGATGAGGGAAGCAACGGGTCAAGTGAAGGAACCGAACATCAAAGGCAGATGTAACTAACGATTAGCGGGAGCAGTTCAATGCCACTATTCTCCTGCCCAGTGTACGTGCTTATTGCGCCAGTCCCAGCGTAGAACAGGACCCGACGCTGAGGTTTGTATTCCGGTGTTTCCAGGTTTGCACGAGTGAGATGTTCCTGTTGTTGTACACGTAGTGGACAGCGGAAGTAGACCGCGGCCGAACTGATGGCGCTATGTATGTATACAGCGTTCTCGTAGGCCCCCGCCGCCGCTGTTATGTTGCATGTATTCATTTTAGTGCGACCGCTCCACAGTCCCCCGCAGACCCGATAAGCCGGATGCTCGACCCTGATTTACCCCCGCAACCAACCCACCGATAGGCGCACTCTCCAGCAGCCTCTTGAAATAATCCCCCTCACGAAGAAGGCGGCTTTCTTTTCTTTCATTGGAGGACAAGGCAATATGGCTACGGCTAACATTCCGGTCATTGACATTGGGAGCGGGCGGCCCGAGCGGGAGATCGCGCGGGAGCTGGTGGACGCCGCCGTCGAGTTTGGGTTTATATATGTGAAGGGCGGTGATGTGAAGGCCGAGAGGGCCTTTGAACTGGTACGGTCTCCCGCCCTCGCAGGCCCTTGGCAGATCCTGGCTGTTTCTGCTGTACTGCTGAGCTGGGGCGTCTATCGACGAGGACTCACTGGGAGCGACAGAGGGAGCTGACAGCGCTAGTCAAAACACCTCTTCTCGACCTCGGATGTGGAGGAGAAGAGGCGGTGCGCTATTCAGAAGAACAACCGCGGATGGAGCGGCATCGGGAGTGAGACGCTAGATCCAAAGACGCAAAAGGTGGGCGGATGCCCTCTTCATCGCCCCGCATCCCCCGTCACTCTCTACATTCACTGACCAAATGCCAGTCTGGTGATTTTAAAGAGTAAGGAACTACTCCCACCGGGCCTCCCGCCTACCCATGCTAATGCCGTAGGGCCTTCAACTTTGGCGAGTTCGTCGACGGCAGGGCGCAGCAGCCCGTCCCCGCCGCGCTGGCGCCGCACGAGGGCGAGGTGGCGGAGATCTTCGACCAGTGCCGGGCGCTGGCGGTCAGGGTCCTGTATCTCCTTGGAGTCGGGCTCGAGGTATCACTCCGTCAGGTCCTTCCCCCCTCGTCTGTGAACACTGGGCTGACTCGGGCAGGTGGACCCGCCGGACTTCTTCTCGTCCACTCACTTGAAGGAGAGGGGCTCCTCGGGGACCATCCTCCGCTTACTGCACTATCCCTCCGTGAAGGGCGCGCAGGGGACGGCCGAGTCTGTCCGGGCAGGCGCGCATTCGGACTACGGCAGTCTGACAGTACGCTCTCTTCCGCGGCCCCATTACCTCAGTTAGACCACACACACTGACAAGCCCAGCTCCTCTTCCGCCTCAAGGGCCAGGCAGGCCTCCAGATCCTCACCCCCGACTCAACCTGGGCCCCCGTCCCCGTCCACCCGCCCGGCACCGAGTCGGACGCCTCGCCGCCCGTGCTCGTCAACATCGCCGACATGCTCTCCTACTGGACCAACGGCCTCCTCAAGAGCACCGTCCACCGCGTCGCCGTCCCGACGGGAGACGCGGAGGTGGTGGTCCCGGACGGCGAGTCCTTCGACGGCGACCGGTACAGCATCGCGTTCTTCTGCCACCCGGTGGGGGACACGCGGCTGGACGCGGTGCCGAGTGAGGCCGTGAGGAAGGCGGCCGAGAGGGCGGGCGTGGGGGAGGGGGACGCGACGGTCCTCACGGCGGACGAGCACCTTGATATGAGGTTGAGGGCGAGCTATCTCGATTTGTACAAGGATTAGGTTACTTACTTGCACGGAAACATGGGGGGTTCTCGACTCCGTTCCCACGGCTGCCGAGATCACCTGGAGCTCCCAGCGGCCATTCGTGTGAAATCCAATGCCCATCTCGGCTACCGGCGCCCGAGAGCCCCCATTATTAACGCCCCGTAAGCATCCGTACTCAAAACACGCCGCATGAAATAAGCATATCGGTTTGCGTCGTGTCCTCGGGGGATCTCCGTCCCGAAACGCCCGCGACGCCGGAGCCCCACTCGGCAGCGAGACGCCGAATTGCAGGGGCTTGGGTCTCACAGCCGCGGATCAGGTTTCGGCCCGTGCGTCCTACGTCGAGGGTGCGCGGAGGATGAGCGTGGCAGGTTGGGTCGTGCTGGGGATTGGGATTGGGAGGTGGGCGAGGGAGTTGGTGTAAGTGGGAAGGGCGAGATCTGGGCTTCACCGAGGGTCAATCTCGCGAGGGAACGTCGGATATTAATATTTTTTCGTAGTAGAAGCGTCTCTAGACACCCATATCGGACGATATGGTGAGTAAAGACGGGTAAGAGGCCCTAGCGTCTCGGGGATGCCTGTGGCCTCAAGGGGGAGATTATGAGTTCGGGGACACGGCCAGTTCGGGACACACAAGTTCGTCTATGTTGTTGAATTCGAAAAGCCGCTCTTGAAAATAGATTCACAAGAAAGAAAAGTAAAAAAAAAATAATAAAGTTTACCCTGGTATTCCCAGCTGTCTTCCCTCAAGCCCCCCTATCTCCATCCGGGACCACCTCCCCCATTCCTCCCCAAACCTGCCTCGGACACCTTTCAAAAGTAGAACGAGACAAATTACACTCCCTTCAAAGTAGAAAACGCCCTTCTATTCATCCCCGTACCTCTCTAGGAACGATGCCCTTCCGCTCACGACACGACAATGGCGACGGGGCCGGCCATGATGCTCTCCTCGGCCACCATGCCGGTCAGGGGCGCGTCGTTCACCAGGGCCACGTACGAGATGCCGGCGATGTTCTGGGGCACGGCGCAGCCGCCGGAGCCGTCCATCTCGGCGAAGACGGCGCCACCGGGGAGGCCACCGGAGAGGAAGGCGCAGTGGGTGGCGTCGCCGAGGGCCTCAGACTCGAACATCATGGTCGACTCGACGGCAACGGCAGCGCCGGCCTCGGGCTGGATCTGGGTCAGGGTGGCGAAGGGCTCGATGGCGAGGTTGGAGCCATCAGGGCACGAGGTGATGAAGGGGATGGCCAGCGACGCGGCCATGCGGGGCGTGAGCGGGGCGTCGAAGGGCTGCGGCACGGGCAGCTGGGCCTGGAGGGTGCGCGAGAGGGTCTGGTGGCGGGCCTCGACGGTGAGGATGCTGCCGGCGGCGGTGAGGATGGTCGGGTCGGCCACCAGCTGGGCGGCGCCGAGGTAGGCGCCGACACCAACGTTCTCGAGGACGGCCGCCAGCTGGATCATGGACGTGGCGTCGGTGAAGGGGAACTCGTACTCGCACGGCTCCACGGGCGCCGCGCCCGCCTGGGCGATGGCGCCCTGCAGGAACGAGGCGTGGGCGAACTCGGTCTGGCCCACCTCGGCGAGCTGGTTGACCTGCTCCTCCGTGAGCCCGATGGCCGTGAAAGCCTCGACGCCGAGCTGGGCGATGCCCTGCTGGTAGAAGGTCGCCTCGAGCCACTCGAGAGTGAGCGCGCTGTTGGTTCCGTGTTAGCCTACTGGTTGCCCTTAACCCCTCCTCGGCTTACACCCGCTCGGTACTCACAAGTTAAGGATGTCGAGGTCTGTTAGACCAGCCGCGGCCTCGGGGTTCGCTTGGCGCTTGATGGAGCGGTCGCTGGGCTGGGAAGAGGGCAGGGCGGAGACCGCCGCGGCCAGGCAAGCAATAATGGAAGCCTTCATCTTGTCGGTTGTTGCTTTTTTGTGTTTTTCTGTTGGGAAGAAAAAAGGGGGTCTTCGTCCAAAGCGAATGTGTTGAATAAAGAATCCAGTCACCCGGTGACTTTGGATCGTAGAAAGAAGAGAAGAATTAGAACAAACAGACGAGAAAGCTATTAAAGACGAAGAGACCACTGGGGCCGTGTAGAAGTGAAAGTGGAAAAGGAGTGGAAAGCCGTGATCCCGCACAAAGCAGACCAGCGCTTTTGATAAGGAGACGGAGGGGGAAATGAGGGGTATAAACAACAGCGAGGGAAAACGTCGATGGCAGAGAAGGGAAGGAGGAAAAGGAAGAGAGAGCCCGGAAGGAAGAGATGGGGGGTAGAAGAAGAAAAGGCTTCCCGCCGTGTCCAGGGGGGAGGTGTAACAAGAGAGGATCGGACCTGCCAAGAGCCGAGCCAGATGCCAAGTTCCAAACGGGGAATACCCGGCCAGCGGGAAACCTCTCTGGACCCCAGGAGGCTTAATCGGAAGCCAAGACCAGGGGGGTGGAGCCCAGGCCTTCAACCCCGGCCACGGGTCTTCGCCTTTCCGTAACCGGTCGTGGCGGATGTGCTCCATGCGAGGGCGGCGACGGGGTCGCGCGGGACGGGGCCTGGCCGGCGGGCCCGTGTACCAGGTGTGTGAGAGATTGGGGGCATGGGGACTTGGCGGCGGACGGCAGGCGAGGTACTCGGTACGGGGCAGATCCGAGCAGGGGGGTGTGAGAGGACCACTTTCAGATGGCAGCCGCGCGTGGGGCAGGGGGAGGAGGGAGCCAGGACGGGCCTGTTTCGTTTCCGGACAGGTGAGAAGGGCAGCGAAGGGGCTTCTACGGCGAGTTGCTAGTTAGCGTGCGTGAGCAGAGTCTGTTTTGACACGGCTAGTCTATAGATACGTGGCTGGGGCTGGCACTAGGCTTCTCCGAAGAAGGGCGTACCGCACCGTCCAAGACCACGCGGGAGGACACAAGCTCAAGCCCCGGACCAGCAGCAGCCAACGGCAGCGCCCCTGTGTAGCCGGATAGCCCCAGCGCCAGGCTCCGAGCCAATCAGCGGCGGGCTCACCGCAAAATAAGCTTCCCCCTTCTCTCGAAAATGGGACGGAAGATGACGAATTGTTGCAGAAAACCCGCCTCTGCCAAAAGGGGGGGCGTGCGAGTGCGAGTGTGCGAGCTTTCTCGGTGCTGGGGTGGGGCGCTGTCAGAGTTGCTTCTTCGGGACGGCGCGGGGGAATAAAGGTTTTGAAGCGAACGTCAAAGGGGGGAGCTTGGTTCCGGGGCCAGGTACCGCGGCGGCTGAAAATATTACAGAGGTACAGGTTATTAATCATTAATAAAGCGGTAAATAATGTACCGCATTAGCAGAACACAACTGACAGCTACTGCAGCCGCCGCCAAGTGGGGGCCCCCGCAGCCCGGCCCGCAAAAGCCCGAAACGCTCCTGACACGCCGAGTCCGTCAGGAACCCTTGTCCTGATTCGCTCCCGGCCGTTTTCCCCACGCCCCTGTGGGTCTGTCCCTTGTCGACAAACCCCGGGCCCTGCGGCACACGACCTCTTTCTTCACGAGGGGGGGGGGGGGGGGCCGGAGGGCGGAAAGGAGGGTCTGGACCTGCATCTGTGGCCGGGCCGTCGCTTTGGGATTTTCTTTTTCTTGGGCCCTTCGGTTTTGGCGGAACTCGGGAGCTGTTGTGTCGCGGGGGGAAGCTTCACACGGCGCGGAAGGAGATGTGATCACGGCAAGGATAGAACGGCGGATTGGCGTCCGTTTATCGAGGCCACACTCACTGCACAAGATGGCCACGTTCAACCCCGGGCGCCCCGCCTCGTGGCTCGCCTTCTTCTCCAAGGCCACGGAAACACCCAGTTCCATTGGTGCCCCCCTTCCACTTACACCCGAAACGCCCGCCGTCACCTTGAGAAAAATACAACATCCCCCTTTTCTCAGCCAGAGCAAGCGCCCACGCCGCCTTGGCCTTTTCGGCGAAAGGACCCCTCCGTTCTCCGTTCTCCGTTCTCCGCCCCCCTTCGTTTTACTCCACGTTCCCCGTAACCTTGTCAAGGGAAATTTAAGCTCCGCGAAACGAATCAGCATTGGACCCCCTTGGGCCTTTCCCAGAAATGCCCGGAACGAAAAAAAAAGGCCCCAAAACCCCCCCGGATGGAAAATCCGACGGGATCGGCGCTTATGGGCCTTGGCAGGCTCGGACGTTGGCGGCGGGAGAGGGTGATTCACCGGGAATATCCCCTGGGTGAATTCGCGGGTCGTTTCGAACGCCTTGGATCCTGTTGGCCCCGTCCATGCTGTCTGTTCCACGGAAGCTGGCGGAGGCCCGTTCCCGAGAAGGGGGGCTAGTTTCCTACTTGTCGTTGATTGCATTGCCGGCGTCGATGCGGGATGCCGTCGGTGGGGTATATCCGGTGCTTCTCTCTAGATTCGTCGGACATAGGTGCTAAGGCTGGGGGACGGCCTGTTTCTGCTGTATCGAAGACTCGTGTACTAGACCCCAGTCTCTTCTCCCTCGACAACAACTTGTAGTCCCAAGTAGACTTATCTGCTTTGAAATGACTTGTCAGAGGCCTCCTCTCCTCCCCCCCCCACTGCTGTTCCCTCCCACCCTGCAGTCCTCACTTACACACCATCTGCAACACCACAACCCGCAGATCCCTCAACCTCCGAGCAGCCTAATAGCAGACTCCATACTCCAAATCCCCCGGGAAACTCGGAAGCCCCCGTCCAAGCCGGAAACAGGATGTCCCCCATCAAGTCCCGACGCCCACCGTCGATCACGAAACTCTTAGCTTCCGTCCCCTCCCTCCACCATACCACCTCCCGGTCACCGCTCACAGCACGATCCTCCCGAAACCCACGGACCCCAGAGCTCACTTACATCTACTACGGTGAGAGTGGACTGGTAGGCCCTGTAATAATCGTCCGGCAGCGGGTTGAAATCGCCGGCGGCCGCGCAGATCCGCAAACCTCCGCATCCGAGGAGCGGGTCTAGAAGCCGCCGAGTAGTTCGTGTTGGTGCAGCACCCGGTCGATCCGGATGGATGCCATCCGGCCGGGGCCATGACAAACGGGACTCGGGCTGCAGCTACCCGCCTCGCCGCCTCGCCACACACGGTCCTCGGCGCCTCAGCCTTCGAACGACGTCTCCAAAGAAACTCCAACTTCCTCGTGTCCTGTTCTTCCTCTCTTTACTCATTCTCTCTCCAGTTCACGAAGCCTTGCTACTCCATGGCAGGTTTCACTTACCTTCGACCCATCCTCATCCCGCTTCATAACATACTCACAACCGTTACGCCCAGTGGATATTAAAGCCGCTTTTGATTACTAGCAACCCGAACTTACTGCTTCACGTCCCCTTTAACTCTTCTCTCCAGCCACATTCTACCTGCTGCTCTGTGTGTCCCACCAACTGCCGCCATTCTATGCATACCACCAACTTAACTGATATAACTCCCGCTGTGCCTTCCGTCGTGTCCGCTGCCTCGTTCGCTTGATGTCGTCCCAAGACTTGGCCTCAGCCAGCCCATGTTCGCATCCCAAGAATCGCGCTCAACGTCTGCCGTCCGGCCCCTACTCACGGTAATATATTTACGCTCCGGGCAGCTACCCCCAATTTTCCCAGGCTGCTGCACATTCACAGGGCGTAGGGGTTGACGGAGCGGATCGTCAAGCACCTAGGATTATCCAGTTAGACCCAGTCGCCTTCAAAAATGTAGGGGCTTACTTACGGTGGGCTCTTCGAGAGGTCCGTCTTGAGGATGATAGGAACCCGAGTCATCTCCGTGACATCTTGGATGTACTCGCCGTCCTCCTCCCGGAGCTTGAACAGCTTGAGATACTTCTCCTTGTCGCTCAGCCTCGTCTCGACCGCCTCAGAGACCGGCACCCTAGAGTCCGAGCGCGTGCGCTTAGGGATACCTGCCTCCGAGGTCGAGGCGGCACGCGTCGGCGAACCGGGAACGCTCTGGGTCGGCCTCTCGGCGAGCGACGCGCCAGCCATCGCCTCCGTAAGGTCGGACGCGTTGTCATCGTCGTCATCGAAGAGGGCCTCAACATCGTCCGTCGACATGGTTCCCGTCTCGGTCTGCTTGCGGGCGGCCTCCTCCTGCTCCTTTTTGGCCGCCTCCGCCGCCTCCGCCTGCCGCGCCGCTGCCATGGCATTGGACATGCGCTGCGACATCGCCGCGCGCGGTCGCTCGTCCTCTGGCACGTACGCCGAGCTCGGCACGCCCTTCTCCCAGTAGAGCTCCAGAACTCTCTTCTCCTTGCGGAACTCGGCCTTCTTCAGAGGCAGCTGATCGCAGTGAACCCGCTTCTCGAAGCCCCACTCAGGAATGAGGACGTCAAACGCGGACTCGTACACACAAATGACGACACCCTCGACAATGAGATCGCCGCTGGTGTCCTGCCTAACCTTGTCCATCTTCCGGCAGGACTCGATGTGGATGCTCTGCTCCTGAGCATTCTGAGCCGATTCTTTCTTCGTGTTGCACGACTCGATGCTCTTGACCAGCGTCTCGAGCTCGTCATTGTACTCGATCTTGCCCTCTGAAAGGACCGCCTCGAGCTGGCGGTGGACGAGGATGTCCACATACCGCCGGGTCGGGCCGGTGAAGTGAGTGTAGAGGGGCAGGTTCAAGGCATAGTGGGGCCAAATCTGCTTTGGCGTCTTGCCTGCGACGAAGTACTTCGCGCGCTGCATCGACTTGACCAGGAGTGTCTCCATACCCTTCCGCATATCCGTGTCGTCCACCCGGAAGAGGCTGTTTTGCAAGCCGCCGCTGCCAGTTGTGTCCATGTCGTATCCCAGAGCCGCCATGCGGTCCACAAAGGTTCGTAGGCGGCGCGGGTTCGGAGCAGCATGGCGCCGGAGGACTGCCTTTTCAGGCAGAGCCTGTGCGACCTTCTGGGCAACATGGGCGTTCGCCCTGTGCATCAACTCCTCAACCATCTCCGTGGCGAGAGACGAGTCGAAGACATTATGCTTGACGGGGATGTTCTCATCATCCAGCTGTTGGAGGAGGCGGAGCGGCGCGATAGGCTCGCCGGCCGCGCCGAGACGCGTCTCGCGGAACTTTTGAGCCACAGCCTAGGTAGGAAGGAGTGTCAGCTTCGAACATTTGCCGAGTTGGTGGGATGGTAGACGGGGTTGTCTTACATTCAGGATCTGGAGGTCCTTCAGCGTCACAGTATCGTGGGTGAAGTCAGACTGTCCGGACAAGGCGGTATCCAGCTCCTCAAGCGTCAACTTCCCCTCGCTCTTGACAATGCTCTTTCCAATCCAGGAGTCCCCGTCAGACACGGCGCCGGTCATCGGGTTGACACGGAAAAGAGTGGTGACAGCGAAGCGCTCTTCACCCGGAGTCAGCGAGCACACCTCCGATGCCAACTTGGGCGGGAGAAGTGCGCAAGACCTGTTCAGCAAATGGACTCCAGTACCCCGCTTCTTTGCCTCTCGGTCGACCAGCGAGTTGGGCTTTACGAAGTGAGCAACATCTGGGACGTGTATTCCAACGTCAATCTTCCCGTCTGGGCTCGTCTTGACATGAATGGCGTTGCCCAGCTGGCCGGTTCCGTCGACGTCAAGGGTGAAGACCTTCTCGTCGCGGAAATCACGACGGGCCGCGACGGCTGCCTCGTCTTCCTTGGCGATAGACCAATCCTGAAGGCCAACGCTCCGGAGGACGGCATCGGAGAATTCATCAGACGAAAAGTTGTTGTCGCGGAGGAGCGCGTCAGTCTCGACCTTGAGGTCACCCATCTTACCCAGCTGCTCAACCAAGGTACCGAATGGGTGCAGCGACGTAATGGGCCAGCGCTTGATACACGCCACGAAGATGCGGTCGGCGTAGTCCTGGTGCTTCTCGACAAAGTCGCGTGGCGCCTGCTCAGTCGGGATAGCGATCAAGGGCACGCGCTTGTCGGTTGGCTTGAACCACACAATCTTGGGTTTCTCCTGGCGCTGCTCGTGGTGGCGGGAGTTGGCGCCGTCACGAGCAGCCCGCTCCGCCTCCTGCTTCTCCTTGGTCGCCTGGCTGCTGGGGCGGAGAAGGCCCAGGGTACCAGAGAACATCTGGCCAGCGACTCGTTCAATGACGGCCACAATATGGCCGGCATAGAGAGGCTTGTGATCGTCACTAATCTCCTCCTCCTCGACCAGAAGCAGGCTCTGACCCTCGACTTCAACGTCGTCGTTCTTCTTCTGGGTGGGCCGCTGACGGAGACTGCCGCGACGCCTAATCCCACCTTCGGTGTTCTTACCGTCGTCGCCGTTGGTGCTATGCTGGCTTCCCTGGTTCGTAGACCCGGTTCTGGTGTCGGTGATGTCCTTTCTCTTCTTCTTCTCCTCCTTCTCCCTCTTCTGGCCCCAGACCTCATCAACATCGAGAAGCTCAACGGCGACAAGATCGCCTTCGAGGGCACGGTTGCGATCCTTGCTACCGCAGATGAAGATATCGGCGTCGAGAAGGCCGTCTTGGGTCGAGACGTACGCGTCACTTCGGTTCTTCTTGTTCACTCGCAGAATACCGGACACCAGCTGGCCGTCGCCAAGGAGCGCGGGAAGCGTCGCCTGCGGCAGGTACGGAGTGAAGAGCGTTTTGCGTTGCTGCTGCTGCTGCTGCTGCCCGGACATACCGCCGGCATGCTGGCTCCCCTGGAGGCCACCCATCTGCTGGCCGTTCATCTGGGCGGCCTGGAGGGCTTGCAGCTGGCTCAGCTGCATTGGATTAAGCTGCTGTCCAGGGTACATCTGCGGCATCATCATCTGGCCGGGCATCTGAACGAGAGGTGATTGGCCGGCGCCGCCGGCGCCGCCGTACTGGAACCCACCCATGGAGGAAATGGACTGGTTCATAGAGCCGCGTGGGCGGTGGCCGGGCTGGAAGTTCTGCTGGCCTTGCGACCCTGGTTCTTGGCCCTGGTTCTGGCTCTGGTTTCTCCAGTTGCCCTCGAAATTGCGAGAGCCCGACCTCCCGTGCCCGCCGCGGCCAGAGGGACCACCCCCACGGCCAACCGCCATGCTCTGGCTCCGGCCGTGCCCACCGCGGCCGCGAGCTGGGCCTCCCTGGGCCGGCACATTATCAGGACTGACCGACTGAGGCACCGCCTTGTTCTCTTCGGCGGGTGCCTTATCAGGCGAGGCGTTAGGGCCGGGGAACTGGAACCCAGATGTCGTGCGCTTTTGCTGAGCGAGCTCAGCAGCCTTCTTCGCGTCTGAGAGTGCAAGCGAGTGTCGTCGCTGGTGGCCGCCACCGCCGCCTCGGCCACCGCGGGATGGGGTGTTCTCCCCCCGACCCTGGGACTGGGGCGCCTCGAAATGGCCGAACCCACCACCGGACGCACCCGAGGATGGAGCGGGCGGGGGGCCCATCCCCATGTTCGGAATCGCCGATTGGTTACGACGGTGTGACATGGGCTGATTCGGATGGCCCATTTGGACATTCTGCTGCTGCTGCTGCTGCATCTGGTTCGGGAACTGGAAGCCGCCCTGGGGCCCCATGTTGCCCATGCCGGGCTGCAGTGGGTTGAAGTTACCGCCCGGGCCAAGCTGCTGCCCGGGGGGAATCATGCCCATATTGACATATTGCTGATGGGTAGCTTGGAGCTGCTGCTGCTGCTGCTGGAGGAGCTCGATCTGCTGCTGGATAGCAAGCTGGTCCACTGTAGACAGCAAGTGTTAGCAGTAGAAAGGCATAGCGAGGACCATGTTGATAGGTGGAAGAACGCGCGCAGGGGGGCAGCTTGATATCACGATGGCTGCAGCTCGAGCGGGGAGCTCAAGGAGGGAGGGGAAATGCGTACTTTGAGGGTTCGAGAACATGCTCATCAGAGGGGTAAGCTCCGACGGGCTACGCCGATGGGCGATATGAAGCCTGCGACCAGCAGGGCCATGCACCCCGCCTGCCTGCGGGGCAGGCTGCTGCTGCTGGTGCTGCGACTGCTGCTGTTCCTGCTCCATGGCGAGCAGGGAGGTGTGGGAGATGCACGTCGAGTGCGGTCAAACGTTGCAGGCTCAGCAAAGACAGGCGTATCGGTCGGAATTCGCAAAGCGAAGAATCGAGATTACGGTGCACTGCGACGGAGCGAAGCAAAGATGTCGTCAATCGTTATGGTTCGGATGCACGGAAATCAGGACAGGATGCCGGCTGGTTTGGTGCTTTTGAACCGGGTACTGTGTGGTGCGTAGGCGGCGAGCGTGCGAATCACAAGTAGAAATACGATGGGAGGGCAGAAAAAGGAAGGTCTGGCGATAGGAGGGAACGGAAGGGCTGAGAGCAAGGAGTGGATGATAGCGGGCTTGGATGAAGCCGATGACGATGGTTGGAAAGAGGAGGGAATGGTTGGAGAAAAGACCGTGCTGAAGAGGCGCCGGTGGGAGATGTAGGCGAGTCGGCGACGAAGTACCTGAACAGTTGGAGGGGGGATGACAAGGTGGCTAGCGGGTGCGCTTCTCAAAGCTCCGTCCTGGTTAGTGGGCAGCGGGCAGCGGGCAGCAGGGGGGTGCAGAGGACACGGCGACCGTGGTGGATCTCCTTGTCGCAGTACTTGGGGCACGAGGCTCGACCTGGCTAGAGCTGGGTGTGGGAAGGTGCAACGACGGCCATGGCCTGATGTATCGAGTACCTATCTTCTCCGGGCACACTCCACTTTTTGTTTCCCCATTCAATTGTCCCCGGGCGACGTGACGGGGGATCAAAGCAACAGCAGAATTTCAGGAATGGTGCGGAGAGCAGAGAGGGGCAGGGGTTCGAGGGGCGCCAAGACTCCAATGCCCGCTTCGCGTCCTGCTCATCTCGGGCGGTCGCTCGCCCTTGCCGCCAGAGTTGGATCTGGGGTTGCGAGACATGGCACGAGCACTGCGAAACAGGAAGATACTGGGCCTTGGAACTCTGGGCCCACGGAGTCCGTGGCTAGGTGTACATGTCATTCCCTCGATGGAAGCAAGCCACTTAAGCGAGTTCTAGGCCCGCCAATTTAATAAAGCAACTCAGATGTGGCTCTGGGGTAAGGACGGGCCTGGTGCGGGACAAAGAGGCTCAGTGTGCTCAATCAATTGGGGCTCACTTGGGGGCCGAGCCGTGACCAGTGGCGGGAAAGGCCCACTTGCTTGTCAGTGCATCCATGCAGCAAGGACGACTGCGACGAGGGAATGGCACTCCATCCTTGTACAAGTACCGTCTCTCAACCCGCATCGATTCCCAACCCAATTGAGGATGCTGAGAAACGGCAAGCACCCCTCTGCGCAAGGTTTCGTACGTCCCATGGCAGATAACATCGGGAGCGCGTGATTAACATGGTGACTGTCCCTGGCGCGAGCAATGTGAACTGTAGTCAAACCTAGAGGGGACCTCGTCGGGCGTACAAGTACCTCGTACTTCGTATCGAGGACTCGGCTGCTGCAAGGCTACTTGGACTTGAGCACAGCGGCCTAAGCGTGCCTCGTAGCCTTTTGACAACCAACAGCAGCAGCAACCGCAGGGACGTTTCGCCATGTGGCCCTCCAGCAGTCTAGGGTCTTTTTGTCCTTAGCTGCTTTTGAAGCCATCGTCTCTAATCCAGCCTGCTGCTGCACCAAATTTTTCCTGTCAAAGAGTGATATTATGGGTGCTGTCGCTGCTGCTGGCCAGTGGTGTTCCAGTGCAGCTTGCTCGCTGGAGCTCAGTGTTGGCGGAACATGCCGCTGCCTGGCTAGCAAAGTGATCCAGTCTTTTTCGTCACGGTTCAGGCGCGTTCCTGCACCGGTCCACGTAATTTTTCTCCCCCAACCACCTCCACCAACAACAACACATCACATCGCATTCAAACCCCGGAGGGCACACTCCTTTCACCGTCTTCCCCCTTCCCCTTCCACACATACCCTCGCAATTCCGAGCCTCGCCCACACAATCGTTTCTACCCGGCGAGCGCCCCACAATCACCATGAGCCGGGGTTCGGTCTCGTCCCGGCGAAGCTACAACCAGTCGAGTCCCGAGCGCTTCTCAGCCAGCTTCCTCAACGAAGGCCGAAACACCGAGCTGAGCCACCGCGATGCCCTCGCTGCCGCCCAGGCCGAGCATGAGCGCGTGCGCGAGGCCGCGATCCGCGTCTTCGACCTCCACGCTCTCGAGGAGGAGCGCAGCAGGATCGAGCTAGAGCTGGAGAGGGAGCAGGAGCGGCTACGGCGAGAGCGGGAACTTGTCGCGGAGGAGCAGAAACTGCGGGCGCTGAAGGCCCAGCAGATCCCGAGGCCGCCGCCCCAACCGGAGCCGAAACATACCACGCCGCCGCAGCCGTCGAATCACCAAGCACCTGCCGCCGCAAGCCCGGTCTCGCCGACCCTCCAGAGGAAGCCGTCTCAGCCTGCGGCTCCAGAGCCCACCGCTACTACGAATAAGGCGCCTACCGCAGCCCCCCAGCCCTTCACCAACGGATTGACGACGACGCAACCCGCTCGAAACCCGTTCGGTCAGCCCACACCCACAACCGCCCAGCCGCCCGCCCCAGCGGCACCTGCACAACCAGCAAAACCCAATGGGCCGGTAACGCAGCCCGCTACGGCGACAGCGGCACCTGCGAAGCCCACGCCCGCCGCCCAGCCCGCCCAGCCCACAGCAACCCCCGCGGCTGACCGATACCTCAAAATCCACCAGGAACTGAAATCGCTGCGGAAGAATCTGGAGGACATGGCCAGGAACCCAGGCTCCCCGCTGAAGGGGAAGATGGGCGATATGCGCCGGGAGATCCGCAAGTCGATGGGCCAGCTTACAGGCGGCAAGGGGGCGAACAACAAGCCTATCGCGAAGATCAAGGACGCGCTCCGGGAATCTCTATCGGGGAACATCCCCAGTCCCCTTGTGAACGTGGCAACCTTCGTGGCCGAGGACCGCCAGCCGCAGCCCGACGCTGTGCACAACGGTGACCAGTTCCCATCTCTCTTCATTTACCTCATGAACATCTTCGCCAAGTCGATCGTCAACCAGTTTATCAACGAGTGCGGAGCGAGCCCCAAGTCAGCAGACCCCATCGGCGTGGTGGCAGCGCACATCTTCTCCGACAAGGACTTCCAGTGGCGCGGCGGCTCGATGATCGACATCCTCCTCGCAAAGCTCCGGCGCGTGTGCCCCGTCCTCTTCGGGGTCCGCGGCTCCGACAAAACGGCGCAGGGCCGTGCCGCCGTAGGCTGGCGGAAGGACGGCGGCAGCTGGATGCCGGAGCAGATGCACTTCGACCGCATGTCGGGGCTGGGGGCCGGGTTCGCGGCGGTGGCGCTCCGCGACTTTAGCAAGGCGAACAAGGCGAACCCTTACCCGCCCACGAACTACTGGCGCGCGCTGGCGGGCATCGTCAACACGCCGGCGGAGCAGGTGTCGGACACGCAGTACATCGTGCTCAAGGCCATGATCGACGGCCACGAGCAGCGGTTCCTGCAGTTCTACGGCAACGCGGCGCTCGCGGCGCTGAGGCTCGCGCTCGTGGAATTCCCGAAGAAGGCGCCGCAGGGGAGCGCGGCGGCAGGGGGGCTCCGGGTCCTAGGAGAGGTCCTGCGGAGTGAGAAGGGGCTGAATCTAGACTAAGGGGGAAGTGGGCATGTTTCGGAACGGGAGTTTTGGGGTTTGCGGTGGATATCTGGGTCAGCATCGCATTCACGGCGTCACGGGAGGCTCAAGGACGGCTCATGTTTCTGTTTCTAATATCGCATGGGAGGGCGGCACTTGTGTTGTTAGTGTAAACTATTGGAATACATGGCGAACAGCAATGCATTGTGGCCTTCTTGAATCTTTCTGTTTAGCAGGGCTGATAATGACCCTTTCGACAGTCTTCTTATGGCCCCATTCGACCCGTTCGAGGACAGTACTGCAACCACGTGCGACATCTGCGGAGCACAGGGGAGGCTGCTAAGACTACATAAGAACTTGGACGTTTGAGGTTTCGCTCACCGACTCCTCCCTGCCGCAGATGGGGCCCTTTCCCAACAGCCCCATGCGCCTTCCCTTACAGTACTTTACTCAAGCCAGATCATCACATGCCAGACTTAGGATGGAAGGCGCATGGCCCATCTCGTGTACCCGTGACATTCTGGGCAAAAAGCAAGCCTAAGGCGGATGCATCCATGGATGTGTGATCCAGGGGAACGTGTAGTATCTGCACCCCACGATATATAGGTCTCGAGCCGAGGACAGTAACAATGTCGGCTCGAGAGCCCGCCTCCACATCCCAATTATCCATGCCCATTGGACCCTCCAGTACTGTGCTCCACGAGGATGGGCTAGAGCCATATATAATGCCTCACACCGACATCTAACCGGAGAGGGGGATTGACATGGGAGGCGGGCACACGCGCGGATCCTCGGCCAGAAAAAGGCCGCGTTGTCCGCCCGGTTCCGTGCGCATGGAACGAACTGACCGTTGACCGGCAGCCACGAGTTCTTGCATGCTGCATCGGCCCAGCGCGATGGGATAGCACGACCAAGACGAATCGGGAGCGGGCATTGCCAAAGAGGCAAATGAGAGGAGATTATGACAGGTCTCTGCCTCCAATCAGCCCGCGCCAATTGGAAGCTGTGCAGACTCGGGCTCAGCAAATCAATTTGGGGGCGTTTGGGGGCGAACAGCGGCGAGTCACGGCGGCTTATACGTACATTGAAGTACAAGCAACCCCTCTTTCCGGCAGCCTCTCGGCGTCCGCCACGCCACCTTCCTGACCAAGACCCGGAAGTGGAAGGGGCATCGCAGCTGTTTGCGGGGCTTCCGTAGGCCAGTGCCAGAACTGGCGGCTCGTATCAGACACCGCCGAAGCCGCAGCTCGCCCAGCGGGATCGTTCACTCTCATCGCGATCCACCCTTTCCCACCTCAGTCTCCGCCCATTCTTCATCCGGAGACCGGCTAGCTTGTTCATGTCATCAGCCTTACACGTCAACGAATCTGACTGCGTTGTACAGGCCCCGCATTTTATCATCGCCTGTGCGCCGCCTCTCGTGTCGGCCAGAAACCCGATGTCTGGAGCTCACCATGCTGCCCCGCGCCCCGCTGTGGCCGTCCCGGTTCCTCCGCCGCCCCAGGCCCGGGATCCACCTCCGCAGGAGCCATTGCCGGCAGCCGGACTCGATCCCTTCCGCCCCCGAATATTGAAGAGACAGCAAGGGAGCGGCGGTAGCTGAGAGGGCACATTCCAACACACGCAGGGCGCGTTTAGAAACGCCCGCCCCCGCGGGCACGTAGGCCATTGAGCAGGCGGGTGGAAGTGTAGTGGGCAGCTATTTTCAAAGGGCTCGCGGCCGCATCGCCTGTAAGGGCGCCGTGCTGCCCTGTCAAAGCCGTATCCAAAGCACGCGAAGGCGCCGCTATATGGCCCGCTGGAATGCGGAAACTTGAACAATGACCTGTCCTGATAGCCTCCCTTTTGCATATAAGATGGCCCTGTGCTTCCCCTGGGCGGACCAAGGGAAAAGCTCAGCCTCGAGCTTAGCCTTCCCGAATACATAGCGCATCACGAGCAAGCCAGAACAATGAGGCCCGCTTCCATCGTCCTCTTCGCCACTACCGCCCATGCCGCGATCGCCAGGAACGAAAAGCGCGGCAATCTTCCGGAGAGGTGCCACACGTATGGTATGTTCCAGAAAAGTGGAAATGGCGGCTATGTCTTATGGGCCATATGCGAGCACCCCGAGGAGAGGGTGGAGATAGATCTGGATAACTGTGTTGGGAACGTCGACGGGGTCCTAGTATGGGAGAAGAAGTGAGTCCCCCTGTCGCCTCTTTGAAACCCCCTTCTCATTATATTGAGATTCTGGACTGATCTGTCTCTTCACAACGCAGCGGTCGCTTTTCCGAGACCTGCAACAGGTGTCTCATGTCAGTCAATAAAGATGAACCAGATACGCACCGCTACCTCGAGTGCTACTGCAAGACGAAAACCGGCAGTTGGACGGAGCGGAAAGAACTTGGGTTCGACATGTGTAGGTGGCTCAACTTCTACTGCCCCATGGCCCTACTCAACGAGGCAGCGTACTGACGCATTTCCATAGTCGAAGAAATCAACTTTGAACCAGCGCCGGAGGGCCGGCTAGGGTCGTTTGTGTGCAACAATATATAGTTCATGGAGAGGATGGAGAGGATTACATGGACTGATGGGAAACCGCGGACTACCAGACGGCAGAGTGCCCTACAGGGTCTTTTGTTTCTTGACGACTGCTCATTCCTATAAAACCTGGCCTGGATTGAGTCTAGAACGTTGGACCTTTTCAGGGGCTGTAATATAATATTCACCAGTCTTGATCGTGCAGGAGCTGACCATGTGTCAAGGGGAGAGTCCACTGCCGGTAATTACTATTCTGGGCCCGGGCCGTGTCAAATGGGATCGATTACCACAATATCTGCGTCGTGCCGCGTGCTCTGACTTGGAGCCTCCGCCGTCGCGTCCCACCGTGCAGCACCAGCACACCTGTACATGTACGTAGCAGGACAACTCAGCGCTGCATCTTCGCACGTCGGCCGAGGGCGTCTGTGGCCACTCCTTTTTGCCGTCAATTCCCTCCGCTGGCCACTGAGATCATTACACACGTCTCCTTTTATTCCCGCCCTTTTTTCGCCCTTTACCCCTTCCACTCCTTCCCCAAAACCCACGCGCGGTATATTGCATGGCATGACCCATGTTATCTCGCATATATATCTCTCGTCCGCGCACATCCCCCGATAGCCCCTCACAATGGTGACCTCGGACGGCCCAAACGCATCGCCGTCTCCCGCAAACTCCTCTCCGGCTGGCGAGCCGGCCGAACCACCACCGGCGTCACAGCCCGACCAGCACCACCCGAGCCCCTCCCGCCGCCGCCGCCGCCGCTACTCCATGCCGCTGGCCTTCCCCCCGCTCTTCCAGACCAACGCCTCCGCCTCGCTCATCCACTCCACCGCCGAGGGCCGCCCCATCCCCGTCGACGACTCCACCGCCGCCGACCGCACCTCGGCCCTCCGCCAGCTCAACAGCCACTTCCCCTCGCGCCACCACCGCTACGCCAAGTCGACCGGCGCCCAGAGCACCACCTACTCGCAGCCCGTCATCGTGCGCACCTACCCCGGCCCGCGCGCCGACCCGGCGAGCCCGCGCTCCCAGCCGGGCCGCCCCCGACCCGCCAGCGCCGCGCCCTCCGTCATCCACCGCATCATCCCCTTTGTGTCCGAGGCGTCGCACCAGAGCATGCTCTCGCTCGCCCGCTCCAGGAGGCGCGACGAGGCCCGCCTCCCGCCCGTCGAGTCCTTCACCTTCAAGTCCATCATGAACGACAGCCGCGGCAACATCACCGCCGACCTCGAACGCATCGCCGAGATCTGCGCCCGCTCGCGCTACTCCCTGTCCAACCAGTATGAGGTGCACCAGACCCCGCACGGCTCCGGCGACTCGTTCCTGGCCTCCGCCTCCGCCGGCAACGGCAACGGCAACGGCGGCGCCGCCAAGAGCGGGCCCACCCTGCAGGCCGTGTCGTCCTCGGATGACGGGGGCACCCTGAAGCGGAGGCGGCGGCGGCGGAGCGTCGCGGTGGGGACGCTGGAGACCATAATGTCGTCTAGCCGCTCGTCGGACGAGGACCGCTCCAAGAAGAGGTCCGCCGCCGAGATTGCCGACCAAGTCCGCGGGCGCGCGGCGGCCCGGAAGAGCGGCGACTCGTCGCCCGTTTCCGCCGCCACCGAGGAGCCGGTGCTCAAGAGGCGCATGTCATCCCTCGCGAACGTGGTCGTCGAGGGGGAGGGAGGAGACTCTACGGGGCTGGTGAGCGAGCCCGCGCAGCCCGAGACGTGCACCGATTTCGAGGCGAGGGGCGAGGAAGGGGAGGAGAAGGAGGTGGGACTGCTCAGCTCGCTATCGAGGTTGATTTGGGGTGGGGAGGCGAGCCATGCCGAGGGGAGCCTGCGGGATCTTCTAAGGTCTGATGGAAAGGGAAAGGGGGTTGAGAGGTAGTGTGCTTCTCTGACTCTTGCTTTGTTCTGGCCTTGTTCTTGCTTTTTTGGGTCTCTGGCTGGGATATACAAAAGGATGATAAAATGGAGGGAAGAGGGGGATGACTATGATGGCTATGATGACTTTGATACCCGTAACGAATGATGATGCTATTGCTTTCTCAGATCTTGCTATGCATTGCGAATGCAATCCTGTGGGAGTCACCCTGTCCCTGCCTAACATAGGCACTAATGGCCCTCTGTTATACACCTCTGCTGTGAACTACTCTTACAGCTCGAGCTTGCTTTCATTGAGTAAACACCACTATGACATTTGGACATTGCAAGCCAAGGTAGCTTCCACCCAATGCATGCTTGATGTATTCACCACCAAAGAGACGCCTTAATGTCTAACGCCAAGGAACCCCATCCCATGCTTCAACCTCCACCACAATGATATCTCCTTTGCAGTATAGACCTATTAATACACGATACCACATCCTCACTTGTAGCCTCCCTTACAGCTCTAACGCGTGCATGTTTGAGATCAAGTCCCTGCACATCAGGGCACCTATCCTTATGAAGGCTCTGATACGTCCTGCTCAGTGTGCAGCCTCTTCGTCTCCCTAGGACCCTGGTTCTCATCAGGCACCCTCTTCCTCTCCCTTTCCTTGCCAGGGGCACCTTGTTCCTTCGCCCTCCTCGCCTCCTTCTCCTCCTTCTCTTTGCGCTCGTTTTCGCGCCGGAGAGCCTTTGACTCCAATTCGTGCCAGTCACCACGGAGGTCGCCGAGCCTAAGCGAAACTTGTTAGTATACATAGATGGGGGCAAATGTAGGGATGGGCTACTACTCACTCTACGGCCTGCCGGGCTGGTGGAGCCTCCTCGGTAAAGTACCGATGAGCCAATACCTCGCCAGCAGTCGGCCTCTTAGCCGGATCGTAAAGGAACATCCGCGCAAGGAGCTCAAAGGCTGCCGGGGACAGCTGCTCCTTGTACTTCTCCTCAAACGTCCGCTTCACCTTCAGCGTCGGCCGCAGTAGCTCGAACCACGCCATGTCCAGGATGCCCGGCCACTCCTCCAACGTCGGCGTCCCCATCACAGCATAGATCCTCTCCAGCTGGCCCATCTCTGTGCCGTTGCCGGGGAATATGGCGCTGCGCGCAAAGATCTCCATCATCACGCACGCCGCGCTCCAAATGTCGCACGCGGGGCCGTACTGCGTCTCGCCGAGCAATAGCTCCGGAGACCGGTACCAGATCGTCACCACGCGGTTGGTGTAGTCGAGCTGGTGGCGTTTCGCATAAAACCTAGCCAGCCCGAAGTCCGCAAGTTTCAGTATCCCTTCTTTGCTTACCAGGATATTGGCTGCCTTGATGTCCCGGTGCAGCACGCCCCTACCGTGCAAGTAGTCGAGGCCCTCGAAAAGCTGCCGGGACATGTCCTTCCTCTGCGCGTTGTCAAGCTTAAAGCTTGGGTGGTTCAGGATCCCCGTAAGATCGTACGCTAGGTACTCGAAGACCATGAAGCAGTCATTCTTCTCCACCATGACCTCCATGAGATTGACGATGTTGAGGTGCCGCAGCGACTGAAGAAGCTTGACCTCTCGCACTGCAGTGACTGGAAAGCCGTCACGCTCGCCCTCCATCCGGATGCGCTTGAGCGCAACGGATTTGTTCGTGTAAACGTGCAGGCCTTTGAAGACCTTACCATAGGTGCCGGATCCAACCACCGACTCGTTTCCTGGCTTCCGAAAGAATACCGACTTGGACACAGCCATAGCAGGTTCCAGCTTCGGCCTCTCTACCAGGCGCCTCATCTTCTTTTTAACTATTCGCGTCCTCGGTTGCCTCGGAGGCGGCGGCTCCTGGTGCCGTCTTGCCGCCCTAGCGGAGGCGGGCTCTGTCGGAGCACTTCGTAACGGATCACGATCTCGGTCACGCTCCCGCTCCCGCTCACGGTCTCTGTTACGGTCCCGCTCGCGGTCCCATTCACGGTTCCGGTCGCGTTCTCGATCATGATCCCAACCCCGATCCTTGGGGACATTTTGAGTTTGGCTGCGGGGCTGTGTGGGTGGAGGCTTGGGCGCGGCATTGAACTTTTGCGAGATTTCGGGCTTTGGTGCTGTTGCGGGCTGCTTGCTGGATGGCTTGAAAGCGAAGCTGAACTTGGACGAACTAGGTCCTGTCGGCGCAGCGCGTGGGGCTGCATCCTCGGGATCTGTCGTTGCCGAAGGCTCTGTCGGAGCTCCTCGAGGCTGTTGAGGGTGGCGCTCCTGTTGATCGAAATGCGCGTCGTTGGCTTCGAGGTCGTTCGAGGGTCGAAACGGATTCGACGTCCCACTCCTCCGTTCCTCTTCATGTGACTGTACATCAATAGAGCTGGATGCTGGCGCTGCGGAGTTCTCATCAGGCTCAGGCTGCCCACCCGATGCCCACTGCGCAGACTTGAAACTGGGGCCGCGATGTCCTCCCCGACCTGAGTTGAGCTGACTACCCCGGTAAGCGCCGGAGGTGCCCCTGAAGCCACCTCGATGGCCTCCCGAGTATTGATTCATCGGCCCAGTTGGGGCGGATTGGGGCGGCGAATGATTGGAAGTAGGGTGCGAGGGGCCCTGAGGGCCATTGGGATGCCGATCGAGCGCGGACGAGGCGGCCCCAGCGGCAGGCTGTTGTGCGTAACGAGACGGGTGTTGCCTAAAGCAGGAATGTGAGCGACATTGCCAGGACCACGGGACTAGGTTCTATCGACTGAACTTACTGTTGCGAAGGAGAAAATTGTTGCTGACCGTTCCATCCACTTCGGCCACCGAGGTGGGATGACTGAGAAATTGGTGAATTATGATAGGACGAGTTAGGTGTGGGCGATTGTGAATAGCTGTGGCGAGATTCGGCTCCGTAATGCGTCTTATGCGTGAAGGAGGAATGTTGAGAGGGATGCCCTCCCTGGAAGTGACCAGTGCGAGAACCCATGTTGACGTCGACGCTATTAGCCCCCGTGACAGCCGTGTCGTTTTTTGAGAAACCGCGTTCTCGGGAACGCTCCCTCCCAGAACGATGGCGCCCTTCGGGTGATGGATGTCGTCTTCCGGGGTCAGGAGACCGTAAGTCTCGCTCTGGGAGACCACGAGATCCAGGGCTTCGAGAAGTCTCGCGCCGGTTGTGCGGGGGATACGTAGATCGGGGTGACAGATTCCGCGCTGGCGAGGAGCGGCGCGATCCGACTCGTGAATCTCGGCTCCGTGTATCGAACTCGGCGGTGTCTCGAGCGTTCCGTGACGGGAAATCCTGTGCCCTGCCGTCCCCGACTAACGAGCGCGCCTCTGAACCAGCTCTGTCGTAGGGGTCAGAGACTGACGCCGAGTCCCTCCTAATCCTATCATCAGGCCGGGGCCTACGGCGAGGGGACCTGTGTCTTTCCCGCGACCGGTGGGACGTTCGCTTCCTATCCGAATGCCGGTCGCTATGGTCTCGTCTCGACTTCTTCCGGTAAGAGCCCGATGGCGAAGGGCTTCGGCTTCTCAGGCGTTTTGAACCGAGGCTGGTATCGTCGAATGCACCGTCGTCCGCATAGCCCCGTCGACGAGGACTTCGTCGTGGAGAGAGGTCAGACCGCGGGCGGCCGCGATCTTCTGAGTATCGTCGGGACGGAGAGCGATCGCGGTATCTGCCATCCCTACTACGAGACCTCCGGCTGGAATGACGGCTGCTGTGTTCACGATGCCTCCGTGAGCGGTCGCTGCGATACTTCGACTCGGTTCGGTCGTCGGCCGCGTCTCGATCGTCGTGGCGTCGTCGGCGAGCGTGAGGAGAAACTGACCGAGGAGGGTCTAACTCATCTCGGCCCGACCTACCCCGATCGCGCCGCTCGTCACCTCGGTCTCTATCGTGTCTCATGGCAGCATTTCGAGGGCGAATACTGGGGTCTGAGCCGCTCAATGTGGAGTTCACCGATGCACTCATAGCGTTTTCGAGTTTTCTGGGACCAGAACGCAGGCTTGGGCAAATACCCGGAGTATACCCGGCCACGCACCGGTAATTCTCCGAGGTGATAGCCCCAAAGCTCGCCCAAGCTCGCCCAAGCTAGCGGCTCGGGAGAACAAGTCACGACCAAGATAAAGGTCAAAAACTTGTAAAACAAACCCGGCGGATGATTTGAAGCGAGTGGTTGAGGCCATCCGAACAATTTTCAAAAAAAGGGGAAGCAGGGGCCGAGGTCGAACGTCGCGTTGGCGTGTGAGTTAGCCGGCAAGTCAATGACGCAGCGCGGAAGCGCCTGTGCAGAATGAATCCGTGCCCGTGGGCTTTCGCTTTCGGCTTGACAAGACACCAGGTCAAGGAGAGATGATCTCCATAACACTGGCCATGGTTGCCAAATGCGGACACGCCCTCATGCTGTGAGAATGACCCAATCCATGTGCATCTCCAACTCCAGATTCCTCCTGCGTTTCTCTCGGCCTTCAAAGGCTGGAGAGTATGCTTTCGTGTCCCACACATTAGTACAGGCTGTGATGAGCCAGCAGTGGCAATGGACCGGCGCCGAGAAGCCGTAAACGAGGGTCGCCGGTGTGCCGCGGCGCCCTGAGAGTGGACAACGCCCATTCCTGCATGCATATAACGGCAGGGTAAAAGGACCCCCAACATTTGGCGGGAAAGTCATCCCATGCCAGATCCAACCCAGTGACCCTGCAGCGGCGAAGTCGACTTGTCCCCCATCCAGATGCTCCCTCCACCCACGCCATGGCCTGCGCCCTTGAATAGCGCACCGACGCATCCAGTCCAGAGAACACCCAGCACGTGAAGTGCCCAGATATTCATGGACGCGCATCACTATGTACTAAAACTTTACGAATTGCCGTAGGAATGACCGCATTCCAGATTTGCGTGGCAGTCACACCGCCCGTCCTCCACCAAAATCATTTTGCCGACACCCATTCGGGTTGATGCCCACCCAGTCCTGGCCTGGACCACGTGGGGCAACTGTGATAGTGCTCTCGCCTTACCTGACCTAGGCGTTCTGAGCTGCATCGCCCCCATGCGCAGGGCAGGCGGGCTCTTCTGCGGTGTCTTTGGTGATGTTCGGCTATAGCGGTTCAAATCGGAAGTAGGCCACACCCTGGAAAAGGTCCAGGTGCTCAATAGACTGATAGAATGGTCGTATTAGAGGGGGCGGTTGTTCCTGAACGACGCCGACTTCTCTCGTAAAATGCCATGATTTTGACAATTACGAGAGGAGGCTTCAAAGGACGCTAAACCACCCCGAGGGTTGTGGTTTAGAAGCGTTCAGTTCGGCTCGGCCAGATTTCGCGCATGATGCGGAAGATACCGATACCAGGCGTTCCGTGGCCGGTCAGACGGCGGCGGAATCATCGGAATATCGAGATGATTTAGATCGCTGAGATGCCAGAGTCTGTGACAAAATGCTGTATCCCCTCTCATGAATCATGACGGCCCGCGAGCCGATCCACCATGCCTCTCCCGATCCCTTCCAGTGCAATTCCTTCGCGGCATCCTGAAACTTGGGGCAGGTGCGGGGCTTCGAGGGCGGCAGTTAGGGCGCAACAAGATAGTTCGTATGTATCGGCATGCGATAATAAATCCAGATCCGGGGAAAGGGAGTCGCAAGCGGTTGAGGTGCTTGGACGAGCGATGGGAGGATGACGGTCCGGTTCGGTGGGGATTGAAGTTTCTGTCGGTGTGCCGAGATGATGCGTTGCAAGAAAGGCCTTCCCAGGTCACGTGGGACCATCGAAGTGTCTTGCCTTTGGCTGACATAAGCACATAACGACGTGCCTCGGCTTGTTCCTGAAGGTACTCTCAAAGATTGACGACGGCACAGACAAGCCCGGGCAATAGACGACTACTCGGTACGAGGTATGCTGTTCTAAGGATCAGGCTATATATCTCGGTTCGCCCGTTCCCCGTTCACTCTCGTTTCTTCCGGTGCGGACAACCCGTTGGTCCACTAGCCGATTCCACTCTCTAAGAGCCTACCTATTCGTCTCTACATACCGTTCTTCTCGAGATATTGATCTCACTTTCCCCGTAAAGGAACCTCTCTACTTGCAGAACACTCGCCAAGCTGGGTCCTCCCCGCGCCCTGCGCGCAATAAGCTCGTCTGCCATGGACTGGTTCGGTCGCGCAAGCATCTCCTTCACGCACTCCCAATCTCCAATCTCCCTGAAGCGCAAAGATGGGGAAAAGACGGACCTCGCCGCCGTCGTCCGGGAGGCGACGCCACCCTGTCAGCTGAATCCTTTGCTCTTCAATGGCCACGTACAGACAATGTGGACGGCGACGAAGCAGCACGGCCCGCAGATTCACTACAAGAGGAAAGTATTCGAGTCGGACAATAGGACTTGCCAGGGGACGTTCGCGGTCGACTTTGTAGACGAGCCCTCTGAGGAGGCCCACCCCTCGCTTCCGCCGAGGACGGACTTCTTCAACGCTGCTGAGCTCGAGAAGCTCGGGTCCGATGATTCGCGGCCCATGCTTGTGGTGCTGCACGGACTGTCCGGCGGCTCGCATGAGATCTACCTCCGGCACGCTATTGCGCCGCTGGTTGATAGTGGGGAGTGGGAGATTTGTGTAGTCAACTCTCGCGGCTGTGCCATGAGCCCCATTACGACTGGCCTTCTCTATAACGCGAGGGCCACCTGGGACACCCGACAAGTGAGTTAGCGCCTGGGCCGACTCGCCGATATCTCAGTGACAGTGCTCCGAGCTGTGTATCTGACATGCGTATCTTAGACCGTGAAATGGCTGAGGCAGAAGTACCCGAACCGTCCGTTGTATGGCCTTGGCTTTTCACTGGGAGCCAACATCCTCACGAACGTAGGTTACTTCGTGTATTCCTTCGTGTGCTATACCTCTAACGTTGTTGTCAGTACTGCGGTGAGGAAGGGTCCGATTGCCTTCTCAAGGCCGCCGTCGTGTGCTCGAATCCCTTCAACCTTGAGGTATCAAGCAAAGCGCTCAAACGGTCATTCATCGGCAGGGAGGTATACCAGCGCGTCATGGGGAGTAAGTGGCCTCTTTTCATCTTGTCTCTGACACCTCGTTAACCCCACGCTTATAGCAAGCATGAGGGAGCTCGCCAGGAACCACCGAACGGCGATTGAGACCTACACGCAGTTGGATTATCAGCGGCTGCAGAACATAACGTACCTCTATGAGTTCGATAGAGAGCTTCAGTCAGTATACTCGGCGTATAATACCGACGAGACTACTCGCTAATCTTGTAACTAGGTGCCCGCTTTGGGGTTACCCGACTGAGGACGCTTACTACCGCGATGCCTCATCGACCGATGCCGTTCTAGCCATCCGTATTCCCTTTCTGGCCATCCATGCCGTCGATGACCCCGTGAGTATTTGGGTGGCGTGGAGAAGAGACGGCGAGTTTGCTAATTACTGGCCCTAGATTGCCGTCGACGAAGCCGTTCCATATCCCGAGTTCAAGGCGAACCCGCACACCGCGATCGTCGGTACGTCGCTCGGCGGGCACCTCTGCTGGTTCGAGATGGGTGGCGGACGATGGTTCTCCAAACCTGTGAGTTTGCTTGGTTCTGCTGACTGCAATACTGTGATTCTAACCCTCGGCAGGTCTGCAACTTCCTGAACGCCATGGAATCCGAGATCGAGGGTGTCGATAAGGAGGATACCCTGGAGAACGGGAACGAAAAGGCCAGTAAGCCGTATGATGGTGCTGATTTCCAGCCCATGAGGCGTAGGATGTACGTCAGGGACGAGTGAGACTCGGTAGAAGGCGATGCGTGCGAGAGTTTTCATTTCGAGTGCGAAGCGGATCGGCGAGATGCATTTGTACAACATTTGATAGATTGATAGATAGACCGTGCTTTTGAACAATGGCCACCGGATACTTGCCTGTTACCGTATTGCCGATCCTAAACTGTGCAAGAGTGTATGGAGATGTTGTCAATTCCAACCAGGTATCCTTTTCAGCGCCAGACGCCTCCAATGCATGAAACATATACCCACAGCTCAACCTCCCGCGCCCTCTCGCCCACCCCCTTACGCAAACGAGACGGCCTTCTTCTTCTTCTTCGACTTGGAAGCCTTTGACCCCGCCGTCGCCATATCCTTCGCTTCCACCCGCTCTTCCTCTGCGCCTGCGCCGTTCTTTCCCTTCTTCCTCTTCTTCCGTATCGAGTCCTTCACCCCGTCTAGCTTTTCCTGCTTCAGCTGCTCCCTCTTTTCCGCCTCGGCGCGCCTCGCCTCGCGGATCTCCTCCATCTGCCGCGCCTTGATCATCTTCGACTCGATCTGCCCCTCCTTATCGGCCTGCACTATCGCCAGTATGGTCCTCATGCTCTCCTGTATTCTGGGTTAGCGGGCCGAATTACTCGCCGACAAAGAGTAGGGGCGCATCGGAAGAGGAAGAAAGTAAGACCGCCGAAGCGAACATACCGGATCGTCAACAAAGACCTTCCCCTTCTTCTGGCCCTTCGGCTTCAGAACCTCGACGGGCCGAATCGCATTCAGCTTGGGGATCCCCAGCTGCTCCTCCGTGTACTTCTTCTTCTTCTTCTTCTTGTCCAGCTGCGGCTTCAGGCTGCTCGCGTGCACCTGCTTCGCGGGCACCTTGCCGCCGGCCTTCTTCTTCACGACGCCATCGTTCTCGCGCTTCGGGCCGGCGAACTTGTTCTTCACGGTCTTCGTTTTTGAGGGGGCCATTGCGGTGGCGGGGTTGGCGCACACGGCGGGAATGAAGTAGTGGTGGACGCCGGGGGTGGAGGTTTGGGGGATTGCGGCGCTGGGGAAATTTTTTTGGCGGACCAGGTGCGATAAGCTCACCGAGGTGGCGATAAGAGGTGTGGTGGGGTTCCAAGTCTGCAGGCGGCACGGCGCCCGGGTCCAGGCGCTCAGGACCAAGGATCACCAGTGAGACAGTCCGTATTAATTGGTGACGCCACTGATTCTGCCCACCCAGAGTCTCAGCGCACATGCGAATAGGCCGGAAGACATGTGGACGGACAGCACAGGTGATGGCTTCATGAAACCGGGCTCTCTACATGTACATGTAACTGGCGCGCAGCGGTCCACTCCTTGCTTGCGGCCCTATAGGCCGTTAGCTAGGCTTAACCCTGAAAACGCCAGCACACGATTCAATCTGGGCGAGTCTTCTTTGCCCTTGTATTGCTCCATTTCCGCGCTATATTTTCTACGTGCCCCACACCCACTTCACCGCTGATAGCTATTCTCTTCTTACCACGCATTGTCCTCCTGCCTTTGTTCCCGAGTGTCGGGTGTTGCTTTGTGATTTGGGCCCGTCCGGCACCGAGTTCGACGGTGGCTGCCCGCCGAGGGCGCTAGAAATTCTGCCGAGTAATAGCTGGTGGGCAGGATGGGCAGCGCCTTGTCCGCAGTCTGTCACAGTGCAGGCTAGGCGCACCCGGCAGACGCCCAAGTACACAGTACTCCCCACCTCCCTCATTGTACGCAAGCCGTGGGCACCCTTGCCGTACTCAGTACCTGCCGGCGGTGGGCGGACTAGTGTTAATGCCATCATGGAAAGAAAGATTTCTCCTGGTTCAAGCGTTTCCCGGAACCCCAGACTCACTTTCCACATCAACACCACCTTGTAAAACAGAAGAAACGAACGCTCCCACCAACCCCTGCATACCCAATTCCCGGTCTTCTTCATCCCGCTGCTGCATCTTAATCGGAAATTCCCCAGTGTTATTTTACGCATTCATCGCTACGCATCGACCTCGTCCCTCCTGCCACGCTAATCTGAAGCAAGCTACTCGTCGCCCGTTCGAGCCCTCACCCACCGATCGTCCCTCCACAAACCGCCCCCCGCGGCGCGACCTTCGA
Organism: Sordariomycetes sp. S4602; assembly: GCA_023628835.1. Classification (NCBI taxonomy): domain Eukaryota; kingdom Fungi; phylum Ascomycota; class Sordariomycetes; species Sordariomycetes sp. S4602. The sequence goes on from JAMAJV010000012.1 coordinate 427,912, forward strand.
TCTACTCCCCCCCCTGCGGCTTCCCATTTCTTTGCTAGGACACACCTCGACCCGCCCCATACTCGGATATACCGTCGCCGTAGAGCTTCCCCCGCCGAGCACATACCCGTTCGGCGATTGGTGACGACGTCTCGCGCGCTATTCGAGCCATCCCTGCCCTTCCCCATCCTCGCCCCCGGCCGGACGTCTCCATGGATAACTTATGGGCTCGTCGAACCGTCAAGTATGTTTGTTAGCGATGCCCACCCTCTCTTGCGCAATTTGCTAACGCTTTTCTCTCCTCCCGCAGCAACACCAAGCTCTCCCTCTCCACGAACCCCCCAAACGGAGCGGGAGATGGCTCGAATCGCAGCTCATCCTTCGCCAAACGATCCGGTAGCGACCTCGCGACAGCCCGCTCAAACTCCGCGACCACGCCCGGCGGGGGTGTGACGGCTTCGCCCGGAGCTGCAGCCTTCGGGCTAGGCTCCGGCGCCTTTGCCTCCTTCTCCGTCGGCTCCAAAACACCAAAGTCTCCCGGTAACCCGTTCGAGATGGCCATGGGCCAGGTGGGGGCAAAGACGCCGGGTGCCGAAAAGGTCCCCGGTGCGGTGGGCAAGGTGGCCTCCAAGGGATCGTCGCCGACGGCCGGAGACAAGAGGGCCGAGGTGGCGGCGGGGCCGGTGTCTCACCCGCTCATGAACAAGTGGGTGTTCTGGTGGCGGCCGCCGATCTCCAAGTCGCAGGGCTTCGTCGATTACGAGAAGACTCTGCGGCCCATGTGCCACTGTAGCACAGTAGAGGAGTTCTTCACCGTGTACACGCACCTGAAGAATCCCTCGAAGCTGCCAACCATGTCGGAGTACCACTTCTTCAAGTTCGGCATCCGCCCGATATGGGAGGACGATGTGAACAAGAAGGGTGGCAAGTGGGTGGTGCGGCTGAAGAAGGGGGTCGTGGACCGCTACTGGGAGGACCTCGTCCTCGCGCTCATCGGCGAGCAGTTCGGTGACGCGGGAGAGGAGGTCTGCGGCGCGGTGGCCAACGTGCGGAACGGCGAGGATGTGCTCAGCATCTGGACCCGCAACGACGGCGGCCGCGTCATCAAGATCAGGTTTGTCCCAACATCGCTTCCCTCGACGTACTCAGCGTGCTAATTCTAGCTGTAGGGAGACGATGAAACACATCCTCAACCTGCCGCCGAACACGAGGGTGGAGTTCAAGAGCCACGACTCGGCCATCCAGCAGCGCGTCGCCGTGGAGGAATCGCGGCAGAACAAGCGCGAGCAACACGAGAAGCGCCACCAGGGCCACCAGAACCGATCGAACCCTGCCGACGAGACGCAACGCCTCCCCGCCGCCTAGATACAGCGAAAGATGTTCTTTTTCCCTATCTTTGCCATGTTTTGTGGTGCTGTTTCTGTCACTCAGTGAAAGAGCGAGAGAAAGCCAAATGATAAAAGAAAAACTTCCATTTTTTCTTCATTTTCTAAAACTATCCGTCTGTAACACTATGAGCAGCCAATGATTTTTCTGTACCGGTTGGGTTTTTGCGATGTGGTGATAACGAGGCAAAGGGTTCATGGCGTGGCATGGTTTTTGTAAAGTCGGAAAGTCTTTTTCAGCCCCTGGTTTAGGGATGGGAGCGAGTGGGAAAGGTAGGGAGGCAAAGGGGGAGGGAAGCGTGAATCGAGACACATTCGGTGGCCATTTGCTCTGTGTATGCTTGGACAGTTCAAGTCCTCCTGAGGTCTTTATGCCAGCCGAGAGCGGGCTGAAGCTTGTAAGCTCATGGATTGAGCCGTGGAGTCTGATCACACTGCGTGTTGGGCAATCTGCACGCTCCCATTGAGCTCCCATTGAACTCCAACGCGTGAATTGTTCCAAATCTATTGTGTGGCTCTTAATCCCTTTTATCCCGTCTTCCCCTGGCCCGCCCTTTTGGGCATTTTCCTCCTCTCCCAGACCTGCAGATACGTCTCCCCAGCAAACAACAGCTCGCTCTGCACCCCCTCGACGAACAGATCCTGCGCCACAACCCACCGCCCGGCCGCCTTGTCCCTCAGCTGCACCTTCCACATCTTTCTCTCCTCGCTCGCGCCCGTCACGTCGTCCCTAGTCCGCACCGCCTCGTGGACCACGTTGGCCACGAGGTCGTACCAGATGGGCTCGTCGGGCGGGTGCGCGGCCGGGTCTGGCTCCACGTAGGGCGAGACGTCGAGGTTGCGCGGCTCAAAGGTGACGATGGTGGGGTTGCGCTCCGAGACGAACTTGTTCTGGCTGAAGCGCTTGACGTGGAAGAGGAGGTAGGGCGGGAGCGGGTGGAGGAGGCGGTAGCGCTTGCGCTGGGCGCGGTGCTCCTGGGCCGTGACGCCGTTGTACTTGTTCAGGATGGTGGTCAGCGGCACCTGCGGGATGATGTTCTTCTCCAGCTCGTCCTGGAACAGCGGCGTCGCGGGCAGGTCGAGGGTCAGGAGGAGGAACCGCACGACGTCCACCCTCACCTCGGCCGCCTCCTCGAAGCGCAGCCTGTCGCCCGCGTCGGCGCGCGCCGTGATGGCCTGCGACTCGACCTTGAGCTTCCCCTGGAAGATGTGCTGGACCACGGAGCTGCCGGGCTTGGTGCGGCTGCCGCCGAGCCCGAGGTGCAGGTTGTTGAGGAACCACGAGAGGAAGTCGACCGGGTCGCACTGCGTGGTCAGGGTGAAGCGCTTGTTGGACTGCAGGGCGATCTCCTGGAGGAGCTCGTGCGGCGAGACGTGCGCGCGGAAGGCGCGCGGGTTCCAGATCTTGCGGAAGAGGATGGAGGCGCGCTGCACGAGCTCGGATCGCGAGGACACGTCCTCGAGGAGGAGGTAGTTGCGCAGGGGCGGCACGTGCGACAGCGCCTGGATTATCACGTTGACGTAGTCGTTCTCCTTGATGTTGTTCATGCCCACGAAGCCCGGCGTGTACTCCTTGTGCCCACCGTACGTCCACGACGTCCTGGGCACGCGGTCCAGCTCGACGACCTCCTTCTTGGTGTACCGCGGGTCCGACACGTACTTTATGTCGTCCAGCGTGGCGTTCTTCACCTCGTAGCCCTCGGGGAGCACGTACACCTTCTGGGTCCGCATGTTGATGAAGACGTGGTGGTCCTCGTCCAGCGCGTGGAAGTAGGCGTGCGACTTGGGGCCCCTGCCCTGGAAGTACCGTCCGCACACTAGGCACGCGTAGACGTTGATGTTGGACAGCGTGACGGAGCACAGCTTCTCAAAGTCAAAGTCTAGCACCGTCCGGTCTATCGTGTCGAGGTAGAGGTCGTCGTAGCCCTCGGTCGGCGCCTCCTGGCGCTTCGTCTCGGGCGTGGGCTCGTCGGCGTCATTGGCATCGTCCTCATCGGCCCTTGGCGTCTCGCGCCCGTTCGCTCCGGGAGATAACGAGGGCTCGACCGAGTCGTCTAGTCGCGAGCGCTTCGAGGCGGGCGAGGCGGCGGCGTACGACTCGTCGAGCGCCTCGGAGGCGTGGCGCTTCGGCATGATGCGTCTTAGGGCAGTCTGGTCGTACTCGCGTCCGTCGAGTGCAGGTTGTGGTCCTTTGTCTGGGTGGATTGCGCGAAAGTCGTAGAGGCGGGCGAGATTTTGGTGGTGATGGTTCGCGGCTGCGAGAGGCATGCAGCAGCAGCAGCAGCCTCTGGCGGGCGCCAAAAATGGGCCTGTGTTGTACGTCGACGCCCCTCTTTTACTAATCGCACCCCTCTCGCGCCCACATCGAACAGCGAAGGTCGTTCAGTACCGTGACCTCAGACAGTACTTGCGAGAAAGTAATTTACATATACTTCCACGGATGAGAGATAAATCTGCGAATTGTCCAACTATACACCCTTTTTTATTCCATCATATGAATACAGCGCCGAAACAACACCGCCCGCTGCCCGCCCTACATCTATGCATCTCTCATGACCACCTCCCCATCCAGCGACGGCGCCAGACTGTCCATCTCCTGCAGCGTATACTCCACCAGGTAACTCTCGTCCACCAGCTCCTCCATCCTCTTGTAGTGCCTGTCCGTATACACCTTAAGCGCGTGCAGTACCTCCCTCAGGCTCTTCTGGCCCCGAGCCCCCTTGACCGAGAGGTTAGAGATGCGCGACGCCGGGTAGCTCCGCACCAGAGTCCAGAGGATGCGCTGTGCCACGGGTGCCGTCCGCGCGTTGGCGTTCCAGTCCCGGAGGCGTAGCAGGAGCTGGAAGATCTGCTCGTCGGACAGGTTTGAGATGACCTGGTCGACCGCCTTCAAGCCGCACAGGCTGTCGGGTTCCGGCTTGTCGGTGGTGACGACCTTGGTGAAGATGTTGAGCAGCCGGCCGGGGTGGTTGAGCTGGAGAGCCAGCGTTATGGCCTCCCGGTACGAGCCGGCGTGCATATGATTTTCCAGTTCCTGCTCCTGCTCTATGAGCTGCTGCGCGGCCTCTGTCGCAGCCACCTGCGTCGCCTTTGTCGTATCCTCCCAGAACGTCACCGTCGAATCGCCGCTGCCAGACACGATGGTGTTCGTCTCGGGATGCACCGCCAGCGCCCACACCCTATCCTCGTGGTTGTCCAGGGTGCATGTCGCCTCTCCGGTGTTGGTATCCCACACCTTGACAAGACCATCACCGGCGGCGCTAGCGACGAGAACAGGCCGTCCCGACTGGTCTCCCGCTTTCGGCGCATTGAGCCACGCGACCTTGAGTACGCTGTTGGAGTGGCCTTCAAACGTCCTGATGCAGGAATAGTCGTTGAGATTCCACAGCTTTACCATCTTATCTCCGCTTCCTGTGAGGATGATTCCCTTCCCGGCGATGGTGCCCTCTTCCCCCTGGAGAGCAGGTATCCTCGGCGGCGCAAACCTTACTGACCACACGCCCCTCCGGTGGCCTCGCAGGATTCCCTGGACCTCTCCTTCCTCGATCGACCAGATCTTGACTAGTTTGTCCTGTGAAGCCGACGCAAACAGGCTCCCCGAATGGTGGACGTCAATGGCGTTGATATCCTTGTCATGCGCCTTCCTCGTGTAGGCGGCGCGTAGGCCCGCCTTTTGACCCTGCTGGTTTTGCTTGGGGACCTCCCACCTCTTGACCGTCTGGTCTTGGGACCCTGTGAGGAGGAATGGTGGGGGATGGTTAAGCGGGTCTTTGAACAGCGGTGATGATTCGGGTGGCACCGTCTTGGGAAGCCCTATAGCACCTATAGACTCGGCGTGACCCGTAAACACGGCATAACACTCGTACGTGTCGCTGCTCGGGTCGATCCGCCAGAGCCGCGCGGTATTGTCCTTTGCACCCGTGGCAATCCAGCAGCCGGACCAGTCTGTATCAAGCGAGATGATAATGTCTTCGTGGCCCTTGAGCAGTCCCACGTCCTGACCAAAGAACGGGGTGGTTCCCGACAGCCACGACTCCTGCAAAGCGGTCTCCTTCGGTTCCAGGGTAGACACAAGCCTAATCTCCTCTGCGTTGGTCGCAAGTGCCAAGATCGAGCGGTCCGGGGTGACATAGGCAAGATCGATAATCTCATCGTGGGTCCCGGACACTCTCCTAAACGGCTCCTGAGCGGCCTCGGCGCTCTCCTGGTTGGCTTTCGAGGGAGGGTTGTAGAGGGCGAGTGTGTGGTCCATCTGGGTGCATATTATAAAGGGTATATCGGGGCGGTAGACACTCCCCATGATGGCATCGCTCTCGTTCTTCTCGGGCTGTGCTGTCGTGATCTCCCGGCCGCTGTCACTGTCCCAGATCCTGAGGCATCCCTTCTCACCACCAGAGTAGGTCAACCGGCCCTCGTCGATGAAGCCCACCGTCTCGAGCATCTCGAAGCAGGGGACCACCTTCCGCACCTTCCACGAGCGGGTATCCCACCATATTATCGTTTTGTCCCTACTCGCCGACACGAGCGACTCCTGCGCCGGGGAGAAGTCGATCGATTGGACGTCCGAGACGTGAGAGTCGAGATTCGCGATGCAATTCCGCCGGTGCAGATCCCACACGCGCACCTTTCCATCCTGGAAGCCCGCCGCTAGCCTAAAGTTGACGGTCGTGTCGGTCTCGGTGTCCTCGCTCTCCGCCACGGCACCTTGCTTCTTCGACCCCTTCTTCCCCTTCTTGACCACCTCGTCCCTACGGCCGGCAACCTCGAAGAACCGGAGAGCGGAGGCGAGAACGCTAGGCCCCCGGAAGGTATGCGTGACATAGCCACCAGCAATGTCCCACACCTTGATCGCACCGTCCGTTCCGCCAGTCGCTAGTAGGGTGCTCGTGCGGTCGACGGCGAGGACAACGACGGGGGTGGCGTGGGGCTTGACGGTTCGGACCAAGGTTACGTCGATCGAGTCGTCCTCCACGTTGGCCTTCCTTAGGGAGTAGATCTTCATCGACAGCGATCGCGAGCACACGACAAGGTGTGTGCCGGAGGGAGTCACTGCGGAGTCTGGTCAGTCACTGCGGGCGATGGGGATTGCGACAGGGCGCCGTACTCGTCATGGTAGAAACAAGTTCTCCGTCCTATGGAAAAGCCACGAAATTAGAAAAGCGCAAGAACAGAGGCATTCTCAGAACAACCCACTCCTTCTATCGTCGAGATCTTCTTCCCGCTGGAGGGGTCGGTGAGGACAACATCGTCGCCGAGCGTCGTGGCCAGTATGCTGACATTGTTGTCGATTGCGATAGAGCCACCGGTGAATATCGGGGCAATGACCTTTCCCACGTCGAACGTGGTCTTGAGGGGCTGTTTTGCCGCCATTTTGTTCGTCGTTCGTCGAATGTCGCAACTGGGATCGCCTTGTTCCTCAAGCTTGAACGAGGGACCGCATAAATTTTCTGGGATTTTTCTTATCGATAAGACCGGTAGGCAGACAGGCAGGTGGGTTGGTGGGCTTATCGATAGCGGTACCTCCGGGGTGGCTCCAGCGCATCCATGTCGGGTTCTTCCGAAACCGCCGGCTTCACGTCGCACGTCTCGCGCCAGACGACAACGACACGGAGAGGACCCAACCTCGACTGGGCGCTGCTACAATTATCGTGATATGGGGAAGTGATCAGACTGAGCCATACCATAGCTTTAGATACCCTTCTACGATGGGACGGCAGGGGCCTCTCACGGCCTACGCCCTGGTGAGTCGCGATGGCCGTTCCTCGGCCAGCTCAGCCGCCCTGATAGCTTGCTGTTCGCCTAGCTAACGTCTGCTACTCCTTCAGGGCAGGTCCCCGTATGATGACGTAGTCCAGGGCGAGGGCGAGTCCGACCCGCGCGACGAGAAGCAGCTCTACGACGAGAAGGGCCGCCCCGTCAACCCCGAGACAAAGCGCCTGAACCGCGAGATCGTCCGCTCCCACAACGAAGTAATGCACGTTATTGGCGTTGCGGAACCCGATCCTAGCTCGAACGAGGCCGAGGTGCTTGCCGCGCGCAGGTATATGCTGTACGAGCAGGATGTGGGAGATCGCATGGGAAGGTTGGGAGATGTCCTTATGGAGGTCGGCGTGTGGGGTGTCTGGGGGCTACGACGGCGTGTGATGGTAAGGGGTCTTGATGTATGGGGTTTTCTCTCAGTGCTAACGACGGGGCTCTGTCCAGATTTACAAGCCCTTCTCGACCGGGCCATTTTGGCAACTGGCAAGGACGTGCCGCGAGGAGATACCACAGCCTCTTACGGGACTCTTCCTGGCCGGTCTACCCACGCAGATCATATGGAAGGGGCTAGACTGGCTCAAGCATGACTTCCTGGGAAGATTCACGCTTCCGGGGCCCCTCTGGATCGTGTAAGCTCTGAACCCGGCGCATGAGAGTGTATACCTCCCAGTTGCTGACCTTCGTGTAGTGAGGAGTGCATCGGGGCCTACGTCCACACTCATCTAGCCGCCTACATCTTCTTCCAGAGAGCCGGTATACTCCCCGGGTTCTATCTTCCCTCGCCATCATTCTTCCTCCCCTTCACGTCATCCTCCCCCGTTCCCGCGCCGGAGCCCCCCGCGGACTTTACCCCATCATCTATCCTAACCTGGTGTGGCGCCGCTGCTCTCAACGCTGGCCCCTTCCTCCTACTCGCCCTCTGGAGGAGGTACTACTCAAAGCTGGTGGCGCATCTAGGCCTGAGCATATTCCTCAGGCTTCCCAAAATAGATCTGTTCCTGGAGCCCCGGACGACGGACGCGCCAGACCCAACAGGCCTCTTCCAGCCCTCGGGCCATACCACGCAAGAGACCACAACGACCGAGACACCCCCAGCGCAGCATGCGGAACAACCCCCTGCCGAGGACACCCAACAGTCATCCCAGGCACAACCGGGCGGTGGGCCCTCACGGCGACCGAGCGCCTTCTCCGGGCGCGCCGACGACTACGGGTCGGAAGAAGAGGACAACGGCGCCATCAGCGGCACTCTTATCAGCTTCGACGTCGAAGCGACCGAGTCCACAGACGCCACCCCGCAAGGCGCCCAGGGAATCTGGTCCGCCGAGCTCCGTCCCACCACGGGCACCGACCCGCGCTCCCCCGGCCAGCCGGCCCTCTACCTCCTCAACTCGCTCACCAAGCAGCCCCTTGTGCACGCGGCCAAGGTCCTCTCGCGCCTCGCCACGTGCCTCATCCTTTACCCCCTGGAGGCGGTCGCGTACCGCTCGCTAGCGCAGTCGTACATCGTCCGGCGGGGCGGGTCGGCGGCTCACGTGCTGGCGCCGCGGCTCCTCGGCTCGCTGAGCTGGGGGTGGGTTGTGAACCTGCTGGCGGTCGAGTTCGTGCACTTCTCGCTGCAGAGCGACATCTGGGCGGGCGTGACACTCCTGGGGAGGGCGTACCATATGACGCCGTCCGAGTGGTCGGAGTTGCCCCCAGAGGAGCAAGCAGAGCTTGTGCGAGGCGTCGAGTAAGAGTCGAGGTCTATGTTTGTGGCCGGCCGTGTTCGGGTCCGGGCCCTATTCCGCCGAGGTATCCCTTAGCAGTCATCTAGCCTAGTGTTATCCTTACGCCACGGGTTTTCCCGCCGTGCGGGGGTGAGGAACGGGGGCCGAGGCAGAACGGGGGAGCAGAACGGAGACGAGTCTGTCAACGTTAGAGTCGATGCTGAATGTTATATGATACCCCCCCCTAAATGACACATTGAGATGGACTAGAAGATCACGTCACCGGGGTTCAAGACTTCGAGTCATCATCACCTTGGAAGCCATGTGAAGGTTGCAGTGTCTAGCGGGGTATTATCCGGGTTCCTGTCGCCCGATGCCGGTGCCTCGGCTTCTCGGGACAAGCATCCCCATGCCACGGGTCTAGGCGGTAAAGGATTGCCCTCTCAAACTTAGTATTATCCCGTCAAAAGCACGTGGGATTCTGCCCGCACAGTCCCGACATCGCTCTGCTTATGGCGCCGAGGGTACGTAGTAGCCCTCGGCCCCGTTCCCCAGCTTCCCCAGCCCTGTGATCCCGGGGGGCGTACCCCGGCAGCTCTGCCAGCTTCCGGCGACCAACCCCAGCCTCGACCCAACACCCCTCTCCATATTTTAAGCTTGTTTATCACCAGGGCCTGTGAGACCGCATGCACCGAGTACCTTCCTGCACTTGCCGAGGGGCTTTACCTCAAGAGCACTGGCGCGAATCTCCCCCCCCGGACCAAGCTGATCTGTCAACCGAGGCGCAAGCGTCACGGCCCACCGGGAGGGTCCTCGCCTTTGCTCTCCGGCCTCCTAACGAAGACATGACTCCCCGAGATGTTGATATCGGGCCTTGCAAGAACTTGAGACACGGCCGAGAGGGAAGATCCCGAACCTGTGCCGAGTTTCGATCTCGCCTCGAGCCGAGGGAGCGAGCTTGGTGAATCAAGCACGCCGAGCTCTCTGGCTCTGCCCCGCGCCCCACACACTCCCCCCGCTTCCCGCTACTCCATCAGTCCCCGCATCACCACGCATCGCAGAGTCACACACCCTTCCGACCCGAGAGATTATCGTCCCGAGGTACAAAAACGGACCTTCACGTACACGCCTCGCAGTGGGGGCGCCGTGCCGATATCTCCCGAGCAAAGGGAGCTGAGGAAGCGTCAGTGTTTTGTAGATGCGTGAATAAAGCACCCTCATCGAGGTAATTGTTCGTGCTGTTTATCCCCGATTGCGGCGAGTTGCCAGTGGGACTTTGGCCTGCCCCAAACGATAACAGACCGGAGCCGCAATCTCGGGTCGGAGAGGTCGTCGCAGGATGCATGTGGATGCCGGCGCGAGACGGAGGGGTGTTCCCGCCGATCAGTTACAGGGCAGATTAATGCATGGTGGATCGGGGGCTGGACCCATTGGGTTCGAGAAGCTTGCTGCTTTCGTTTAGCCGCAGGAACGTTGCTGACGCAGGAACTGGGGGCTTTTCGGCTTCATAACGGGGCTTTCCATCTCGGTGGCTCTTTGGCGCCTGTTCTCCGTTGGGACTGTGGGGCTATTATTTCGTCCATTTGATGTGTCGGCAGTGGTTGCCGGCTTTCAGACTGGAGGAGCTGGCGGAAGAGAGCTTTGCCGGCTGTGCCAGTCCTAACTGGCGGCGGTCTTTCCACTCCCAAAAGCACGCCCGGTATCCGTACAGTATGCACTTGTCTCTCGCAATGTGACATCGAGCTCCACATGGCGTTCCTGGTCGACGGCCATCAGCCTTGCCGAGTCATTTCCGTACTTGTAAAGCACATGTCCCTCGCTGCGGTACACGCGCGCAGAAGTCGTTCGTGCGGAGCGCCAGGGAGTTCGCCGGGCAAAGTCGGGACAAATGACAATCGATCATCATACCGAGTAGATCATACCTGGAGGTGCAGAGGAGCTCTTGAGCTGTGTGTGCTCTCGAGAACGCAGACGGTGGCGGATCGCCTCGTCGAGGGAAATTCCCGCTGGCAGGACGGCTGAACATCTCGAATGGGGGTCGGATCGGGTCGATCTAGGCCAAAAGAAGTAAAGCTATCCGCGGGAAGGAGAGATTGCCAAGCTTTGGGGGAGCTGTTGCTCCCGCGGGAGGGGTTGAGGGTGGGCGGGATGAAAATTGCTCCAAAAACCGGTGCCCTTCGTATTGTCTCCAATATTAACTAACCCCTTGGCTGGGACGAACAGGGAGTTCCCCCGGCGGGTCCGTGAAGTCCCCTGGAGTCCCTCCACGATATCCTCATGGTGCCACGGGGAAGGGGGCGCGTGAGCCTCCAGGGCAAGCTTGACCAGACGTGCGAGGACGAATGTTCTTGCCTCGCTTAACGCTCAGTAAGACCACGAAACAGCTCTCGGTCAGGTTTCGATCACGATGCTCGCGGCAGGATAGATTTGGGGTCGGCCACGTTTGAGGCCGGTGGGGGCTTCTCGCGCACATCAGACGTTGCAGCACTCCCGTTTCAGCCGGGGTTCACCATTGTCGCCGTCGTCTCTCGTTGGATCGCAGTGGAGACACAATCGGCAATGGCCAGAAAGGGAAAACCAGCGACAAAAGAACAAATCGGACGCTGGCATTGAAAACGGGAGGCGGCCGACCCATGGAGCTGGACGCACGGAACGGAAGCCCGTGCTTGGAGCTCCAAGACAGGGTCGGGAAAAGCCGGAACATACCCTGGTTGAAGGCTGGGGCGCCACGAGGCAAGGCGAAGACAGGTGATCCTGGCACAGAAGACTCATCGCGAATGGGGATTGAGTGGATGACCTTGCTCTTGAGAGATTAAAACCGTTTTAGTGGCCTGTTGGCGGCGCGCTAATGGAACCATCTCGACCACGATGGCCTTCTGGGTACGAGGTGAAGGCACGTTCGATGACAAATGAGGTCGGCCTGGTTTCAAAATGGTGCCAATCGGGAGCGAGCCCGATGGTCCGGCTTCCACATCCGCGGACAACTGGGAGAGACGGAGTGATTCCTGTGCAAGGGGTGCGAACAGTCCCGCAATCGGGACCTCGTAATGTAATACCCGGCGCTCCGTATGGACTGAGACGGGGGCCCGGCCAGCTAACATCGTCTGTACAAGTGTTATATCGGTACAGTGTATATTTGCCGCGTCTTGGGCAGCGATATTGAGCATGGGGGACCTTGTTTGGGCACCGACGTCGCATTGACAGGGTCTTGTTTCCCCCAGCTTGGGACGACGCAATCCACGAAGCGCCCCATAAAAGCCGGAACACCGAAACCCCGTACGGAGTACAGTACTATGTTCAGAGCGGGCACCGAGTAAAGGGGGTTCTCGCGGGACATTATTGGACGAACTTCTCCGTCGGTCTCGGGGGCTTTCCGGCTCGACATCTTTGAGGGGTGAGAGGTTGTCACCGGGTGAGGGCTTTCCACAGCTGCTTCCTTTTCCGGCGCCGAGGGGCTCCGGAATGGCCGCGGTATCCCAATCAGTTTCCCAAGAAACGTCCCGAGCAAAGAGCGGTGACCGTCAGCACCGATCTCAGACACCTGTCGTTAGTTTCCGTCCTCGCGGGAGAATGCAGGCTCCACAGTTGTCGTGGGCCTCACCAGGGGGGGGGCTCATCCTTCGTGGCTGCACAGAAGATGTTGGAGAACCCTTGACCGGAAACCATTGCCGGGTGGATCGGGGGTGGGAGCGGTGGAGTCAATGGGGGGCGTCCGGGCGGACTCGGAGGCGGGGCTCGGGGAGGACCCAGTTATCCGTCTGCAGCCGCTGTCAAATGGGGTAAGACCGCCCACCTGAGGGGAGCGTGAAGTCCGACGGCAGCGCCAGTGAGTCGCGGCCTGGTATGCTGTGGGGAAGTTCTGGACCCCTGATTTTGGCCAGCGGATCAAGATGCTGCAGTGGTCATAACGGCGCTACACCTGCTTGACGAGATGGACGCACCGCTTTTGATTGCCAGCTGCTGGACCACCGCTGGCGAAGCAATGAGTCGCGTGGGTTTTCTGGGTATTGTCGTCCTTCAGGCGGGGGGTGTTCTATGGTTGGCTTGCGTCACACGATCCTCGTTTGGAAGCGGCTGGCCAACAAAAGGACATACAGGGGCCTAAACGGGCGAAACTCAACGAATTTCGTGGATGGGGGAGGACGCAGCCAGCACTGACCGACAGACAGGTGACGGTCAGGCCGACTTACACCACGGCCGGCGGCGCCCGGCGCAATGTTCCTCTCTCCTTGCCAGGTTAAGCCAGAGACATGTTGCCCCCAAAAGCACCCAACGCCACCCGGCAGAGCAACGGAAAGAGCGGTCGGATCATGCTACCTCAACAGGCGGGAGCGATGCAGATCAGTCGCGAAGCACGAGCGCCAGGGGGCGATTTTTGACACGAGGGAGGCAAGCACGATCGGGTTCAAGTGCTTACCCCAGCAGGTGATCCACCCCCTTTCCCACATCGCTCCTTCCCAAAGTTCCGGTACCAAACTGTGGTGGGGTCCCGCGTGCAGGACTTGCATACGGAGCACCCGAGACTTTCCGGTCGTTCCACCCCACCAGACGGTTTCCCACGAAGCATGAGAAGCTACCCCAGACAGAGGAGTTTTCGCGGTGACATACCCCAAACCAAGTCTTTACTAGCGTACCCGAATGCACTGGCTCAAGCTCCATCGGGAGTCATGGTTTTGCATCTGAGTACCCCCGAACCAGGACCGGGGGGCTCCTTCCAATGCGACTGACTCCCTGGGAAGGTCCGTCTGAACTCCCTGCCACGCGCCAGGAGAGGTATCACGATCAAGGACCCTTGTCCCCCGACGTATCAGCTTTGGGTGCGAGCAGCCTTGGCTGTGTCCATCACAAGTCTCAGCCTGTGTCCTCACGGGGCAGGAGATCCCTTAGGACGGCAATTAATGTCGTAGCGAGACTTCTCCCTGCCGACGGTGCAAAGAGGTGAAACTCGGGGCCCATAGTTGTAATTCTCTTAAACATCGCCGCCCTCTCGTATTTGAATCGGTGTTTCCGTGCCGCCTCTCTCACCTCAGCTCTCCTCCCACCCTCAGCTGTCAGTATCGATATCGACTCATATCGTGAAGGTCCGGAACCTTGAGTAACCTTCCTACCAGCCCGCCCCCGATCCGTCTGTCTTGTGATACCCTTCTGCACTTCTCCAACGATCTCTCTCTCTCCCCCCCTTGCCCGTACCCCGGACTCTCCACGAAAGGCTCGGAAGCGCACCAAGTACGTAGCGGTACATACGAAGCCCACGATATACATCGCAACATCCGCTGAAGGCAACCCTGTCGACGGGGACTCCCAACACGACCCGAATACAACGCACTCCAGGCCCGAATCCACGTCCCCATTATAAATCTAGCGCGGGATTGGGGGTCGTTACATCCATCGCAAGGCAGCCTCAGAAAGCCCGGTGGTCGCTCGCATCCACCTCCTCGTTCCGTCCGGGTCTAGTCGGACTTGGTGGCACTAACAGTCATAACGGTAATTTCGCTCTACCGTTCGTCGGACCCCCACTCACCGTCAACGCGGCACCTGCCAAACACGACAGTCCATGTCCCGGTTGCCAATGGCGTCCTACTCGTACAGCACCTCCAGCTCCGACATCTCAACGCCCCGGTCGTCGTCTCCGGCCTCGCACCGGTCTTCCAACACGTCGATATCGCACAAGCGCATGTCCATATCCAGCCGCAGGATGACCGACTACAACCCCATGGCCAGCGTCGACCTCGCTATGATCGAGGAGCGCATGCGCGCTGCGTCGCTGGACCAGCACAAGGGGTATGCGAAGAACACCTTTGCCGAAGTGCAGCAATACCGGACGGCGGAGTACATCCCGGAATCACAGGCTCTGGCATACCAGGTGCTGAGGGAGCCCACCTGGAACAGAGGTACGTACAAGCAGGCATGCGACACGTTTGCTCATATCCCGATTTCCCGCACAAACCCAGCCCCAACAAACGCCGAATGCAAGTCGTGTTTGGGGAAAGCCTACCTTGCTGCATTGCATCGCTTGCGCAACCTTGCTTCTGCCACCGGCGCTAGCAGAGCTTCGTCCACCCCCCTCCTCCACACCCTCTGAACCCTTCCGTATTTTCCCCGCCACGCCTCCGTTTTGCTTTCGAGCTTACATGTACTTTGGCCCACCCCCGTCTGCCCATGCCCATGCCCACGCCCGCGCCCACGCCCACGCCGACCCAGCACGCCTCGTGTGTGTATTTAACATCGCACTTCGCCCTCCCTCTTGGCCACTTCCAGTCGTCTTCTCCCTCGCAACTTGACTCCTCTCCACTCCGTCTCATTCTCTCCCCATTCTTCTCACTTACACAACACACAAAAACCCTCCACTCTCCACTCCCCCAATTTGCCCTGCCTCTGGTGCCCCCCAGGGTCCAGCACACACCTTCATCATGCATTCTACAGTTAATGGAAATGGCTCTGTCGAGGCGCCGGCAGCTGACAGAATGAACTTGTGTAAAGGCTTGTCTTTCACCCCGGAGGAGCGTATCAGCAAGAACCTCACCGGCCTAATACCACACACGATGGAGAACCTCGAGGCGCAGTGCGCGAGGGCGATGAGGATGATCAATACACGTCAGACCAACATCGACAAGTACCTGTATCTGTCCCAGCTGAAGGACCAGAACATCGATCTCTTCTACCGCCTCCTGATCGATAATGTCCGTGAGCTGATGCCGCTCGTCTACACCCCTACCATTGGCGATGTCTGCCTGCAATATTCCACCCTCTACACGCGGCCTGAGGCGTTGTACATTTCGATTAAGCAGCGAAAGTCCATCCGCACCATGCTGCGCAACTGGCCGTACCCGAACCCCGAGATCTGTGTGGTCACGGACGGCTCTCGCATTCTCGGCCTCGGCGATCTTGGCATCAACGGAGTCGGCATTTCCGTGAGTATCCCCCTCGATGTACCCCCACGCGAACCTGCGCCGCGCATCCCGTCCCCATTTTTAGCCACCCAGGTTGCATTGCAGCCGAAGTCCGCCTGCAGAGCGGGAGTTTGACACGCGGGAGATCGCCGGTCGGTCTCATTTTGGTCGCCGCGGTGGTGCTTCGGTGTTGCCCAAACCACTGGGCCTGTTTTATTTTTTTCACCCTCGTGGGCGGCATAATTGCTAACTCGTACCAGATCGGGAAGCTGGCGCTGTACACGGCGGCCGCTGGCATCGACCCCGCCAAGACGCTGCCCATTGTCCTTGACTCTGGCACTGCCAACGAGTCGAACATCAAGGACCCCTTCTACCTCGGCCTGCGCTCGCACAGGGCGCCCGTGAGCGAGCAGCAGGAGCTCATGGACGAGTTCCTTGGCGCCTGCAAGGATGTGTACCCCGATATGGTCGTTCAGTTCGAGGACTTTGAGAGCGAGAAGGCCTTCAACTACCTCGACCGGTACCGGAACAAGTACCGGTGCTTCAACGATGATATCCAGGGCACTGGTGCCGTCGTTCTGGGCGGCTACATCGGCGCCGTGAACCTGTCCGGTGTCCCTATTGAGGAGCAGCGCCTGGTCTTTATGGGAGCCGGCTCTGCTGGTGTCGGTGTTGCCAAGCAGCTCGTCGAGTTCTACACCCGCCGCGGTCTTAGCGAGAAGGCCGCCAGGGAGAAGTTCTGGCTCGTCGACACCAAGGGCCTCGTTACCAGGGACCGCGGCGACAACCTCGCCGAGCACAAGAAGTACTTCGCCCGCGACGACAACAACGGCCACCAGTTCCGCTCCCTCGAGGAGGTCATCGAGTACGTCAAGCCTTCGGCCCTGGTCGGCCTGACGGCCACGTTCGGCGTCTTCACCGAGTCCGTCGTCCGCGCCCTCAAGGCATCGGTTGACTCGGGCGGCGTCGGCCGCCGCCCCATTCTCTTCCCCCTCAGCAACCCCCTCACCAAGGCCGAGTGCACCTTTGAGCAGGCCATTCAGTGGACCGAGGGCACCGTCCTTTTCGCCTCGGGCTCGCCCTTCCAGCCCGTCAAGGCCAAGTTCGGCGACAACGTCATCACGTACCACCCCAACCAGGGCAACAACGTGTACATCTTCCCCGGCCTCGGTCTCGGCGCCATCCTCGCCAAGGCCACCCGTGTCACTGACGACATGGTCTACACCTCTGCCCAGGCCCTCTCGGAGTGCCTCAACGCCGACGAGGTGCACAAGGGCCTCATCTACCCGCGCATCGAGCGCGTCCGCGACGCGAGTCTGGCGGTTGCGCGCGAGGTCATGAAGGCCGCGCGCCGGGACGGCGTCTCGGAGCTGCCCGAGAAGCAGTGGATTGAGTGGGAGGAGTGGGGCGATGTCGCCCTCAACCAGTACGTCAAGGAGAGGATGTACGACCCCGTCAGCTTCACCAAGGTCCGGTTGTAAGGAGGGAGCTGCAGTCGAAGTGACCTGAGGGTGTCTCCCCTCGAGCAGGGGGACGTGCGTTTTGCGTTTATCCTTCAAATACCCTGCCTACTCATGGTGGTGCCTCCTATCCAAGATCTCGGATAGAGGATACCCCGGCATTCTTTTTCACTTTATGATCTTTTAGTCTAGAGCCATCTGGGATGTCTGTCCCACGCGAGTCGGTCTGTTTTGTGCGGGAAGGTGAAAAGGAGAGAGGAAGGGGAGGATGAAATGGGAGGGACGAAATGAGGGTAAAACGGGTGATAGAGGATCTGGGATTTTCGTAATTTTCTTATGTTGGACGAGTGCTTGCATGAGCGGGCTGAGCTTGAATACTCATACTTGCATCGTTATGTTTTTGCCTTTCCCTGAAACTTGTAGCCTGTGATGTCGATGAAGCTTATACAGCTGAACATGAGATATTCAGATCCGCTACCACGGTGTCGTTCTTCCGCGGACCTGAAGAGTACCTCGTAAGTAGACTGCCAACGTGATTAACCCAGCGGGCATGAGTTATGTTTGTATACAGCGCGGTATTCAAGACCTAAAGCTGCCCTATCTTGGGCGGCACTTTTACACTAGACCAACCCGACAAACCACCTCCCAAACGCGTCTCCCCTCCCCTTCTTCTGCCCCCTCTCCGCCTCCCCAACCCAAGCCAAAACCCTCCAGTCATAAATCTCAACATACTCCCTCCCGACCCGCCTCCTCAGCGGCCTCTTTTCCATCCCGTTCAAAAACTGCAACGTCTCGCCCGTCTTCTCTGCGTCGACAAGGCAAATCTTCCACGTGTCCGGCCTGTCCACGTCCTCGGGCCTCCAGGCGGCGTGGTCTGTTATGTAGGTGTGTATTCCGTGCTGCGAGAGGAGTGTCTTGGTTATATCCCCCCGCGCCGCGAGCGAGGGGGAGAGGAGGATAGGGCGGTTGTGGAAGGGGCATTTGGTACCCTTGAGGGGGCATAAGCTTGGTTGGTCTGATGAGGTCGACGCATCTCTCGTGTTGGAGATAGCAGGTGGCATCTCCGCAGACGGTGACTTTTGCAGGGGTTGCTGGCTAGATAACTGGGAGGCCGCAGACGTCGTATCAAGGGTAACGCACTGCGACGAGTTGACAACTTCAGTCAGCGGCTCCCGCTGGGATTGACGCCGCGCCGAGCCTTTCGTCG
The DNA here is from genome assembly GCA_023628835.1 of Sordariomycetes sp. S4602. Lineage (NCBI taxonomy): Eukaryota > Fungi > Ascomycota > Sordariomycetes > Sordariomycetes sp. S4602. The sequence continues at coordinate 446,299 of JAMAJV010000012.1, forward strand.
AGGTCACGGGAGGGCAACCCTCAGGTTTAGACGGTGGGCTGCTGGGTATTTGCTCCTGGTCCTCGACGCTGGATTTGCGCCTCTTCGACCGCTGAGTGTCTGGTGAACCGCTTCCACCGGCCTCGGATCCCGATGGTTTCTCTGCACGCGAGGTAGGGGAGGTGTCACACGTTCGCTCGCCATCCCTTGCGTCAGGCTTTCGCTTCTTCGGTTCGGGGTTGCCTGTCTGGTCATCCTCCCCAGTCTGTGAGCTTGGCGGCCCAAGTAACGACGTAGGCGGGGTCAAAGTCATCCTCGGAGAGCGGGACACCTCACTCGACGTCTCCCCACTGCTCTTAGACTCGGCAATAGCCGGCAGCCTCCCAACCTTCCTAACAACCTCCGGGGACGGGGTCGGGTCCGTCGAAGCCGTCTCCTGCGTAACCCGATCAACGGGCCCACCCCTCGGATCCGCCCCTTCCAGCTTCTCAACCCACTGCAGAAACTCCTGGCTGTCCCTGTCCTCCCACGGCTTCTCCGTTGTGGCCTTTGCCGCGAGCTCCTGCAGCTCCGGAAAAGTGACGGTATCGCGGTAGTCGCGGTCGAAGTGGACCTTGCTGACGATGGGGAAGCGTGGCGTGTAGAAGCCCACGTTGCCTTCCTTGTCGAAGGAGAAGCAGCGGAGGTCAAAGACGAGGGGCCGGGTGAAGATGACAGATGGACGTTTGCCTTGGGCGAGGCCGGGTGGGATGGTTAGTTTGAAGGCGTGGTTGTCTCTGGCTGGGACGGGGAGTGGCTGGCAGTGAGAAATAACCGTCTTGAGCATCATCTCGTTGAGGTCCACGACCGCCACGAGCGTGAACTCGGGAACGGCGCCTGATGTGTAAAGGTCGCTTTTGCGGGCCAGGCAGCCCAGGTAGAAGTGCGTCCACTTCAAGCCGGGAATGCGATAGCACTTGGCTTTGTTCGGGTCATACCGCGCTCCCACAACTGCAAAGTCGCCAACGTCGCCAAACGTCCCAATATACTCCTTCTTGAATTTGATCGGACTCCCGCAAAAGGCGCCCGGCTTGTCTTGGTAGATAAAGGGGTCGTCTGGTTTCAAGACAAGACCCTCCTCCCGCGCGAGTATTGCCTTTGCAAACATGTTCCGCAGGTCCGAGGCCGCTTGGGGTCTCCCGGTATCAATGATGTGTCGGTCAACGAGCTCAGCGTGCCCCGGGCGCGTAACGATGAGGTGTTTCAGCCTCTCGAACCTCTCTGAATGTCGCACGCCAAGCAGTGACTCGTCGTCTATAAGGAGGACGTCATAGTATATAATCATGAGATGCTCGTAGGAGCGTGGACTAGATTCTTTGTCTTAGACCAGATGATGAGAAGAGCTAGGGGTAGCCACTTACGGTGAGTCCATCTCGTTATTCATATATCTCCCCGACCTAGTGACGTGGTTTCGTATCTTGTGGAAGGGAAGTACCTTGCGTTCCTACCGAGACTAATCAGTATAACGGCTCGATCAAGGTATCCAAATATGCTCCAGGACCCACGAATTCACTGTATACTACTAGCTCGCCCTCCAAGATGCATCCCTTCTTAATCCTGCGGGAAGGCTGGCCGATATCTAACGATTCGCGAATCGCCCTACACCCGAACCATGAGAACCGGAAAGAAATGAAAGCGGCAGCATACCGTGCTTACCTGTGAAGCCGACTCCTGTCATCAGTGCTGTCCTTCCCGCTCTTGGAGAAGATCTGGATGCAACGCCGGCCCTTGCTGAGGTCAACGTGGACCTGGCAGTACTCGCCGTCAATCTTCTTCTCCACGCTCATGCGCGCGTGGCTCATATCTAGGCAATGCTTTATGCTCCGGCCTTTGCGCCAAAGCGGTCTCCCGACCTTCGTGCCTAGAACGGGCTTCAAGTGGCGTAGTATGGCTCGCCTGTCATAGCTGGGGCCCATACCGCCGGGCTGCGAGGCGCGGTCCAGGACAGCCAAAGCCGGACAAAAGTGGTCCAAGACCTTCATAATGCACGGGAGGATGGGGTGGTAGCTCCGCAGGACCATGTTCTCGTCTAGTTCGATCGGACGATAGTCTTTCAGGACAAGGCGGGTGAACCACTTGGCTTCCAGGGGTGTGAGGCGCAGGTACATTGACTCCAGACCGTTCCGATGGGAAGCTGACAGCTTCGGTTCCGCCGCGCGAATGGCCGGGGCGCTAAATGCAATAGCGGAGGCTACGGCATGGAGGAGGTTGTCGACCTCTAACACGGTGACTTGCTGGACAGGGCTCGGCTGGATGCATAATTGGTGTAAGCGTGGGCCACTCCCCAGCCGACAGAGTCTCAGGATTACAGGACACAAGAGATCTCTCGCAGGAAGGGGTACTTGACATACCGTCGCCTTCAGGATCGTGAATATACAGTCGGCCAGATCTACACCGGAGCCGGGAGCCTTGTATCTATAGAGCTCACTAACTCTGCTCGCCCCCAAGCGCTGCGCTCGCGCAAAGATCTTCTCCAGCCGCGGCGCCTGGATGCAATAGACGCGGTCCGTCCTCCTGGAGGGCAGCAGCGTTGACAAGAGAGCGGCGCCATGGTGGCCGTCGAGCTCGTGGACAAGCTGGCGGTGATGCCGGAACCAGCGCTGGACGGTCTCGCGGGTCTGGCGGTGCTTTCCCGCGACGCACTGCTCATGGAGCCTTTCAAGGAGCTGGCATACAAGTGAAAAGGGCAGAGGCATATTGTACAGATATCTTCTGAGGGAGATGGGGATCTTTACACGACGGGACGCGTGGAGAATCGCGGTTCGGAGGATGTGAAGACATAGTAATGTAATCTAAGGAATGCGGGTAAATGCCAACGTATTTAAGCTGTTGATCATGAGGAATGCTCCTGCAGGCAATAACGGGCTGTAAGAGGCGAGGATCCAAGGCACCAGCCCAAGAAGGAGCGGATGGCGAGTGGGAGGAGACAAAGTCTGCCTCGGGCTCCATCATGATGCCTATAAAAGGCTCGTGACCATCAATTGATGGGCCGGTGCGAGAGTTCGGCCCTACCCGTGTCAAACGCAGGAATGCCGCAGAGGCGCTGCCTAAAGCTGACACCCGTCTCGGAAATAATGACCAGGTCTAGGGCCAGGCCTGGCGCGAACTTGACGCGTGTCACGTGATGGTCCGGTCGTCCAGGGGCGGGCGGGCCGACACGGAAGGGACCCCTCGGCGGAGCTCTGATTGGACCCTAATTTAGCGGAGATTGCCATCCAGGAACCCTGTTTGGCTGTCCCTTCGCTGCCCCTGGCCAGGAACCTGGACCTGGCGACGACCCGCCCGCCCGCATGTTTCCTGGAGCTGTTAATTAGGGGTGGGACTTTGAGGTCCTGAAGAATCACGGCCTCTTCCCTCGGCCTTCTTTTGTTCTTCGTCCCCCCTGGATGATATCGCAAGTTCATGCAAATACGAGCGTCATGTCAGATCCGAGTCATTGCTGTGGAGTTGTCATCTCGAAGGCCCCAGTCCGATGGTGGCCGGGCCGGGCCATTTTAGGGGCCGAAGAGACGAGCCGCAGCTGGCGTCCCGCAGCTGGAGATGAATGTTTGTGGAGCTGTTTCAAGATCGCTGCGGGACACTCGGCGCACAAAACATGCCGGCTGCTGGAGCAACTGCGGCCCACAGCATTGGCAGCAGGCCAATGTAGATCTCGTGCGACACACGAGTTGACGTTTGCGCGGAGATGATCAGCCGAGGCGGCCTCGTTTGAGAGATGGGAAGCTGCGGCGGAGGGGCAGTATCGTGACAGACAGGGGGAGGTCCTCTCAACGCACGTACTTGTAATTGCCGCAGGGCCCGAGTCACTCATGTCCCATAAGAGTCCGGCGGTCCCCTCCCCCGGTATCAAGGTACCCTGGTGTTATTAAACCTCCATCTCTCCTCCATCCCCAGTGACACCACGCACGAGTGAACACGGTCTCAAGAGACACGCGACGCTGCCAGACTCAGAGCAACAAACGGCTGTTCCAGACAGAGCTCTGCATCTGGGGAAACTCGGATCTGGAACCCGATCTTGTCCTATCTGATCGTCATCGCAAAGGCCGGCTACCTTGACACCACCGCCTGCATCCGAGGTGCACTGCATGTGCTGACTGGATGCGCCATCCCGCTGCTGCCACCCCCTGACCACTGACCAGCCCACTGGACCCTGGCCGCGCAAACGGGAGGCAAGACGACCACCCCAGCAACCCCAGCACCCGGGCCCCATTGAGAGCAACCGATATTACCAGGCCTCCCCAGCGCCCGCTCCAGGCCCCAGATCCACTCGCTCTCTCGCCATCTCGCCCAATTCCCACTCTCTGTCCGTCCCAGACAATTGGTTGACCGCCCATCAACCAGGAAAATAATGAGTGTGAAGTAATCCTTCGCACAACAAACCATCCTTCTTCATCCGCTCTTTTTCTCCCCCTCCCCCCTTCCATCCTTTTTTTTTTACCCATATGACTCTTCTCTCCCGCGTCTGCACCACCGCCTTCCTCCATGACCAGAAGCAGCTCCTAAAGACACACAGGGCCGTCCTCGCAGCGAGAAGGACGAGCCAGTCGTTCGCTACCTGGAGACACCGACACAGGCGGGCCCGGAGTCCCCCGTCCACTCTTTTCCCCCCCATCCGCCGCCGGAGGAGCAGGCCCTTCGCCGCCGACTGCCGCTCGCTACAGCAGATGACCGCCGACGAGATCGAGCGCTACAGCCGGAACGTGTCGCGAGAGACAATGGCCGCCGAGTCCGACCGCGGGCCCCTGAATGGCCCCAGCAACAACAACGACGCGAGCGCGCTCTCTCGCGAAGGACGGGGCGCCACAAACGAGTCAATGGCGCCTGTCAGGACTACCCGGAGTGCCCACAAGCACCACAGTAGCAGCGTCGCCTCTTTCCCTTCCTGCTCATCGACGAGGCCGTCCTCAATTGACGCCAAGGGGGAGATGCCTCCGCCCCCAACCCCGTCCGAGGACGTCCCCACACGATCTTCGCGATCGACATCGACCGCCTCGCGAAACACCAATCGCCTCTCCATCACTCTTCCAATCGTACCCCCGTCGTTCGAACCTCCGCGCGCCGTCCCCGGCTCCGCCACCTCAGCCCACCCGTCCGTGCCAGGCACTCCCGTTCGCGGGACGCCCACGTCGGCCGCCTCGCCCACCGACCCCAACGAGCTGATCATTGCCATCGCCGCCCAGGAACGGCGCGTCATGGAGCTGCGCGAGGAGCTCGGCCGCGCCGAGGGCGACCTCAAGAGCCTTAGGCGCCAGTGGACCTCGCACGAGGGCTACAGGAAGCACGATCGCAAGATCAGCGAAGCGACGCGGGCCGCTGCGCCCCAACCCGAGGCCTGGCCCGGCACGCCGGCGGACGATGACCTCGCCGTGCGCCGCAGCGTCGAGGCCGACCGCCGCAAGCTCCTCCTGCAGACGCAGGTGACCCCGCGCGACGAGCGCAAGCGCGTCTTCTCGGGCCGCCACGCCCGCACGCTCTCGCTGCTCTCGCCCACCAAGCCGCCGGAGGAGCCCTTCGCCGTGCACGAGGACCGCGACGCGCCGCGCGCCATCCCGGACCCGGAGCACCGCCCTGCCGCCGCCGTCCGCCGGCAGGCCGCCCTCAACAAGCGCGCGACGTGGCAGCCGCAGCAGTTCTCGCAGCACGCCCACAGCACCAGCATGAACGCGCACCTGCAGAGCCCCATGACGCAGATCGTCGAGGACTTCAAGCTCGGGTTCCGCACCTTCTACGAGGACATCCGGCAGATCACCGTCGGCGACGAGCCCGTCAACGGCGCCGCCGCCGCCGCCGCGGGAGCCCCCGGAAGCCGCCCCGCGGCCGCGGCCGGACCTCCAGCCCCAGGGAAGCAGAGGACCTACGCCGCCGACGACCAGGACACCATTCGCCCGTCCAGCACCGCGCGCCCGAAGCTCGCCGCCGCCTTCGAGTACCCGGAGGTCGAGACGCCCTCCAAGGCGCCCCGCGCGGGGAACAGCAGCGCGGCGGCCGCACCGCAGAGGGAGCGGAACGCGCGCGCGCGGAACAAGCACTTCTCGTGGACGCCGCTCTCGTTCGAGGGCATCGACGGGGACGCGTGGCTGACGTTCGACTCGCCGGCCTCGGCGGGCAAGAGCACGCGGTGGAGCGGGTCGACGATGAACGAGGAGGGGGAGGAGACTCAGGAGGTCGAGTCGCCTCTGTAAGTTTTCTCGTCCCCCCGCCATGAAGTGGTTCCCCCCGTCTTTTCTTCTGTGTGTGTGTGTGTGTTTAACGTTTGAAGCCATCTGTTCATGATGTGACTAACCCCGCACAGCAACAAGAAGACCCAGCCCGCCTCCGGGCCGCTGAGCCCCCAGCGCCTCGAGGAGCTCACCGCCACGGTCGTCAACAGGCTGTCGCCGAGCAACATCAAGCGCACGGCGACGGAGTACGTGACGCAGTGGGAGCAGAGCATGGCGGACGTGGCCGTCGAGGGGAGGGAGCCCAGGGGCCAGCAGGCCGAGGGGAAGGAGGTCAAGGAGGTGAAGGAGGGGGATGCGGAGGGCGAGGGCAAGGAGAACGCGGCGCTTGTGGCGTAGGGCGCTGGGAGCGCGCTTCTCGTCTGGGGCGGGGGGGTCGTCCTGCTCTGCGGGATGAGGAGGAGATGAAGGCAAGAGACACGCTATCTACGGTGGGAGTTTTGTATTCGGATGATAATGATAATAATGACATCTATGATTGCTGCCTCGCACCCTTTGGTCCAGTCTTCCAGTAGTGACATTTCGAGTTTGCCCATGGCACTGCCAGGGGAGGTGGGAGGTGGGAGACTTTGGAGCAAAAGTATTACTCTTCATGAAACAACTCTCATGCAAATCTCACAAACAACTCACTCAAATCTCACAAGAGTAGCTTGCTTACTGCCCCTTCCACCAAAGCTCCGTTGCCGACCACACTCAGTGCAACAGAGACTGCAAAACTGTCAAGACAAGCGTCTATTGCACCACTCATTAACGGCCCCCCATATGGTACAACATGCGATTGACATTCCCAACCAGCCCACCGCTTATTTACACACCCTCCTCTGCAACCTCCCCCAACTCCTCCTTCGAGTCGCCCTTCTCCTCCCTCGACCTCGCGGTTTCCCTCCTCCGTCTCCTAGCCTTCCTCTCCTCCTCCGTCCTCTTCTTCCTCAGCGACTCCCTCTTCTCCGGGTCCGCCTCCTCCTCGCCGCCCCTCATCCCCTGCAGCAGCATCGCCGCGCGAGCCGCAACGTCGTCATCGCCCTCCCTCGGCGACGACACCGTCGGGCTTAGAGGGTTCGCCTCGGGGGTATTTTCCTGCGGAGCCGGCGCCTCCTTCATGTTCGGTAGGCTGTCCTCCATGGAGGGGATCTCATCGAAATCGGGGACCTTCTGGCCCGACGCGACGCGCTCCTTGTATCTGTCCTTCAACCTCGCTCTCCGCCTCCTATCCCTGTCGTCCCTCGCCTGCGGCGCGGCAGCTCTCAGCTTCTCAAGCAGCGAGTCCATAGCACCCGTGGTGGACGGGCTCGGCGGGCCGCCCTCGGCGATCAGCGGGCTCTTGAGTGCCTGCTTCCTCTTCATGCTTGCGTCATTCCGCCTCTTCGTCTCCTCCAGCGTCACGTTCTTCTCCCTGCTCTTCTTCCACTCCGACACGAAGCCCGCCAGCTTGGAGAAGAAGTCCCTCCTCGCGCCGTCATCCTCGGGGTCCTCGCCGTAGAAGACCATGATGTCCTCGTACGTGCGTGTCATCTCCTCGAGGTACAGGCTCGTCTGCTCCGCCTTGCGCCGCGCCTCGCGCATGCTCCGCTGCACCACCTGGCTCACACGATCCTGTGGGTGGAACTTCTTCGGGTCCGAGAGGTTCCCGCTGTCGAGCGACATCTGCACGTTCTTGATGTTATCCACGTACTTCTTCGCGTCCGAGCGCAGTTGGTCCACGTTAATCTTCTGCACTGCGACGACATCAGAGATGTCTGACGAGAAGCCTTCCCATTCGGGGTACTGGTTGCGCACGATGCGCTCGACAAGGTCTGCGAGGGTCGTCTGGTTCTTGTCGTCCTTGACCATACCCAGCCGCGCCAGCGAGCTGAGCTTGAAGCCGCGCGCCTGCTTGTTCGGGTCGTTCATGTAGTTGCCGATATCGAGGATGAGGCCAAGGACATTCATGAGGGAGACCGAGTCGCGCAGGGACTCGGAGACCGACATCACCCGCCGGATCTTTTCGTTGATCTCGTCGTACTCGAGTTCGAAGCTCCGCGTGAGCGCCAGGGCCCGCATGCGGCTCTTCCAGTAGTGGTGCAGCTCGAAGGCCGTGAACAGATAGATCTGGTCCTGACGCGTGAGCTCCGCGGGGTCCTGCTCCCGATTCTCCTTGTTTGCGTCAGGCCCAGTCCAGTCCTTGCTGTATGGTGCCATCGCCTTGGCGGTGTTCTCGGGGATGTTGCAGAGGTCTCCCTTTTGCAGGAAGTCCATGATGGTCGAGTTATCTAAGAAATCGGCGTCGCAGTGGATAATCTTCTGTACAATCTTTTCCACCGAGTAGGTAGAAAACTTGGCAAAGGCGATTTCTGGTGTCTGTTAGTTCCGGTAGATGCCGGGCCACCAATACAAGCAAGCACTTACCGAATGCTTTGCGCAAATCAGCCGAAATGACTTGCTTCTTGTCATCCTTCTTGGCTGCGCCGCCACCAAGCCTCTTGATCTCCTTCGCCATGAACAGCTTCTCTACTTCGTCCAGGATACCCTTCTTGCTCAGCTCCATGTACTTCTCTTCCCGCTCCTCCGCCGAGGGCGCATGGGCAGCCCAGTGAGTGGTCATGGGAGAATCGACCTTGTCCCAGTGCAGCGCCTTGAGCTTCTTCTTAGGCCGCACAACAGGCAGCCCAACGCCTGGCGTAGATGTGTATGCGGATTGCTGAGCGGAGAGGAAGTGTCCGGAGATCGCACCAGGGAGCGGCGGCGGCGGCGGCGGAGGCATGGCTGCTCCGGAAGCACCCATCATCGGAGGCGGCGGCGGCGGCGGTGGGGGAGGTGCGCCGGAAGTTATCATACCCGGGGGTGGGGGGGGGGGGCGGCGGAGGAGGAGCACCGCCGGAGCTGATCAAGCCTGGCGGAGGTGGAGGAGGTGGTGGTGGAGGTGGTGCTCCCGTCTGACCAGGAAGTGGAGGAGCAGGCGGCGGTGCGCCCCCAGCAGCATCGGTAACTTGGATCTTGGGAGGTTCGGCTTCGGCAGGGTTAACGGCGGGTTGTGACTCGACGCCTGGATGTGTGGGATCGGTCGTGACGACTCCGCCATCCTCCGAATCGCTTCCATCGACTCTCTTAACGCGACCGGTAATCTCATCAAGCAGACCAGCTCGCTGCTTGGGATCGACGGTTGGCCGGCGGATCTCGACCATCCTCGGCTTCTCGAACACGATGTCATCGTCATCTTCTGAGACAGACACGTCCTCCTCTTCTATCGGCGCACCAGCAACACCTCCGCCAACCGGCTTCCGGGTGACCTTGGTCTGCCTCTTGACGCTACCCAGCATGCTCGCGCTCAGATCTCTTGCCGAGGGAGCGGTGGTGGCAGGATCCTCCTCCTCCTCGTAGCCATCCATCTCCTCGCGCAGGGCACGTAGCTTGTCGGACGGGCCGACGACTTCGCCCCATACCCTGCCCTCCAGCTTGAACTGAGTCTTCTGGCGCTCGATCTGCATCTGCAGACGTCCCAGTAGCCTCTCACGGTCAAGGATGCCTTGCATTTTGGCCGGGTCCTCCTCCCCGGTCTTCTCGCCGCCCGCACCCTTGGCGGCATTCGATGCTGCGATATCCTGAGCATCCCGGAGCATGAGGTAGAGCTCGCGCGTCTCCAACTCGTACCGCTGGGCCTCCTTTGCACGGACGGTCTGGATGTTCTCCAGCTCGGCCTTCAGGCCGTCCGCCTGGCGCCGCTGGGCCTCGATGAACCTCGCCTGCTCCTCGACCTGCCTTTGCAGTTTCGCAACGAGACCGTCGGCGCCGAGCTCGAGCTGCGCCTTCATATCATCCCTCTCGGCGATGGCGGCGTCGGCGAGCTGGCGAGCCTCGAGGGCTTCGTCCAGCGCCTGGCGGGCCTCGGAATCTGTGTGGAGCTTATCCAGCAGGCTCTGAACGGTGAAGTTGAGGCTTCGCTTGAGGTCCATGTCCGGAAGCCTCCGGTCCATGGCCACATAGCTCAGCATGGAGTCGATTAGCTGGAACATGCGCAGCCTCTCCTCCGTGTCGCCGTTGGGGATGAGGAGAAGGTGCTGCAGCGCGGAGATGAAGTAGTCCTCCGACTTCGACCCCCTGAGCCGCGCCTGGATAGCGTCGACGACCTGGGCAGGATCGTTTAGGTCCTTCACCTCGGCCTCGATATTGTCCTTGATCGAGCTGTTCTCCTGCTCAAGCATGTCCTCATAATCGATGGCCTCGTTCGTGCGGAAGGTCTCGATCTGCTTGTCGATGAGTTCGTACTGGAAGTCCTCCATCTTGGCCATGATCCGCTTCAGGCCGCAGGCCGTGAACTGGGCCCGGATGTGGACACGGAGATGCAGGTCCTTGGGGGTATCGACGATCATGTTCACGAGGAACAGGGTCGCCACGGCGTACTCCATTAACAGATTCTCCATGCCCACTCCTCCGCTTCGCACCTCCTCGCTCGCGCCGACCATGCTCCCCATCTTACCGCGACCATCGACGGCGACTTCGACGAGGCGCATCCAGGCGTCGAAGCGGCCATTCTCTCCTGCCTGGGCCTTGACCTGGTCCACGGCCTGGATGACCTTGAGGTGCCCATCTCCCTCCCCCCAGTGGCAGAGGAAGGTCAGGACCTCGCTCACTAGCTTCCGTGTCGTGATTCTGCCGGAGGTGAGGGACGTAACGAGAGCCACGATTATCTGGGGGTGGTTTAGCGCATCGTCGGCGCCGAACTTGTTGTTCATGACGGCCTTGATGCACTTGGCGATATCGTACTCCCTGTCCAAGACCTTGTCGGCTCGCGTGGGCTCGGGCGAGGCTGGGCCAGTCGACTTCCTATAGAGCTTGAGGAGGAGGGTAGTCAGGGCTACTTGCCCCTGACACTCGATGAACCGCTTCACCCATCCTATTTGCTGCGTTCGCAAGTTCACTTCGAGGCTCCCCATGGTCTTCTGATCCATCTTGTCCTCCATGAGACTACGGACGTACCACTCCGGCGTGCCCTCCTCGTCTGAGTAGGTGGTAATATCGACATTAGCGTATTGGCCGGGTCGTGCCGTCTGCCGCCGTTTCTGCTCTCCCTGCCACTCGGTGAGGCGGTCCTGGTGCAGGAGCGTCCATTTCTTGTCCGGCGGGTAGGCGCTCATCTGGCGGCGGGCCTGGTCGGGAAGGTTGTTCCAGCCTCGCTTCTGCATGAGCTGGACGAACATCTGCTCGACTACACGGTCGTCATCGGGCCGGGGGAAGTGGAAGCCGTCGTGCGAAGTTCCGCCGGGTGGGAATTTCGTCAAGCGATTCGAGTCGCGGTTGGACTGGTATGAGGAGTACGAGCTCTGTGATGAAGCGCTCGGGAGACCTAGTTTTGATGAGCGAGAAGTCCCCGGATCGTAGGCAGCTCCATTACCTGAGAATATGCTTGTATTATCGCCTGAACTCCTGCCGCCAGTTATGTATGAATCGTATCTGGAGCTACTCTGGGCGGAGTTCATTGTGCTGTTGGCGAGGCTCGTCCTGCCCGACCCGGGGCCGGGCCACTGCTGTTGCTGACCCTGCTGCTGGTGCGATGTGGTGGGCCGGCCGGAGGCCATGGCCATATTCACGGCGGGGTGGTGGGGCATGCGCGACGCCGTGTGCTGGGACGCCGTGGCGCTCGGCATGGTGGACGTGTCGAAAGAGGGATATTGGTGGAAGTCGTAGTTGTTCTTGCTCAGTTGAAACGGCATAGGGTCCCGGCGAGACTGCTGCTCGGGGTTGGGGAGGTAATCGACGGGGACGGGGCGGCCGTCGGGCCGGACGCTTTCGTAGGGGACAGCACCTAGGTATCCAGACGGCGCATTCAGGGAGTCGGGGGTGTCAGCGCGGTCGACGGAGTAGGTGGACGAGTTGCGATGGTGATGCGACACGCGCGAGCTCGAGCCGGACTCGTAGTGGTCGTGGCCGGAGAGGTGGTGTCTGCCGTCGTCGCTGTTTGCGGAGTGTTTCTCCTTGTTCTTGCCCCGGGAAAAGAAAGAGCGGCCGCTCGACTGCCGCGACTTGTCGGCCGACGCCATGGTGATAGCGATCCGGGGGAGACGAGACGAGATAAAACGAGAGGTCGATGAAACGCCGGTTCGGGGGTTTCTAGGGGCGCGGCGGCCCGCGGGAGGCTTCTGGCGTTCAAATGATGGGCCTGGGGTCTAGACACGCGGCGAGAGTAGCAGAGAGAGTCTGGTGGCCAGGCCGGAGTGGGCTCGCATGATGGAGCCTGCGGCGCAAACAGGGAGAGCGAGCGAGTTGGGGACGTGGCTCCGTTGGGTCTGGTTGTGCATGAACCGGAAGTGTTTTAGCATTGATTCTGGCAAAGGTCGGCCTGCGACAGGGATCTATGGGCACCCCGACATACCGGATAGGTATGAATACAGCGCCGGCCCTGGGGATTTGTCGACGCGGTCGTCGTTCTTGACCCTCTGGAGATGAAGAAGGGCGAAGTCGCGTGGTGGTCGGCGCGGTATTTGCGAGGGTCTTCGGAGGGACGGCTCAATGTTGTGTGAAGAGACGCTGCTGGTGCGAAAGGACCCCTGCAAGTGCGGCTTTCGGGGGATTGGCGGGACAGCGCGGCGCTGTGGTGGTGGGTGGCTATTGGGGCTGGCGCCACAAATTAGGGATTCTGAATGCGGGCGTCACGGCAGGCCTGGTGATCCCGTTCTCTCGGGCAGTTGAGGGAGGAGGACAGGACGATCAATCTCGATATGGCGGAGGGGGAATCCAGGGGTCGTCGTGGCCGAAGTGGAGCTCGGCGGAGAAATCGTGCGTACGAGTACAGAAGAAGGTACTTGGTCTCGGCCTGGTGTGCTCTGGCGCATGGAGGGAAGGACTCAGTGACGGGTGCACACAGATCTTCACAAGGAAGCCCCTGATAATGGCCCGCCAGAGCCTGTGGCCACTTCCTACCTTGACAGGAGCGGTACACATGTTGTATTCCCTCCATTCCCCCTTGTGTCCAGACGCCTGGCTGTCCAAAGGTGTACCTTTCGGGTACCGATCCATCTCGGTGGATGGGGCCCTGAACACTGGCTGGCCTCTAGCGCTTAGCCAATGACACCATTTCAGGACGAATCACTTCCAGACCGGACTGTTTAGGCCTCTGCAAACGCAATAGCCTCGGACTTGAAACAAGAAACATTGCCGCCTGCTGGGTCGAAACACCATCTGCAAGTGCCGGCGGCAACCTTGACTAAGCGGGAAGGGGCGCGCGCGGGATGAAGCTGCATTCTTAGTGAAGTGCACGGCCGCGTTGATACCTCGAGCGACCGGGCGGTTGCGTCCGGGGAAGCCGCCTTCGTGTTGGAGAGTGATAGCGCGAAACATAGGTACATGTATGGATGGTCCAGGTGCCATTCGCGCGCCACAAGACCCTGAACGGGGATAACCCATAATAATCCCCGTCACCTCGAAATTGATAGCACCAGAGGAACTCCGGAATCAGAGCTCGAGACGACATATCCGCGCTGCATCACATATTTTTGGCCCCGAGTCCATTAGCCTGCTCTAATATTAATATCATTGCCTCTTTGCGGGAACCATCATGCCGGTATTAGCACTAATATGCTCGATTGAAAGCCGCTGATCCGCGGGTCCGGAAGTATTCCTCCGTCGGAGCGGACAGCATTACGTACGCAGGAGCGAGACCTCCGGAATGTCTGGTTGGCTCAACGTCACCCAGATTCTACGCCCGAACGTACACCAGCCCGGCCACCAACAACCCGCCCTCGACCCCGAGCGCGCCCAGCTCTGCCGACCGCTTTTCGAGACGAGCAGCAGACGCAGCCGGGCGCCCAGCTGGCCTTCTAGTCCGCCTCCGCCTCCGCCGTCGAACTCTACCGTCGAGATCGCGTTCCACTACCACCATGGGACCCTCAGCAGACATCGCCAAGGTTCGTCCCAGCCGCGAGCAACGACCGTAGCCACTCTCGTTCCACACCGCTAACACCGCCAATGCAGACGCTCCTCGTACCCGCCCTCGTCGCCCTCTCCATCTTCGTCGTCTCCAAGTTCGTCATCGTCCCCATCTGGCGCCGCTACCGCCAGCGATACGGCCAGTACCTCCCCGTGGACATCTCCTCGCACACCATGGGCCTGCGCGACCGCTTCCACACCGCCTACACGGGCTTCATCATGCGGCGGCGGAACCGCCACGTCGTCGGAGACGATGCGTCCGACGACGGGTTCATGGAGGACGGGGAGGAGCTGGGGAATGTGAACGGCTCGGCGTGGGATCGGGCCGCGCGGCAGGAGGGTGCGGAACCCAGTGATCAGAGGTTAAGCAGAGAGTGAGTATCGACCCAGGATGTCACGAGAGAGTGCAGTGATGCTAACATGCGCAGTTTGGAACAGGGGTTTATAAGTGATAGTGATGGGGAGGGGGAACGAGACAGGAGATGAGGCCAATAGCAAGTTGGCATATCTGCATTTGAATGTTCAGCGCTCTTTGAGACCCCCTGGGAGTACCGATGCCTATGACCTGCGTGCTCTCCCATCTACCCACGTGGCTGGCCGGAACCCAGTGTCGGTCTGCCGGCACCGGCGGGGGGCATGTCACCCATGTGTGTGTCTCCTGAGGATCGTCCAGCAAGATATGGAATCCCAGGAGACTGGTTCGAGCAGCTGCTGGCCCCCCGAACGGTTCACACGGTGCGTGTACTCTGATGTTAGGCGACATAACCACCACGTTAAAGGACGTCTGCTTCGATTTCCAGCCAGATGAGGCTCCTGTCCAGCCTCTCTCTTAGGCCGTTTCCTTTCCCGACAACGATTTGCTCCTCGAAGTCTATACACCTACACCGAACACGCGTGGCACCTGATCTAGTTTCGCTCAGAAGCCATAAAGCCTGTTCGAGGTGGTATCGTAAAGGGGGTAAACAGAGTGGACCTTCCTTCAACCCTTTGCCGATTAAAAGGAGCTGATGAGACGTTCTTTCTCGCAGAGTGCTCCCCGCATCGTTCCCCGTATGTCTTTGTGATCGTCCAACGTTTACAAACAGTCTTGTTTACCTGGGCCGCTCCTCGAACCACTCCCAAATTTTGGATCTTGCGGTCTTACTACAACCCCCAACATCACTTGCTCTAGCATCCACATTGTATTTCTGTGCTCCTTACTGGACATGCTGTACGGGAAGGGCGAGGCGCCTGAGCACCGGGCCCGCACAGACAGGATGGAACTCGAGTGGTAGTAGTGGTGGGAGACGGAGACGGATAAGAACCCCGTCGACGGTCAAGAGCAAGCGGGGTCTAATGAGGAGGTTCAAGTTTAGGTAGGGGTGGGCTCGTTTTCAGACCTAGACGTACGAGGAAGATGTTTGGTAGGCAGGTGTTTCTTGGAGTTTTGGGTTGGGCTTACGGCGTTGTTCGCTCGGGAGTTTTACAGCATATGGTTTGCAAGCAGTGGTTACGGCAGTCAACAGAATAAAATTATTTTGTGCCTCATTTCTTTGTTCTCATGATATTGGAGAGACCGGCTCTAGTTTCGTACTTTTGCGACCTTTTTGTGGTGTTAGTCAAGCAGCAGCAGGAATATCCAGAGCAGCGCTAAACAGCGATTTAGTTTCGCCCACTCACTCACTCGCATTTTCAAGCAGCACCAAATAGCATCAGTCCTCTCACAACTTCCTCACCAACTTCCTCACCAACAGCACTTACACACCGCCACGCATCCTATCCGTCTTCAATCTTCCTCATTCAAATATCAGACCTCATTTTTATATCCTGACCACACTCCGCACCCTAAAGCCATCCCAATGTCCCAGCCCTCCCTCTCCGACCTCGTCCTCCCCGAGCAGCCAACCCTAAACAACCTCCTCACCTCGCTCAAGAAGCAGTCCCTCTCCCCGCACAACCGCCTCCGCTCCATCCTCCGCGACGCCGACTTCGTCTCCTCCGTCTCCGCCTCGCTCGGCTCCCGCCCGCTCGTGGCCAACGAGCGGTGCGGCAGCTGGTACGTCGAGCCCGGCCGGAAACGGGGCAGCGCGTACTTTAAGAGCACGGACGGGCACACGGGGCAGTGGGGGTTTAGCTGCCGGAGGCTGAATCTTCATTTGTTGGATATTATCGAGGAGAATGACGGGTGAGTGGTCCCGTCTCGTTCCATGGAAGTCTTTGAGAGGATCTAGCGCTCATGCGAGGCAGTTGTATCATCATCGATTCCACCCGCCGCGGAAAGAGTAAGTCCACCCGAGCCCCGAGCATCCCAACCTAGCTAAAGGAGAAACAAGGGATGCCCGACGCCTTGAGCAAGACAATCCCCATCTGGTGCGCCGTCCTCAACGCAGTCCTCTTCCCAGACCGACCCCAGTCACACACCCTCCACACGCCCCCCAACGTGGTCCCCTCCTCCGAACACTCCCAGATCGCCGCTCTCCTCCCCACCTTCGTCTCCTCCCTCCAATCCCTCGCACTCGACCTCCCCTCCCTACGCACCAAGCTATCGAAGCCCCTCCGGCCCTTATGGATCACTCCCGGCACGCAGCTGGGACCTGAATCACAGGAGCGGGAGGCCGTCTTTGAAGACTACAGGCCCGTCGTGTGCTGCACCGCGTCCTCCAAGTCGAGCGGCGAGCTGGCCACCTTCGAGGGCTACGTCCAGGGCGCGGCGGACGACACCGAGCACTGGGCCATGGGCCTCACGGCGCCACTCTTCTGGGCGCACTCCGAGCGGCTCCTCTCCACCCCTGAGGAGGACCTCCCCGCCGCGATATCCGAGCTCCTGGCGGACGAGAAGCGGAACGCGCGGGAGCAGGCGGGGGTGCGTGTCGCGGACAGCATCTACGTCTGCCCCCTACCCCTCCCCGCATCGCGGGACGAGGGCGAGTGCCAGATCGTCTTCCTCGACAACAGCGCTACACCCCGCGAGGAGTGGGTGAAGGGTCCTAGGAGGATGGAGGTGGGCCTGGGGAACCCGCGCCAGGCGAGCAAGAACCTGCGCTCTGCCCTCCCCGCCATCTCCTCCTTCGCCGAGCGCTTCCTCCTCCCGGGTCCCGAGAACACGGACGACGCCAATGCGGCAGGCTCAGAGGGCCGGACACGGGGGAAGAGGCTAGTCATAGCCTGCCCGACGGGAAAGGACATCTCACTCGCCACGGCCCTCGCCCTCCACTGCGGCCTATTCACCTTCGACGACGAACCCTTACCAACACCAGTCGAGGATGCGAGCCTGAACAAGGCCGCGATAAGACAGCGGCTGGGCCGCATGATGATTGCGTTCCCCGAGGCGAATCCCCACCGGGCGACTCTACAGAGCGTCAATAGCTTTCTCATGGGCTAATAAACCCATGCATAGGCAGGGATAGCAATATTAGCCACCAAAACACAACGGACTTCACATGAGAACCAAAATTTGACGCGTATTCTATGTCTATTCGTGACCTAGAACTCTTTTACACTATTGTATGCCCCATTTCCTAAAACCCTTCGGACCAAAACGTCCGGGGGGTAAAAAAAAATTGCGTCTTGGAGCCTTAAAAGATACCAAAGAATTGCTTGCTCCGTTTAAATCGTGAACCCACCCCCCACCCACTTTTCTCCGCTCGTAGACTTCGTAGCGCGTTGATTAATCGAGTTGATAGCGGATCGGACGCCTGCGTGACCCCACAGCGCGGGTGACGTACGCTGTGACGTATTTCCGTCGTCCGCAAAGCCGGGGCCATCCTACATGGCCTCGAGCTTGGCGAGCATCTCGGGGAACTCGTTCCAGTGGTCCATGACGAGGAGGGCGCCCGCGTCGGTGAGGACCTTCTTCATCTCCTCCTTGCGCTCGGGCGGGTAGGGGCCCGTGTAGCCGAGCACCTTGATGCCGGCGCGGAAGCCGCTGGTGGTTCCGCTCTTGGAGTCCTCGATGGCGATGCACTCCTCAGGGGTCTTGCCGAGGGTCTTCATGGCGTGGAGGTAGATGGCGGGGTCAGGCTTGGAGGTAGGGGTGGGTAGGGAGGTGGCGGCAGAGAAGACCTCGTCGTTGATGAAGTACTTGCCCTGGCCGACCTTCTCGATGGACGCGACGACGCGGCGCTTGGCGCTGGAGGACACGACGGCGAGGTGGTACTTCTTCTCGGCTTGCAGCTTCTCGAGCTGCTCCATGACGCCGACACAGGGCTTGCCGGCCTCCTGGATCTTGGCGATCACGGCATCCTCCTCCCGGCGAACGTAGGTCTCGAGCTCATCGGCGTCCAGCTTGATGGGGTAGCGCTCCTGCAGCCCGCCGAGCATGCCCCGGAAGTTCTGGCCGACGAACTCGGTGATCAGCGACTCGCCGGTGAAGGTCTTGTCGACGCCCTGCTTCTGGCAGATCTCATTGACGAGGCCCGCGCAGGCCTCAAAGGCAAGCTCCTCGGAGAGGACGAGGGTGTTGTCGCAGTCGAAGAGGAGGGTGTTGACCTAGGGCGAGTTAGCCATCATTCCGGTCAATTGGCGGCGAATTGGGTCGTCTGCTGATTGTGCCCGAGTCCCACGATGGATGGCGCGCGGGGGATGAAGGCCAGAGGAGCAGCGGGGATGCGATGGGAGAGGCTTACCTTGCTCATTGTAACGGTGTTTGGAGGATTGATTATGAAGGATTGATTATTCTTCGAATTGGAAAAAAAAGGGTATGTGGTATGATGGAGCTGTTCCTGTCGAAAGAAAAGGACGAGAAGAAGTCAGTTTATGAAAGCTGTCGATGCGAAGACCAATTGCTTATCGGAAAGACAAGGAACCGGAGCGAAAGTCAATGGTGTTATGACGTTTCCTGGGTGGGTAATCAAACGAACCTATCTGATTGCTTATGATGTTTTCCGGAGTGGAAAGATGGCGGGGCAAGGCGAGGTGGTGACGAGAGAGGAACGTCTCGGGATCCAGAGGGGAGACTCCACCCTACATATACTTCGAGCATGGCCCCATGAAAATCGGAAAGAGCGACCCGGGAGCAGAGGGCGTGGACCCTCAGCTAGGCAGACGCCCTCCCCAGAGGAAGGAGCAGCATGATTAGGACCCGTTGATAGGCCACAGTCATGTTCACGTCCAAATGCACAGGGGACGTGTCTCTGGGATCCACATCCAGACTCCCATGTTGTCGCACAGCGTCGTCACGGGCCCAGCCTCAAGCAGGAACCGAGCTCGCCCCTCGTCTGGGACCGTGGTACTCCGGGACTACCAAACAGACCGCTCGGATGGACCACGCGGCGACGAATCGAGACCGGGTTTCGCCCGGGAACCTCTCGTTACTTCTTAGCCCGAGGCCAGCCACGTCGCAGCACACCACGCCGTTGCGGTCCGCTCGCGCGGGCCGTCTAACTCGGCCGCGCCCAGGCGGCGCGCCCACGAAACTCTCCGGCCGCTTGTCGAGGCTTGAACACGCCCTCCACGGACGGTGGAATCTTCGGCGCAACCCAGTCGTTAAACCGCCCATCATCATTACGTCGGTCCCCATATCTAGATAATCCCTCTTGTCCATTCGGCCCCTCCTTTTTTTCTCGAGCCAAGCCCGCGTCGACCGGCCCTTCTGCGCCGATTCTGACCTAGTCGAGGGGAGTGTGGATCAGGGCCCAGAACCGTGCCCCACTTGCCAGCTGCGTGGACCCCGCCCCGCCAGACAAGGAGCTTTCAATGCGAGTGACAATGACCATGGAGGGGCACAGCTCGTATTGGCAATAGAATGAGGGAGGAAGCACCTGTTTGGAACCGGGGGAGCTCACGACGCCAACACGAATTGGTCAGGTTGGGGGGCGGTAAAAGGGGGAAGAGCGGTAAGAGGCCTCAGACACGGCCTCTCCGAATAGAGCTTGGCACCGCGAGGCAAACCGACGTGTTGTTGAATGCTCGTACGAGGCGAGATCTGTCAGCCCAACTACGACGCTACGCTTTCCCCCGCGGAGCGCTAGCACGAAAATACGGGGGATTAAGGTCACGATGCTGCCCCCTCCCCCCCACGACTCAAAAAAGGGGGGCGGACGATCTGGTAACAAGTCAAGAGCCGTCGCGGTAGAACACTTAACAAACATGGACTAGCTTCCTCTCCACCACGGGCCTTCCCAAACTTCCCCCGTCCCTCCTTGCAGCTCAGGCCGTTTCTGTAAAGTCATGGGATCTTCAACCCCCATGCAGAGGCGGTCAGCAGAAAAGCATTGAGGACAGGCCCCCTGGATGCGCTTCGCTCGCCGCCCGCACGCCGGGTGTGTGAAAATCTGTTGAGGAAGAAGCCTGAGCCCCCTCCGGACCGGCGCGGTGAAGGCGCCCCATCGGGGGCTCGCCGACGGGCGCGGAGGTGGCCGGGTTACACCCGTGCTCCGATCGTGGCGACACGGGCGTCCCGCTAATGCGGTGGTCGACGAGGGTTACGACACACCGGCTTTTTGGGGCGAGGAGAGCTGCGACGACAGCCTGCTCCTCCTGGCAGGCGTAGGCCTCGAGCGGTGAGCGAAGACGAGTCGTGAAGCCCCCGTGCTACACGCGGCGTTGCCTTGACATCGCCTTGTGGATATCCAGCAGGCCGAACGGAGTAAAGCTTCTATCCCGACTCCCCACCACATGCTCCGCCCCCGCTTCAAGCGCCCGGAGCTTAAGAGAATGAGGAAATTGATAGCTATCAGTCAGACCCCATGGCCAACGTATTGCTAAATTAAACTGCAAATTAATCCCTATCTGCTTGCCGCGGCCGTCCAGAAATCCCGCACATACCCGCGCCCAGCGGGAGCGCAGCCGCACTCCCCTTCCCCTTCCAAGGCGGCCCGAGAACTGCAACATCGAGAGACCACTGGGGGACGTCCCCCTTGAGCAGACCCAAGCTCTTCCGCGTCCGGAAGAAGCAATGGAAGAACGGCGATATGACCCTCGCGCATGGGACGCTGTGCCGAGCTACCTTGCACATTAGGCACCACTCACGGTAACTCATAGTCATACCCAACACACCATTTTACGCCAGGCGGGAGACCGAATACACATTCAGCATAGCACTCTATATGCCCTGTCAAGGTAACCTAACTACGCCATGTAAACAAGCAGACGACCTCGGGGCACAGCACCGCGGAGTTGCAGAAGCTAGCCCTTCCGCTCTCGCCGCAGACTCTCGCCTAGCGTCAGGAGAGCCAACCTCTCCCGGAAGCACCCAAACGCCCATCATGATTTCAACAGCACTTGCCAAAACCAAACAGAAAAAGTATCAACATGTCCCAACTCCAAGTGTTAAGAAACCGACCAAACACATGAATCGTCAGCAGGCAGCTAGCATGTGCCTTGCAGGTAAAACTCAAAGGGCTCCCGCGTAGATGCTCACGGAAGCCAACAATGGTGAAAGCAAGGCCAACAGGAAATTCCCGCTGCCTCACAGGATCTCTCACAGGATCTCTCTCAGCGAAGCCTTCTGGTTCGGCGTAAGGGTCGTCGGGAAGTTGACCAAGTACCTCACCACAAGGTCCCCACGCTCAAGCGGCTTCTTCGAGTTGGGCATCCCCAGGCCCGGGAACCGGTCCTCGCTTCCCGGCTGCGTGGGCCCGCCCTTCTCGATGGGCAGCTGCTTCCCGTCGATGGTTGTGATGCGGCGGTTCCAGCCAGTGAGCGCCTCCTTGAGCTCGAGGCGCACCTCGTGGATTAGGTCATTGCCGTCGCGCTTGAAGATGGGGTGGGGTTTCTGTTTCGCAGCAGTTAGTACTTGATCACCTACACACCAGGGATTTTAGCGGACTGGCTTACCTCTTCGATGATGAAGTTCATATCTTGCCGTCCACCCTCCACTTGGTCGCCTACCCCCGTGAACTTGATCTTGCTCCCCTTCTTGAGGCCCTTCTTGATCGGCACCTCGAGCACCCGATCCGTCGTCACGATCTTCCCCGTATCATCGTACTTCTTCCCGCTAACCTTCATCCGCTTGGTCACCCCATTGAACAGATCCTCCAACGACAGTGGCAGCGCCCTCTCCACCACCTCGGGGGTTGGCTCCCGCTCCCGCTCGCGCTCCCGCATCGAGCCAGACTGGGCGGTCGAGGCCCTCGGTCGAGAGCGCGACGACCCAAATGTGCGCCCGCCGCCCATGCCGCCGCCCAATCCGCCACCAAGCGAGCTAAAGATGTCGTCGAATCCGTCTCCCGCTCCGCTCCGCGCAAACTCGGCGAAGATATCCTCGGCATTCCGGAACGAGTAGCCACCGCTGGGCCCACCCGAGGTCGAGAACTGGAAGGACGCCCCCCCGTTGGGCATGCCGCCAAAGCTAAAGCCGCCGGGCATGCCGCCCGCACCGCCCGCACCGCCGAACCCGGCACCGGCACCGGCACCGCCCGCAGACTCGGGAGGCGGCGCGCCGCCTCGGAGGAGGGTCTCGAGGCCGTAGTTGTCGTAGATCTTGCGCTTCTCGGGATCGGAGAGGATCTCGTAAGCCTGAGAGCACTCCTTGAACTTCTCGCCAGCCTCGGGGCTGTTCTTGTTCTTGTCCGGGTGCCATTTCATGGCTGCCTTTCTGCGAGGGGGTAAGTGTTAGCCGAGGAATCGCAAACAAGACGAGAGGGGTCGGGTTGCACGCAGGGATGCGTTGTACGACGCAGGTACGGGACCACTTACCGATAGCCCTTTTTGATCTCATCAGTAGTCGCCGTGGGTTTGATACCCAACTGGTCGTAGAGCTTCGTTTCGTGCACCATCTTGGCGACGCAATTCTAGCAGCGACCTATTCAGCAATGTACTGAAGAACCAAGTGTAGTTGGGGCCGAGTAGTAGCTCCTCGGTGTCGGATCGACTCGGGGAGCGATCCGAGTATCCGGGTTGGACAGAGGGGATGACGTTTGCTGCGATGAATGATTTCGTGGAATGCAGGCTTTAGAACGGGACCGCTGAGTTTGCTGCGTTGCTGTGTTGCGGCAGTAAGGAAGGGGGAGATTGAAGAGAACCGATCGCGTGGTAGTTGGAGACGGTATGTGCAAAGAAAAAGGCATACAATGGGAAACGGAAACAGCGTGATCTTGTGATGTGAAGCTGCGGAAGGCACAGTGGGGGGTCCCTTCCCCACGCTCAGGAGTTATTACAGGTTAATGGGCAGGTATAGTGGCACCTTGTCAAACTCAGAATTCTCTCAACCCAGATGGAATGCAATGGAAGAGGGAATGCACGACGTTTCCAGCCTTTGTTTTTGCCCAGGGAATGAATCTCTTGCGCCTGTCACAGCAAGGGGAGGCTGGTCCTGCAACAAAAATGCAACGAAATATGTACGTTTCTCCAGCTTTCTGCTTCTCCCTCCTGCCTCACAATGAGGTCATCGGAAACGATGCGCGCACAACTTAGTCCAGCCCGGCAAGGTTCGCCACTGGGCGCTCATCCCGCAGGCCGCCTGTTGCCCTGCTTGTCAGTGGGTGCATGAGCTCGTGGAAGCTTCGAGAACCTTCGACATCGCCCAGCGTCACAGAGAGCCTGGAGCACAGCAGACACAATTTCAACTGGTAGGATGCCATGTCGGCCTGGTTCTGAGGGCCATGGACCGATACTGAAGGCATTTGTATCTCGCCTTTGAGGTTGGGGGTTTTTGGACTCCCTGAGCTTGGGGTCCAGGGATGAAAGCTCGAGCAACTTGAGTGGCTGTTAGCAACCAGGTACCCTGGCCCAACTTTGTGCGACCTCCACCACCCGAGGTACTTTGGCGCTATCAGAGGGGCAAAAGCGCCCCGCTCAATCATCGCTGTGGACGTAATCAAGCAAGCTCCGCCATGCAACCAGGCGGGAGCTTTGACCATTGACGTCACCGAAGCCGACAGCTCCAAGCAGACGGCAGGGATTACAATTGTGCTTTACTTCACTTGTATGTACTGTAGTATTATTACCAAAGTGGACAGACAGGGCAGTTGCATTATCAGAGTTGGGATATTGGGTATCAACGTCCGCTGAATCAAGGAACCGTAACACGCCCGAGACACACGCTGATCCACCTGCTCGCACCAAAAGAGCTTCTGCATGTTTGCACGAACCGCCCCGGCCCATCTCTGCGTGGCCGACCCACCCCAGCCCATGCTATCAACCACCACGAAGGCCTTACTTCCTCTCAGGCAAGGGCGGCGGCCTATCCTGCCCTGTCATAAAGATGGGTTTCGCGCTGACCTCCTTCATCTCCTGCATTTCCGCATCCTCCCCCTTCGTCCCACTCCCGTCTTGCGCCGCCGAGTCGCCATCCGCCGGTTGGCCCACTTCCGGCGCGTCGTCGACATCCATAGTCGTGTCACTATCCGGTAGCTGGTCCGGATGGATTTCATGTACAAACTCCTCGGCCCTCGAGTCCGCAGATCCAATGGACGCGCGGTTTGACGCCATAGAGTCGACGCTACCGGCCCGCGAGCGCATTCTGAACGCTCGCACCTCATGCTGCGGTTCGTTTGCGCTGGCCTCCTCCTGCTCGAGCTCCCTCTGGAAACCGCGGTTGTCGGCCTTGACAAAGCGTGTGAGCGCGTCGGACAAGGGGATGCGAGGTGTGGAGACCGCATCCTCCGTCGCAAATACCAGAGTGACCACGTTAGATTCTTCCCACGCTCGCAGCTGGATTGCCTCAAAGTCAAGTTTCTGTAGTGGAGAGGGTGTTAGAATTACGAATGCTGTGCGTAGGCGTGGGTATCGAGAACAAACCTCTGCTTTGACAGGCTGCTCCCTGTTGGTCGTGTGCTCTAACCGCCACCACTGGTCCCCTGGCTCTGGGGAGTCATCCCCCAAGTCTATCAGGGGCGTCTCCGTTCTCTTGCACACGTAGACGGTGTCCTTAGACGTGCCTATTCCCCTGAGGGAGTACTTCTTACAGGTGAGATCCTGGGGTCTCTCTCGGTCGGGGTCGGTGAGAAGCCGCCCAACAAACCGCTCAGACGCTTTCAGCCGTTCCATCTCGGATTCCAGTTCTGCTCGCCCGTCAGCACCCGGGACACAAAATCAGCTTGGAATACAGGTCTTACCTTGGATTCTAGTCCTGAGCTTCTCGCATTGGAATTTGGCTTCCTTCTGCGCTGCGAAAATGTCGTCTAGACTCTCCCGTTCCTCATCGGTAGGATTCCACGGCGCGTCAGATGCCCCGTTCGGATATGTCCTCCCGTTGAAACCCGACTGCTCAAGTGTTCTGAATCGAGGGCGGGCGTCGAGGTATGCGAGAAGGAGGTCACACCTATTGACCTCAGCTTCCGTCCTCTTCAGCCTGTCCGCGAGCGACTCCTTGTCGGGAGGTGCAAGTTTCTCCTCAATCTCCTTCATCCCCGTCCGTGCCCTCCTCCGGAGCCATTGAATACCGATGGCCTCCTTCTTGCGTGACCACAGATAGCGCTCGGGATACCAGGTGTGAGGTAACTCGAACTTCGTGGACCTGAACGGGTCGACAACAGCCATGACGAGTATATCGCCCATATTGTTAAACAAACTCATGTTCTGCTGTTCAAGGCTGGCGTAGAGGTGCTCCTCAAGAGTCGGCTTCCAGATTTCGTAGTCCAGGATATCGTAGAGCGATGTCATGTTTCGATGGCTGTCCTCGGACAGGGTAAACTTGAAATAGCACATCGCAGCCTTTTCACAGTCCGCGTCGAAATGTTCCGTGTCTGGCGGGCCGATCTGGAAGGAGCGGGCCTCGTGCATAAAGGGGCCCAGCCCATCACTACCATGCCTGTCTAGTAGCACAGTGAAGAACGCTTCGTCCTGGTCCCACGCGCTCGACAGCAGCTCGGACAATACTCTGGTAGACCCGAAACTCCTGTCCGTCGAGTCCAGGAAACCTAACAGGCGGTGAATCTCCTCTTCGATCACGACTACCTGGTCGAGCGAGTTCGCGTCTGTGACGTGAGCATTGACTATGGGTTGGCCCGTCCACCACTCGCCATTGTGACCATAGCTTGGGTCTTGGACTCCAAGCTGAAGTAGCGTGTTCCTACCGAGGGGTATTTCGTTGAGGATAGTGAGCAGAGAACCGAGCCTCTGGTCTGTCGATGTGCTATCGTTCAGGAGGAGAACAGGGGCGCCGGGGTCGCGTTTCCTCGCGGAGGGAACAACAGTGTTATTGCTCTCTTCCAGGGTCGCGTCCTGTCGCACTAGCGCCCATTGGTTCATGTCGTACTGCTCTCTCGTGGCTGGGCCGAACCCCGCTGGCTGGTCAGGCCCGGATACGACACCACTCGTTTGCGGAGGGGGGGCGTCGAGACCGGCCTCATTCGCGGACTCCATAAGTGCTCTCTTGAGGTCTTCGTCTTCGTCCGTGGCGGCAGTCGGTCCTGCTTTTCGCAAGTTAGATAGATTCTCGTGACGGCTCGGAAAGCCAGTTACCCGGTATGGTGGCCGAAGTGAGGTCGATTGCCCTACCGAGTGGCGAGCGGTTCATCGTCCTGGTCGGAGGCCGTGACGGTGCCGTTTGGCCGTAATATGTGGTGTCCTGGCCGGGATTAACTCCGTGCAGCACTTGCGAGTCAGTCTCCTCTGGTATACTCTCTATGTGGAAAGCTATATCGTGGAGAGTTAGCCGGGGCCTCGTATAGTCACGCGGAAGTATGTTCACTTTGTCCACGTACAGGATGCACCATCGGTAGGGGCTGTGCCATCACGACCCGACGAGAAGGCACTCTCATCCCAGGAGTACTTCTTCCGAAACTGCAACAGGTCAGCCACAGAAGCTGAGTAGGAGCTTTGGTGGCGCCCCGTCGAACCTCGCATGGAGACAAACCGCTTCTGCATCGTCATAGAACTCCATCACCAGCTGGTTGACATCGTAGTTCCCTTGCTGCATCAGTGTCACACGTCAGCCGTTGGCTAGCTATCGAAGGGCCCAGGGTATCGCAACAGCCGCACCTTCAATGCCCGGACGGCGAGCGGTGCGTCATTTTCAGATAGGCCCGCGAACTCCAGGAAGCCGCGGACCTCCGCATCGGTCGGATCGCGCGCAACCATCTTGGAGACAGCGTGGCACCGGCTCTAGCCTTCCCCTTCTTCTTCGGACGTCGGTCGGCGGGCGCGAGTAGGCCACGAGGGCCTCGTGGTTGAGATCGGGCGGCGGGTCTGGCAGTGAGGGTCTATCGAAACATGTCCGTCGGATGGAGCTGTATTCGCAGGGCGATCTCCAGAAGCCTCCTTTGCTCAGATCCGGCTGGGGCGGGCGGGGCGAGGTCGAGAACTATGGAGCTCCGCACGCAGGTTCGGTTCGGGGAAGCGGCGGCGGGGTAGGATAGGTCGAGTGTGGAGGGGCCTCTTTTCCCAGGACAGGCAAGGAATTAAAATGAGGCGGCGTATAGGTACGGTGTTCGCCGGCAGAGGAGGTCGTCAAGAGATGGAGCGGGAGCTTGCATGTGGGGAGGGTCTTTCCGGGGGCGGCCAAGGGCGGCAAGAGCTGTTGAAAAACGACAGGGGCTTAAATGGGGGCGTGCGGGACACGTGGGGACGCGCTGCAGACGACGTAATGCGGCACCCTTTCGGCGTGTCGTCTGCTGCTGACGCCGGCGCTGACGCTGACAACCCCACCAATGCCGCCGCCGCCTCAGCGCCGGAATTCAGGGACTCTATTTCCGCGCCGAGAATTTGCGTCGTTGCCCTGCGTTGGTTACATATGGACAAAGTCATGGGAGCCTTCTTACACGCAAGATACTTCAAAAGGGCCCCCCTGACAAACCAGGCTACGAGAGCTCCAAGGCAGCATAGTCCCATGCCGACCCAGCCTAGGACAGCAACGAGCACATCACTTGCAAGGGCCCTTTCACGACAAGACCACGAGAGCAAATGCGAAATCTATTGACAAGCAACCTTGAAAGCACTCATACCAACTATGACTCCCCTACCCATGCGAAGTGCAACCAGTGTGGAATACTCGTCGCCTAACCATTCTCGAAAGAAGATGGCCAGATGCTCCCTTCAACCAGAGGGGTTCCAACGAACACTCAGGCAACCGCTATGCGTCTAAGAAACCGAAAATCAGATGAAATCCCAATGACCCCCCTCTAATGGCCCTTGCCCTTGGCCGCCTCCTCCTTCTCATCCTCCTCCTCCTCATCATCATCTTCCATGTCCTCGTCCATGTCATCATCATCAAAGTCACTCTCACTCCCACCGAAATCGTCATCCCCGTCCGACTCGTTCCAGAAGTCGTCATCGTCGAACGTCGGCTGAGGCGTATCCACCAAGTCTGTTGCCGTGGGGAATTTCACGCTCGCGGGCATCTCCTTGCGGCTCTTGTCTGACACCTCTTGCGCCTTCCTGTTGTACTCGTCCCGCTTGTCCCGGAAGGAGACCGCGGCATCGACGTTGGCGGGTGAGTTGATCTCCGGGTCGTCGAGGAGGAGGAGAACAGAGCGGAGGACGGACTCCACGCCCTGGAGGGGCGACCAGCGCTCTGAGGCTGCTTCGCCGGACATCTCGTCCTCGCCGGGGGCGTGCAGGATCGAGATGCAGAGTCGGCCGTCGGGGTAGATGTTGGGGTGGTAGATGTTCGTGCGGAAGCGGAAGGTTGGGGGAGCGTAGGGGTACTCCTTGGCGAAGGTCATGTCGGCCTAGAAAGAGCCTGTCAGTGGACAACCCTCTTGACGGTGGGTATCAGGGAAAGCACGAGTGGTTCTTACCTTGAGGTAAGCGCCGCTAAAGGCGCTCTCGGGGTTGGCGACCATGAGGCCTATGTTCCATTTCTTGATATTCGTGTCATCCACCTGTTACCGTCGTTAGCACCGCTTCCCGGGAGACTGGCGGATGTCGGGCCCGGACGTACCTCGATGTGCACCCACTTCTCCTTCTGCAGAGCCTGCAGCTCACTAAGCAGCCTCTTCTCCGCCATATTGGCCCAGAATGGCTATCCGCGATGCTACCACGAACGAGAGTCCGTTGTTCCTTGGCGGAGAGATCGGACGAAGCCGTTGGCGGGCGGTCTAGCACGAAGAGGCAAGATGTGGGATCGTTCGCTCGCGGATTCTTTCGGGGAAGGCGTCAAGAGGAGATCGGTTGCTTCTGCCTCTTTCGATTTCGAGTTTCGAGGTGGGAGGATGACCAGGGCACGAGGGACGGAGGGCGGTCTTCGGTTTTAGGGATCACGAGAACAACAGCTGGTGTTCAGCACAAGTCCCGCTCAACCAATGGTGTCCAGAACGCCCGAGAAAGGGGGAAAACGAGGGCAAAACCGGTATGAAAGAGCCACACAACCACGAATACCAGACTGATCAGAAATTTCAGGCAAGTACAATCACCAGAGATATCGTCAGAAACAAGGGAAGGAGGGCCTCCAGGGAAGGGCGCACGTTCCTTTATCGGATGTCTTGCCTCCCAGTTTCAGGCACCGGAGGGGGCCTGCGGCGGGCTGCCGGTGGGGCCTTGCCGAGGGGGCGGGAGGCGGGGATTACCTAATGGGGCATGCGACACGGGCGCCACAGGACCATTTTGGGCTGGCGCGAGTTTGCGTCATTCGCAAGTGAGCCCGGTCCTCGGGCACGGGTTCAATAGTGTCTCGGTTTTCTCCGGGGGGCGACATTGCACCATCCGGGTGTGTTCTTTGTCAAAAAGTGAGTGTTCTGAAATTGCGGTGTTTTGTTTTGCATGTCTTTCCATGTCCATGTCCATTGTCTTATTGTCTGGGTATACCCGCTTGCTCCACGCCACATTATATACCCCGACATCCCCGTGCGGGAGACGCACCTCGTAGGAACTCTCCGTCTTCGCCTGTGGAGCTCAGTCGCATCCTTCAGCACCCTCACCTCTACCCTCACCTCCACCCTCACAAACCTACATCGTAGTAGATTATCCGCCCCGTCCGGAAATTGTAGATGAAACAATGCCTCGGCCCTTTCTCCTCCTCGCTCTCGGCCTTCCACCCGCTCAGCTCCTCGTGTATCTGCCTCACATACCTCTTCTCCCCCGCCCCGGCTCCCTGCTCCACCTTCTTCCACCCGTCGCCGTTAGATAGTGGTGTGCTCTGGATGAGCGTCAAGACCGCATCCGATGTCTCGACGCCCAGGATCGGCCCGCTCGCCATTGAGTCGATAAAGCCTGCCGCGCTCGCCTGGGCCTGGTCTATCACCGCCTGTCGGATCATCTTCTTGTTCTTCTGCTGCGACGGCAGTATCGAGACTTCCTGGTCGTGAGTCCTACGCACGGAGCCGTCTCTCTGACTGGCCACTCTAAGCTTCGACACGCTGGAGCTGTCTCGCTCCTGCATCTTGGATTGGAGCCATAGCAGCAGGTGCCCAACGGGCATGTCGATGTCGGGTATGTCGCTTCGCTTCGCTGTCTTGACTCTTAGGCTCTTGTCTGGTTTTACAACAACGATCCACGAGTAATCGTCGTCTTTAATCTTGAACATGAGCTCATCGGTCGAGTTGGTGGTATCCGCGAGCTCGGCCGAGATGCCGTTGTCCCACAAGACGCCGAGTACGTCCAATCCGACTGAGCGGCGCAGGGAGTCGTCAATGCTAGCCACTAGGACGTCATGCTTAAAGGTACATTAGTAAAACTTCCAATGGTTGAGCAAGTCCGGGTCTATGGCGGTAGCACTTACTCTAACCTGGTTGGTACTCTCCTGTTCCGGTCTCTTCTGAGCAGAACCGGCCCCTGACCTAGATAGCCGGACAAAGTTCTGCCAAGAAAGAGAAAAGCCAACAGCCCGCCTCTCCTCGTGCCGGTCACCAACGTTGAGTCGGAACTCCTGTATCAGGTTGTCGTATCGCCCACCAGCGGCAAATACTTCCTTTACCTTGGCGCGGAATACACACGTGAACAATATGCCTCCCGAGTAGAAAGCTTCTCTGAAGCTGCTGAGCGGATTCACGCTAATAGCAGTCTTCACTCTCATGCGCGCTGCGTAACTGATGACCTCACGAAGATAGGTGATGGTTGAGAGGACTCTTGGATAGAGGTCTGAGCCTTTGAACGCTTCTTTCAACTTGGAGAATATCTCGCCCGGGGGTCCTTTTGACATAAGTCAATAGAAGATAACAGCTTATTTTAAAAGAGAAACACTTACCCCTGAAGTCAAACTTCTCCAACTCGTTCACGCTCGTCGCCGAAACACCAACCTCTTCGGACCGCAGCTCTTGCCGTATTTTCTGCCACGTGCATCCATGGACGTGAAGTTTGCTGATTATCTCCGTCGTCCTCCGTCGGAGTGATCTATCAATCTTGCAAAAGTCGAATATGAGCTGAAGAAGGGTCGAATGGCCGACGAACAGGATCATCTTGTTGGCTAGAGACTGCGGCAGCGTCGAGATGACTTCGTCAAGAACTCGCAGAACCTCGGCATCCTTCAGCGCGAGGTTACGTGCGTCTGACGAAACGATATCAAAGTCGACCTCCCCAAGCGCTTGCGGTTGACCCATGCTCTTGGAGCTCCTGAAGACCGTTCCGAAAGAGTACACCTTCTCGGCGGGGATACTCTCCGCTTGCTTAGCCAGCGTTCTAGCAAGTCCCATCGTCAGATCGTAAGGAAGCTGTAACACCGTCCCATCCGCATTCAGGAGCTTGAACACGTTTTCGGGGTAATACCGTGACCGAGGATAGATGTGGCTCCGGTCGATCGCGACGCCTCCGTGACGGCGGAAAGCCGTCTCCAGGCTTTCCTTTGCGCTCGCTTGAAAAGCCAGGTCCTCTTTTGTGACGCTACTAGACGTGGAAGATCCAGGAGCTTCCAAGCCCCAGGCATAATCCCTTGCCCTGTCTGCGAATCCTGCGAAGAACGTGGCCAGTATTTCTCTATAATAAGGGGAATCAGGCTCTACACCACCAGCCAGGATACTCCGAGCAAAGTCCTCTTCCCCGTATATGGGGATCTTCGAACTTTTCAACAAAGTGGCACTGTCCGGTCTGTCCTCTGGATTGTGGGCAACCAAGGAGAGGACAATGTCGGTCTGGGCCCGATCAGGGGGCTTGAAGTCGGACGGCAAGGAGTGTGAAGGCCGGCGCAGGCCTTCGAGCACAACAACGCGCTCCATCCCCAACATTGGATGATAGCACATCTCGAAGAGGATAACACCAAGAGAGAACATCTACGCACAGGTTAGTCCGGGGGGGGATGACTTTCGTCGTGGGGAAACAATCAACCTACATCTACCTTGGAGCTGTACGAACCAGAGGCTGCAGATCCAACTTCTGGGGCAGTGTACAGCTTGGTTCCCAGGCTTCTCGTGCCAGCCTCCTGGTTCGACGAGCTCCCCGATGCCCTGTTGGGCGCAAACTGGCCCATGGTTGCCAGTCCGAAGTCCGCAATCTTCACACTATCTTCCCCCTTCAGACCCTGCGTAACGAGAATATTCTCCGGCTTGAGATCTCGGTGCACAATGCTCAAGCTATGGATGTGGCGCAAGCCTGACAGGATCTGCCGCAAAAGCCTCCAGATTTCAACGGCGTCCGTATATATACCGCCTGTGATCAGGTCCCGGAGCGTGCGCCTATCGCAGTACTCCATAGAGATGTAGAGGATTCGCTGAACAGCGGGCTCTGCCTCCCCGCGATGTGGGCGGCTCTCAGCTGTGGTGGAGGATTCACCCGGTGTCCCAACAGGATTTCGCCCCGAGTCTTGCCCATTGTATCCGTTTGTGCCTTGATCGTCGCCCTCATCGCTGTCGTAGCCGAATTCGATCGCGGGATACCCACTTGAAGACATAAAATCAAGGCCGCCACTCGCGAAGGGCATAGATCGAGATTCCGTCACTTCGTCCTCACTCATATCCTCGCTCATATCCGTGTCTGTCTCCATTGCGGACGTATCTGGGACGGTATCAACCCAAGCATCGTAGTATCTGACGACGGCGGGGTGGTTCAACTTCGAGATGAGTGCCACCTCTTTCAACACTTCCGTGAGCGTGGAACTCGTGTTGACGAAGATTTTCTTGATCGCAAAGACGCCACCATCGAGCTTTTTCCGCGCCTTCACGACCTGGCCGAAGCCCCCCTTTCCGAGGCGGCCCTCCTCGATGAATTCCGCTTCGTATCTGCTGGCATATTTGCCCTCCCTGGTTCCGTCTAGGGTCGGGCGGGAGGGAAGAGACTGGAACGCACTCCCGAAAGATTGTAGCCGCCCCCTTGGCGCGCCTCCTCCGCCAAGCGCAAATAGGGGCGCGTCGGTCGTGAGAAACTCGGTGCATCCCAGATCGAAGGCCCTCGACCGTCGCTTCGGCTCCGGGTCGAAGAACCCGGCCATCATCTCCTTCAATGGCTTTGACAGGTTGTGGGCCTTGACAAAGGCGGTGGGCGAATTGAACTGTTTGATAACATCGAGACCAAACATCATTTGGACGATGACAACGCCCATATCCCAGATATCAGTCTTATGGGTGTAGTGCGGGTCTGACTCGTCCGAAACTTCAGGAGCAAGCCAGCAGTCTGAGCGAGATGAGCTGTGTCGTGTTTCCCCAGTGACGCTGTTCGTCATGTCGTATAGGAGGTTCTGGTAGATGCCATCCGAGAGCTTCGCGATGGTATGAGTGGCCTTTTCGGTGCTTTCCTTGAAAACCAGGACATTCCGTGGGTGGATATCGTGATGAGCCAAGCCTCGGTTATGCAGACAGGCCACGGCATCAAGAAGGTCGCGCGCAAAGGAACGACACTTGGAGATGTGAAGGCGCTCGCTGATTTCGAGCAAACTCTCAAGGGAGGTAAGCTGTGCCTTGTGGTTCAGGATAAGTACCGTCCAGAACCGACGTAGGAATCCGTCATCGGCGGCGAGTTGCTCATCAATCATGAACCCAACCACATCCACAAGATTGGGGTGACGTATATCCTGGAGCACAGCAAGCTTTTCCTCCAAGGTGATCAATCTGCCTCTCAACTCTTCATTCTCCATAGACGGACCACGGATAACTGACTTCTTGAGAGCAAGACCCGGGAAAGAAGACGCCCTCTGCATCTTCGGGAGGCAGTGGTACACGGTGGATATAGGGCCGGATCCGAATTCAGACCCGCACTCGACGGTCGTGAAGAAATGTTCTCTCCCTGTCATATCCAGTATCTTGCAGTGCCTGTCAAAGACGACGGCGGAGTCGTCCGGAGCCGGCGACTTTTGGGCGGCTGCATCGTATAAGACAACGCTTGGCTGCCTGCCTTTCTCCGCAGACAGCGTAGTCTCATGATGACGCTTCAGCTCTTCCTGAACCAGCCCCGCCATCACCCTCTCGTCCTCCTTGCTCTTCTCAACCTCTTTCCGTGCCATTTCCTCCTGATGCTCCTGGGCCTGGCGGGCTAGCGTGGCCTCGTGTCGGGCACGCTCCTCTTCAAGAGACAGCTGTCGGCCACTAGCCTTGGCGAGAGCATCATCTTCCAGGATATCACGAATGCCTTCGATGATGGGGTGCATCATCTCTTGCTCCTCGGCTAGGAGGGCCTTCG
This sequence comes from Sordariomycetes sp. S4602, assembly GCA_023628835.1. Taxonomy (NCBI): domain Eukaryota; kingdom Fungi; phylum Ascomycota; class Sordariomycetes; species Sordariomycetes sp. S4602. The sequence goes on from JAMAJV010000012.1 coordinate 480,774, forward strand.
GCTTGGTCTTGAGGAAGTTCTCAATTTTGAAGCGAGTGGCATCTCTTAGGTCACCGCGGAGACTGATGAGAGGAGGGGATTTGGGGTACGTCGCGGTCAGGACCACGCGGAGAATACAAGAAAAGTCTTCATCTGAGGCGCTAATGCGAATTTGAAACGACGGCTCCGACTTCTACATAAGCACGCTCCAGCGTCAGAGGGAGGGCGCATTCTGCGGGGCATAGGGAAGCAGCACTTACTTTCCAGGCGGTCTGCGTCTGCTTTAGCCGCCTGAAGTCGTCCCCGTAGATAGCCTCCAGAGCAATGAGCTCATTCTGCTGGAGCTCTTCATACTGGATACTGGTCCCCTTCCCATACTTAGGGTCGGGGAAGGACGGGTCGGTCTTCTTGGGAGTGTTGGCGGGCTTCTTCCAGGCCATCCTGAGCGGTAGCAGTGGAGGATGGAGCGATGGTCCAGTTCCTTGTCAGGTAGCTGAACGCCTCACAAGGAGATGAAGTCCATAATTGCCGATGGGGTTGGTACTAATATGTATGTACAAATGGGTCATGCAGACCAGGGGAGTTGTTGCGGAAAAGCGAGACGAGCGAGCCTCGTCGAGAGCAGGTTACAGGCGCGGACCCTCTGAAGGTGTGACTAACAGCGAGGGGCACCGTCCTCCACTGACTGGATCGATATCGATAAGTACCCGACGGCGCGTGCTGGGTCCATGTGATGCCGTCACCCCCACCACCGGGTAATCCCCGGAATTGGCGTCCAGCGCCCTTCTGGCGCTGGATGCCCATAGTCATGCACGCCCATTCAGGACGAAAGTAAACAAGCGGGCGAAACCATCACCAACACAAAAGCCCAAGCCGAAGCTGGTTCTTTCCCCACCACAACTCTGGCAAGCTATAATCCGCGACACGACGACTCAATTCGAACCTCGGGGGAAATCATCGCTATCTTCACATTTTCCTTCACGTACTAGCCATTAACGAAGCTGAGCTATGCTTGGCTGGGTGTTGCGACGCGGTTCGGACGCCGGGAGAGGCGCGCGCGACGGAGGTAAGGCCTGCCCAGCTGCCCAACGCGCCTTCAATCTACGGTTCTCGCATACTCACATAGCGTCTAGCAGATGACACGACCCAAATTGACCAGCCTGATACCCCCGCGCCGGTGTTTGCAGCGAGGGCGATCAAGTCGGCCTTCTTTGGCGAACCCGACAAAGCAAACGACGACGCGACAATGACGGGCGAAATTCTAAACGACACACCCACAAAGCCGTCGGGGATTCTCCTGACCCCAGGGACAGGCACAACCCGAAGAAAACGCGTCTCTTTCGGACGCGACGTGCTCGAGAAAGGCTCGCAGGCAGAGAAGAAAGATGGCCTGAGGGATAAGAATGCCGCGCGAAAACGCACAAAGCTTACGGAATTGATGGAAAACTCAAAACGCGACAAGACGGCGACCGCGAGCATGGCCGAACAGAAGCAACCAACGGCCGACACCCATCACGTGCAAACCGAGGAGGATGAGTGGGAAGAGGAAGATGACGACGAAGACTTCTGCAACCATGACATCACGATTGACCTGAACGAGCCCCATTCGCGGTCGGGACAATACTGGAAGACCAATTTCGAGACGTACCACCAAGATGCCAGGTCACAAATGGAGAAGCTGCTCAAGTATAAGCAACTGGCAAAGTCTTACGCCAAGATGAAGGACGCCGAAGCTGTCGATCTACAGGAGAGGCTAAAGGAGGAGCAGGGGAAAGTGGGCGAGATGGAGAAGAAGCTCAGTGAGATGGCGACGCGGATCGCGTCGAGACGGATGGAGGGTGACGAGCAAGAGTCTTCCGAGCTGATCAAGGACCTTGCAAAACAAACGGCGCTTGCCGTCCAGTATAAGGGTCAGGTCAAGGAGCTTGAGTCCCTGGTTAAGGATAAAACCGGTGACCAGGAGCCGAAGGGACGGTCCCGCCGGACCGCAGCCTCTCCGGGCAACAGCAAAGCCCTTTTGGAAACGCAGCGAGAACTTAGGCGCGCCAAGTCCCAGTTGCGCGATATGGAGAGCCTCCATGACGAAGTGAAGCGGCTAAAATCGGACTTGAGGGCCGCCGAGAAACGGTCCTCGAATACAGCTGAAGGGGGAAAGTGGTCGGACCGAGGTGGAGACGACTCATCATACGTTAAGGATCTCCTGGCACAACTTCGCGACGCGAAGGCGGAGTCGCGGAAGAAGGATGACCGGATGCAGCAGCTGGCGGATGATTACGACAAGTTCAGGGCTGAAGCTGTTGCTCGACAAGAGGACGCCAAGAAGGTTCTAGCAAAGGCTACGGACAAGATCTCGGAACTGAAGTCGGAACTGCGAACACTCAAATCGACCAAGGATGAACACGGTGCTCGGCCTAGGAGTTTCCACGGCACCGCGGCCACGGCGCACGAAAGCCGGAGGGCTTCAAAAGACGACAACAGGCCCGACATCCACGTCGATCTCCGAGACTTGGCCCGACTGACGAATTCGGCGTCACCTCCTCGTGATGCGCCGAGCAGACAACACGACGAAAAGAACGAGGATGCGAGGATGCTCAAGTCCACCATTCCATCACGTACGCTCCGCGACAAGTTCATGGACGACACGGTAGATACGGGTGTCAACCCACTGCCCGAAAACCCCGCCCGCAACATCTTGACCGATCGCGTCAACCTGGAGCGGCCCAAATGGCAGCCTTACATCCCGCGATCACCGCGGAACCGAGCCTACTTTATGAAAGACCTCGGCCGGCGGAGGGGCGGTCCCGCCTTGGACGAGCCCGAGGCCGAGAATGGTCCCGCCGCGGATGAGGACAGGATACCGCGTGAGACAGAGATGGATTCGGAGCAGGAGGATGAAATGAAGATCGACCTGCTCAGGGACCGCTTCAAGAACCTCGGGATACCGGACGCGAACGCTAGTGCTGTCACGGCCAACGCCTCGCGGTGCACCTTGCCTCCGGAGAGGAGGGCGGCGGCGTTGGCGAGGATTGAGAAGCGGAAGGCGGAGCGTCTGAGCTCGGGGTCCGGGACGAAGGGTGTCGGGCGGGATAAGGAGAATGTGAGACCGCGTGCGAATCGGAGGACTAGGAACCTGTGAGAATGGATCGGTTTCGCTTTGTTTTTAAAGGCGTTTGCTTGGATCACGGATTGGGGCGTCTCTATGTGTGCTTTTTACGTTGAATTCAGACTTTCTTCGCAGGTCGGCGTTAGCGGAGTTTGGCGGTTAGTCTTGGGTTTGTGTTAGCGGGGATCTTATCTAGGTTTATCTGGAACCTAACTTGTGTGTACAACGCTGCCGAAACCTTTTTTACAAGCCCAGTTGCAATTACAGCTTTAGTTGCCGAGTGACCCGCGGATTTGAATTCCACCATGAACGGCAGCGCTGAGCCCAGGGAATCCACCATGCTGGACGCAGAGCGCGAGGTGCGCGAGCTCGAGAGGAAGCTGGAGGAGGCGCGCTCTCGCTTAAACGGCTTCGACGGAGAGAATGACGCAAAGTCGCCAGCTCCGTCACTCTCATACACAGGTACGACCACTTCTCTCCACGCGACCACCCCGGCTAACATGCCGCAGACCCCGCCTCTCACTTCCTCCTCCTCCTCTCGGACTCCGCCCTCCCCCTCGGCGCCTTCGCCTTCAGCTCGGGCCTAGAGTCCTACCTTGCCCACACGGCCAACAAGCTCGCCCCGCGGCCCCCGCAGCCCTTCGACGCCTTCCTCCCGGAGTCCATCTTCTCCTTCGCCTCCATCAACCTCCCCTTCGCGCTGGCGGCCTACGACGACCCGGCGTCCCTGGGCGAGCTGGACGACGTGCAGGATGCCATGACGATGTGCACGGTGGGCCGCCGCGCCTCGACGGCGCAGGGGCGCGCGCTGCTCTCCGTCTGGGAGCGCTCCTTCGCCGGGTCGATAGCCGAGTCTCCCGCCTCGGCGACGCTGGGGCCCTTCGCGGGCGACGTGAAGCGCGGGTCCGCGCCGGGCCACCTCTCGCCCGCCTTCGGGACGGTGTGTCGCGCCGTGGGGCTGGAGAGGGAGAAGGCGGCGTACGTGCTCGTCATGGGGCACGTCAAGGCGGTGGTGTCGGCCGGGGTGCGGGCGGGCGTCATGGGCCCGTTCAAGGCGCAGTCGGTGCTCGGGAGCGAGGACGTGAGGAGGATGGTTGGCGCGGCGGTGGCGAGAGAGTGGGAGACGAGGGTGGAGGATGCGGGGCAGATGGTGCCGACTATGGATCTTTGGATTGGGAGACACGAGGTGTTGTATTCGAGGATATTCAACAGTTAGGAGCTTGTTGGACATATCCACTCAGGGTATGCGTCCGTGGTCACTTAGAGGCATGGCACTCAGGGCCGACAATGGCAGAATGTTGGTATCTCTGCTGTATTATACAGAACATAAAATCTTACATGAACGAAACTCATTCGTCGTCGTCGTCGCTATCATATGCAACCAGCGGCCCCGCAGAAGCCTGCGCCTTTGGCTTCGAAGCAACCGCCACATTCGCAGAGCTCAGCGCCGAGAGCGTCCTGCTCGAGAATATCCCGCCCTCTGGCTGCTGCGCCGCGGGCCCATCCGCCGCACCACCAAACCCGTTCCCTATCATCAGCGGCTGTTCCGCCTGCTCAAGCTCGTAGCCCCTCCGGCCAACGGGATTCACCGCGTTCGCGCCCCTCGCAAAATGGATGTCGTCGGGAGCCTCATACCCCTCGAGCCCATAGCTCCCTTCGATCTTCCTCCTCTTCCTCGCCTCGGGGTCCTTCCCTTCTATCTCGGCGACAAACTCCTCCGGCAGCGCCCGCCGGACCGCCTCGGCGGCCTGCTCCTCGATGCGCCTGGCCTCTCGCGCTTGGGACATGGGGTTCGGGTCGGGGGTTGCCCAGCGTACGTTGAGGACTTCGTCGTGGTCGAGAGACTGGTGCGCCATCGCCTCCTTGGCGAATTGCGCATTGGCCTCGTTGGAGTAGGTTATGAAAGCGACGCCGCGCGAGTTCAAGACGCGGGCTAGATAGGTTAGCATGTGGTGATACTGGGACTGTGAGGATAGCGGATGTGAACATACCCCTCTCAACCTGGCCCCATTCCGCAAAGTGCCGTGCGACAATCTCCTCGATATCATCCGAAACGACAATTCTCCCAACATAAACCGTCCGGTTCTGCCTCGTGAAGCTCCCCACACCACCCATATCGTCCCTGTAATCCGAGAACTTGTCCCTCCCAAAGCAGTCCACATTCGGGTTGAACATGTCGTGGATCGTCGGTAACCGGTGCAGATAGTCGCAGTCCTGCCCCTTCGGACACACACCCCTCGCGAAGAACAGGCAGAAGTAGCCGCCGGCCACGCGGTCGGCCTTGGTGTATCCGCTGTCCTGCGCGATGTTGCATCGGCCTTTCGCATGCGTCTTAGACATGTACTTGTCCTCGTTGTCGCCGCCGGACCACTTGTTGTACCAGATGTTGAAGGTGGTGCCCGTCTGCGGCGGCGGCTCGGAGGTGATGATGGAGGGGTCGACCTGCGGCCGGGCAGGCCGCTTCTTCCGGCGGATTATCTTCTTGATCTTCTTCTGCGGCGGCTCGGCGACCTCTGTTGACGTGTTGGCGGGCACGAGAGCGGCGCCGTCGCCGTCTGGCGAGGCGTCGGTCGCCTGCTCGGGCGCCGTCTCGACCTGGGGTTCTTCTGACATCCTGTGGACCCTGGACTTTCGTAGGATAGAATGGGATGTGACACGGGCAAAGCTTTGGGCGGGTCTGGATGGGGGATGGGGAAAAGCTGTGTCGACGGAGCGTATGCGGATGAAAGTCGCGAGCGGCGCGATAAAGTCTTGTTGCTTCTGACGACGCCAGGAATCTGGAGCTCTGGACAGCTGGAACCAGGTGTCAGGAGGACTGGCGACGGCCCCTCCCAACCCCACCAAGTCCAGAGTGAGAACGTTCCTGGCTGCCCCGCGATGCGAACGATCTCTTGGAATCGTTCATGCAACAGCCCCCGAAGGCTTTTTTACGTCCTATACCTCTCCGAATACCCGCGCTGGTGGTATCAAGTCCTGCGCTCGCAGGCCACAGCCGCCAAAATGGTCAACATATCGGAAAAGATCAAGGAGTAAGGCCGTCCCAGTGGCGCACGTGTGGCGATGAGAAGGAGGGCTAACTCGGCGCGCAGGATCGAGGACGAGATGAGGAGGACGCAGAGTAAGACCCATGTGTTGTCGCACGGGTGAATTTGGATATCGTTTCTGGGATGTTCTTGGAGACCATTCCTGCTCAGAAGGTGTCCTGGAATCGGTATCTAATTTCACCTGCCTGGAATAGAGCATGAGTGCTAACTCTCCCCTCAAGAGAATAAGGCGACAGGTAGGCCTATACCCTTCTGCTCACAGCAGACGTCTCTCGTATACTGACGTCGACTTTAGAATATCACTTGGGTCTTCTGAAAGGGTATGGACTCTCTATCTCTCACTGAATGGTACAAGGCGCTAAGACGCTCAAGAAAACTCGCGCGGCTCCGGGCACAGCTTCTCGAGCCCACAACTTCAAGCGGCGGCCCCGGCTCCGGCTTCGACGTAAGCAAGAGCGGCGATGCACGGATATCACTCGTGGGATTCCCGTCAGTGGGAAAGTCGACGTTCTTATCCAAGGTCACGAAGACGAGGTCCGAGGTGGCGTCCTACTCCTTCACCACCCTTACGGCCATCCCCGGAGTGCTCGAGTACGACGGCGCCGAGATCCAGCTGCTCGATCTGCCCGGAATCATCGAGGGCGCTTCGGAGGGCAAGGGCAGAGGGCGGCAGGTCATCTCTGCGGCGAAGACGAGCGACTTGATCCTCATGGTGCTGGACGCGACAAAACGGGCGGAGCAGAGGGCGCAGCTAGAGGCCGAACTCGAGGCCGTTGGGATCCGTCTGAATAGGGAGCCACCGTACGCAGTCCCGCCGCGGTGAGAGACGCAGAACTAACACCAGCTAGGAACATCTACCTCAAGCCGAAAAAGGCGGGCGGCATGAAACTCACCTTCACCGCGCCACCCAAGCACCTCGACGAGAAGATGGTCTACAACATCCTCCGCGACTACAAGCTCCTCAACTGCGAGGTGCTCGTCCGCGACGACACGTGCACGGTCGACGACCTCATCGACGTCATCATGAAGGACCACCGCAAGTACATCAAGTGCCTGTACGTCTACAACAAGATCGACAGCGTCTCGATCGAGTTCCTCGACCAGCTGGCGCGCGAGCCCAACACGGTGGTCATGAGCTGCGAGCTCGACCTCGGCATACAGGACGTGGTGGAGCGGTGCTGGAAGGAGCTGAGGCTCATCCGCGTGTACACGAAGCGCAAGGGCATCGACCCCAACTTTGAGGAGGCGCTGATTGTGAGGAGCGGGAGCACGATCGAGGACGTGTGCGACCAGATCCACAGGACGATGAAGGACACGTACAAGTATGCGCTTGTGTGGGGCGCGAGCGCGAGGCATGTGCCGCAGAGGGTCGGGCTGGCGCATGTCGTGGCGGACGGGGACGTTGTGTTTATCGTCAGTTCGTGGAAGGCGTGACTGCCTCCGCTCTGCAGACGTATATCCAATTACCAAGTTTCGTCAGATGCGTCCGTCTGCGAGGTCTCCGGAACCCCGGGCAAGTGGACAATGGGTCGCAGCAATGGGAACAATGGCATTGTCCGGCCACGGCAGTGTGTCATAAAGAGTTCCATAAACATCTAAGGTATTAGGGGTATCCGCAACGCCATGACCAGTTCCCCCAAAGTCCTCAGTCCGTACCATGTAATTCCCTCCGCGGACTCGGATTGCAATTTCATATCCCGTCCGACCTTGTACAGAAAAAGGACAGCGTTTCCCAAAGAACATCAATCCCGTAACCCAACCCCAGAACGTGAAAAGGCCTCCCCGGCGAACGAGGCGAATGTAAATACAAAGGGAAAGCGGGCGAAGTCGCCCGTGCAGGTGCTTTTAGAAGGGCGAGTCCGCCTTGGAGTTCTCGGCGGTGGGCTGCGCGGACTTGGAGGCGTCGAACTTCCTAGCCACGCCCTGCGCGAAGAGCGACTTTGGCTTGGCCCTGCGGGGAGAGTTAGAGCTGCTGGGGCTCGTGATGGCGGGTGTTGTCTATGAGAGAGGGCACTTACTTGCCGGCGTGCTTATTGCGCAGCGCGTTGAGCTTGGCGGTGCAGGGGCTCATGATGTTGTCCGACGGAGACACGTACTGCGTGGGCTGCCTGTGTCGCCAACTGTTAACTCCCGTCTTCCTAGTATCTTTCTTGCGCACGCTACAAGCGGCCTAGGCCACGAGGACTCATGGAGGGGGAAACTTACTGCTCGGACTCCATCTTGGACTGCAGGACCTGGCGGTGGTACTCCATGCTCTTGGTCTTGTCGCCGGCCTGGGCCTCCTCCTTGGCCACCATGGCCTGGTTCACGTCCTTGTTGGAGAGGACGGCCGACATCTTTGCGTCTTTTTCTCGGGTATGTGCGGAGGTATGCGAACGATTTGGGGTATGTTCTTTCGGCGGAGGTGGTTGAGATGTAGCCTGAGAATGTCCTGTACAGAGGATAAAGTTCGAATGCCGCGTGTCGTTTTATACGCAGGGTGTGGTCCTTGTGTTTTTGGTTTTGAGTCAAAAGAGCGGGCCGGGTCTTAATTATCAAAAATGTCCCATGCCCACGCCTTCGTCGGTGGGGCGACTGGAATTGGGGCCCGGACACCGGGAATAGACAAATTTCTGAGCATTGGCCCGGCAACGGGGGAGCCCTGCCAGCAGCTGTTTCCTCAGCCCCCGTGCTGTTAGGGATTTGGGCGATTGGATTAATCCATGTTGGCGGGGTTGCAGGGGTCCCAGCGTCGGGCACCCCGCTGCCGCGACAGCGCATCACCACTCGCTACCAGTCACCTACGACGCCGTTGCAGGCTACAATTGTCGGCCACAATCCATTGGTCTCGGAACAACGGAATCTTATCACGGCCCGGAGATCAACAACGAATATTTATAATGCGACCTGCATACAATCCCCCGGCCCCAACCCAAACAGACCCCTTTACATCTTGGACTTGACGATCTTGGTGCCGGGCTGCCACTCCTTCACACCAAACACTTGCATCAGCTCGGCCGTCTTCTTCTTCTGCCACGCGATGACCTCGGCCACCTGCGGGCCCCTCTTGCTCTCGTTGCGCCCCATCTGCTGCAGGTGCACCTCGTCGGGCCCGTCCGCCAGCCGAAGCGTGCGGATCTGCGCCCACATGCTGGCCAGCGGCGTGTCCTGGCACACGCCCATGGCCCCGAACGACTGCACCGCGCGGTCGATGACCGTCAGCGCGATCGCCGGCACCATGACCTTGGCCTCGGCGATCTCCGAGAGCGCCGCCTTGGGGCCCTCGTCGTCCATCCTGACCGCCGCGTTGAGCACGAGGAGCCGCGCCGCGTCGATGTCGATGCGCGAGCGCGCCACCCACTCGAGGATCACCCCGTGCTCGCGGAGGAGCTTGTTGAACGGCTTCTTGGTGGGGTCGTTGATGCGCATGAGCATCCAGTCGAGCGCGCGCTCAGCCTGGGGTTCCAGTCAGTTCTTCTTTCTCTCTTTTACAGTAGGTTTGAAGGAGGTGGGAGGCCGCGTACCGCGCCGATGGTCCTCATGCAGTGGTGGATACGGCCCGGTCCCAGGCGGCCCTGGATGATCTCGAAGCCGCGGCCCTCGCCGAGCACCATGTTCGTCGCCGGGACGCGCACGTCCTTGAAGGTGATGTGGCCGTGGCCGTGGGGCGCGTCGTCGTAGCCGTAGACCTGGAGCATGCGGTGGATCGTAATGCCGGGCGCGCTGGCCGGCACGAGAATCACGGACTGCTGCTTGTAGGCGCTCGGATTGTTCTCGTCCGTCTTGCCCATGACGATGTAGAGCTTGCACCTGGGATCACCCGCGCCGCTCGACCACCATTTCTGTAAACCCCCCGTATCAGTACGATCCACGCCCGTAATAGGAAGCACTCTGGGCGCAACTCACCGAGCCGTTGAGAACGTACTCGTTGCCCTCCCTCCGCATGGTCAACTGAATGTTCTTCGCGTCCGAGCTCGCAACGTCGGGCTCCGTCATCAGGAAGGCCGACCTGATCTGGCCCTCCATCAGCGGCACCAGCCACTCCTTCTTCTGCGCGTCGTTCCCGTACTTGGCCAGCACCTCCATGTTGCCCGTGTCGGGCGCGGCGCAGTTCACCGCCTCGGAGGCGACGCGCGACCGACCCAGGTGCTCGGCCATGAGCCCGTACTCGAGGTTCGTGAAGCCGGGGGACTCGCGGTAGTGGCCCTTGGGGAGGAACATGTTCCAGAGTCCGAGCGAGCGGGCGCGGACCTTGAGCTTCTCGACGATGTCCGGGTGGTGGTCCCAGCGGGCGTCGCCCTCACCGATCTGGGCCTCCAGGACGGGGTCCGCGCTGGGAGGAGTTAAAGTTAGAATCTGTAGGGCCGCATTGCGTGGCTGGAGAGGGAGGGGCCGGGGCTCAGAGAGGCGAAGACACGTACGGGAGGCATTCTTCCTCAACAAACTTGGCGACAATGTCGAGCGTCTTGCTCGCCTTCTCGCTGACACGGCCCCTGGCCTGAGTGGGCGCTGTTAGCTATGTGGCCTATGCTTCCATTCTGGGACAAGCAGCTCCTCTCGGGATGCAGCTTGCCGGCCGGCACGGAGCTTACAATCGGGGGAATCTTGGCCGACATGATGCAACCAGAAGCTTCAGGGAATACTTTGTTCTCTTCTGTTGTGAAATCCCGCAGCAATATAAAACGTCAAGGTTTGGGGAGTATGGACGAGAAAGGGCAAAACGAGATGCAGCTCGAGACAGTAATAATGTATGGCGGAGGAAAGCGCCGGGGACTCTCAGCCTCCAAGGTGATCGTCGTACGAGGTACGTCGCGGTCGATCTTGCCGAGGTACTTCCCTCTTCGGGCCCGGCTTCTACGCGGGATGCGGGGCCCCGGCTCTAGCGCGTTTCGCTGCCGCGGGGGCGCCGAGGCCCCGGAAATCCCCCGCCGAGCGCTGCGACTCAAGTGTTGGAACCAAATCCCGTTCATACCGCAGTGGGGCCGGCCGGGATCGAACGGTTTATAAGACCGTACTTGGTAAGGGGCGAGTCGAAGCGAGGCAAGTCCTTATTTTAGCTCGGCTATATGCAACCGGCTATATGTGACAGTTGCTATGTATCCCCGACGCTGGCCTCCAACAACAAGCTTGGAGTAACCACTATAAACCACGGATACGCATGTATGTATTAGGTCCTGCTCGAAAGTAGCCAGCGCTTAATCATGATCCCGTAAACACAGCTTTTTCCTTGTTTCGCCCCGTCTGTTTTCAGTTATCTAGGTTCGCCCTCCTCTTCTTCCCCTTCCCTGGTTTCGGGCCACTCTTGTAATGCTTCTTCGAAGAACCCATCTGCACATCCTTCAGATCCACTCCGTTCTCCGCCGCTATCAACGCCTTCGCTTTCCTCCCGCTGAGGGCCTTTCCGCCCGCCTGACCTTGCTCCGAGTACTTGTAGCTGAACGGCATGCTCAGGTGACCCGCGTTGCTGGAACCTGGTCCGAAGAACCCCTTGTCGAGGTTCTTTGACTTCTGGCCCTGGGCGACTGCTCCCACCTCAGACGCTACTGTCGACGCTCCGTCTTCTGAGAGGTTCATCGCCGCCATGGATGCCGCAAGTGCTGCTCTCCGCCTCTGCGGCAGATGGAATTCATCGTAAAGCTCGCGGTTGAACTCGTCGGGGTCGTAGTCTCCCGGTGGCGGGTGACAGTAGAGAAGCTTGCCGTTCACGTAATCCTTGAGAACAAATCGCGCCGCCCGCGATGCATCCGGTTGACCCAGTCCTTGCGTTTGGAATCCCCTAGCTTTTGCGTAGGCCACGAGCATCTCCTCTGCCGTGGGGATGCCTGTACCACCCTCCTCCAACGGCCTCGTCTTGATCTGGATGCCGTAGAGGGCCTCCAGGAAGTGCTTCGGTATCCTCTGCGAAACGAGCCCACAGGGGCCAATGTACTCCTTCATTTGGTCGATCGGAAGGACGCCGTTGCATACTAGATCGGCCTTGGTCGTTGCAAAGTTGGGGAACACTAGACCGGGGCAATCACAAAGTATGATCTTGTCGCTGAGGTGGATTGTTTGGAAGTGCTTCGTCTTTCCTGGCGTTGAAGAAACCGAGACCTTGGTGGCACCGATGAGGGAGTTGATGGTGGATGACTTTCCGACGTTGGGGTATCCGACAAGTCCGATCTGAAGCTTCCTGTCGGGGTCTGCGTGGGACGGCATGTTAGCATTTCGGTGAATTTCAGGCCAAGAATAACCATCCTTACCATCTGTTTCAGGCGCGTGAGCTAAGAACAGCGACTCCAACTCTTGGACTGTCAAAATTTTGATATCCTCCCCGTCGAGCTCCCCGTCCGAGTTCTCTTCGTTTCGCTGGACGTTGTCCTCATCGCCGGTGTCCTCATCGCTCTCTTCCTCCTCTTCCCCTTCGATAACTATTCTCTCATTCTCCTCCTCGTCATCTTCGTCATCCTCGTCATCGCTGGTCTCGGCCTCGTTCGACTCCTTCGCCATAGACGCAGAGAAGAACTTGTAAGGGATATCCGCCTCCTTCAAATGTTGCGCCCACGCCTTGCGCTGGCTATCCGTCAACATGTCCGCCTTGTTGAGAAGCAGAAGGTTGTTTTTCCTTGGGTCGATGTCCTTGACATAGCGCTCCAGATCGGCGCACCGAAACAGGAGCGGGCTGCGGGCATCCACAATCTGAACGACGAGGTCAGACCTCTCGACCACTCTCCAAAGCTGCCTCCAGACTTCGAGGTTGCGCTCAAAAGGTGTCATAAGTAGGTCGTTGTTCTCCTGTAGCTCCGCTAGGCCACGGCGCCAGTCGAGGAAGCTTCCCCTCTCAAGAGCATCGAGTCTTTCGGGTGTCGTCGAGGCGTCCCACTTCGGCCGCCTGGGAACGGTCAACCGCGCGCTATGGGCCTTGTGCTTGCCCAGTACCTTTCGCTCCTCCGCGGAAGACAGAAGATAGGGGTTCTTCTGGTCGGTGTGGATGATCTTGACCTTATCCATCTTCTCCGCCGTGAAATCGGTGTCGGCTAGTTCGGCCGTCGCGAGGAACTCGTCGAGCGCTCCCTGCTCGGTCACAGATCGCATCTTCATCCATCCTGCCTCCTTCTTGTCGTTGACAAGGTACTACAAAGGGTTAGCTTGGGGCCCTGAGAGTCTTGTATGACTGGTGCTAGAAGGCCCGCCTTACCTCTTCTCCCGTCGTGTGGTCTACACGAGTGATGGCTGATGCGCGCTTCCGATCGTTGCCCTTGCCTTTGCCGAGTCGGTCCTTCATCAGCATGTTGCCGAGGCCGACCGACTTCTTCGACTTTGCCAACGTCATATTGGAGTTTTCGGGAAGTACCCTTCTCTTTCGTCTGGTGTTAAGGTTCCAAGATGGTGGAGAGGGGAAGTTTGCTTTCTGGTTCGCCAGACTACCGCATGTTCTTCAAGGACTGGCTGATTAATATGTCGTTCGCGGGGCAAATTCGAGAATTGTGAGGGGCGAAAGACAGGCCATGGGATGTTCATACTGTGGCGAACGCCGGATTTTGGGTGTGTCATACAGTGCGTAGGAACAGGTGCCCCTCGCCTGATAAGATAAGAAATATATCCCACTTTTTTTCTTTTTTTGCGACCACCACTTTGGCCATTTACCCCTCCACTTTTCGCGGTCCTCGACGATTTTTCATACCAAGACCAATCCCGTTCCATATTTCCCCTTTCCTGTGACTCACCTTTGATCGAATTGCGGCGCCCTGTTGCAAGTTTCGTCTCACCACCGAATTCGGTAACAGAAACAGCAGCCCGAACTCTGCCCAACATGCCTCGAGGCGGGTGGATGTTAGTCTCCCGTCTTGCTCCCCTTCTTCGTACGAAGCGCAGCGCTAACACTCCGCAGAGACAAGAAGACGGCGACGCACTACACGCTCGTCCACCGGCCGCAAAATGACCCGCTCATCCACGACGAGGATGCACCGCAGATGGTGCTCAACCCCACGCAAAAGAAATCCTCATCCAACAAAGGCCACGGGTTAGACGACCTAGCCTCGAACCTGGGCTCCGACATCTCCAGCATTAGAGATAACGAGGGTGAGGCTGCCAACTATGGCGTCTACTTCGACGATACCGAATATGACTACATGCAACATATGCGGGACCTGAATTCGGGTGGTGGGGGGGAGGTCGTGTTCGTGGAGGCAGACTCGGGCAATAACAATAAGGGGAAGAACAAGATGTCCCTGGAAGATGCCCTGCGGCAGATGGACCTGGAACAAAAAGCCGAGGGCCAACTGGATGAAGACCTGCTTCCCTCGAAAAATCTCCAGAACCTACCGTACGACGCCCAAAAGGATATTCCGGACGCGATAGCAGGGTTCCAGCCGGACATGGACCCGCGCCTACGCGAGGTTCTGGAAGCGCTCGAAGACGAGGAGTATGTCGATGAGGACGGGGGGGACGACATCTTCAAACAGCTATCGAAGGATACCCAGGAGCTAGGCGAGGATGAGTTCGAAGAGACGGCGTTCGACGACGACGAGGGATGGGAGTCGGACAATACCGCCAAGCCTGCTAAAGAGTACCGGGATGAGGAGGCGGGTGAGGAGGCGGACGAGGTTCCCGAGCTGCAGCCCTCACAGGACTGGATGGCCGATTTCAAGAAGTTCAAGAGGGACCAGCAGGTGGGCAAGACAAGCGCAGGTGGTGCTGGCGGATCTATGCTGGAGTCGACGTGGACCACGACGACAAATGGCGGGCGAAAGAAGAAGCGCAAGGGAGCATTGACGAACCCTTCCAACTACTCCATGACGTCGGGCTCGCTCGCCCGGACCGAGCATCTCAGCACCCTTGACGATCGATACGAGAAGTTGGAGCAACGCTACCAGGCAGACCTGGATGACACGGGGTCTGTATCAGCTGTTTCCACGGCGTCAAGTGTTCAGGGCCCTGTGCGGAGCGATTTTGACAACGTCATGGATGAGTTCCTGAGTGGATACTCGAAGGGCAGGAGGCCGTCAAAGCAGTCGAAGGAGTCCCAGAGTGGACTGGCCCAGCTTGACGAGGTGAGGAAAGGACTGGGACCTGCAAGGCTCTCTGCCAGAAGATGAGAGGTGGTGTGTTTGGACGATTGTAATGACCATGCAAACGGTGCGGTCTGTAGCATCAAGGCTATAGAACTTAATGAACAAGGCACTTTTGATACCCACGTTGAAAGAAAGTAATTACCGACAGTGCTTGTAACTCCAGAAAACTGAATTGATGAGGCTTGTATTCGTAGCAGCTGGTAACAGTTGTAAAGAGACCGCAGTCACGTGAGCTCTCCCGGCAAGCGCCGAGTATGCTGCTGGAGCTGCAGCCAAGGGAGGAATGAGGAAAGCAGCCTTCCTGCCAAAAGCGGGTCAACGTGCATAGCTCTTTGTTCGCATCAGGGACCTTGACGCCAAAAAGCACGATCGGGCCCTGAACCATTCCCTCTCTGCACGTCAACCACCGCGCCAACCACGATTCCTGCCTTGAGTCATCACTCTTCCTGTCATATTCCGTCACAGACACCGAACACCAGTTATTGCGACTGTCGAGACCTGTCAGCCCACCGACCCAGATGACCACCACCTTCGGCGAAGACGATGTCTTCCTTTGGCGGTAGCGGCTGGCCACCCGCTTCGCAAAACCCCGCGGCCGCGCCGAGTCCGTTTTCGACGACATCAAAGCCATCACCACCCTCGTCGAATCCGTTTGCCGTTAAGCCCGCCGCGCAAGCTCCCGAAAGCAATGGCGGCGGTTTGCCTAACCCGTTCGCCGCAAAACCGTCGAACTCTTCGGCTTCGCACCCTAACCCCTTCGCGGTGAAACCAGCCTCGAATTCGCCTGCGCAAAATAGTACATTAGGGGTGGGCGGAGGCGCCCAAAAACCCGCGCAGTCGGTATTCGGAGCCAAGAACGTTGGTGGCACGTTCGGCGCGAGTTCTCAGGCGGGGAGTGAGCGGAGCACATCACCGTTCGGTATGCCGTCGAATAAAGGTACGCGAAGACTTCATATGCTGAGCACATATCATCTAACTGTTTAGACCGAACGAACCATTCCGCCCGCGCCTCGCACTCGGCCTTTCCCTCAGCCCCGACCTCGAAACTACAACCCGGTGCGAAGCCTCCATTCGGCGGACCTCGAACGTCTGGGAAGCGCTTTGGGGCTGCATCCGACGCGGAAGAGCACTCCGGCAGTGATATCTCGACCAATTCCAAGCAACCCAAACGTCCTCAACATCCACAGGGCGACACTCTAGGCGGCCCGAAGCCGAAAGTGAATGGCGTAAAGGGCGGGGCGGTTCAAGAAGGTGTCAATCGCAATAGCCAACCCGTTTTCAATGGGAAAGCGGTACCGATGGGCCCCAAAGGCTCAGTTGCCAATGGCTTCGGCGCCGCATCCGGAGGCAAGACTCATTTTGGGCAGCCACCGAATGGCGCGTCTCGACCTGCTGCTAATCGGTTCAACGCCCCTGCGCCGTCCCGGAACCCCACGCCAGCCTCTGTGAAAGCGAAAGGAAGAGAATCCGCGAATATGGATGACCCTTATGCGAAAAAGATCATGGACCGGCTCGCGCAAGATGGCGTACACCCCCCAGCGTGGCCATCCCAGCCGGGGAACCCGAGCAACAAGAATGTTATGATGACATTCAGGGAGCAGTACAAAGAGTACCGTGATCGTGCGCGGGTATCATTGGTGCAAGCTGGTCTAATAGACGACCCGGAGGACCGGAAACGGCTCGAAGACGCGCTCGACTTCAAAGGCATCTGCGAGGATATGAGTCCGGATTTCGAAAACCTCACCCGGATTACCGAGTTCGACGTCAAGCAGGCCGAGAAGGACCCGGATACCTCCTGGCCCGATCCCTCGAGAATGGTCAAGAAACTGGCCCGGTCTGCAGCAGGCCAGGAAGCTCCGCTACCCATGGATGTCCGCTCGGTGCCGGCCCTACGACGAACCCTCGACTACCTAATCGACGACCTTCTACAATCCGACCAAAACCTCACCGATGTCCACGGGTTTCTGTGGGACCGCACCCGTGCCATTCGGAGGGACTTTACCTTCTTTTCGACGATGAGCGCCGAGGAGATGAGGGACCAGGTCTACTGCCTCGAGACCATCGCACGTTTCCATGTCACATCGCTTCATCTTCTGTCCCAGAAGGACCTCAAGCCGGATGACTTCTCTGAGCAGCAAGAGGTGGAGCAACTGGGAAAGACCCTGATCTCGCTGATATACGCCTATAACGACTGCAATGCGCAAGGCATCACTTGCGAGAATGAGGGTGAGTTCCGCGCATATCAGCTCTTATTTCGGGCCTACCACCCGGATGTGCTGGAGATTGTGCAGAGAGAGTGGGACCCCAAACTTTGGCGGGAGTCAGACGACATTCGGACGGCTGTCTCTCTTGTGGAGGCCCTCCAAAACACTCAGGACTTCCATGGCCCGCTGAAGGGAGGCCCATCCTTTGCAGCAGCGAGCGCGTACAACTCGTATTTCCGGATCATCGAAGATCCGAGCGTGTCCTTCACCATGGCGTGCTTCGCTGAAATCCACTTCGGACAACTTAGGCGGTGCATCCTGTCGGCTGTGAAGAGGGCGTATTCGCGCCCCAAGCAAGTGGCCAAGGATGTCACGGCAGCCGTTCTCAACTCTTACCTCAGATTCGACACAGTGGAGGAAGCCGTCGAGTTTGCTGAGTACCACGGCCTCAGCTTCGCTCCCGACGACGAGATCCACGACGACATTGAGAAAAGTTATGTGATCCTAGAATATGGTAAGGCCCTGGAATACGACCGGCTGCACCATAGGTTCTCGGAAAACATCGTCGAAAGCAAGAGATCGGCTCATACTCTTCCCGATGTCATCCACCGAACCGTGTTTGGCGCCTCATCAACGACAGAAAACGCTGAAGCAAGGAAGTCCTCCTTCGCCCCGAAGTCGTCGCAGCCTCAGCAGACGAATAACCAGTTGTCGTCTACCCCTGGCGCACTTGGATTCAGGGGTAACCCTTCCTTGGCGCCAGGCAGTGGTCTAATGTCAGCCACGACCACAAAACCGCAACCGGCCTTCGGTGCTCCTACAACAACTAGCCAGCCTGTAGCTGCGCCTGGATTTCCGCCGAAGCCGTCTTTCGCCAGCCCTTTTGGCGGTCAGCCCGCAGGTTCGTCCAGCCCTCGTCCAGCCCTCGTCCGCTGATATTCGTAATGATCTTGTTCTAACCACGTACCGCAGCACCTACCCCTAGCCAACCGCCAGCACAGTCACCTTTCGCCCAGTCAAGTATCACACAGAAGCCTACACCGGCCCAACCGGCACCTAGCTTCTTTCCAAAAGCCCCTGAGCCTCCGAAGGCCCCCGCCTCGGTCCTATCTGCTCCGGCATTGTCGAGTACCGCCGATAAGGCGGCCACCTCTCCCTTCAGCTCCCTTAACCCCGCTACATCCAGCGCCGGGGCGTCACCCGCGATTAACATCACCCCTCCAACCCCCGGCCTTCCGACACCCTCGACGACACCCGCTGCGTCCAAACCGACAACTACTCCATCTGCTGGCCAACCCCCCAACTTCTTTCCCAAGGCTCCCGCCCCTCAGACGCCAGCCGCTCCGCAAACAACGCCAGCAACACGGCCCCCCTTCCAACCAGCTACCTCATCCCCTCTAGCTGCGCCACCCGTGCAAAGAGCAAGCGGCGGCGCGCCTCCTCCCCCTCCGCGTGACCGTATGGCGGACTTTGTCAACTGGTATGTCGCAGGCGATAACGGCCTACTAGAACAGTTCCAGGTTTACGTGATCGAGGAGGCTGTCCGGAAGGTCTACGATCGATATGTGGAGGACGAGCGCCAGAGAAAACGGAAAGAGGAGGACGAAAGGTCTTGGGCCGAGGCGCGCAAGTTCCGCACGTACAACCTCCGTGTCAAATACTTCTACCGGTGGCGTGAAATCGCCCACAAAAACCGTGCGAGCGCCCTCCGCCGGAGTGGCCGGGACCAGGTCCGGGCGTATCAGGAAGCGAAACGAGCTGAGCGACTGCGGCAACAGAAGAAAACCGCGCGATTGGAGAAGCAGCTAGCGGAGGAAAGCGGGCGGGGAAACAATGTTGAGGACTTGAAGGGGCTGATAAGGAAGCGGTCACAGACCATGCGCGAGGCGGAAGACGCTCTTCTGGCAAGCGGTGTGCTGTCGGGCGTTAGAGACGAGCATGGCGCTGCCGCAAGGATCGTTGGGAGAGATACGAGTTCCCCCAGTCGGATGAGCTCTCCGGGCGGGATGAGTCCGCCGCCGGCGCGAAAGCCCAACTTGCCAGGCTTCATGCACAGGATCAGGACGAGCGTCAGCGAATCGGTGAACAAGGTGAAGCCTAGCCTGGGAGGCGCTAAGACGCGGGCGCTCAGGGAGGAGTTTTCCAGCAGCGGTCTGCGTAGGAGCCTCGCGCGGTCGACTTCTAGGTCCAGTCTGCCGCCTTCGTCCGAGTCGAGTCCCGTCTCTAGAGTATCGGGGCGCTGGAGACTGAAGGCGATGGGGCTAAGCACGATGCCCGACGGCTCTGTCCTCCCGGACTCTCTAGCGCGCTCGATCATGCGGGACGGCAAGAGGTATCCAGAGCTCGGCGACCTGGGTGTCGACAGGGCCCGACGTGCGTCAGACATCGGCGCTCGACCTAGCACTATGGACGGCATCCTCTCGCCGGATACTACGCGGCGGACGTTCCATAAACCCCACGCTAGCGCGTCCTCCTTCATCGGCGACACGGCGCAGAAGAGGAAGAGGCAGTCGGAGCACACGGAGGCGAGCGAGGAGAGCGAGGAGGGGCGGGACGGGAAGCGAATACTTCTCGATACGGAGAGGACGATCCGGGAGATGAGGAAGCTGAGGGAGGAGATGGAGGAAGACACGGGGTGGTTCCGGGACCAGGCCGAGAGGCTACAAGGGAGCCGGACGGGGACGCCGGGGAGTTTAGGGGGTTGGACTGCGCCTGGGTGACGAGGGGTGTCAAAATCTGTGTATGAATTGGGAGGGTTATGCATTTGCCATCTGGGTTTCACGTTTTCTTTGTTTTGAGGAGGGGGATACCCATAGAACATATTATATTGGACAAAAAGCGGTACATTCACGGTCCAAACACCTAGGCCCTTTCTGTCTGCATGTGATTTCGATCTAACCTGTCATGACGCCCACTACAACGCCTGCCGCCTGTCTCCTCCATATGCAACGCCGAGAATGCTCCTACGCCACTAGATGCCCCCCCTGGTACCAGTTCCGGGAACGCCTGCCGATGCACACTTTCTGCCGAAAACAGTGAAGAAATACGCTGGGAAATACAAAATGCAGATGACGCTAGAAAAAGAAGAATAAAAGAGGTGAGTAACGTATGGTAAGAAAGGACAAGGAACCACGGAGAAAAGAAGGGGATGAACTCGTCTCAAGAAAGGTGAGCGGCGCAAGGCAAGAGAGAACGTAAACATGGACAAAGGAAAGGGGTTGGTTGAACCCGTCTCGAGCGAGGTGAGTAACGTAAGGCAAGAGAGAACTTGGAAACATGGACAAAAATGGGGGCAGAACGTGTCTCACGAGAGGTGAGTAGCGTAAACCAAGAGAGAAAGGAAAAATGGACAAAGGAAAGGGGTTGAACTCGTCTCACGAGCTCGACGTCCGTCGCTAGACATCCTGATGTTCTCCACTCCGCGGAGCGGCTGCCCTCGCGTAGCCCCAGGCACTACCTCCTCCCACCTCGGCTATCGCCCTGGGAGTCGCCGAGCCGCCCCGCCCTTCCTCGAGCGAGCGCAGGTCCCACGTCCCCCTCTGCGTCCTCAGTGCCCTCGTCGGGCCCTCCCAGATCTCACCGGCGTACCCCGACCCCGCGCTGCGGTAGCTGGACGGGGGCGACACGGAGCCGTACTTCGGCGGCGTGTAGACGGTCTTGGCCGGCACTAGGGTTGCGGCGGACCTGGTGGACGAGGGAGTGGCGGATGGGAGGGTGTAGGGCGAGGCTCTGTGCGGGGAGTAGGCTGGCGCGGGAGTCCGCGGCGAGGGGACGGCCGGGGATGCCCACTTTATGCTTCCCGCGCACGGGGGCGACTGGCTCGCGCTGCACAGCGTCTGGCCGTTCCACGAACTTTCGGTGCCCGCGTGAGGGGATCCGGCGGGGGCACTCTCCTCCAGCGTTCTCGACAGGACGGGGTTCGAGCCGAGGGCGTCACCCGGCTGGATGCCCGATACCCTCTTCTCGTTCCTCGGCACTCCCGCATCTGCAATGTGTAAGCGCCGGAAATCCACCCTCGACGCCGTGGGCGTCACGCGCGTCCTGCACTTGAAGTCGAGACTGGAGGTCGTCCGCCTTGGGCCCTTCCAGCTGCGGACCGAGGTGCGTTCGGACCCATCTCGACTGCGTCTCCGGTAGAGGAAGTAGGTGAGGGATGCGGCGAGAACGAGAGCTAATATTGCGCCGACTGCGATGCCGGCGATGGCGCCCTTTGAGAGGGACGAGTCGGCCGCGGCCCGGCGGTGGACGGATGATGAGGTCCGCTTCTGGTAGGAGTCGGGGCGCGGCGTCTCCGAGCAGGCCGCGTTGAGGGCGGTGGGGTCTAGATGTGTTAATGCTTCTGGCGGGTTCCCTATAGCTCGGTCGCATCCGTGTAAGTGGCAAGATCCGGGACCTACAGTTTGCAAGGGAGTCCTGGTTCCCGTCGTCCACATATCCGCCCTCCCGCAGACATGTTAAACATTTTTGGAGGCCCGAGCCTTCGATGGCCCCGTAACCGCAGAAGACCTCGCCATCTTGTGTCGCTGCGGCGCAGATGTGGACACAGGGCGTTTCGGTCGCGGCGCGAAGGTCGAGCGACGAGCCGAGCGCGAGGTTGAGGAAAAGGATAAGAACCAGCGGCAGAATTAGGAAATCCATGATGTATGAGGTTGTTCTCTGTGCCAGTGATTAGGGGGTATTTGGAAAGTGAGAGATATGGAGGTCTCTGAGTGTATAGATGTGAGCGGGATCAAGAATTATGATAGCAGCCGTCCGTGGCGAGTGATCGCGAGGCGCAGATCGTGTAAGCCGCCCGGGAAGTCCGCGCATTGGAGAACCAGTCTCACAGGGTTGGTGTTTTTCGGGGAGGGAATCCAATATAGTAACCCCAACAATCAGTCTCTCTCCCTCATTTTGTACGTGCTTGGGGAATTAGGGGCTTCGGTCACAGACCATCAGACAGATATGTGTGTGTAAAGGGAAGACATGCTCTAAAGGTAAAGGAGAGTGAGCGGAATCAAAGGATCGTATGCCATGGGGTCGAAACATCAGAAGGAAACTATAGGGAAGAGGGACCGGGGGAGGCCAAGCGCGCGACGGCGAAGGCACGAGACCTTTAACTTGCATCGCCGCGCTCTTGTCGGAACGCAGGGCACTGGCAGCTGCACAGTCGCATCACGACATGCTGCCCGATCCAAACCTCCCGAACCTAACGCCGCCCCACCCAACGTCTGCCACGGAGCCCTCCTCTACACCCCAACCTATCACATGCCCCGGAGCCTCCCCCTGTCACGATTGAAGAGCAAAATCCCGGCCGGAGGAGTCTGCAACGTATGGACGGGAGAGGCGCCACACACTGGCCGCACGCCCCCTCCCCAAGGACACGACATCCACTCGTTGGCACCAGCCCTACCACACGTGAAGCGGCTCCCAGCGTCATCCGCCTTGAATTCGAGATTTCTCGGCAGTTGGGGGGGTTGGGTGTTCACGGATCGTGGGGGCGGGCCGCCAGTGCTGCCCGACCCTCGCGGTGGGTGGCCGTCGAGACTGGAGTGCATGCGGCGTATTAGTCGCGGCCAATCAGGGGCCGCTGGGTATCGA
The DNA here is from genome assembly GCA_023628835.1 of Sordariomycetes sp. S4602. Classification (NCBI taxonomy): domain Eukaryota; kingdom Fungi; phylum Ascomycota; class Sordariomycetes; species Sordariomycetes sp. S4602. The sequence continues at coordinate 503,716 of JAMAJV010000012.1, forward strand.
TAGGGTGAAGAATGGCGAGAACGTCACCACAAGGATGTGACTCGGGAATGGGGGATCCGTGATGACGAAGAACGGGCGGCCCGTCAGTGAGGATTCGGCGACGTTGGACGGGTTGCGTAACTCCGCCCCCCGCAAGCGGCCCGCGAAGGTAAGAAAAAATTGAAGCATCACCGTTTGATCGCAAAAGGGGCATACTTCCAAAATGGTCATCATACAAAATTCTAAGCTACCGCCCATCTATCACGAGCTCTGCACCTTCCTATATGAAGGCGGCTTCATCGTCCTGCTAATCACCTTGACCAGATACGGCGGCACCAGCGAGATTGCGCCGATCGCCAGCACCCTCCACAGGAACCCCCTATCAACCCGTTAGCATTCCCCATTCCCAAGGACAAGCCACTAGGACACAAGTATACATACCACGTAATCACAAAGGCCAGGTCGAAATAATCCCCCAGGAACGGCACCGATCCCGCAAACATGAGGAACGTCCCCACGATGGATAGTATCATGACGGGGTGCCACGTTGTGATCTCAATCGCCACCATTAGCAGCTCGTTGAGCACCAGCACCGTGTAGCTCACCGCCACCATGCGCGGCCCGTCCACCTCCGTCAGGATCTGCGAGAGGCCCTGGATGATACCGCCCTGGTAGATCGACACGAAGACCCACACGAAGAATGTGCGGTACGAGAGCGACCGGCCCGACGTGAGCTCCTTGTAGAGCTCCGGGTAGAGGTTTGCGAGGTTCTCGTCCACGTCCTTATCGAGGACGAGGGAGAGCACGGGGGCAGCGGTGTAGATTGTGGCGTAGCCGACGAGGAGCCAGTTCTGTTATGGTCAGAAACCAGCCCGTTTCTCTCCTTCATATTCGGTAGAGGAGAATAGGGGAAGGGGCTTACCTTGTACAAACCCTCTGGCTGAAAGTTCAGTGCAATGCTATACATCGTCTGGCAAACCGCAATGATAAGCCCACGGTGAATGACAAACTGCGCCAGCTTTGCGCTCCGCTTGTAGCTGTTCCGTCCGTGCCACACCAGCAACTTCGTTAGATGACAGAACTGCTCGATCGAGAAGTCTGCCGCCAGTGACGCCTGCTTCCCCTCCTTGCCCACGATACCAACACCCACATCCGCTGCCTGAATCATGGACACGTCGTTGCCTCCGTCGCCGATACAGCACACGCGCTTCTTGGTGTATTCCTTGATCAGCTTGGCAATCTCTGCCTTCTGCGTCGGCGAGCACCGGCACGCGACGACGGTGGGCAGGCGCACGGCTGCCGCGACGAACTCCATCGGCGTGTGTGTTAAGAAGAGCGCGAGACTCTCTCCGTCAATGAGCAGGCAACTGTCAGGCTTGCCGGCCATGAAGTCGAGGTGCTCTTGCGCGTCGTCCTTCTTCTGCAGCTTCGCGACGGTGTGGATGTACTGGCCACGTGCCACAAGCTTCGAGCTGACAGCCACGCAGCGCGCCGTTTCCACCTTATCACCCGTCAACATCCAGATCTTGACTCCGGCATTGCGGAGGAGCTCGAGTGACGGCTTGACATCCCGCTGGAGCTTGTCCTCCACACCAGTGACGCCGAGGAGCTCGAGATCGCGCTCGAGATACTGCGAAACAGCCCGCTGCATGGAGACATCGCGGCCTGCGATAAGCAGGGACGCCTCCTGGTGGGCAGACGAGAACTCGCGATACTGTTCATACGAGAGGCGCTTCCTGCCGACGACCAGCGTACGGAGGCCCTCGCGTGCCATATTAGCCGTCTCCTCGTCGAGCCAGTCGTTTGCCGCCACAATGGATCCCATAACGGTGTCTGCTCCCTTCTGGTAAAACCAGATCTCGCCGCTCGACAGATCGGGGGTCTTGGAGGCGTGCTCAAAGAACTGGACGATGATACCCATGCGCTTTCCTTCCGATGTGAATGGGAAAATATCGAGGATCCTAACCTGGACAACCCTTTTCCTCGTGCTAGTGGACTCGAGGATCATCCCCTTCCTATCGCGGTGTACGAGGCGCAACCCCACAGACTCAGTCCAGCGCACGATCGCAATTTCGTCGGGTGACGATGCTTGATAGGAGGTGACCTCCCGGCCGTTTTCTTCTTCTACTGTGGGAGTTACGTTGTGGCAGAGCGCCAACGCCAGGACCACATCACGGACCCGGGATCCGATCTCCCGGCGAGTTCGCGTAGCCCCGCCAACATTTCCGGTGGCTGAATAGGCGGCCGATGGCGTTAATAGAGCAGTCTTGGAGGCCGGGTCTAACGTGGGTTGGATGTGGAACCCCTGCGAGATGTATGATGTGACCTCGTCCATCGCATCATTCGCATACGAGACCGTGCCGACGTGGATCTTCTTCATCTCCATCTCGTTCTGGGTCAGGGTGCCGGTCTTGTCGCTGAGGAGATACTCGATGCGTCCCAAGTCCTCGGGGATAGTGCTCGTGCGCACCACCGCCCCAGGGATGCCCGGGTCCCGTTGGATGAACCATGAGAAGGCGCTCTTTCCCAGATCGAGGTTGACCCTGAGACTGATCGGAACGATAGTCGAGAAAAGAACGAGGAAACGTAGGATCTTGATGTACCACACATTCCCCTCCGTGCTCGCAAAGCCTTCCAGGGCAACGAGGACAACGGACAAGGTGAGAGTCAACACACAGAGGATTTTGGTGAGCGAGTTGATCTCGTACTCCAGTAGGCCCGTCTTCGATCGCGAGGGCGCCGTGGACAGGGCAGACCGTGTTTGCGGACCGCTGTACATAATCACGGCCAGAGTCGTAGCCTGGGAAGCGATGATGGTGTTCGCCCATGCCGTGTGATCCAGCGAAAGCGGCGCGGACGTCGTCGTCGCTTCGCTGCTGTCGCCCCGAAGTTGGGCATGGTGGTCCAGCGCCTCCTGCCTGCTGCCCAGCAGCTCGACAGACCCCAGGAATTCATTGACCTTCTTGTCCGGCTTGCCGCCCGTTACCCGTAGGCGAACAAACTCCTCAACAGCAAGATTCTGCGTTAGGGGTGAGGCAAGACGCAGTTTCCAGTCCGTCTCACCGTCGAGCTGGTCTGTCCGAATAAACGCCTCGCCGCTCGAGTCGTTTTCGGCGTTCGGATCGTCGGCGGGACCAGCCGGGCTGCCGCCTGAAGATGAGGCCTCGCCTTCGCCCTCCGGGTGGGTATCAACCAGGAGCGGCCCGCTCTCCTGAGTTTCCGCCGCCTCGTCTGGCTCCACGGGGTTCTTCACGTTCTCCGGCGTGAGACACTTTAGGATCACAACGTCGGCCGGTACCCTTTGGCCCTTGGTCAGCTTGAGGACGTCGCCGACCTTCAAGTCCCGGGACTTCCGGGGCACCTCGCGGACGTGAGATGACGGTTGCAGAAGCGGCGCGCTGCCCTCGATACCCTCCTCCTCCTCCTGGATATCAGACAACCTGTCCCGGGGCGAGACGGGGTGCTTCCTGATCACCTCAGACCTAAGAAGCCTCCTCGAGCGCGGGTGCGCACCTCGGTCGTCCCCGGGCTCCGCGAAGTGCAGAACCGTATACTCCTCTGCATTGGCTTCGTTGTCTCTGCGCCGCCGCGCTATGTCGTCGTAGGCCTCCTTGCCCATCGTGATAACCAATACAAACGCCAGTGGTGCAATGTAAGTGGAAAGGTAGCCAATTCTAAGAGCGGGTATCGCTTGCGACAATGCCACGAGGAGAAAGTACATGTTGAAAAAGAAGGAAAATTCGTTGTAGAGGGTGACGGGTAAGAAGGTGAATGCGGTGTATTTCGCGTTCGACACGGTATTCGGGGGGTATTTCGTGAGCTGAGTCGACCCGACGGCGACCATCCGGGATGCCGAGGGGTCATCTTCGTCCGGCTTATCGTCGTCCTCGTCGTCACGCTTCGATCCTGAGGACATGAAACCCGGCATTCGAATGCTGGACCCAAGGTTCTTTATGCGCTCCTGGGTGAAGGACCGACGAGGCTTAGGGGAGTTCTCCGACAACAGCGGCGCATCGTCGCCGCCCGCGTCGGAGTACCTGGACTCTCCGGCATCCCCAAGCAGCGCCTCGGTGTGTTCGCCGCCATCGAGATTCTCGCCGAGCTGCGCATACCGGGCGCCCCCTCTCCTCCCCGTCCGCCGCAGGCCGCTCATCCGGAGGTTCCGTAGGGCTATCCCTGGCGTCTTCTTCTCGGTCGGCGGGGAGCTGGGCTGCAAGCGGCCGGGCGTCGAGGCCGAGGTCGCGGGGTCGAGCTCCTGCAGGTCAATGTCGAGGTCGGAGTCGGAGTCGTCGGCGGCAGAGTCCGGCGACCTGGTCGGAGAGTATCCGGCAGGGGGAGGCATGCCGCATTGAGGATAAGTGGGTGTCGCGAGTGAAGGAGAGTTGTGGAGTTTAGACTCGGGGCGAGGTCGCAGTCATCGGAGCGCGGATCTCGACGCCACGGTTGGAAGGGTGAAAGACAGCGTCGGTGTGGGGTTTGACACTGAAACTGATAGCAGGTCGACTGGGTAAAATTAAGACGTGCTGCCGAGACATAGGGGTGGTCCAGGCGAACGTGGCCCAGGCAGCCAGATATGTTGTTCTCGGAATTCTTGGGGTCTCCTGTCGTTCTATGGGTCTGGCTACGTAACACACTCCCTGCATCTGTGTCGCATCACAAGCCAGCCGTCGTCAGCATTACCGACGATTTCCCGCCAGCTGCACAGTGAATGCCAGCTGGCCTGCACAAGTGGGGGAGAGTGTTCGCCTAGTGTGATTTATGCTGACCCACTTATGAACGAGCAATTAGGACGCGTCTCCATCGCGTTAAGAGGCACCGCCAAAAAGTGATACCCTCGTCACCAGCAGACCGGCCCCGACACGCCTATTGCACTACGAGTCCACAACAAGCCCAGACCTCGAAATAATACAGCATGCCGGCCACGAAACCTGCTGAAGTGGGCGAGTCGTCGACGTCGGCGAAGAAGGCCGTCGCTTCCCAGGCCAATTCCACCTACGAGCTCCCATGGTGAGCAGACCCCGAACGGCGACGAGGATGCGCCGCGCTAACACTGGCTGCAGGGTCGAGAAATACCGCCCCGTGTTCCTTGACGATGTCGTCGGAAACACAGAAACGATTGAGAGGCTCAAGATCATCGCCAGGGAAGGGAACATGCCCCACGTTATCATCTCGGGAATGCCTGGTATAGGCAAGACCACCAGTGTCCACTGCCTGGCGCGGCAGCTACTAGGAGACGCATACAAGGAGGCAGTCTTGGAGCTTAATGCCAGTGACGAACGAGGTTCGTCTACCAAGACGTCTACCCCTTACGGACACTCATACTGACTCACCGCCCGCCAGGCATCGACGTCGTCCGGAACCGCATCAAGGGCTTCGCCCAGAAGAAAGTAACCCTACCCCCTGGTCGCCACAAGCTCGTCATCCTCGACGAAGCCGACAGCATGACCTCAGGTGCCCAGCAGGCCCTTCGCCGCACGATGGAGATCTACTCCAACACCACACGCTTCGCCTTTGCATGCAACCAGTCCAACAAGATCATCGAGCCGCTGCAGTCGCGCTGCGCCATTTTGCGGTACGCGCGGCTTACGGACGCGCAGGTGGTCAAGAGGCTGATGCAGGTCATCGAGGCGGAGAAGGTTGAGTACAGCGACGACGGGCTGGCGGCGCTGGTCTTCAGCGCGGAGGGCGACATGCGGCAGGCTCTCAACAACCTGCAGTCCACGTTTGCGGGCTTCGGGTTCGTGTCCGGAGACAACGTCTTCAAGGTGGTAGACTCGCCACATCCGATAAAAGTACAGGCCATGCTCAAGGCGTGCCACGAAGGGAACGTCGACTCGGCACTAGACACGCTGAGGGAGCTCTGGGACCTGGGGTACTCGAGCCACGACATCATCAGCACCATGTTCAAGGTCACCAAGACGATCCCGACCCTAAGCGAGCATTCGAAGCTGGAGTTCATCAAGGAGATTGGCTTCACTCATATGAAGATTCTCGAGGGCGTACAGACTCTGTTGCAGCTGAGTGGTTGCGTCGCAAGGCTGTGCAAGATGAACATGGATCCGAAGAAGTTTGAGCTCCCGAAATGAGAAACGAAGGGCTGGAGCCCAAAAGGGACACCATATCGAGCCATTTTCCGAGCGAGACGAGGTTATGCGAAGCGACGTGATGGCGGCAGCCGGGGGAACTGGGCCTGCGAGTGCTAACACGGAGGAATGATTTTCATATCGCTGGGGCGGATCTCTCCCAAGGGTCATATGTACAGGTTCGAGACGCGGGCATATTCGTGGCTGGGGACAGCGTCTCATTTGTCGTCCTTGCCCTCCAAGACCTCCTGCTCATACCTTTCCCATTTGGCCTGATTCGCCTGCATACGCCTCTGGAGCCTCCTCCTATTCTCAAACATCCTCATCCGGCTGTCTGCCTCGAGCATCCCGCCCATGATCATCGCAGACGCCTGAATATACCTGTACACATAGCATTAGTCTTGACACGGAAAAACGAAGCATGAAGAAACCTGGGGAGATTTACACTTTGAACTGGATCGTGAGGCCGCGGTAGAGCGGGTACATCCTGTGACCGATGACGCCCAGGACCGCGGCGCCGGCACCCCATTTCAGGGCGCCGTTAACGCCGCCGCGAACTGCTTCCCACGACGCCTCATTGGCCTCTTCGGTGTGCAGGATGTTTCGCTGAGGCATGGCGGAAGCTTTGACGGGCAGGGCCGTCTTAAAGGGCCGCGGAGGTCGACTGGCGACTTCAAAGAGACTGGAGAGGGACTAAAAATTGAGCATATCTAGCATTTCCAGATAAGGAAAGCGAGTGAGTAAGGGATCCCACTTGAATTTCCCGAGTCCCTTGAGATAAATATAGGAATATGAATGTACAAGCTTCGGCGGATGAGATCAAGCTGATGGGGTGGCTCCGCTCGGTCGGCACATCTCCGAGCCGGCCGAGTCCAGACACCGCCGCCGGCTGATGTTCGGCAAACTTACGAGCCCCGCTTACGTAGCTTCTTTAAAATCCCTTCAAATTCGGCAGGTGGCTTTTTCTCTTCTCTGCGGCGTGTTCTTCTCCAAAATTGATTCTTTTTTGGAGAAAAGAACACGATTCACCCAACCACCAACGATGTGAAGGGGTAATCCGTCGGTGCTGCAGCCTGCTGCCACTTTTTGATTCCCACACTATCTTCTTGAACATTCTGTCCGGTCGCCAGTCGGTCTTATTTTCCAGACCTCGACGGATTTGGCAGGAACTTGCGGCCGGTGGTCCCTCTGCAAAGCTTGCTTGGATTGAAAATATCAACAAGAGCTCCACCATGGCAGACCAGGTCATGGAAATGTTCTGGCGCATGCCGGCAGTCGCAAGGTACGTTCTTCGGCCCATCTCTTACCTTCATCCGAATCATCCATGCTAACGCTTTGCACAGAACTGTCTCGGCATCCGCCTTGGTGCTTTCCCTGGCCGTGCACATGGGCCTCCTCTCGGGCTACCGTGTGATATACCACACCTACTACATCTTCAAGATCCTGCCGGAGCTGTGGCGCGTGCCGACCTCGTTCCTTTTGACGGGCAGCGGGTTGAGCATGGTCTTCGACACGTATTTCCTCTACCGGTACCTGAGCGAGCTGGAAGTCTCCAACCGGAGGTTCCCTCGTCGGGAAGACCTCATCTGGTATCTGATCTGCGTCTGCGCTGGCATTCTCGTAAGTCTACCGGCGCTCGCTCCCCCGTTGTATCCTCGCCGGTCAACCATCTCGGCAAACCCCCGTAGAAAACACCTCATCTATCTGCCCGCATAGTGTCATCCCACAGCTATAGCGGTTCCTGAAAATGAGGAAGATCACCCCTGCATTCGGGCCAGTCCGTCATTCGCAAAATAAATAGGGCTGGTTCCGGGTGTGGGCATGGTGGGATGTCTATATGGATGACTCGGCTGGTTTTCCCATACTTTGCCGGGTGGTTTTTAGCACCCTACATTTCTTCACCTTTTCTCTCATCTTAGTTGAACAAAGCTTTGAGAAGAGGAGAGGGCTAACCTCGATAGGCTCTCAACGAAATCGCCTGGCGGTTCACGCCGCTGATTGATGGGCCCTACTTCACCTTCCTCCCCGCTTTCCTCATTGCCCTCTGCTACACCTCTCACCAGGACCAGCGCGGCCAGAAGGCCATGATCTGGTTCTTCACCGTCCCCGCGCAGCTCGTGCCGTACTGCATGATCATCATGTCCTTCCTCTCCAGCGGCGGCGCTACGAGCATCCCGCTACAGGTCGGCGGCCTCCTCATCGCTCACCTGTACGACTTCCTCACGAGGCTGTGGCCCGAGTTCGGCGGAGGCCGGAATCTCCTGCCGACGCCCGCGTTCTTGACTCGCATCGCCAACCCCGGGCCGCTCTTCAGGGGCCGTGCCAGGGCCGGGAGCGGAGCGTCTGGGCCTGCTGGGGCGTCCACCGGGCGCAGCACGGGCATTAACACGGGGAATGTCCTTCCCGAATCGTGGCAGTCGCGGGGTCCGGGGAGAAGGCTGGGATGAGCGGGTTAAGCAATTTCATGATACCCTTGTATGATTTGTAGCTGTAATACGAAATATCCGTGAACACTTCACAGTTCAAGCGAAACGAACAAGGCGTAGAGCGTGATGGGGAAAGAGGTAGCGAGATTCGGGAAATTGTATTGTCCCAGTCTATCTACAAAGCCTGGCATATCCGAAGACGTCCATACCCACAAGCCCTTGCCCCCAGGCTCCATACATGCATGGCTTTTACCAAAAGCTCCCATGCCCCAATTGAACCCTCCCATCCGAACTCCGTAGCCTGTCCAAAACCCATAATAATAATAGAAAACAAAACTCCAAGATCCCGGCCGAAACGCCAAACGATGAGAATGGCAGCCCCAATCACGCCGTAACCTTCACGAACTTCGGATTCCGCGTCTCACCCGGCGAGTCAATGGTGATGGTGGGCGGCGTGTACTTCTTCGGTGTTTTACCCTGTCCCTGCGGGTCTGGCACCGCTACAGACGGCACCTTCTTCGCGCGGGGAGGAGGCGGCGGCAACAGAAAGTCCGGGGCTGCGGTCGGCTTCGGCTCCGGTGGCGGCGGCACGACGAACTCTGGTGCCGCGGGTGCCCGCGCGGGTCTCCGTGGGGGAGAGTCGGAGGGAGAAGGGCCCCTGGGGGGTGTGGGCGCCTGTGAGCTCAGCGAGGAACCCGAGCGGCTCTCGAAGGGGTTACGGGCCGGGGGTGGCGTGGAGGTGTTGGTGCGGCTTGATGGGCGGGGGATGTACGCGGGATGCGCGGGCAACGACGAGAGGCTGCCGGACCTGCTGTGGTCCCCGGCCCCGGGGATGTAGGCCGGGTGCGCGGGCACCGACGAAAGGCTGTCCGACCTCCCGTGTTCCGAGTTACCATAACCCCTCAGCTCGTGAACCCTCCCGCCCTTGATCTTCCTCCCACCGCCGCCGCTAGCCTTCTCATCCTCACTCCTCCCCGACGCACGACTCGAGGCGGCGGACCTCGCCTCGCCGCCCATCCACGGCTTCCCGGGACCGATCATCGGCGACCTGCTCCGCGAGCTAGGCCCGGGGCCCTCGTCGCCCCCACCCCCCCACAGCGGTGATGACGGACCGCTGTTCTTCTTCTTGCGGCGGTAGACGAACCACAGCGCCACGCCGCCGAGGATGAAGAGCCCCGCGCCGACGGCGATGCCGACGATGGCGCCCGTGGTGAGCGAGTTGGGGGACGCGCCTGGGTCCTCATCCTCGTCGTCTGAGCCGGTCGTGATCTCGAGGTTGTTGCGGCTGAACATGGAGCCGCTCATGCCCAGGGGCTCACCCGCCTCGGGTTCCTGGCGGCAGCCGACTTGGAGGGCAACCATGACTGGCCTGTGTTAGTTAAACGAGCTCTGTTATTTCAGGGGCGGAGGAACTCACAGTTGCCAAGGTAGGTCTCGTCATCGCTCGACTTTAGGCAGTTGATACACGACCTCAGCGTGTTTCCGAAGAGCGAGCCGTTCCCCGCGGAGCAATACCCAAAGGGATCGTCGTTATCAGGCTCGAGCCCCCCGGAAAGAATAGCCTCCTCGAGCGGCTCGCAGGCCCAGCTGATTATGCATGGCGAGTTTATGACCTTGTCCTCGTCGTCAAACCCGTAGAGGCAGGTGCCGAGGCCGTAGCGCAGGTTGTAAAGGAGCCAGTGGTTGTCGGCCTCGGTGCCGTTCGTCTTTTCGCTCTTCTGGAGACACTCCATACAGCTCTTGAACTTGGCACCCTCGTCGCTATCGGAGTAGAGGCTGTCCTGGCAGACAATGTCTGTCGCGTTCGTGGTAGAGGAGTCGGGGGAGAAGGGGTTGTTGTCTTCATGGTCCATGCATTGGGCGGCACATGGTGAGCCGGGTGTGACTTGGAGGGCTAGGGAGGACTGGAAGAGAGAGAGGATGGCGAGGAGGGAGAGATAGGTTGGTAATATCCGAGGAGGCGCCATGGTTGAGTGATCAGAGAGTGTGTGTGAGAGTGAGAGTAGGAGATGGAAGGTGAAGGAGTCCGGATAAGAGGACAAAGCAGGCCAAGCGCTATGACTCCCGAGTCTGCAGCATGGCAGGGCGTCGTCGTAACCTTCGACTGAGTGTATCGCGTGTTCGTGACCGTCGCAACAAAATAGGGATCTCAGATCCTTGGGTGTGGCTTCACTTTGATAATCACACCGTCAAGATGTGAACAAGTGGGAGAGAGGAATCACACAGCGTCACGGAAAAGATCGCCGGCCCACCAGATCGGGGTAGGTACGCACTCATATACCGCCGAACAAAAGAAAGAGCGCCAATACCAGCATGCATGCAACGCCGCGCAGCCAAGGCGGCCCTCGAGCTAAGATTCAAGTGGCAGGCCGCGGCCCAAGGATGCAACGGCGCATCTGCGTCCTCCGCGCTTGGTCAGTCTGTCGTAATGCTCCACCACACCGGGCGGGAAGGCCAATGTACCGCCGGACCAATCTGACCGTGCAGCGGGAGCAGATGAAAGCGATAGGGGGGGTTACCCTGGGCGGTCCGGCCGCCGGCCTCGACCCGGCGGAGAAGAAACATGTCTCCCAGAATAGCATCATCAGGCAGCCGCTGGGCGGGAAGAGGCCAGCCCGCACTGCGTCCTGACTGGTACTGGCGGTCCGGGGGCGGGAAGGCAAGGCGGCTGCCCAAGCACCCGAGCGGCCACGGGGCCCGTCCGAGGTCAAGGGTTCATGTTGGAGGGACAAGGGAGGTCAGGCCCACGATGATGGCTGGAAGGACGAGCGGGACAATCAGCGGGAGTGGGACAATTGGACGAGCGACCAATCCTCGCCCAGCTTGGCACTTGGCAGGCCACGCTGCCGAGCCGGTGGGCCAATGAGCGGGCTGCCCCACCCGGGCACAAAGCGCCAGCTACCCTGGCTCTTCGCTGTAAGCGCTGGGGCGGGCCAATGAGAGCGGCGTTCGGTTTCCAAGATGGCAAGGGCGGGGAAACCCTGCGCGGTGGTTGGCTGCGCGTCGACTCTCGCGGGCGGATCTCCCGCTGTGGGACCCGCTTTTTCCACTTCAATTCCACTCGCCTCTGGCGCCGTCGAAGATTGCTCCCTCCCCACCGCTCCCCAGGCCAAGGCGGTCTGGACCCTCCATGGACTCCTCGATGGCCGATCCTCACTGTCGGTAAGACCAGGAAATGTGAGGACACACTGCCAACGGTCAACTCCACATGGCCCAGAACGAACTTGATCACCACAGATCCGATCCACAGAACGCGGGGGCGCCTCTCCTGCCTCTCCACTTGTCCGGCGTGGGATCTCTATGGTTTCCATGATTTCCATCCGGAGCTCAGTCAGCTTCCAGACACCCCGGTCGGTGAGGCGCCCGGCAATAAGCAAAAAAGAGCCTTCCTTGAAGGATGCGCTTGGTGAAACAGAGGCCGCAGAAACGGCCAAATAGGCGCCGTGGAGAGTGGCGAGTAGGAGTGTGGACGGGAGCCCCGCTCGACTAATCCTGCTTCCTAATGATCCTTCTGTCTCTCGTCGGGCGACTGGGCGAAACGAGTTCTAGGTCGCGGCCTCCACACTCGACCTCGGTGCTGTATTTGGATCTGCACAAAGGTGAAGGGGGGAGCGTTGTGTGCCCGTTGCTCGTCGACCCCAGAGTCTCCCACGGGCAGCATCTGACCTCATGCGACACAACCAACTCGAATCGGCGCAGATCCCGAGCCGGATGGTACGCCGTCCGCGCGTCCCTACCAGAAAAGGAGCACCTTCGGGAGATGTGATGGTGGCTGCAGGGCCCGTGAACGGCCTGCAAAACATTGGAAGACCAACCCCCTAAAAATAGTATTGCGTCCCCTGATTGGGTCTAGCACGGAACGCTTTTCCGATCGATTCCCAACCACCCCAGGTTAAGCTTATTCGAGACCTCTTGTGGAAATTGCGTGTATCGAGGCCATCCCATCCTTCATATCCGCGCTTACACACTACAGGATGAACTCCTTAAATATAGAGCCGAACCCCACGGAATTGAACCCAGAGACGCGAGTGCTATAGAAGGAAAGCAGTCTTTCCCAATTGCAACCGTCTTACACCGAATCGTCCACTGGACCTGTCATTCTCAGCCCGCCGCTCACGGCCGGGGGATCTCCCACCGGGAATGTTACCAAACCGAGTGCGACCTCGCCCGGATGACATGTTTGTCACCAACACAGAGTTTCGCTACGGGGGCGATCATTTCACTCACCGTTCCTTTTAAAATTGTTGTTGGCCCCCAACGGGTCCGAGGGCGGATCATCCCTTTCGGCCCTTTATTCCCTGCCGTGCTGAGGCCTCTTGGCTTATGAGCGACAGAAATAACAGACGAGATGAGAGTATGCCGATCGATGGCCCAGCTCTCGGGATGGCGTTGACAGCCCCCCCATGCCCTTTGGTGCTATCTATAGTCTATTTTTTGCTCTTCCAAATGGAGAATGGGATATCTGGGGCATAACCAGGAAGAACCACTCGGATATTCAACATCTCCCGGAAATACCACTCAACTGTCACATATCGCAAGAAAATGAGTTGTACCTCACCCCGGTATAGGCCCTTTCTTGAATGTTGGCTATACCTCCTATCCTGTACTCCTCCAGGAGAACTCTCACCCGGCGTACTCTCCCGACTACCCAGTTTCTGTTATTTCGCTGTGGAGTTGGTTTCTTCCTCCCCCCATCCCAAGGCTGGCTGTCGTTTCTATTATACCCGGCGGACACCAATGATTTACATTCCATAACCCTTTTCCATAGATTGGCGAAGGATCTTATCCCGTCGTGGTAGGCTCCCGTCTCAGGTTTGTCGAACTAGATCATGGAACAATCGTCACGGCCACCCATAGGGTTGATATGGCATACCCATGGGCTGAACCCCTTGCAAGACCTTGGGATGCGGGGTGCAGGGTGAGGAATGCATCGAGTATCTACCTGGGCCGAATTCCACCCCTGAATGGACCTCCCTGGGGAACTTTCGTGTTGGTGGTGTCTTTAAGGGGCCAAGGGCTCACAAGTACAATAGGACCCTACTTGCCGATCCATTCCGGAAGGGCAAGCATTGGTCGTAGCTTTCCTTATTCCAGACTGATGCCCCTGTTTTCATTCCTTTGCCCCACCAGGTTCTTGCATGCAGGAAGATAAAACCCCCTCTGGCCCCATGTCTGCATTCCCCAGTTGCGGTCCGCTAATGCCCATCAATCACAACGGAGAGTGAAACAAGCCGCGCGCACAGGAACGGAATCCCCGGGAGCAATTGAAAATGGGATATGAAAGGGCTCCCCAAATAGTGGGATGGGGAGATCGGGTACTTAGTCCTTGCCTCAGACGTCCACTAGCCCTGATCTAGAAGCGGAGGGCGAGAGACAAGCCGACAAGCACATATAAGACTCGGACTGAGGCTGTTCCCCAAGACATCTCGTGATCAAATCAGAAAAACTTCTTCCCGCGATACAACACTCGACATCGACGTCCTCGGGATGACTCCCTTCCTCTGGGCCTCCTTCCTGGTGCTCTTCGCGTGGTCCAGTCTCACAGCCGCCGAGACCTGGTACCTGAGGAACATGGAAAGAGGATGCACCGGATATGTCTGCCTTTACCGCTTCCTCTTTCAGGGAGACCAGCAAACCGGCGAGGAGGGAATATATTGTGATGTCAAGCTCGATGAAAAAGGGGAATATGAGAATTTCAGCTTTGCGAAATGCGAAGATTGGAAAGACAACGAGGTGGTGGAAAAGTACGTGATCAGCGGGAAAAAAGACCCGGATACGGAAGATTTCACCATTAGAATCAAGGACCTGGATAGGAACCTCTTCGCAGACTTCAGGTTCACCGGCGACCAGTGGCATTACATGGAGACTCCCCCGGGCTTACCCAAGGCCCCAGGTCCAAAAAACTGGACGGAGGATGCGTGGGGACTGGCAATCCCGACGATCCTTGATACGTTTGGACGCCGAAGCGAGGACGCGGCGGCGGAGAGGCCGACTATCATGGAAGACCCGGGGCCCGAGGTGGAGAAGCGGATGGAGGGGGAGTTGTGGACTCTCAGCGACATACGTCACACTCGCGAGTGGGACCCTGACACCGGGGAGCCTACTAGGGACGTTCGAGCGTTCAGAATCAAAGAAGGCAAGATGTATGGTCCCGGCCCCGAATGCGCCGTCTATCAACCTGTGGGCGAAACGCTAGTGTGGAGTACAACGGCGTGCGGTGACGATACCAGCAGCCCGGTGATATGGCCGTACGAGACTAAAGGCTACTATTCCGATCACCCTGACGACCCTGACAATACATATTTCACCATCATGGTCAAGAACATCGACAAAATGCTCATAGCCTTCTTCAAGATACCCGCTGAGGAGTGGGAGGGTATGGTTGACAAGGAGACTAGTGGCACTGTATCGGCGTTGCCGGCCCCGGTGCGGTTGGCGTTGGTTGGCGGAAACAAGCGGACTATCGGAGAGGAGCCAGAGGCGGATGCGGCCGTCGAAGCTCGGGACCGGGGCAAGACGAGAGTGGCGCCAGACGCGTTGCCGAGGGTCAGGAGAAGCGCCAGCGCTGAGTCGCGCCCGCTCGAGCTCACCCACACTCACAAGCGGGCGATCAACCACCCTCGGTCCGACAATGAATACCAAAACATCGTGGATGCCCCCCAGTGGACAGTCGATTCCCGAACGCGCAGTAAGTTTTCGCGATCCGCAGGCGCCACCCACACGCTTTACCCGACGCAGGAGAGGACATGGCATCTAACGAGACCTTGGAGAGTTCATTTACGATGAAGAGAACCCCGTGCGGCACGGCCTGTGGAAAGTGGAGATCGACTTCAATATTCTCAGCACCACCACGACGGAACGACGGACGAAAGGCCCGAGGCGATTGCGACATGCCGTACCGTCACGTGGATCGAATCTGAAAGAGACCACCGTACAGAGAGCGTATGGCTGCGGAAGTGCGCCGACATAGACTTCTTCATGTCCTGGGGATACATCGGACATGAGGATAGCGCCATCATGATCTTGATGTAGTAAGTTCCCTCCTCCTGTCGAGATCGACCCCTGAATCTTCATGGTGCCCCTTGCAAGCTTCTTATCTCGGACTCGAGGGCGCTGACACCTGCTGCGAAGCATCAACCCCGATAAAGGGGGCAAAAGCCGGATCGGGTGGACTTCATTCCAGGGAGTGAACACCAGGACGTCATTTGACCGGACAGACCCGTTTCCGATAGAGGACTATGCCTTTGAATCCGATGCCTGGCCATGTAATACTCAGTCATAGCCCTTTAATATCAAAAGCCTTTCTCCTTTCATGCCGAGACCTCTTTCACTGCTCGCCGCCACCAGGCTCAAGCAACACGAGGCCTACCGCAGGCGGGGAGGTAAGGCCCGGGTCCTCAGCATCGCCTTCGTGTTAGTGACCACTGGCCACAAGTGTTGAACAGGGAAGAAAAATGTCCAGAGGAAAAGAGCCTCTTGCGCTGTTTGTGTCGTCGTTTCTTGATGTCGTCAGGAGTGGATTCCTCATCAGGGTGGGATCTTCGACGATGGGATATGTTTGTCGACCCCCAACCCTTGCTCGGTACTTCGGTTCCCCGCAAAACTACCGTGCACACGCACGTACACTCCCCTGGTGGATGCCCTTCTGCGGGGGGATTCTGTGGCGCTTAACACGGCGCTTCGGTTGGCCCGGCCGTTAAAGGGTGCAGAAGGAGTGGGGTGGGGCTCCGGGTCTGATCACCGCAACCTCGGTGGGTTGGGGGCTGGGAAACACGTTTGCGGCGGATCCCCGCTGCTGGACGCGGGCACGGGAGGCGGCCGCTCGCTTCTTCGCGTGAGGAAATTGGCCCGTCGCACTGCGGCCAGCATGTTTTCGGCCGTCGGGCTTAAGATGCGAAAGGCTAGTTGGCTCGCCGCCGGCCGCGATTTCGACCAGGGAATGAATCCGCAGGTTGGGGCGTCGCCCTGGAATGGAATGCCGGTTGGGAACCGCCCCCTTTTCCCAGTCAGGCGAGGGATGTGATGCTCAGCAGGCCACTGGCATTAGCGCATGCTCGACGTGGCCCAGGGCGCCCGCACCCTGGTCCTTCCGTCCTTCTGATGTGACGACAGCGCTCCTTCCAAAGGAGTGGTCGAGCCCCCGCCGCCGCAGCCAAAACCGGAAGCAGCGTTGGATTCTCGTCACGCAATAAAGGGGAAGTGCCGCCCTGCCGTGTGGTACATGTGGGACGCCAGGTTCCACTGGGCCGTCTGCACTCGCACATTTCAGCGTGTCCCTCTGCGAGTCTTGTTGTCCTCTCGCATCAATTCCCGCTGGGCTCCTGTGCTGGGTAAGACGGTCCACCTTCCCCTCCATTGACGCCTCCTCCGTCCGAAGTGGCGCGCCCCACCCCGCAAGCGCACTGGGAAAGTGAACAGTCGTCATTGCCGCACTCCCTTCGCATCTCCCCTCCTCTCGTCTATCGCATTGCCTGCCGGTGACCGCCAACATTTCCCGCCACACCTTTTCGATTCTTCTCGAACGGAGCCTCTCCCTCGTCTGCTCGCCGACCGTCTTGTCCGCTCCCCGCCCACGAGTCAAGTCGCCCATCTGCTCGTCCCAGGTCCGGAAAGTCGCAAGTTGGGGGAGGAGAGCTCGCGCAGAGGCGCAAACAGGAGGACACGACAGGGAGAGAAGCCGGAATCCACCGCCCAAGATGAAGATCGCCTGCGTCCAGTTTAACCCGCAGGTCGGCGATGTCAACAACAACATGATCAGGGCCGAGCGGGTCCTGACCAAGGGCATGCCAAAGGATGAAGAGCTTGACCTTCTCGTTCTCCCCGAGATGGCCTTATCCGGTAAGTGCTTCGCAAGTGCCCCCACCGGCAAACATCGCGCACCCGGAGAAGCCAGTATTTCTCGGGGCACGAAAGACACGGTTGCTAACCGTAGGCAAAGGCTACAACTTCGAGTCTCTTAACCACATCTTCTCCTCGCTCGAGCCGACAGCTTCCGGCATATCCTCCCTCTGGGCACGCACCAAGGCCCTCACACACGGCTGCCATGTCCTCATTGGGTACCCGGAGACAGTCGACGTCTCGAAAAAGTGGCCGACCGACCCGCAGTATTATAACTCCGCCATCATGTTTGCGCCCAGTGGGGACACCGTGGCGCACCATCGGAAAGCCTTCCTTTACTACACCGACGAGAGGTGGGCGTTGGAAGGGGATAATGGCTTCTTTGGTGACCACATCCAAGGGCTAGGTCAGACAGCCCTAGGAATTTGTGAGTGCCCCTCTTACCCCTTGTATCGAGGGAACACGACTAACTTGTTAGCAGGCATGGACATCAAGTGAGTGACCAGAAACATATTCAGCCAAAACCTGCTAGGCCGGAGTAACTAACCTGAGCAGCCCCTACAAGTTCGACGCCCCTTGGGAGGATTATGAGTTCGCAACGCACATTCTCCAGTGCGATGCGAACCTCGTGATCTTCTCCATGGCCTGGGTGACCCCTGACCCGGCGGACCAGTTCACAAGCGCCCCCAACGAGCCCGACCTCACCACCCTCGCGTACTGGGCTATGCGCCTCGAACCCCTTATCCGTGCGAAGTCCAGCCAGGAAATCATCATCGTCTTCGGCAACCGGTGCGGGTCGGAGGGTGATGCCGTATACACCGGCACGAGCGCCGTGCTCGGCATACAAGATGGCGTGGTCAACGTCTATGGCGTGCTGGGCCGCTGTGAGAGCAAGTTGCTCGTGGTGGATACAAACAGGCCGCCGACGAAGAGGCTTGCGATGAAGGGGAATGAGATCAGACTGGTTGAGACGAATGCTGGTGCCAGAGAGTCTCGGTCGCAGACCACCCCGCTCCATTCCTCTGCTAAACCCGATGAAGGCGAGAAGGGAGATCGAGAAGGATCACGTACCAGGTCTCGCGAACGGAATTCAACCCCGCTCCATTCTTCCGCTAAACCCGACGAAGGCGAGAACGGAGAACGGGAAGGATCGCATACCAGGTCGTCTCGCAAACAGAGTTCAGCCTCGCTCCGTTCTTCTGCTAAACCCGATATGGGCGAGAGGGGAGAACGGGAAGGGTCACGTACCAGGTCTCGCGAACGGAATTCAACCCCTTCCCGCCGGAACGAGACTAGACCGACTAGAGAGGCGGTGCCTGCCTCCGTGTTGTACGACCCACCCCGACAACCCCTCCATCACCTGGCGCCCACTCCTCCCACTCAGCGCGGCTCGCCCTCTCTGACCCCGTCTCTGACACCTGATACCTCCAAAAAAGCCAGGACCCACCCGCATAAGCTTACTATCCCCGAAACCAGCTCCCACTCGTGGCGGAAGGCGAGTGAGACGATGACCGGCTCGCCCGTCGGCGCGGGGCGTGCGCTAGATCGGAAAAGGCTCAAGGGCATGTGCGAGCCGCAAGCCACACAACCCGCTCTTAATGCACCTGACTCGGCGGTCGTGCTCAGCGCTGTGGAACGCCCACGGGCTAGCATGTTGAGCCCTACGGACTCGGCGATCGGGCGCGCGACGCCCGATACACGGCCTTGGAAGTCGTCCCGTTGGAGCGGTGAGCATAGGCTCTCGAGGCCGAAGGAAGTGGCAAAGCTGGACACTATCCTGGCCGAGGAGATAGCGGCCGAGGAGGCGGATCTGAGGGCTCAAACGCTGAAGGATAGCCCGGTGGCTAAGAAGCCGGACTCGTCTGTGCTGGCGCACTGGCTTGAGACACTGCCGCCAGTGAAAGGGTTAGAGGCGGTGCCGAATACGCCGCCGACTGTCCCCGGGGTACCGTCCGCGGTGAGAGAGGCGGTATCGAATACGCCGCCGACTGCCCCCGGGGTACCGTCTGCGAGGGGAGAGGTGGCGTCCAGGGGCTGCCCTGTTTGTCATACGTGCGGACAGGACATACCTAAAGGCGAAAAGAGTGATGTTGGGAGGAAAGGCGAGAAGAGGCGCGCCTCGAAGGTAGCAGCAGAGGCCCAGGGTTTGAAAGAACCGAGGGTTGAACGCAGGAGCAAAGACAATGGCGTGTCTCTACAACCAGAGACCTTGCAAAATGGGCTTGCCCATTCAGGGCCGCAGTGCCTCGATGTGGGAGACCATACTGGAATCCGGGGAGGAGCACTGTTGCGAGTGGAGGAGAAAGAGGACGGGGTTCTCCAGTTGCAGGTGTTTGGCACTGACGAGCTGACGCCAGAACGGACTCGGGAGCAGGGCGGAGCCACAGCCGACAACACTGTCCAGGCCAGCCAAGCTTCCCCCGCAGATGTCACATCCACGAACAACAAAATAGTCGAGAAACTCGAACCGCGTGTAAACGGCGTTGGAGCAGCAGACAGCAGGACGGAAAAGGCGGAACAGGAGATTCAGAAGGCGCTTGCGCCGAGGGCACGCGTGGTGCCTCCTTCTATCAAGGGGATGGAGAAGGTGGTGACGGTGGGGATCCGGCCGAGCAGCGTGGCATGGTGAGACGGTCGGTCTTGTCTGATAGGCTTCGGGATGGAGGATTTCATATTCTGTGGGAAATGATGGATGCAGGTTCTTCGGTACGACGGAAAATAGTCTCGTAAGGGTCGGGGAAATGGAGTTCGGAGCTTGTTTTTTTTTTGGAGATTTGAGATAGCTTAGCTTTAGATCAACGCGAATGACCAGTGGAAAGGCATGACCTTTGTCATCTCGGCGGTCCCGAAAGCCATTTCCGGATGCGTTTTGAGACGCGGAGCTCTAAGCTATCCCTCTGAGAAGCCGCCTATTCAAACCCATTACCGGTCGAGGTCGCGTCTATTCAGACCCATTGCCGGCCGAGACTGCGCTTATTCAACCCCATTGCCGGCCCCGTCGAAGGGTCCCCCGGCCCCCAACGCCTGTTTCCTGATCTGGAATTCTACGTGGTGACCCCGTCTGGCGATGCGGGAACGGGAGATCGAGATCTTGCTACTGGGTTGGGAAGCTGAAGGGTTCGTCCGTCTCCATTAAGCTGTGACGTGGCTGTGGATTTAAAGATTACCCCCGAATAGCGACTCTTGGACCGGCAGGGCCCCTGTTTCTCTCCTTGGGCATTTATTGGGGATGGGAACACTGGGCAAGGAGAATAAGAATGCCGGACTCGGTGGGAAACGGCGGACGATGCGGTTCCGTCGATCTAGGAGTGTTGGTCCCGGTAGGCTTAGTCTGGACACTAACACGGGACGAATCGAGGTTCACGATCGTGTCGCGACTTACGACCTCCACTGCTAAAGTGGGTTTAGCTAGGCCGGTGTCAAGGCCATCTACCGCTCGGCATCATGTTCCATTACGCTACCACGCGTCCGTAATTCGGGCTACGACTTTGCATCCGATCTCAACTGGCAAACACAGCCGAGATTCCCAGCTTCCCACGTTCATCCAAGTCACGTCGTCCACCGCAATGCCCGGGGTCTGCGCCGGACCATGTGGCCCGAAATATGGCGACCGCCCGATACAAGAGCATGGGCATGGCGACTTCGGACGCCGTCGAGCGTGAAAACCGGGTTGGAACCCGGACACCACCTACGATTCGAGGTACTTCTGCGCGGAGGTAGCCCGCGAACTTGGCCGTTCCCTTAGTGACTCGGAGCGAGAAAGTTCGAGGCATTATGACATGGTAGCAACGGTGACAACTGTGAAGTGATTTGCGAATTTTGAAGGACGAGCAGGGATAGATCTGTGTTGCGGCGGGCTGCAAAGGGCCAGGCTGTCTCTGCTGGTCTTCATCTTGGTTGTCAAGGATTCCACAGCCACATGGGACGCCAACCAGGCGCTGTGGCCCCCGAAATGGCCTCCAACACGCCCCCAAGCAAACATCGAGGTCGCCGATCGCCAAAGGCCCCCAAGCCCAACTAACACCGACCCGCGTCGCCGATCCCCCAAACCCAACTAACACCGCCCCCGCCGCGGCCCCCTTCGGACCCCGAATCTGCACCCATGGCCCCCCAACAACCCCGTGTCTGCGGCTTCCCACCAGGCCCTTCCACATCGGGATCCTCACAATCCCGAAACCGCCGAGGGCATCTCGATCGAGACGTGGGCTGATGGCCGGCGCTAAGACGCAATGCCGGACTGGGCGCGCTCGTGTTCCTGACTTAATAGTATTGGGTATAGCTCCGCCGTGGGCTCCAAGAGACGAAGCTATAATACAAACATGTATGTAATAATCAGTTTTACCGGGCGGTTATAGCAGTGGCACGCTGGCTTGGCAGCGGCAAGAAGAAACCTCTGCCTGGCAAGCTAACCCGGAACCGAGCCCGCTATGTCACTGCGAGTTGCGCATTCGACACATCAAAATGCATCGAACAAGGAATTTGGCCTCGATAGTAGGCCCGGGTCGCAGAACCGGCCGGCAGACTAACGAGCTGTTGGCCGTCTCAGCAGGCCCCTTCTGGCCGGCCAGAGATTACTCGGTGTCTGTCACGATGTGGCTTTCATGGAACCAGACAACGGAAATGTCATGCTGGTACTTGCATGTTCGCTCCGGAAAGTGTCCCGCCCAGGTCCAGTCCAGGGGACCCTTGCAGGCCCCACCACCGCTGATCGCCCATCACAGCACCGAACTGGCCAGCGCCATCCCGCCATTGGCCGGCGCGCGGACCCCACCCGGAACATTGAAGGGCACACCCGCCGCCCAGCGCTCAGTGGCCGGCCGCCATCCCTGCACCAGCCAACCAGCGCCGTCGCGCCCCATCCTTCCCGCTCTGCGGCCCCCAACCCACCGCCAATCAGCGCCCGCGTCAGCGTGACGGATCTGCAGAGCTGCGTTCTCTTCACGTCCCCGCCCTCCGCTTTTTCCCTCTTCCGCCCGTGGCCTTGGCAGCTCTGCCCAGTGCTCTCTCGCCCCGGCGCCAAACCCCGAGCTGTGCGATGATGGCACGTTTTCTGGAACGGGAAGGGGGACGGACCTGCTGGTTTCCCCGGCTGGGCGAGACGTGCCGAGAGCGCTTCTGGCCGCTGCTCGGCACGCTGGTTGGCCTTCCCGCCCTCGCTTCCCGTGTGATATCGTCTCTTTATGTTCCCACCCTTTCCCCTTCCCGCTCGAACCTCTTCTTGTATTACCGCCCACCACCATAACCACCACCACCACCACCGGCTCTTCTCTCTATTTCCCACTCAGGTGAGAAAGCGGGCGCGAAAGGGACGATGCAACACTCGTTCTTGAAACCGGACTATCGAACCATCAAGACAAAGGACACCACCTCGTCTCAGCCCCTTCGACTCGACCCCTTGCAGCTCGAGGCCCGCTGATATATATCCGTGGCTTGCACACCTCTTTGTCCCACGCTTCCGCGGCCTCTTCGTCTGCGACCACTTTCTCCAGCCCCCCCTCCTTCGTCTACTTTTTTTTGCCTCTCACCCCCCGACCCGCGGGACACAAGGCGTGCTTGTTGGCCGGTGACACGGAAAAGCCGGTCTCTTCTTTGTCGGCCAACCTCTCCCCGCACTTTGCAGGCCGTGACCGCCGACCGCCTCTTGTCCACTTGATTGTTGTTTCGCCGGGGTTATCCCTTGCTCAATTGTCCGCATCACCGATTCCCCGCAGCCGGCATCCTTCAAAGCCTCTCTCTCTCTCTCCCCCTCGCATTCCAATCTTTCTGAAATCGGCGCCGGAGGGCGAACAAAAACCACTCAGAAAAGCCATGCGCCTCCAACTCCTCACCGCCGGCCTCGGCCTCGCCGCGACGCCGTCTCTCGCCATCCTCGTCGCGCCCGGCTCCCCCTGCGCGAGCAAGTGCGGCAACGTCCTCGACAAGACGTCGCCCGACGACGTCGTCTGCGAGGAGGACCAGTACGACAGCGGCGCGGGCCTGGTCTTCAAGAGCTGCGTCGAGTGCCAGCTGGGCAGCTCGTACGTCACCGAGTCGGACGACTTTAAGAACGGGAAGGACTCGGACTTGCAGTGGATGATATGTGAGTTTCTTGCCGGGGTGGCGCGGGCTGAAGCGCGACTCAGACTAACACGACGAAGACAACTTGAGATATGCGACGTCATATTGTTTCTTTGGGTATCCGGAGGGAGAGCCAGATGACTCGCCCTGTATCACATCGTAAGTTCAAGCCCGTCAGTAATAGGGAGCGACGACTGACACCGCCTCAGGACGGCATGTGGGCCCTTCCGCGACGCCGTCGCCTTTGAGAAGCTCGCCTCCAACGTCTCCTCCTACGACTACTGCGCCGAATGGCAGCCCAGCCAGCTGACAAAGTGCCTCTCCTGTATCCGCCCCGAGGGCAAGCACTTCCTCAACAACTGTACGTCCAGCCTTGTCCCATTATCTCTTGCGCGTCACTGACACCGAACCAGTCCTCACCGTCCTCGGCGCCGCCTGTGAGCAGCAGCCCATCCCCGGCCGAACCGTCGGCCTAGAAGGCAACGTCTTCTCCGAGGACTCGGTCAACATGACCGACGCCGCCGCCGTCCCCACGCTCGACCCGTCCTACTTCGACGAGGGCTCCTTCGGGCTGGGCGCCAAGGTCGGCGTCGCGCTCGGCTCCCTCGGCTTCGTGCTCGTGCTGGCCGGCTTCGCCGTCGTCTGCCTCGGAAAGCGCCGCCGCCGCCGGTACCTCCGCCAGATGGACAGCCCGAGCGAGCACAAGGGCTGGGCGGGCCAGGCCGCCGCGCGCGGCCACCAGTCGGGCGAGACGCCGCTGAGCCAGAGGCCGCTGAGGGGCGGGTGGGACGACTCGCCCATGAGCGCCGCGACCGAGAAGGGCAACTTCCCCGCGAGGTACTTCTCGCCGTACTCGTCGCAGTTCAGCAGTCCCGTCAGCGCGGTCGACGCGCCGAACATGCAGTGGCCCGAGTTCGCGCCGCGCGACAGGGAGATCGGCATGGCGCTGGGAGGGGACAGCCCACAGCCGGAGCCACCGTCGCCGGTGAAGGGGAAGGGGAGGGCATGGGACGGTGTTGACGTGTACGGCAGGGAGCCGGGGCCGAGCCATGGGGAGCCGCCGGTGCTGGGCCACCCCGGGTATGGTCGGTCGAGCGAGAGTCTGCCGAGGCGGTATACGCTCACGGAGGAGGACGCACGGAACGGGAACGCGATATAGGGGCCCCGGTGGCTGGTCCCCGTTCTGGACTGGTCTTTTTGGTTCAAGCATGGAGTTAGTGGGTTGCGCTTTGGATGATACCGATGGCTGGATCGAGTTTTAATGGCCTGGAAATGGTCCGCGCTTTGCTATGAGGGAGGGAGTATTTCTGTGTAGATTATCTTGTCAGTTGTCCATGAACATATCTCTACTGCTACAGTCATGTTGCATTCTTTATGAATACTGTGTAAGCCGGTCTGGTAATAAGCTCCATTATTTGCTCGGAGAATGTAAACTGGGATGAGGTCAAATCGGGGAGGTGAGTCTGTCTGGGAGGTCGGCTCGGTTGCTGAACAGGTTTCGAGCTCCGGAAGTGGAGAGTGGGTGAAGCTTCACTGTTCGGCTTCCATTTTGGGCGAGCCCCGCAGTTGGCCAGTAGCAGCCAATGGCAGATCCCGTCAAAATACACCGCCTAATTCTGCCCACCAGCGCAAATCTCGCCAAGTACTTGACTTTGCAGCGCTAACCCACTAGTGCATAATTTGTGTGCGTTTTCCACTGCGCCCCAAGCAAAACTAGTTAGTGCAGAATCCACAGGTACACACACTCAGTTCACCCCAGAGGCGGCGGTCACAAAAAAATTTCGGTGCAAAGGTCTGAATTGAAAGTTTCTGCCATCCTCGACCTTGACCGAGAGAAGGACGACAACCGACCGCACGACTCCCGCGCCCAACGGTCACGATCGAGAAGAGACGCCCTTGATATATTCATAGGCATCCACTCACCATCGATATCTTCATCCCAGGTACGGCTCCCAATCGCTCGCCGCCTCGATCGCGTGTCGAGCATCGCGAAAAGCCCTGGGCAGGCTCTTCTGAAGGACGCGTTGTTGACAAAAGAGTCTTTAGGGGTATAATTCCGAGCACGCGGCTCGAGTATCGATCGCGAATATGACGATGGACATTGTGAAGACGGTCGCCGTCGAGGAGGAGGAGCAGATCATCAAGCCGCAGGCCTCTGCCCCGGCCGTCAACACGAGCGAGTGGCCGCTTCTTCTCAAGAACTACGAGCGACGTACGTTTCCCCCAGCCGTAGGACTGCTGGCGTTAGCCCGAGAGGAGATGATTGTGTGGGAAGAGCGCGGCGAGCTAACCCTGGGATGGTGCAGTCCTCGTCCGCACCGGTCACTTTACGCCCATCCCCCACGGTTGCGCGCCGCATAAGCGGGACATCAAGTCGTACATCCAGAGCGGTGTCATCAACCTCGACAAGCCGTCGAACCCGTCGTCCCACGAGGTCGTGTCGTGGATCAAGCGTATCCTGAGGTTAGTAGGGACATGGAGACTAAGCAGAGAGCAGGGCTAACGGATCGCAGATGCGACAAGACTGGTCACTCCGGAACTGTATGGACTCCTGGTGGAAGCTTGAGGTTGTCTACTCGGTTACTGACATGAATATAGCTGGATCCCAAGGTCACCGGTTGCCTGATTGTCTGGTAAGTTATTGTGGCCCCGGCGCTTCATCTGCTCCCATGCTGACCCCACCAGCGTTGACCGCGCCACTCGCCTGGTCAAGTCCCAGCAGGGTGCCGGAAAGGAGTACCTCTGCGTCATCCGCCTCCACGACAAGATCCCCGGCGGCCAGGCCCAGCTCGCTCGCGCCCTCGAGACCCTGACCGGTGCGCTGTTCCAGCGTCCCCCGCTGATCAGTGCCGTCAAGCGCCAGCTCCGTATCCGGACTGTCCACAACATCAACCTCATCGAGTTCGACAATGACCGTGGTCTCGGTGTTTTCAGCGTCTCCTGCGAGGGTTCGTGTCTCTTTACCCCCTTTGTTGTTACTGTCGCTAACTTCTGGTAGCCGGAACCTACATCCGAACCCTGTGTGTCCACGTCGGTCTCCTTCTCGGTGTCGGCGCCCACATGCAGGAGCTCCGCCGTGTCCGCTCTGGTGCCATGGACGAGGGCAAGGGCCTCGTCACCCTCCACGACGTCCTTGATGCGCAGTGGCTGTACGACAACACGAGGGATGAGTCGTACCTCCGCCGGGTCATCAGCCCGCTGGAGTCGCTCCTCTGCACTTACAAGCGCCTTGTGGTGAAGGACAGCGCCGTGAACGCGGTGTGCTACGGTGCCAAGCTGATGCTTCCCGGTCGTGAGTGCAACCAACCCCTGAGAATCTTGAGAATCTGATGCTAACGTTTCACAGTATTACGATATGGTTAGTTCTACCAGGTTATTTAGGTATAGCACACAAACTAACTCAGCGCAGAGGACGGCATTGAGCACCACGAGGAGATTGTCCTTATGACGACCAAGGGCGAGGCTATCTGCCTCGGCATTGCCCTCATGGTGAGTCCCTACCGCGATGCCATGTCGTTTCCGTGACTAACACATCCCTAGTCTACTGTCGAGATGACGACTTGCGACCACGGCGTCGTCGCCAAGGTTAAGCGTAACATCATGGAGCGTGACCTCTACCCCCGCCGCTGGGGCCTCGGTCCCACGGCCCTCGAGAAGAAGAAGCTCAAGGCCGACGGCAAGCTCGACAAGTTCGGGCGCAACAACGAGTCCACCCCCGCCAAGTGGAAGGATGGCTACAAGGACTACAGCCCCGCCGCCGATGCCGCCGACGCGCCGGAGGCCAAGCCCGCCGCCGCCCTCCCCGCCGCCGAGTCCACCCCCGCTGCCCCCGCGTCGGAGGCGGACGACGACTCCAAGAAGAGAAAGAAGGAGGACGAGACGCCCGAGGAGAAGGCGGAGAGGAAGAGGCGGAAGGCGGAGAAGAAGGCCAAGAAGGAGGCCAAGAAGGCCAAGAAGGGAGAGGAGGACAGCGACTAAGTCTGGGGCTGAACGTTGTCAGGATTTGGGTTTCGAAGGATCGTGGGCGCGATGTTGGGGGGCTGGGAGTGGGATGGTTCCATGTCTGGGCTCATCTCGCTGTATTATAGGGGCATGGTCCGTCGTTTATCGTTGGGGGGCGTTCTGCGTTCTGATTTCCGGGCTTTTCTCGTAGGAATTTGAAAAAAGTTAACCGCAATTATGTTCGATACAGCTCGTCAGGACCATTCTGTTTGTATTGGGTCTACCGCGGTCACGAATACAGCCGGACTGAGTCTAGGAGTTAAGGTCAAGCAAAGTGTGGTATAATAACAGAGTATAGGAGTTAAAACATGCTCACATCTAAAAACGTCCCTATACCCACGACAAAAACCCCATAACCATGCCCACCAGACGCCCAAAAGATGCAAATCCCCTTACACCAAAAAAAGAAGCTCTACTCATCATCGCTCATCTCCATCACCGACCCCTCAACCGGACTCTCTAAGATGCTCTCGCCAGCCCTCCCCTTCCCCTTCCCGGAAATCCTCTCGCCCGCCCTCGCCCGCCTCTCGCGGAGCACATCCTCGAAGCCCACCATCTCCTCGGCGCCCTCCAGCGCCGCCGCGTCCGCCGCGCCCGTCTCCTCCAGCGCGCGGTTCAGCAGCTCCGTCGCCACGCCGTCCTGCGGGCTCACGGCCAGCGCCTCGTGCAGGACCAGCACCGCGTCGCCCGGCCGCCCCTGCTCGAGGAGGATGAGGCCCTTGGCGGCGAAGACGCCCGCGTCCTTGCCGCCGAGGCGGAGCACCTCGTCGAACTCGGCCAGCGCGCGCGCGAACAGCCGCAGGCGCCGGAAGGCGTGCGCGAGGTTCGTCCGCGCGGCGAGCCACGCCGACGGCTCGCTGCCGATCTCGCTGGCCACGCGCAGCGCCCTCTCGAACCAGACGGCCGCGTCGCGGGGGTTGCCCTGGTGGAACTTGACGACGCCCATCTCGTTGAGCAGCAGCGGGTCGGAGGCGCAGAGGCCCTGGGCCGTGCGCAGGAACTCCTCCGCCAGCGCCATGTTGTTCAGCGCGTGGTTCTGCATGCCGAGGAAGACCTGCGGGAGGTGCGTGCCCATGAAGAGGCGCGCCGCGGTGGAGTAGGCCGAGATGGCCTGGTCGTGCTCGCCCTCGGCGGCGAACGTGTGGGCGAAGCCGATCCACGCGGGACCAAAGTGCACATCCATGGTGCTCGCCTTGGAGAAGTACCGCCTCGCCTCGGGGATCCTCTCGATGGCGAAGTAGTAGGTCCCGACGGCGAGCCACGTGGTGGGCTCCTCCGGGTGGACGTCGGCCAGGTCGTGGGCGACGAGGAAGAGGGCGTTTTTGAGACGCAGCTCGTAGAGGCAGGCGAGGTGGAGGGGGTAGGCGGCGAAGTTGTACTTGTCGTCGCGGAGGATGGCCTCGGTGATGTCGAGGGCGTCGCGGTAGCGGCACTGGGTGAAGAGGAGGTCGGCGCGGGCGAGGAGGAGGTCCGGGTTCGAGGCGAGCTGGTAGTGCGTGGACAGCGAGTCGTAGGCCGTGGTGAACTCGGCAGGGTTGCGGTACTTGGACAGCCGGGTCGTGTACAGCATGCGCGTGAACTCGGCCGCCTCCTGCGAGGCCGAAGGGTCGACCTGCCCCGCGCCGGCACCACCACCACCTCCGGCGGGCAGCGTCACGGAGTCAAAGTCGAGCGACTCAAGAAAGGCCCACTCCTCGTCGGGGCTCATGAGCGAGTTCTGCATCAGCTGGCGGAAGGCCTCGAAGCACTGCACGTCGATCAGCACGGCGTCCTTGTAGCACTCCTTGGCGCGGTCGAAGGCGTTCTGCTTGGCGAAGCAGAGCCCGCGGAGGTAGCACATGGCGGCCTCGTACCGCCTGTCGGACGTGTCGCCGCCGGGCCGCTTCGCGGCGAGGGAGGGCGGCTCATGGTGCGAGGCGCTCGCGGCGCTGGCGCGCGGGTTCGGCTTGCGCTTGTTGGCGGCGTTGGAGTTGGCGATGAGGTGGGTTGGGTTGCGGTCGCCGAGGATGTCGAGGGCGTCCGGGTAGCGGCCCTGCTTTATGAGGCAGTGCGCGGCCAGGTAGCGGCACGAGGGGTTACGCGAGATGAGGTCGTGCCTGGCGAGGAAGGCCTGGGCGCGCGTGTAGTTGCCCGTCGCGAAGTGCACCTGCGCGAGCCAGAAGGCGTCGTTGTCGTCGCCTTGGGGGATGTTAGCGGTTGACGTAATTGGAGAAGAGGGCGTTTGGTGGGGAGCTGGGCCAGCGTACCCGTTAGGGCCAGGAGCTTGTCGCCGATGAAGATGGCGGACTCGTACTGGGCCTTGTTCAGAGCGTCTTGCCGCCATTCGCGGAGGAACGGCTCCATGCTGGCGGGACGTGGCGCGGGTTGGGTCAGGGAGAGAGATCGTGTCGCATGTCGGGGGTCCTGAGGTGAAAACGGGCCGTTTTATGTAGCGGCCCCCCGGTTGTTGTGTTCTGGCGTCTTGGGCAGTGTTGTAACTTGTGGGCGAGACCAAGCTGTGTTTGCGGCGCGCCTATGTATGTAGATGTGTATGTTGGAGCGCGTTTATGGTGGGGAAAATTTCACCACAAAGTCCTCCAACACTGCTGTCTTTGGTTAGTCACCGGGTGTCTTTTTGGCACCCAATGTCACCCAATGTCACCCATGCTCTCAGTCAGGACCCATCGATGATGATGTTTGACTGAGTCTTGAATTCCGAAGCTACTTATTCTTTTAAATCCCGCCCAAGATTATGTTCGTCTAAACCACATCCCGGAGCTTTAACAAGGCGCTGAGAATGGAACCATGACAGCGAACTCTGGGTTTCAAAAGATTCCTACCTAGGAAAGCCCAACTATCCCAAAAATATGGCCGAGTTGTCATCATAGGTCGCGAGTCAAGAACAGACACTACACTATATTTTAAGCAAGCAAGGATCAGATCCGCATCGCAACTTTGAGTCACTGAAGCTGCAACAGAAGAGGTCGTTTATATTGATCGAAAGGCGAGGTTGGACTTAGGATAAAAATAACACAGGGTGGGACCGGAGCGCGCACCCACGTGATAGAATACAGGGGCTGTCTCTGGGCGACAGCGAAATTCGACCGCAATTGAGTTGACTTCGTCGTTTCAGGGTCTCTCTCACATGCGCTTGCACCCTTCCAACATCCACACCTAGACATCGCAGTGGCCAACCCTTCGAGTTCCATTAATTAATTCTGGCAACCCATTCATTGTATAAGTCTTTACTTGTCTCTCTCCTTTTTCGAGAGAAGGGTCCCTCGATCCGCTCCGCCCCTTCACTCACACCGTCGCCTCTATGGACATCCGGTTATAGCACCATGAGCCGCCTCTTCCCCCTTCTTAGGCCCGCCGGTCTCTCCCCCGGCGGTCTAGGATGCCGAGCCAGTCAAGCGAGGATACGGACGGGCTCCTCGCCCTTCGTACCACCTCAGCCGAGAGTCCAACCCAACTCCACCATGAGCAACACCCCCAAAGCTGTCCCTAAACGCCGACTGCCCAAGCTCCTCCTCGCGGGCACCCTCACCGCCGCCCTCGCCTTCTACCTCCTCCAGGATCCCCGGCCCAAGACCCTGAACTCCACCACCTTCGCCCCTTACACCGTAACCTCCAAGACGCCCGTGTCCCCCACCGCCTTCATCCTCTCTCTCCGCCCGCAGCACCCCTCGGCGCTCCCCTACCTCACCCCTTCTGGCTCGTGGTGGCCTTTCCAGTGGTCCGTGCAGGTGAAGCAGCCCGAGATCCAGATCCAGCGCGAGTACACCCCCCTGCCACCCGATCCCGACGTCGGGGATGGGGACGGGACCCTGCGGTTCTACGTGCGGAGAGTGGCCGGCGGTGAGGTCTCGAACTACCTCGGCAGGAAGGAGGAGGGCGACACGGTGGAGGTGAGGCTTGGCGAGCGGGGCTTCGCCTTCAATTACCTCGATGCCCGGGAGGAGAACGAGATAGTCTGCCTGTCGGGCGGCACCGGCGTCGCGACGGCGATGCAGATCGCCCACGCCGTCCTCCGGGACCCGTCCCGCGTCCACCCGGAGACGAGGGTGCGCATCCTCTGGGCCGTCCGCCGGAGGTCCGATATCCAAGCCGTCCCCGGCAGCACGAAGCTCAAGAGCCTGGAGACCGACCTGGATGGGCCCACGCCCATTGCGAAGGAGCTGCTCGCCATGAAGTCGCGCTACGGAACCCACCTTGACGTCCGAGTCGCGGTCGACGAAGAGGGGACCGACTTTGGCGAGCGCGAGCTCAAAGACGCGCTGGCCCTCGCAGGGACGTCCCGGCGCGGAACGCCACCCCGCTACCCGGCCGCCCTGCCAGCGCCCATCGCCGCCGCGTGCGACGAGGGCGCCCCCGCCGCGCCCGAGAAGGTCCCCGCCGGGACGACGCCGGCGAGCGTGCGGAGGCCGGTGTTCGTCTGCGGGCCCGAGGGCTTCGTGGAGCTGTACGCGGGCCGCCTGCAGAGAGACGCGACGGGCCGATTCTGGAGGAGCGGCGGGCTACTGGGAGAGCTGAACGCGAGGTATGGGGATGGGGAGGCGTGGCTTGTGCTAGGGTTCCCTTGACGATTGGGTGCATGTGTCCCGAGGGGCGATCTATAGAAGATGTACAATACTGTATAGAAAGTGTAATATTACGGAGACGTCCAGCCCGGAACACCGAGACGTCGTATTCCAAAGCCACAGGGTGCTCTAAGCAGTCTGCCTGTCTGGGAGACATCAAGGCCCCATAAACGCTAGTGTGGGAGGAACCGAGACAGCACTCGGCCGGCAGGGCCGAGTAACCGGCCGAACATGGAGTACACACCACGTCGGCAGCCCGTGCATCCCAACTGCCGGGAACGGACCATGCACGTCACACCATTCTGGGATTTGATCGACGGAGGGTCATTCCCACTTACACAAATTCGGGAAACAGATCACGCCTATTAATAGCCCGCCATGATATTGAGGCTCAATAGCTTACACGTCTCTTCTCTATTGACAAGGGGGGTCTAAATACACCCGGGGAATCGTTGGTACAAGCACAAAACGCGAAGTTCCCCCCTTCTCCCTCGTACAGCCCCCTCCTTCTTCTAATCACATAGGGAAGACAACAACGGCAGAGGGCCGTATCCGTCCTCCTCCTCCTCGTCCATCTTCCAGCTCCAAATCCCTTCTCAGCAGCAACCCTTTCGTCAACGAAATTAGGCGTTGAGGGGCTTGAAGGTCATGCGCTCCGTGTTCTCGGGGAAGGGGACGCCGAGCTCGAACAGCTTGTTGACGACGGCGGCGAACTCGTTGAAGAAGACAGCGTTGTCCTTGGCGTACCGCTCGACGTGCTTCTTGAACTCCTTGTCCTGCACGAGCGACATGTCGGTCGGCAGCATCATGAGGCTCTTGGTCGACTTGTCCTCATACTGCAGATTTGTCAAACGTCAGCGACATGATCCATAGATTCTTGTCGTATCCTTTCGAAGAAAAACAGGAGGGGGGGGGTAGTGGTTAACTAACCTGAGCGGGGCCGTCCCACTTCTTCCACTGCCACTTCTCGTTGAGGAGGAGGTTGTAGAAATCGTTGGTCAGGACGGTGGGCGAGAAGGTCCAGGGACCCTCGAAGCCGCTGCGGGTCGAGTGGCAGCGGCCCAGGGCGTGCGCGCCGGAGAGGGCGACGATCTCCTGGTCGTTGAAGCCCATGCGGTTGAAGATGCCGCGAAGGTGCTTCTGCTCCTTGGCGCCGTCGGGCAGGCGGCCGTCGGGCGTGCACGCCGTCAGGTCGCCGTCGGTGCGGCCGGGGCGGAAGGGGATCGTGGGGCCCTGCATCTCCTGGACGGCGCAGACACCGCCGATGATCCAGAGGTCAGAGTACGTGATCCAAGGGAACTTTTCTGTATGCGCGGGGCACGTCAGCATATGCAACGGCGAGAGGATCTACTCGGTAAGGGTTGGGGGAGAGAGCTTACGCTTGATGGGCTCGATAAAGTCCCGGGCAACCTTGAGGCCGGCGTTGGCGCCGTGGTCGGCCTCGGGCGAGAACCTCATGGTGGCGCCGTTGCTGCCACCAGTCTTGGTCTCGGTATCGTAGGTGCCGCTGGCGTGCCAGGCGAGGCGCAGCAGGACGGGGCCGTAGCTGCCGTCCTCGTACTCGTCGTGCTCCTCGATCAGCTTGGCGATGGCGTTGTACACCTCCTGGTAGTCCTTCTGGGTGGGCTTGAAGTCCTTGGCCGAGGCCGAGCCGCCGACCTGGGTGTAGAGGTAGTAGCCCGCGCCGCCCGCGGCCGCGGCGCCGCCGAGCCAGAGGAGGGACGACGAGCCGCCGTTCTTGGGGGTCTGGGTCGAGTTGAAGCGGCGGCCGCCCTGGCGGAAGGCCTGGCGGGGCGCGGCGAAGGCGGTGCGCTGGGTGCCGGCGCGGAGGGCCGCGCGGGCAAAGGTACGGGTTGTGGAGGCCATCGTGAAGGAGTGTGTCTGGAGTGCGAGCGAAAGAGACGTCCGGTTAGTGGTTGAGGAGGAAGAAAGAGAACGAGGCTCTCTCGGAGCTTATGTGTCTGGGGGATATATGAAACCACAAATCGTACGACAAGCGGCAAGATGCACCAAGAGAGAGTGTGGGTGGGAGATGAGTGGGTTGTAAGAGTGCAAGTTTCCCAGCGTACGTACCTTGACAGAAAGATGAGGCTTTCAAAATGAATGATGTGTCAGGAGGAGGGATGGCAAAAGCGGATAGAAACCAAACGAAGCCAAAGAAAATAAAAGAAAAAACAAGGGGAGAACGAACTCGGCCTTTCCATTACAAATGGGCGGCGGGCCCGTTTTCCGTGACGGTTTGCCGACTCGAGCGGGCTCGACAGTGCCGAATGGCCCAAAAATTCTAATACAACGTCCATGATTGGCCGCAAACGGGGACCCAGTTTGAGCCGAGGGCTGGGAAGCTGGAGAAGTGGAGATGGAGGCTCATCAGGGACTGGCGTGACTCGCGATGTGGGGAGGTTAAAGGGAGCCTGGGCGAGGCCCGTTTGCGCGGGTCGAGGGACGTTCCAGCACGTGTTGCCACCGTTTAGTGGGTTGCTGTGGCTCGGCCTTCGGGATCCATCACCGTAATCACTGAGTTGCCCACAGAGATATGAGAGGGGCGTTATCTCTTGCGAAAAAAAAGCCCCCACTGCGAGTTGTGTCATCTCACCTTGGACAGTGCTTTTCCTTGGCATGCTCGCGTCCTTTCTCTACTCGGTATCTCCCTGGACAGTGATTGATAATGGGCTGCCGATCTCGGACCTAAAAAGGTGTACATTGTACTGGAGTGCGGTAACAATCAGGGGCGTCGTTGCAGGTGGCGATTCGTCCCTGACGCCTCTTTGCCAGTTCCTGACGCCACTTCTCCCCGCCAGGCATCCCGCTTCTCGACACTTCCTTTCGCCATTGAAGGCGTCAACCTATGCAGCGAACTAGCTTGCCTCGCCCAGGCGGTCCCGTCCCGATCGGCCCCTAAATTAAGCAGTGCAGTCGTTCCTCAAGACGGAGCCGAGAGGAAAAATTCCCACCTCCCGCCTTCTCGTGCCAATTGCGACGTCCCGTAAAACACGTGTTTTTCCGTGGCGGGACACGTCCTTCCGTCATGGCCTGACGCCAAACCCCGTGACCACGAGGAGGCTCTGGGACGGATGTACCTCCGTATCCCCCACGGTGATCTGTGTCTGTGCATGAACGAGCAGCGCCTGTCACATGCATCCTGACGGCTTCGACGATCCAGGGCCGGTGGTACAACTACAAGTGCTCTCACACACCCAGTCTTCGCTCAACCAAGACTAGTTTCCGATGAGTGCCACTTATTTGAGACGCAGTCTAGATTCAATTCTGGACTACGTGCAGTACAAGTAGATTCCGAAATCTAGCTCGCAAAACACATTTCCCAACCCCGCGACTCCGTTGAACGTTCCTTTTTACCGTGTAACTATCCCTCCAACACTCTTTTCCCTTGGGACAAGGCTAGAAGACAACTTTGCAGAAACCAAGACCCAACCCCGTCTCCTTCTTCGCCTATCACGACGAGTGATGACAGGGTCGCCTTGGACTGCAACATACCACCCGAGAAACAAGAGCTTAATAATACAAGGGCAATCCCCGCAAAAGACCACGAGCCTTCCTGTTGCTGCAGCCTCGTGAAACGTCTTGGTGGGAACAAACAGGCCGTTCTCAGTTCAGACACGCACCTCCCTACCGACTTAGTCGAAGCTCGCGGGTCCCTGCGCCTCGGGATTCGCATCGCCGTGGAGGTCGTAATAAGTCCAGTATTTGGCCTCGGCCTTGGCCTTTGTGGCATCGTCGAGCTCCGCCAGAGCGAGGCCCGTCTCCTTGCCGGCCCTGGACTTCGAGTACACTGAGACCGATGGCGGACTATACTGCATTAGTCAAATCCTACCAACAAGAACGGATGGCGTCGTCAACTTACCCAAATGTCTCCCGGTCAAGAAGCAGGAGCTGCTTCATAGAGTCCTTGCCGCCTCGCTGCAGCAGGTACGTAAAGTAGCTGCGGGACAGCTCCTTCTTTACAGCGGCCGAGAGCCGGCTCTTGGTCCGAAGCTCCTCGAACAGCTGCTGGATACGCTCTGCGTGCTCCGGTTCGGCTTCCGCGCTAGTGGGCTGCTGGAGCTCGATATCGATCCACTTCTCCCAGAAGATACGGCTGTCCCCATACCACTGCAGGTTCTTCTCAAAAACGGCCCTCGCCTCGTCAGCTGATCCCTTGTCCTTCCAGAGCAGGAACGCCCACTCCGCAACCAGCGCGGCCTTGGTGTAGATGTCAACGTGAGGTGAGTCGATCTGGCTCTTGTACACTTCGATCGCCGCGTCTAGGCCGCTCTGTCGTCGCTGCAGGTGTGCCCACGAAACGATGGCCTCGATGCAGTCGGGTAGCTTGAACAAGATCGCGTCGTGGATGTCCCGCGCGATGTCGACCCGCCCGCAGCTCTCCTCAAAGTACGCCCACTGCATCCTGATTCCCGGTCGGCTGATAGGGACAAACAGAGTGGACGCTCGCTGGTAGATGTTGCGCACTTCCTCTTCTTTGTTCCCCTCCTGAGCTGCCATCCAACGAGCATACCGGAACCAGAATTCGTCGTAGAACGCACAGGTTACCAGACACCGCTCGTACAGGAACATAACGCGCGTGGCGTCGCCCTCCGCCTCCTCGAAGTCCAGATACTTGCGCCAGTTCTGTAGCTGGGGATGCTCGAGCTCCGTGACGTGGAAGTACGGCCGCTTGATCTCCGATTCATACGTCCAGCGCTTGGTGGTCTCAGACTGCGTCCGCGTGAAGGCGTCGTAATAGTGGGCGTCAATCTTGGCCCTTATATCCCGCTCAACCTCGACTTCCGGCCGCTCCTGTCCACCATACGCGGCGGCCTCGGCGGCAACCTCGGACTGGAACCGCGATAGAGTCTGGGCTGGCACGAGCTCGGCAATGGGCCGTGCCTGCGAGAGCTGCCGGAAACGCTCGAAATACCGAGCATACTGGTGCATCGGAATGTGAATGACGCGGGTGAGAATGGCAAACACGCGGTCATGGGCCTCCTGGCGCTCCTCATACTCAATGTACTTGTCCCAGAATGGGTGGGCAAGGAAATCGAGACCAACACAGGTCGCACCCCTCTCGAATAGCCTATAGACTCATTGTTAGAATACGTCGGTGTCTTTACGTTGAGGGCCCGGGGTGGGGAGCGGGGAGGACGGTAGACGGGGCTAACGAAATAGGGGCAGTACAGGCAGGGTCTATTCTAGTGCAGACGAGTAAATCCAACACCCGCAGGAAAGAAAGCAAATCCACGGGCAAAGCGTCAGAGGAAAGGGCGAGGAGCCGAGCAGCGCATGGCTTGTTTCTAGCAATGTAGACGCCGGCAGAGCCTGATAGCTAGTGTGAGAGGGCATCCCAACATGTGTTTTCTGTTGGATGCTCACCATGGACGGAGTAAGGTAGAGGCAGCCCGTGAGCCAGGGCGGATCCCAGCATCGAGAGAAGGTAGCAAGACCGGCGCTGGCGCGAAAAGCCGCGGGAACATCGTGGCTGCGTCGTTTACGGCCACATGGAAAAGGCCTCTTGTTGGGGGAGGGGGTGGGAAGAGGGAAGGAAATGTTCCTACGACACTTACTCTCGGACGAGGTGTGGGGTATGGGTAGTCTCCATCTTGAAGGAGCAGTACTCGGTCCACAGGTCAACCGAGTTGGTGACGCTTGCACAACCTCGCTCGTAGATCTGGAGAAGGGTGTGTTAGCAATGCGCTACAGGTTGTATTGGGAGTGTTGGCCAACTCACCATCTCGGCGGATTCGGGGCCGGCGATATTGAACTCTTGATCGGCATACTTCTTCCAGTAGCCGAACAGAAGAGGGAACTTGAGAAGGAAGCCGTCGTAAGCGTCGCGGAAGGCCGCAATGGCCTGGGGGCTCGAGTTCCGATTCAGCGTGCCGTCCATCTCACACGCGCGGATAAGCTTCTCCCAGGTCTCGAAGCTGTCGGGATCGGCGTCCTGCGGAAGACGACGCGGTTAGCAACTGGCGGCGAATTGGAAAGATGGTTCTTGGGCTGGGCGCGAAGAGACATACCACGTCAGCCCTAAATCGCTTGATCTCGGCGTTCTCCTCATCGGAGGCGCCAAAGTGGCCGAAGTCCGCCATGGTGACGGTGGTTCTGCGACGACAGGAACCGGAGGTGATGCGCTGTGGCGATGGAATGGAGCCGCACACGGAATAGTGGGCGGGTGCTGAGTCGAAAAGAATCCGTCGCCGGCGCGTACAAGTCAGATTTGATAGGCCCAGGCAGCTGTTGAGGCGGAGGCGATGGGCTGGGAGGAAGATGAGGGAGGTACAGATGATGATGGCACTCGTGGAGAACAGGCGCGAGATGGCGGCTGGATTTTTCTCCTAGGCGACGAGACTCGGAGCTCTAGGCAAGCTTGGAGCGCTATACCTGCCCTGTTTGTACCCTGAAAGACAGGAATGCACGCCTGGGGCCCGGTTTTTGTCAGCAGCAATGGAAAAAGAGTACACTCGTATAAAGTATTCTTTGTCCGGAATAACTCGTTAGTCATCAAGCCAGAGCTGCTCTCGATGAGCAACCGCATAACAAGGCCTTGAGGTGACGTAACTGAGGAAAGGGAAGGTTATGTAATCACAGAGCAGACAGTTCTTTTAGCTCTCCAGCCGGTGAGACCTTTTTTCTCTCTCTTCTCTTCATTAAGGCTTGTGATGATTTCAACATACATTATATGATAGGAAGAGACTGAACGCATCCCATGGGTGCATGATCTCAAGTTTAGAATCTGAAGCCTCTCCACGCTCTTTTTGTTCCCATCCTCCAGGCGGAGGATTCCCCAAACCTTTTTATCCATATCTATACCGGCCCATCAAACCCTACATTTCTTCCTCCATCCATTGGCAACCCAGGGAGCGGCCCATCGACTGATCATGATGAGAAAATAGGCTTGGGAGGTGAGGGCGATCCCGTGGTGGCAGCCCAGTGGGCTCTCGGCCATGTGTGGAAGCAACAGCGAAGACGTCCAGAAGGAACATTCAAAGCGCATGGCTTCCAGGATCTGAACGACTTAAATAGTACAAGAAGATCCACGTGAATGGCGTAGACGGCTCTGAGAGCCCTAGGTTTTTCGCATACTGCTGTTGTAGAAACGAGCGAGCCATACACTACGTATTGGTCAATCGCACTCCAAATGCCACAGCTCAGGTGGTGTTGACAGGGCTAGCAGCAAGGTTGCAGGTTGTGGCTGTTAGCGTCGTGCTGACTTGCCGCCCCGACGCAGCATCTGCCCAACGACCGCCGATCTCGAGAAAAAGAGTACAGATGTTGAAACAGACCCCATCAAACCCCAACTTCTGCTGCCTGCTTTCTTGTGCTCTGCCCCCCGATGCTCCCTTAGCTGCGGGAACCGCGGAAGATGATAGCTTTCCCACCTGATACACCCTCCCAGCCCTGAGTCCAGCTCCGCCGGCCTCGGCGGCGCCCTCCGCAATGGAACAAGCCTCCACCAACAGCCCGCGGCCGTCGCAACACCAGTCGCCCGAGCCCGAAAAGTCGTGCCAGCTCTTCATACGCGACCACCCGAGCCGAGCCATTGCCATCATATCGTCCACGCACCACCTCATCTTCCGCTACAGCAATGTCGCGAGCGAGAACAGCTCCCAGGTCTCCCTCGCCGGCGGCCGGCCGCGGAACGCCCATCATGGGTCCCAGCCGAGATGCATGGTCGAGTTCTCCCGGAACACCAATAACGCCCTCGCGAGCTACCGACCCCTGACTTCGCAACCCATCTTCGGAACCCTCGGTCTTACCGCTGTCGACGG
This sequence comes from Sordariomycetes sp. S4602, assembly GCA_023628835.1. NCBI lineage: Eukaryota > Fungi > Ascomycota > Sordariomycetes > Sordariomycetes sp. S4602. The sequence goes on from JAMAJV010000012.1 coordinate 543,423, forward strand.
CGATGTCTTCCTGAGCGTGATCACCCACGCGTCGCGCGCCGCGACTATCCGCCCGGGAGAGACGGTGGAGAGGATATCGTGTGTCGAGTTCTACTGTCTGAATACGGCCGAGTATGACGACGTGTTCTCCCTCGACAACTTTGAGGAGATCTCGGATGCGCACGCGCAAGGTGTGGCCCGGAGGGAGATGACGATCGAGCAGCACCCGTGCCAGGACCTTCGAAAGGTGCTGAGCAACGGGACTTTCTACTACAGCACCGACTTTGACTTGACGAACCGGCTACAAGATAGGTATGTTAGCGGCTGTTCCTCCCTGGTTCCATGCTGTAGAGGACGGGGTGCTAACTGAAGCCGTGCCGCAGACCCACGAGCAGCACGTCGTTCGAGATCGAGAACTTCGACGAGGGTTTCCTCTGGAACTCGTACATGATCAACCCCTTGATCAAATTCAGGTCGAGGCTGATGCCTCCCGAAAGAGACGCTTTGGACCACTCGAGGATCCTGACTTCGGCTATTCGGGGCTTCTGCGGCACCATGACAATACCCCAAATGGCTGCGCCGGTAGCTCCAAAGTCCTCAAGGCTGCCCTCCTTCCTCTCCGTGATCTCGCGCCTCTCGTGCAAGCGTGCCGGTACCCGCTTCAACTCCAGGGGCATAGACGACGACGGGAACGTCGCAAATTTCGTCGAGACGGAGACAACATACTGGAGCCCGGCAGGGATAGTGTTCTCCTACGTCCAGGTCCGAGGCTCTGTCCCCGTCTTCTGGGAGCAGGCACCGGACCTCATCCCCGGTCGCCAAAAGATATCCGTTACGCGCTCTCCCGACGGCACACAGCCGGCTTTTAATAGGCACTTCAAGGACCTAGAAGAGTCGTACGGCGCCATACACATTCTCAACCTTCTTAGCGATGCGAAACCGGGGGAGGCCGAGCTGACCCATCTATACCGTTACGGAGCCGCCCATTGCCCCCTCAACGCGCCGGGAGGAAATCAGTCGTCGGACCATGCCTTGCTCCGGTCGACCGAGTATGACTTCCACGCGGAGACTAGGGCAATGGGATACGAGGCGGCGAAGGGGATCCGGAGATATATCGAAGAATCCATTGACGCGTTTGCTTACTTTCTTGCCCAGGAAGCGGATGACGGCACGGGCGAGAAGCACCACGAGACGAACGCCCGGCTTGTCGTCGTACTTCAGCAGGAGGGCGCCTTCCGCACCAACTGCCTCGATTGTCTTGACAGGACAAATCTTATCCAGACCATGGTCTCGCAGATGGCTGTCGAGGCGTTCTTGAGTCATCGTGGGGAGTATGCGGCCTCCGACTTTTGGATGAGACATTCCAGTCTCTGGGCTGATAACGGCGATGCCCTTTCGAAGATCTATGCTGGAACCGGTGCTCTGAAGTCGTCCTTCACGAGGCATGGGAAGATGTCCCTCTCCGGTGCCATGGCGGACTTTAGGAAGTCGGCTCAAAGGCTCTATCATAACAACTTCACCGACCCGTCGAGGCAAATGACCATCGACTTTCTCCTGGGCAGGATTGTTGGGCAGCAGCCTGTTCAGCTTTTTGACCCGATCAGCGACTATGTCGCTCATGAGGTCTCTAAGCGGAGCTCAGAGTACTCGTCGAATGAGACGATCTCGATGTACGTACAGCGATGACCAAGACCAAGAGACGATGCTGACTTGCGTGACAGATATGTCGGGACCTTCAACCTCAATGGCCGGACAGAGGGAACAAAGGATGACCTATCCTGTTGGCTTTGGCCGGAATCCCTAGGCTCCACCCTACCTGACATTGTCGTCATCGGATTCCAAGAGATCGTGGAGCTCAGCCCCCAGCAGATCATGAACAGCGACCCCAGTCGTAAACAGCTCTGGGAGCAGGCCGTCAAGAAAACGCTCAACAACCGGGCGCAGCAGGCGGGCGGGGAGAACTATGTCGTCCTGCGCAGCGGGCAGCTCGTCGGCGCGGCGCTATGCATCTTCGTCAGGTCTTCCATTCTGGGCAACATCAAGAATGTGGAAGGCAGCGTCAAGAAGACAGGAATGCAGGGCATGGCCGGTAACAAGGGCGCCGTAGCCATTCGGCTGGATTACGCCAACACGCCCATCTGCTTCGTCACGGCACATCTTGCGGCTGGGTTTTCAAACTACGACGAGCGGAATAGGGACTTTTCTACGATCGACCACGGGCTGCGGTTCCAGAGGAACAGGTCCATCGATGACCACGGTATGTCCACGCCCAGACATTCTCGTGGGTCTGCAGCTCGCTAACGCCGTGTAGACACCGTCATCTGGTTGGGCGACTTCAACTACCGCATCGACCTAGATAGGGAGACGGCCATAGCGGCATCTCAGCAAGGAGATCTAGCGATGTTATACGATTTTGATCAGGTAAACAAAATGCGTCAAAATGATGACAACAGAAAAGGACTAACACAACCCGTAGCTAAACAAGCAAATGGTTGCCGGAGCTTGTTTCCCATACTACGGAGAAAGCAGGATCACCTTCGCTCCAACATATCGATATGATATCGGAACGGACGAGTTCGACAGCTCGTAAGTCTGACCAGCCTCCATCGGCCGGTATGGCACGGCAATGCTAACGCTAGCCTCAACACGACAGTGAGAAAGCCCGTATACCAGCTTGGACAGACCGTATCCTTCGCAAGGGGTCCAACATCAAGCAATTGGCTTATGGTTCGGCGCCCTTGCGATTCTCGGACCATCGCCCTGTTTACGCCGTGTTTAAATGCACCGTGAGCATTGTGGACAAGGCTCTGCGACAGTCGATCAGCGAGAACCTCTATAAGAGGCGAAAGGCAGAGCTCGGAGATAGCGGTGCCTCTATCCTGGACGAAGACAGCTCGGAGGACGAGGATCTGATCGGGTACGACGCCATTGAGCCTGGGCTGCCGCCAGCCAGCTCGGACCGGCAGAAGTGGTGGCTTGCGAACGGCCAGCCTGCCCGGGTGGACATGACGCCGCCTGTGACAGGCAACGGCATGACTAGCGTACTCAACCCGAACCGGCCGCCCAATCCGTTCACACCAACCGATGATCCGGACTGGGTGTCTGTGCCGCGGTCGTCCTCGAGACAGTCCCAGTCGAGCATGGCCAGCTCGGCGTACGAGGTGATCAACAAACCGGGGGCGCTGTCCAGTTCCGCTGGGACGCCCAGCGCGAGGAGGCTTCCGCCGCCTTTCGAAACCGGCTCGCTACCGGGAAAGGTTAGCCGCCCCAACCTTATGGATGAGCCGGTCAAGGCGCCATCAGCGCGAGAGGCCCCGCCACCTCCTTTGCCCCGGAGACAGGGTTCCACCCCTGCATCCCAGATTGGGCCGGAAGTCATCAAGCCCGTGCAACACACCCGTACCGCGCCGCTTCCGCCACCGTCAAGGGCGACGACGGGCGGTCAGAAGCCTCCACCACCGGCTCCCCAGGAGAGCAAGCCGTCGGCGCCGCCGGTCGCCAAGAAGCCGGCGTACCTTGCCTCGACGTCGCCAACGCCCTCTGCGGCCTCACTCACCGTAGGGGATAGGACCGGAGAGGAATCATCCCGGCCCGGTGCCTCGAAACCGCCGCTGCCGATACGGAGCTCGACGGCCGCTAGCAACACCTCCATGGGCAATTCTCCGAGCGCACCAGGGAGCGTACCTAGGAAACCTGCTATACCGCCAAAGCCCGCCGTTGTGGCAGCGACGGGTGTCGGGACGCCGCTGGTGAAAAAGGCGCCTCCGGCGGTCCACCCGAAGAAGGCTGGGGGGGACATGGACCTGTTGGATTCGCTCGAGGAGGACGGGGCGGGGGATGTTGGCGGGTGGGAGACGTTGAAGCCTACAGGGTAGCTCTGGGGGTTTATAGAGGGTTGGTGATCCATGGGACATGCATACGAGGCGTTCTGTTTTATATAAGATGGAGTATAGGGGCAATACAATGGGCTATTCGGCTTGCTCATGGATTTGGTCATCAATAGGCTGGCGTGCTGAGCAGTCTGCAAGACGGCTTCTACCCACAGGCTCTTCAGGGAGCATCGAAATCGTAGAGTAGACATACGCAAAAGGTGCTCGATACGATTATTCAATCCCACGGCCCTTTTCTACATCAGTCCACCTAGTCGATGCCGTCGCCTTTACTATCAGACCCCCCAGTCTCAAGGCGCAGGTATTCTATAGCTGAAAGGAGACTGCAGCGGCTGTGCTAGACGAATACTTGCTGCAAGAAGCTTTGTCAGTCAAAGGTAAACCTAGAAGCGAAAGCCGTAAAGGCCTAACGAGCTATAGGGGTTCCTAAGTCAGGGTCTTGCAGCCGTGTGTATAAGTGGCGACTAGGTATATGTGTAGTATATGTGCATGTATAGCACACAATGGGAGCCCTTATGAGGTTTAGAACTTGTGGAGCCTGTTCTAGGGATACCGAAGAAGCTGGTTGAGGTTGTGCGCTATGTGATAGGCAGTCAATGAGGATCCGTTACAACCGCCCTATACACGCTCCGAAGAGCATTGAACCATTTGGCCCTTCTATAGCATCGACATGTCAACTGAGTGGCCGAGTGGAGACTGACGGTTCTCAGCCGTTGAAAGATAAAGATGCTGGCAAGTTAACCCTAACTCAACGCGCTTAAGTAACTAAATAAGTGCTCGCCCGAAGCATAACTTTGGGTTGGCATAGTGAAGTTGCATCCCGACATCCATCGTAAACTTAACTTTTACAAATGACTACAAACACATTAAAAGTGTGTTGGTTTAGGGGAAGTGTCTGTCATATTGCCCTTGGCCCAGGGCTGAAAACGGGTATATCGTGAATTTAGAAAGCATAGTATAGACACAGACTAGGGGCATCAAACCAGGCTGTAAGCTACCAACGAAAAAAGGCTCCTACACGAAACATCCAAGCCCATCTAACCACTCTCTCTTTTCAGCGAATTCAAGATGTCAACAACCTCCGAGTCCCCTAAGGTCTTACCGTTCACCAGATCGTACATTGGAATCCCCGACTCTGCAGGTTCGAATAGCAGCACGCCCTTCTCATCCTTGATCCGCACGTGGCCCCGCTTTGTGCCCATATATTCCGGGATGAGCGCGCATAGGAACGCGGTAAGATCCGGCATAGGGCTGGCCTTGGTGGGATAGTCCTTCTCCAGAGTAACCTCTCCCGTGGAGATCTTGAGGGGATCCTCCCGGCAGTTAAAGCCTAGGATCCTCTCCTCTAGGCAGTGTCCGCCCACCTTCTTTAGCCCCAGTAGCGAATACTTGATGTCCTGTGCCGAGTGGGACGGTACGACCGTAAATGCGGCGAACTCCTCGAAGCGCTCTAGTACGAATCTAGCTGCCTTCGGGTTGACGCCGATGTTGAACTGGTTGGGAAACAGATTGGCCGACAAGTCACAGGATCCCTTGAGCACTGTTACTGTCTGCCCTTAAACAACAGGGCTGATGCGAGACCTCTGCCTACCGCTTGAATGCTGCACTCCACCTTCTTCGCAACACCCCTTTCGATGAACTGCCGGAGGATTCTAAGAGAGGAACCCCCGAAGAACCGGACAGATCTTGCCTCCTTGACCGTCTCGCATAGAGAGTCGATGTTGAGAGGCTGTATTGAGGATCCCTTGTTCTCGGGACCGATCTCTGCGTGTTTAATGCATTCCTTGTACCAATCTCTTAGGGCCTCGGCCCTAAGTTCGTGTTGCTTAGTGTCCATAATCGCCTTGTGTATCCTAAGCTCGCCTTCGCTCCGGCTGTTAAGCTCTTCGTGGTGATGGAGGTTCAGGTTAACCGGGTTCTCAATCTCGTGGAGACTCTCGATATCCATCAACACCTCGACCGGAGTGCCGGTCCACTGGGTCAGGCACGACGCAAGGTCCCACGCCGCAAGACGGCCGTGCAAGGCGGCGTCCTCTTTCGGGCCGTAAGCCGGCTTGACTGCTTTCTGGAGCTATAGGCGAGACATTAGCCACATGAAAATCCCCACAGAGTGGACAGTTGACTTGCCAGTTCGCGATCGGACGCGTCCAGGCATTCGAAGCTCGCGAGGTCCTTCTCTTCTAGAAGGCCGCCTAGGAGGATCTTGAAGGGACTTCCGCTCGCGGAAGACGGGTGTTCCTTTATTAACTCTAGACAACGGGCGGTCTCCTCCTTGGACATGGACAGGCCGAGCGACACCTGCCGGGGCTCCAAGATCCACAGCACGCGCGTGTTGGGCCTGTGAACTAGGGCCAGAGCCAGGGCGAGGGCGCCGGCCGTATTGTCCGAATCGATGGAGTCATTGTAGTAGATGACGACATCTTCGTTCATCGCGCCTGATGCCATTCCAGATCACTATTACCGAGTTGATGCGAGGTTGGAGAGTTGCGCAGGGCAAATGGTTGCGATGTGTTGAAGGACAATCCATGTAGGTCTGAGGGGTCTTGCTGCCTTGTGCACTGCCACAAGAGGGGCACGGCGAGCCTTGCGGGACGCCTCAAGGTGGCGGCCGCCTTCCTCGTGCACAGGGAACCAGATATTGTCCAATGGCAAGAGCATTTGAAGTTGGGCGATTGGAAAAGCCAAGTGCCGCCCGCAAGTGGTTTCATTAGCGCCGCCGTCTCCGCCACACTCACCATTTGAATTCCAAATCCAAGTCGCGCCGGATTTGGCCACCAATATCACACCTCGCACGCCCCAAGACCATTGACAGCGACGGCGGCGGCGCGGGGTTGCAGTTGGCAGGCACATCTATTGACGCCCATTTGACCCGGCCCCCATTCCGGTGAGCATACCGCGCCGACTATTGATTCTCCGAGGCCCATGTGGTGGATTCCGCGCGGGGACCTGCGTTGGACCTGCGTTAAAGCAATCGCCGTGTCTCGAGATGGACTCAAACGCAAGGAGCGGACGACTCGGAGGTCTCGCCCTTGCATGAGGCAATGAATTGGACCTCCCCCGCCTGGTATTACGATGGCGACCGGAAAGAGATGGCCGGTGGGGGGAAGGCGGCAGCGAGGAATGCAGCTCGCGCAGCTCGGCCTAACCACGACCGCGGGCCCTCCATCTCTGGCGCTGCTTGGACTTCAGGTGAACGATGAAGCGCGTGCGTGCGCCACACCTCATCATTCTGCCAACACCGGCAATGATGCGCCCGGCCCGAAGGTTGAGAGACCGGAGCTCTGCTCTGCGCCGACTCCGTTCGCCGGCTTGTCATCGATGCCTGCACGGGTGATCCCTGCACAGCTGAGGCCCGCCCACACCCCTCCCCCAGCTCGCGGCACGAGCTCGTCCGCTTCGTGGCCCGGTGGCCCTAGGACGGCATCAACCGCACGGGCTACCGATCGCTGGCGCGGCCCTTCCCTTGACTACTCAGGCTCAGACACGGCGGTTTCGATTGTTCCCACTTGGTTCGGGGCTTCCTCGTCGGCATTTCCTGTTCTGGAGATGCGGTGGAGAACGGTCCCGACCGATGGAGGCATTCTCCACGGTTGATCTCGGGGGCTTCCAGCAGGTCTAAGCGAGCATCGCTGGTGGGGGTTTGAAAGGTACCAGAGCCGTGTTGATAACGCTGGATAATTTGGAGGCAGTGCGACGAGTCCGAGCGTCAAGACTGCGACCGCAATGCTCTCAGACTCCGGACCTCACCCGCGCCCACAGTTATCGCGAACCGGGCAATCTTCTGCCAGATCGCATTCCCTTTACATCTAAGATCTCCCCGCAGCACGCAGAGCGCACACCCACTTTTCTTGCTTCTCCCTTGCGCATCGTCATCTCGACCCACACGACTACGACATGCCTTGCGCCGTTAGCGCAGGGTGAAAGCCGAGGGCGGGGAGGGAGTCTCAGGTGTTCCCCTCCCTCGCCGTTCCCCGTGCCGGGGCTGCGAACCCGGTCGAGAATCCTCGTCCCGCCCTTCGCCGAACGGGGATCCGAAGGAGCGGTAGGCATGAGAACCTGGCCGAGACCATTATGCCGTCTTTCGTAGATCCGGGGTTGATGTCGCCTTTACTCGATGATCTGGAGATCAGATCGCAGGTGCGGCTATAAGACGGGAAGGTCGACGAGGGACCTGAGACGGAGCTCGTACCAAGCCAACGTCGCGGGTGAATACCCTCCCCGCCCCAGCCAACCTGGGCCACAGAACGGGAATTACAGCCGAGGGAGCATTGTCCATAATTGGCTAGATTGGTCTCGGTTCTTGAGTCAAGGCATGTTTTCACGATGCAAGTCATACTTCCCCAACAGGCCCACTTCCGGGTCGTTCCCACGAAACTCACAATGATCCATCCATGCTTCTCCCCTCTCCAGAAACAAATCCCCCCACCTTCCAGAAATTCAGGAACCCGCAAGAACGAAAAAGCAACCCCACGAGCCAAACGCGCGATGTAACCTCTCCCCTGCCCCCTCATGACCTCGTGCATGCTCCCGGCCAGGTTCGCAAAACGGGCAGTGAAAGCGGGGGCGGCTCCTGTTCCTGGGCGGGCTTTCTGCTTGTGGTGCCAAAGCAGGATGGATCCTTGCGATCGTTGTGCTTTTACGCCCTACTCACCTCGTACTCGGGGGGAACTGCGAGTCTGACCTGGGAGGGCTAGCCAGAATGGGCATGTCTAGCGGTCGCGGACCAACGGGAAAGGGCGGTGAGCTCAAGATATCTGCAGTGGGCACGATGAGCCTCACCGACTAGTGGAAGACAACGGCGCCACGTTCACCGGCAGATTCGTGAACCTAGCCTCATTATGTAAAAGGCTTGAGGAGCCACGTAGGATCTCTGAGCCCCGCGCTATGGAAGCAGACCGGAATCCTGGCCACGGGTGTTAAGGCAGGAGGAGCAAAGAAGAAGGAAAAGCCGCAACTCTTCATACCAGATTACGTACTTTACGAGAGTGACTAATTCAAGGGAGGAAGGAAGAAAAGAAAACTGGTCAGGAAGGAGAGTTCGGATTTAAAAAAAAAAATTAACGAAAGACGAGCGAGAAAAAAAGACCAAAAGAAGCACGCACCCTCCAGAAACAAGGCCAAAAAGAAAGAATTTCGACGGAGACAAGATTCGAACTTGCGAGGCCGAAGCCATATGATTTCTAGTCATACCCATTAACCACTCTGGCACTCCGCCGTTTATGGGGATTGTTGATTGAGAGCGCGCTAGCCCAGACTATGTTGGTTGATCTGCTCCGTACATATCAAGCTCAGTTCGGGGCTTGAGAGGAGGTCCACCCAATGAAAAGCCCTCTCGCGGACCCTCCCTCCTCGTTTCAGCGGGTCCGTCCGCCAAGGGATATGGGTCTCGGTCCATGTGGTTCGCGCGCAGGGATCGGGGCGTCTTCCCGTTTGTGGACAGGGTCCGGCAGGGGCCGCTGGCCCAAAGCAAGGTGCCTGGCTGTCGATTGTGCTCACCGCCTCGACAGGGAATGAACATCGGGATTAAAGGGTTTGAAGCTCAAGATACGAGGTATTGGCTCCCGGATAGCCTTCCCCTTTCCGGCAATCGGCAAGGGGGGGCTTTCGCGAGAGGTTGGCGAGCAGACGCAGGCCTTGCGCGCTTGTTCCTCTCCCTCTCCCTCACATTGTTCACGCTGGCATCCGCCTGCGCTCTGGGGAATCCTTGTGAGCTCGAGCCGTGTTTCAGGGCCCGCACCGCTCGCCGCGCGTCACTGCGAGCCCGCCTTCCGGGGTCAAGCACGTCAACCGGCAGCAAGACAACTCTGGGTCTTCCTATTCTAGGTCGAATGCGGGGTTGATTTCAGGTTCCCTTTCCCTTGTGGCTCTTCGATAAGGGTCCAGGGATATGCCGTTCGGGCCAGGTATAAACCGAGTTCGCTAAGACAAAAGTCTATTCAACATGAGGCACGGAAACGCGGGGATGACCAGTTATTGCGCCTTCGGTATGCTGTGCTTCCGATGGGAAATCCATGGAAATGGCGATTCACTTTCACATATTATTCCCGGTGCCGGGAGTGCCGTGTGACCCGTCTTGGTGGGAATGTCCTCCAGCGATAGAGACGCAAGGGAGGGAGGGTGGTGCCCTCATTTCCTCATGCATGCGGGCGTTTCTTTTTCCTGCGAACCAAGGCTTGGGAGGGGGGGGATCAACGTCCCATCGGTGGGTGGCAGAGGGGAGGCACTCGTGATCGCCCATTCTATCAATAGCAGCCGCCGAGTGCGAGGTTGGAGAGAGAGGGGGAAGTGCCAATTGTGACGGTAGTGATGTCTCGGAATGGAGGTGTGAAAGGTGCCCCTCGCCGTGCAGCAGCTGCAGATTACCGGAAAGGGGACAGCGGCGCTTGACTGGACGAGAGGCGGACAGCACAGAGCTTCCCACGAGGCTGGGAATGCTTCTTTGCTGCACCACCCCTGTCCAGGCCCTTAAGTGGTTGCAGCTATTGATGCCCTCTGTTATTACCCGGCGAAAAGGATGGCCGCCTCATCTGCACCCGGCGAGGAGGGTAAGCCCCGCGTGGCACCAGTCAACCCTGGAGGAAGCGCTCCCGCTCGTCACCAGCAGATGCGTCGGCCCTCCGACCACTGTTCAGTTGGTTCCGGTGCGACGCGGGCCCCCCACACCCCCCCCCTTCGAAAGAACTGCGCCGCTCGTCTTGACGTGGTGAGGGGTTGGTGCTCGGACGCAGACGCGATGCGAGGGCAGACAGGGACGTCAGCAGGGTGTCATGGTGCCTCTTCGAATGAAACGCTCGACGGGGATTTAATCTTACTTCTGCTGCAGCCAGCAGCGAACGCCGCCTCTCTGCGGGGGTCGTCTGCTAGCCGAGCCCCAAAAACCCCCGATATGGCGGGCTCCGCATCGCCTCGAGGTTCGGGGTGGAACGCCGTTGCTTTTTCGCAGGTCGAGCGTCGGGCTTCTCTCGTCCCCCCGTACGCTTATCGATCTCCGGCCGCCGATCTCTCGGGGATCGCCCGGGGATCAATTCGCAGCGCGCAGATGGCCTGCGGACCAAGTCTTCTCGAGAGGGGGATGCTTGTCGCCAAGCATTCGATCGGCCGGTTGGCTTCTCAGGTCCCCATGTCGGAACGCCATTGTCGCAGGCGGCATGCCAAGCATGCGCGCTATTTCCAGACGAGCCGGGCCAGGCTGGGAATGGGATCAACCTGCCTCAAGCCATCGACCTGCATTAGGGCGGAGGCGGGCTTGCAGAAGTGCGTGTAATACGGGCATCCTGAGAGGCGGGCTTCACGACGGAATGGGGGAGGTCGGGGGAGTGGATTGTATGTGCTGTGCTGTGCTGCGGCGCGCTGGGGCCGTCCACTTGCTCCAGGCCCCAGGCCCCAGTCCAGCGCTTCCTGCCGTCACGCAGCACACGTGCATGCACACCTTGATACGCACATTCTCTGTGCTGTACATGTGCCGTCCGTTTAATCTCCAGCGTGCAGATGTCAACAGCGGAGATCGAAGTCCAAGATCGTCGCCCTCCGCTCCCGCAGCTCGCCGGCCACGACCGTGCCCGCCCACTGAATCGCGAAAGCTCGTCGAATCCATCGCCCACCAGAGTCCCTCGAATCTCGAAACGAGGTGACCCCGGCCGCTCAGCTCCACAATCACCCGCAACCGAACCGAGCTTGCCCTTGTTAATTGAGCCCCTTCCAATAATGCCCCTTCGAGCCAGCACCACTCGACATCGGCGGACTCGTTCGGACCTCTTCTTGGACCCCGGATGATTGGCCAGCCCGCCCTCTATCTCACACCCATCAAAGAAGGAAACGCCCCTTGGCCCCACGCCCCCCCTGGCCGCCCGTTTCGGGATTCTGCTCGCGCCAGGGATCGCACGGGTCTCAAGACGCCCAAGGGGGCAGCTCTCGACCTGTCGATCCCCGCGTGCCGATGCGACGTCCCCTCATGCCAATACCGAGCTGCCCGGTAGCCTTCCCCAAGTGGCTTCGTCCGCAGCGGCGGTGGGGGATCTCCCTGCTGTCCCTGCAAGGATCCGCCGGCCGGAGGACTTTCTCCCACCGCAGGTACATGTCGTCGAACAAGGAACTCGGCCAGCTGGAGATGCGGGCGTGCCCGACCCTCTGCCCTGACCGTCTCTTTTGACTCTCTGTTCGTGACCCGCCGATCTCGTGTTAGTCGGCCTCATAATACCCACTCCCCCGTTCCTGACAGCACTCCACCTCCTCTATCTGCCGCCGCCCGCATCTATATATTCAAACCCGCCTTATTGCTCGCGCCCCTCCCGCTTCCCGTTCCCCCTCCTCTCCTCCCTGCTCTCGGCCTCCCTTCTGCATAGGCGCCCTTGGGGATCTGTTCCCTCCTCGAAGCCCTGCAGCTCGTCCCGCCCCAACCTGACACTCTTTGTTCTTAGCTCCCTTCCTTCTGGTTGTGCTACCCCATTCCACCACCTCCTCTCTCCCTGGGCTCGGAGCTCATTGTCGGTCACACCGAGCTCCATTAGACGCCCAGCCTTTATACTCGCTCGGCCTCTGTCTTTCTCGCCAAACGTTTCTTCCCATTGTGCGTTGCCGCCATTCTGGAGTGAGTCTCAGCCCCCATCTTCAGGATCTACCATTGTGGTGCCTTTTCGTTTGCCCGCTCTGTTGGGCATTGCCCTACAAGATCCTGGAAACCGGCTGGGCCAGGAAGCTCCCACCGACTGCGTCCCATGACTTCGGCACTCCGTCTCCCGGCACCGCCGCCTCACACCACGCAATGCTCAACACGAAGATAGCGAGGCTACTAGTGGTGGTGCTGGGCTTTCAAAGTCAGTGACTCCGCGGACGACCTCTGGGACCCCCTCGGGGACGGTGTATAAGTGGGATGTGGGCTTCTCGAAGCTGCAGCAGACGCGGCTCGGCTGCGTTTGGATATCAGTGCGTTTGACGAACACACAAGCTGACTCGTTTCGTTCCTTAGGTACGGTCCTAGCAGACCCCCAGAGAGTAGGAGTCAACCGGGGCGGTTCACCCAACGGCCTCCCGCCTCCTGCCAACCCCCGCCCCTGGCGGCCCTGGCCTAACTCCTCCTCGGTACTCCCGGCCCCAGAGCCCCCCACCCCCGAGCCTCCTCCCACGTCGACATCAACAACCTTAGAGCCTACGCCGACCCCAACCTCAGACCCCGCGATAAGCTCCCATGGAAATATAGCCACCGACCCCCCGGCGACGACCGACGACAATCCCTCTCGCGGCACCCCGCCAGCCCCTACCGCCACCATGGACTCCGAAGAGGGCGTCACCCCGGCCTCCTCCAACCGCACCCTCGTCATCACCCTCAGCACCGTCCTCTCCGCCGTCGCCCTATTCCTCGTCGTCGCCACCGCTCTCGCCTGCTTCCGCGTCAAGCACGGCCGTATCCCCTTCATCCTCCGCGGCATCTCCCCCATCGACGACGAGGAGATCGAGTCCTGGAAGCGCCGCAACGGCGATGAGAAGTTCACCTCCTCCCCCAACGCACAGCACTCCTCCGGCGAGGACTCGCCGCGGTCGCTGAGAAAGGCGCCCAGCGTTATCATCTACCACACGCCGGCGTACCCCTCCGGCCCGGAGGACTCGGGCTCGATATACAACAGCCAGCCCGGGCGGCCGCGCTCCCACACCTACTCACACTCGCCCGCGTACCCGCCGCACGCCCACACCCTCAGCGGCGGCAGCGCAAAGCATAGCCTCGACCTGCCCCCCGCCGCCGTCCTGGCCCGGGCCCCCAACTCGAGGCCGGGCCTCACGGACGACACCGTCGAGGGCGACGACGCCTTCATCCCCGCACAGGTCCGCCGGCAGGGCTCGCGGCTCTCCAAGAAGCACTCCCGCTCGCGGAGCAGCATGAGCTATCAATGGGGCAGCCCGACCACCCCGCGGCAGAGCGGCGAGCAGGCGCTGCGGACGTCGTACTCGTTCGAGCGGTCGTGGGACAGGGAGAGGGAGGGGCGCGGGCACGCGAGGATCTATAGCGACTCGTCGGTGCCGCCCAGGCTTTCGTTCGACGGGCAGCCGGGGCTTTCGTCCCCGGTGGTGGTGAAGGATGCGCCCACGCCCGAGTCGGAGATTGGGCGGGCGATCGGCTGAGGGGCCAGCTCTGCTGTCTTCATCTATACGGAGATGTGGGCGAGGGCCGAGCCACCCAGGCGGTTGTCCGTGACGCCGCGGAACTGAGCCAGGGTGCTCTAGTACCTCCCATTTGACTTACACGGGAAAAAAGGGACTTGACCCTTCTATCCCCGATCATCATCTCATCGGGAGACCTGAAATGGCCCCGGATTATCGCCGCAGAGGCGTGAGCCCCAGGTCTTCAGACCCACACACAAACACACGACGCTTAGCGTCACTCGCCCTGCTCGACCAGCATCTCGAGCAGTGGCGCACACTCTTGCTTTTCTTTACTCTCTTTTTTATCTCCCTGTCAGGGATTTTGGGACCGGAGTTGAGGCATCACTGTTTTCCTTTGTCAAACGGATGGGAGGGAGCAGCCCCCCCGGGTGCTCCCCGGGATGATACCAGCACGGGCAGATGGGATAGGCATATGAACTAGGAAGCGGTCTCCTGGGTGAGACGGGCTGGGCTGGGCTGGGTTTGGGAAACGGCTGGCCGGGGGAAGGAAAGCGAGATATGATGGGTTGGGAAGGGATAGGGCTGGAGTGAGTTGGATATACCCCCGTCGAAAGACGAACGACGTAACGGATCTTGAGTAAACGAAGAGACTGAAATCTCCCCTCGAACCCCCTCCCTTTCGGCCCTCGCTGTGAAAGTCTTCCCTGTGCCAAGTTGTTCAAGACCCATTCTGCACCCTGTATAGCCGTTACAGCAATCTCTCTCAAGCCTACAGAGCCATCGAAAGCCAACGAGACTCCTAGAAATAAAATAATAAATATGAAATAAAAAGAAGGAAAGGGGAGCCAAAGTCGTGGGTCTTATCCCTATTGGCTTGGTGGGAAGAGCTCGACTTACACCTGAGTGAGAAAGGGAAAAAAGGCTTCGGATGTCCGCTCTGGAAAACTGGCCGCCTGGGTCTGTTAGGAAAGACTGGAAGATAAGATGGGGAAAGGAAACAATCCCACTTGTATTGAGAAGTCAGAAGAAGAGCAAGAACGGGAAGGCGGAGCGATACGGCGCTGTTGTTTCCGAACCCAAACACGTCGGCCAAATGACTTACACCAACTCTCCCCGTACCACCCACCAGAAACCTCCCAACAGCTTCCAAGGACGCAAGCTTTATAAAAGCAAAGAAAAATGTCAATCCTTATTCAAAAGGCGTTTTATTCCACGTTCCCTATAATACCCCAGTCCCTATAAACGCTCCAACCCCGCGCGCTCCGAATTGTCCCCTCCCGTTTTCTATGTCCCTCCTCCAAAGCCGTATATACCCGTCATGGTCCGTAGTCCATCATTCGCTTTCGTTAAATCCAATCAACTTTTGTTCCATGTTAGCATACTTCCTCCTATGCTAGACTACGGCCTAGAGGTACCTACAACTTGTTGGGGATGGGCGCGGCGGCGGACGTCGTGGGCCACTGGTAGCCCGACGCATCGCTGAACTTGTAGCCGTACGAGGCCGTGAAGTCGTCCAGGACGGCCGGGCCGCGGGAGCCGTAGGGGTACTCCATGGGCACGATGTCCTTGTTGTCGTCCAGGTAGTGCAGCAGCGGGGTGAAGATCCTCCAGCTGGCGTCCAGCTCGTCGTCGCGCACAAAGTTGGAGTGGTCGCCCTTGAGCGCGTCGAGGATGAGCGACTCGTAGGCCTCGGGGATCTTGAGGTCGGAGAAGCGCCGGCGGTACGTGAGGTCCAGCTCCGTGACGACGGTCTGCATGCTAAGGCCGGGCAGCTTCGAGTTCATCTTGAGGTAGACGCTCTCGTTGGGCTGGATGCGGATCACCAGCTCGTTCCGCGGGATGTCCTTGAAAATGCCCGACGTCACGTCCTTGAACTGGATGCGGATCTCCATCTTGGGCTCGTTGAGCGCCTTGCCGGCCTTCATAATGAAGGGCACGCCGTCCCAGCGCTCGTTCTTGATGTGGGCGACCAGCGAGCAGAAGGTCGGGCACCGGCTGCCCTTGGGCACCGAGTCGTCCTCCTTGTACGACGGCTTCGTGCCGTCCAGCGAGCGGCCGTACTGGCCGATGATGACGTCCTTGGGCTCGATGGCCGGCATGGCGCGCAGCACGCGCACCTTCTCGTCGCGGATGTCCTCGGCGGAGAAGGACACGGGGCGCTCCATGGCGATGAGGGTGAGCACCTGGAGAAGATGGTTCTGCATGACGTCGCGGATGATGCCGAACTCGTCGAAGTAGCCGCCGCGGCCCTCGGTGCCGAAGGGCTCCTTGAAGATGATCTGCACGTTATCGATGGTGTGCCTGTGCCAGGTGGCGCCGAAGAACGAGTTGCCGAATCGGAGGATGAGCAGGTTCTTCACCATCTCCTTGCCGAGGTAGTGGTCGATCCGGAAGAGCTCGTCCTCCTTCCAGTCGGGCTGGAGGCTCGCCTGCAGCTCGCGGGAGCTCGCCAGATCCTTGCCGAAGGGCTTCTCAACCTGTAGTTTGAACGTGTCAGCGATTCAGGCTCAAATAAGTAGTCTCTCCGTTGCCGGAAAGGGGCGCATTTTCACATACTATAACCCTGCAGATGCCCTTCGAGGGGTAGCAGCACCGCTTCAGGTGCTGGGAGACCGAGGTGAACACACTGGGGGGAAGCGCCATATAGAAGAGGCGGTGGGTCTCGGGCCTCCCTTGCTCGAGCGTCTCGATGTGGCGGGTCAGGCGGAGGAAAGACTCGTCCTCGTTATACTGGCCCGAGACGTAGGTGCAGAGGCGGCAGAAGTCGTCGAGCTGCTGCTCCAGTTCTTTGGTGGGAACTTTTATATAGGAACGGATCCTCCTGAGGTACTCCTCATGATCCATGTTCGTTCGCGCATATCCGACGATCTGGATGTCTTTGGGGAGGAACTGGTTGCGGTACTGGAGGGGGGGTGGTCAGTACAAGTAGGAGCCGGCGCGCTGGAGGGAGGCGGGTGCGAAGGCGGAGGGGGAAGGGGGCGGTTGATCGTACCAATCCGAAGAGCGCAGGGTACTGTTTGTTGAGTCAATGTTAGCCATGATACCACAAACTCGGTTGCCCGCCAGAGCTTGATTGTCCAAGATAGCGGGATGAGGGGGAGGAAGCGGGTTGCCACATACAGTCTTTTTCTTCGCCAGATCGCCAGAGGCGCCAAGGACAACAATCACCGTGTTCTCCTTGAGCTCTAGTGTGCTTCACAGGCCTCATTGTCAGCATCATCTTCATCACAGCTGCCTCTGTATGCTGGTGGTAGCTCCCCCAGCCGTCTGCTGCCCGGGCGGACAAGAAGATTGGGGGGGCTCCGGAGCGCAATGGGAGGGGTTGCTCTGGTGCTTGGTGCTCGGTGCTTTGGTGGGGGAGGGGCGGCCACAACTTACCTCGCCGCTGAAGTGCGCGCCGCCATTGTGACTGTCGCTATATGTTTGTGGTGGCGCGGGTAGGTGCGTGGGGTTGCCGGGGACAATGTATATAAAGAATCAAAGAAAAGAAAAAAAGCAGATGGACAATGGGCAGGTTTGTATGGCGGTATGAAAAGGGAAGGTGTGGTTTTGGGTTTTTGGAACGTGGAGCGGCGGTCGGCTAGGTTGTCTGGCGAGCAGAGAAAGTGGGATTGGGAGGTTGCGGGCGGGGAGGGGCTCGAGGCGGGGAGGTCAGGTCTGGCTGGGCGCTGGGCTGGTGTGGTCTCAGGACAGGGATCAGGTTTGGTGCGAAGTGACAAGAGACATCAATAGGCTACATGTGTTGATGGAGGGGGGAAAATTGGGGTCTTCCGCCACGGCGTTTTATAAGCAACCCCCGGCCCAGGTGCCTGCTGCTCTCTGGCGACTTGACCAGCCTCTCTACGATACCAAGAGCGTCAATGAATTCCGTCACAGGGCGAGGCGATTTGTGGTGACGGAGAATGCTGCTGGAGTCGTGGGCCCATTGTAATGAATCACGAATGACGGGACCCCGAGGACAAGGGAGCTTATTCAACTTCGTCCAACCCCCCCGAAAGCTCCGTCTGCATTGCTACTCGAGCTCCTCTTTTTTTTTTGCCTACATAATTACTTGACTTGTATTTTGCCGGCCAGGTCCCCGAGCAGCCAGCCATGGTCACCAGTGAGTGAGCCTGCCCCCGCTGGACACCCCCGGGCGGAAGTCCGAAGGATCCAGCCGGCGATAAAACCACTGTGGCGTCCCCCCCCACCCGCGTCAGGAAGTTAAACCCTGAGTGTGGAAGCTCCGGAGGTCCCAGGCGGAAGTCCAGGACCCCGCCGAGGATTGTGTGTGGACGGGGGAGAAATCGAAGGGAAGGGACATGGAAGGGAGCACGGCAGCGGGCAGGGACAGGAGTTCACAGATGACAGTGGGGGTTTAGCCAGCTACATGTACGAGGCTGTTCTCAATGTTGCGCGCGCGCGCCCACGGGACCGCTGGAACGGTCGGATGTAGCCTGCGGAGAACGAGGTGCATTCGACCTCGAGTCGTACCAGTACTCGTGCAGACGTGTGGTGTGTCAGGGCCCAAAGGTCGGTGACAAAGGGAAACAGCTTCCATCCTGTGCCGCCGCCAGCACCGGCGTCCTTTCAAGTGGAAGGGGGGGTTGCAGCAGAAAAAGAAAGAAAAAAGAAACAAAAAAATACATGGGAAAAAAGAAAAAAATAACCAAGCAACCCAATTTAGATGCTGCGAGGTCGGCCCATCTGGGTTCCGTGGGGCGAGGACTCGAGAATCTCGCTCGAAGCGGCGGCGTGCGCGCGACAAAACGTGGGTTGAAGGAGGGGTTCGCCGAGCTCGCCGGGCAAATGCGTCATTGGGTGGGCTGGTGCGCAATTAGCCTGGGCGGTGGGATGAAATGAGGGGCAAAGAGCTGTGTCCCTTCAATTGTTGGGTCTGGTCTCGTGGTACCCGTGCACACTTTTGATCGTCGAAGCCCCCCGCGAACGCACTGGTCGAGTACGTCGTATACATACAAAGCAGGTCCCCCCACCCGCCTGCCGCCGCCGCCGCCGCTGCAACGTCGAGGTCTCGAGTGTCCTGCTGACTGGGCTTCATGCCGGAAGAACGTCAAGCACGCCACAACCGCCGCGGAACAGCCGGCCTATTGGCCGCACCCGCGCCCGGCGCAACAGGGCCCTTGGATTTTTACTGGGTCCTCCGAACCCACCGGCGCCGCCAGGCCAAGCGCACCAGTCCTGTCAAAACGCGCCGAGAGGGGCCCGCGCCCGCGATTACTCATCGCCGTCTTCTCGAGCTGTCCCATCGCGTCCCTCTTACTTTTTTTTCCATTCCTCTGTCCAGGGTGCAACGTCCCATTGTACAAGTAACCGGCGCAAAGACTCGCCTCTTGGGGGGCCGCCCCGTATACTGTACTTCGGTCGGCTTTGAAGCGAGCGGCTTCCCCACAGCGATGCATTTCCGACGGGCGGTGGGCCAGACGCGACCGGAGATCTTGGATCGCCCGTGATGCGACGCCGTCACAGCGCCCGTTCCATCGGCGTTTGAACGCCCTTCTGTTGAGCCTCATGCCCTAGACGCCAAGACCGCTGGGTGCCCGGGGAGGTCACGGGGGGCTCTTTGACGTGCCTACGGGTTGATTCCCATCGCGAGACTGCGGCCGGCCAGAGAGCGCCTTCGTCGTGGAGCATCTCTTATCTCCGGCGACACAGATGTGTAGGTGTTATCTCCGGCTTCTCCTGTGCGTGTCAGAGCCAGGACGCCAGGATGGAGTTGCCGCGCAAGCCCAGTCCACAGGCGAGATTCGGCTCCCGCGGCGATGTCGGTGGCCCACGGTGAGAATTCTGCGTCTGTTCGAGCGGCGGTCGGCCCGATCCAAGGTGCTGATTATGTGGGCGCCGCTCCGGCCATTATTAATCTGCCCGCGAGCGTTATCAAGCGGCTCAATCGTTTGCGCCCGCTTGTTGGGGACGGATTACCTCCTCGATAATGTCCGCGGAGAACCCGGTTCGGTCTCCTCACGGGATGGAGCCATTATCAGTGTCCGACCATTAGACGGGCGCCGCGCTCGGCAGCAGCGGTGAGCGGCAGTTCCGCGTGCTGGGTCCTTACAACCAGAGGTCGGTATGCTGAGGCCTCACAACCAGACGCCGGTTTGCATTCACCTATGTATGCTCTTGCTACTCTCTCACCAGCCCATCCATACCTCTCCTTTCCGATAAAACTACAGCTTCGCTCTCGTCCCCTCCTTATCTTCCTCTTTCAGCACCCTCCTCAGCACCTTCCCAGCCGCAGACTTCGGAATCCCCTCCACAAACCGCACGCCTCCCCTCAGCTTCTTATGCGGCGCCGTCCGCCCCGCAAGCCACTCCACGATATCCGCCGCAAGCGCGTCGCTCCCAGCCACCCCCTCCTCCGGCACGATGTAGGCGCGCGGGACCTCTGTCTGTCGTTTCGTATTCCAGACCCCGATGACGCAGGCGTCGGCGACGTCGGGGCGGGCGAGGAGGAGGCCCTCCAGTTCGGCGGGGGCAACCTGGAAGCCGTCTGTAGATGCTAGTTAGCCACCTTGGAGAGACTGAGGCCGATTGGGGGCGAGGGCAACTTGCTGTACTTGATGAGTTCCTTCACGCGACCCGTGATGTAGTAGTTCCCCTTAGCATCCCGGCGCACGATATCCCCCGTCTTGAAGTACCCGTCCCCGGTAAATATCTCCCGGTTCAGCTCCGGCCGGTTGAGGTACCCGCCGAAGATGTTGGGCCCCTTGAGCAGCAGCTCACCCTCCTATTTCGAACATGAGCGAGACTACCGCACGAGGGGGCAGAAGGGAAGGGCGCCACTTACACCTCCGTCCTCCACCTCCTCCCCATCCTCCCCCACAATCTTCGCCCGCACATTCGGCAAAAGCCCCCCGACACTCCCCGCAAACCTCCACAGCTCGTCCACGACCTGCACCGTCACCGCGGGCCCTGCCTCCGAGAGCCCGTACCCCTGCTTCACCGCCACCCGCAGCCTCCCCCAGACCTCGCCCGCCAGCCCGCGCCCCAGCGGCGCGGCGGCCGAGCTCAGGAACTGGAGAGACGAGAGGTCATGGCCCGGGGCGGAGGGGTGCCTCGCGAGGGCGAGGATGACGGGCGGCGGGACGTAGGCGTGCGTTATGCGGTGGGACTGGATGAGGGAGCAGAAGCTGGCGGGCTCGAAGGAGGGGGCTACTACTGTTTTGATGCCGCCGGGGAGGCCGCCCAGGACGACGATTGCGAGGCCCTTGAGCTGTTAGTGTGGCAACGGGGGAGGTGAAGGTTGGATAGGGGCACGTTGCTCCCGTAGATGTGGAAGAAAGGCACCACGCCCAGCTGTGAGTCGACCTCCCAGCTCAGATACCTCCTCTCGACGTGCCCTACCTGTAGGATATTGGCCACAACGTTGTAGTGTGTCAACACGACCCCCTTGGGCATGCCCGTGGTTCCCTATACTCAATCAGCAGGCCTGCTCATGACGTATCCACAAGGAAGGGGGGCAACACACCGAGCTATACACGATAAACGCCGCGTCCTTCTCCGGTTCAACCCTCGCCTTATCAGCCCCTGAATCCCTACCCTTGTCCAAAAGCTCTCTCCAATTACTCGCCCCCCTATTCTCGCCTTCACCCAGAAGTACCACCCTCTTAGCCGGTATGCCCACCTCCCGCGCCGCCTCCCTCGCCGTCCCCAGAAGCTCCTCGGAAGTCACCACCCCCCTCGCCCCCGAATCCCTCAGCTGCGCCGCGAGCTCCCTCGTCGTGTACCCCGTGTCCGCCGGGCAGACCACGCCCCCGGCCCACAGCGCGCCCAGAATCGCGGGCGGCACGTCGATGCTGTTGGGCGCGTACACCGCCAGCACGTCGCCGCTCTCCCAGCCCCATTGCGAGACCAGCCCCCCGCCGAACTGCGTGGAGAGGTGTCGGAGGTCGGCAAAGGTGTAGGACCTTTCCGTGTGTGCGTCGACTAGGAGAACTGTGTTGTGTTAGTACGTGATCCGACGTGAGTCGATAGGGGGGTAGATACCATGGTTGAGGGGAAAAGGGGTGTCTGAACGCTCGAAGAGAAAACGCCAGGTGTCGAGCCGTGGTATGGCGATGTCTGAAAAGCCAGACCTGTAAGGCATCCCGAGGGTATGATCAAGGCCTTACAGTTCCTAATCGGCGAGACCTTCAATCTCCCAAGTGTAAGGAGCCTGGGATAAAGGACTGTATGGAGGTCCTGCAAGTAATGGCGTCCTTCACCACGCTTCAGGGGTGCAAGGGTTTACGGGCCCAGAGGCTCGAGCATGAACTGACGCAGCCACCCAAACGCGTAAACGAAGATAACATGAGACGACGAAATAGGATACGATAACCCCGGATATGCATGGCGGGTGCATACTAACACAATGAATGGCACACCTGCCACTAACACGGGGAACACCAACAAACAGGAAACCAGGGCAACAGCGACCCTGTATAACCCGCCCATGTTGACATGACATGTGTGGTGTGCGAGATACCCGCCCAGCATGAAGCGAGTAGACAGGGGTACATGCGGAGTGTGGCGTGCAAAATGTCCATCCAGCTTGGAGTGGACAGAGAGAGGTTCGCCCGAGCTGGGGTGTACGACATGGTGTATAGAATGCGGGCAAGTCCTTCCCTGTCCGCTCCTCAGTCTATCGCAGTATTGAACGAGCAAGGACCTAAGCGCCGCTGGGGTTTGCTTGGGGTGAGCTACCCTATGAGCCGGTGCTCGTCCCTTGCGTGGGAGTTGAATAGGGGAAAGGTTAGATAGACACCACGAGCCGCCGTGTCTCACCGATCCACCAGACCAAAGTACGAGCAAGCAACGAAATTTAATAAGAAATGACCAAGTTTCAACAAATTACGCCGTGACTACCCTGCTCTTGTCGCTAGTACGCAAAGAAAGGATGAAACGTAAAGCCTTCTCCCTCCCCATCTCTCGCCGGGCCTCTGAGACCTCCCTGCGCTCAATAAGGCCGTCCGACGATAGAACCCCCAACATGTATCGGATAAATGTAAACGAGACGCCCATCCGTCAAACCTCGGCTACTGCAGGATTAGGGAGAGCGAGACCGGTTGCCCCCCCCGGTGCAGAACAGGTGCGCAGAATATCAGATCGCGGTTCATGCCATGATGCTTGCCCGTCCACCCACCCCTCGCTCCCTCCAAACTCGACCCTGATTATGGATAGGCAGGACGGAAATACGCCCCTTTGCAAGCATGGATGGAAAGTCGTAAGAAAAATCTCGTCGCTCTACCGTATTATGACGAGAACGGTGTCGCCAGAACAATGCCTCCTCCAGTCCAATGTACCGCGCGCTCCATCACATTACAATGCACTCCTTGTCATCTCCCTGTTTTCGAATCTTGCCGCCTTTCTGCGTAGCCGCGCCCCCGGGACCTCCCCGTATGGCAGCGTTTATCGTAGCGATCCTCTGTTTGGCGCGCTCGTCGCCCGCATCGGCCGCCTTGACGTACCAGACATTCGCCTCTAGAACGTCACGCCGGCATCCTATGCCCATTTCCGTGAAATACCCCACCGTATACTGAGCCTTGATGTAGCCTAGGCGCCGTGTTAGCATGTTCATGCCACGTAGAGGGGAAACACCGTGGGCTGGAGGGCAGGTGGTACAAGGGTCACTTACCGAGCTCGGCGGAGCGCCGTGCCCACTCGTACGCCTCCTCCTCGTCCTTCTCCAGGATTGGCTCCGCGCCGACCATGTACCACGCGCACAGGCCCATCATCGCCGCGGGATGGCCCTTCTCGGCGGCACACGTGTAGAAGTGGACGCTGAGAGCCGGGTCGCGCGGGCAGTTGATCTTCCCGTGCTCGTACGCGTCGCCCATCCGATAGTTAGCCTCCGAGTGGCCCAGCTCGGCTGACTGGGTGAAGAGTTCTGCGGCGTAACTCTCGTCCTGGAACACGTCGTCGCCGTAGCCCGTCTCGTACAGACAACCGAGATGGTACGGCGCCGCGTTGTTGACAGAGTCCGCCGCTTCGGCACCCAGCTTCAGCCACTTCAGGCCCTCGCGGTATCGAGTCTCGCCCAGGTCTCCGGAGAGGCATGCCCTGCCAAGTCGCGTCATGGCCCCTGGATGGCTCTTGGTCGCTGCGATCCGGAGGTACTGCACCGCCCTGGAGGGGTCTTTTCTGGTCCCCCAGCCGAACTCATAACAGAGACCAGTGCGGTACGCGGACTCGGCGTGCCCATGCTTAGCCGCCTGGACAAACAGCGGGAATGCTTGGGTGTAGTCTTCCTTGCCTTTGCCGAAGAGTCCGGACGCGTATCCGTCGGCGAGATAGTACTGAGCGAATGGGTAACCGGCACTTGATAGACGATTCAGGATACTCTTGGCTTCCCGAACCAATCCGTACGGTGACATTTCACCTGGCTGAGGGGCAGGACTGTCCCGACCCTTTTTCGGCTGCGGACTTGATTTCCGGATCTCGGCGTCTTCTGAGTTTATCCCAATCTCCTGGGCTGTGGATATTAGGAAGACGGCGAACGAGTACTGGATGGAAAGGTCGTTCGTCTTTTTTACATTCTGCCTGTACATCTCTAACGTCTTCTTCGTGCTCAGGAGCGCTGCGTTGTTTCCGACAGCGCTTTTCAGGTGGGAATTATCAAAGGCCATGGCTGCCGGGGGGGCTTGCGGGTATGGCACATTCAGCAATTCGGCATACGACGAGGGGCGGATGTCTGGAGACCTCCGCGACTGGACCGAAGGGGCCCGTATGTGCGAGTTCGCGGGCGACCGACCGCGAGGTCCATAGTCAGAGTATATCGAGTACGCTGAGTTGGG
The DNA here is from genome assembly GCA_023628835.1 of Sordariomycetes sp. S4602. NCBI lineage: Eukaryota > Fungi > Ascomycota > Sordariomycetes > Sordariomycetes sp. S4602. Next base: position 568,156 of record JAMAJV010000012.1, read on the forward strand.
GCGTGGAAGTGAGCTTCTCCTCACGGCTTGTTGACTGGGCGTTAGGTGACGATTGATCGTCCCCGCCGTCTCGAGGAGGTCCGGGTTCGACATCGCTCGGGGATCGACCCCATTCGACACGCTGGAAACCCTTTTGGGGTGGGGCAGGTTGTGGTGATATTGGAATAGCGGCACAGACTGGTTCCTCGGTATGCTCCCCTCCATCACGGAGCTTTCGGGCGACGCGCTCACCGAATCATCGGGGCACTCGGTAGCTTCGTTGGCTCCCAACACCGAGCTGGCACTGGTAGCGCCGGACGAGTTGGTAGCTGTCTGGGGCTGTGTGGTGCCAGAGGTGGCATCGGATTCGCGACTCAGCCGCTGAGGGTCGAGAAAGCGAGAATCACCGGGTGGGCTGGAAACGGCGCTAGCATAGTCGGATTCGACAGAGGTCACTGAGTTGGGCAGTGCTGGCGCGCCGCCCGCGAAGGGTACGGCTTTTCGAGGGGGCTCGTTCCTCGGCAGGGTAGAAGAGACGGTATTATGTATAGGCGGGAGAGGCTTGTCGATGGAGATACGAGGACCGCTTCCTCCGTGACCCGATTCCGAGCCTCGTCTTGGCATCGCGCCTGGCGGGCCGTGAGGGGGTGGTGGCGGCGGCGGCCCTTCAGGCGACTTTGGTAGCGCATGGTTGTCCGCATACTGAGGTTGAGCGGCGTGTATTTCGCGGGCTGGAGGGGCGAGGTCGATGCTAACGTTGGATGGAGACGGTAAGGGCCTGGCCTCCTCGCTGACGCTCACGGGTGAAACCGAGGCCGCTCTATGCGGCGCGCTTTCGACTACCGGGACGGTAGGCAGGGGCTTATCACAGCAATTCTCGTCGACGGGCTCTTGTTCGAACGGTAGGTTCTGCAGGGTCGAGGGCACCGGTTTCCGGCGAGGCGAGGTATTTGGCTGCGCAGGGAAGGCCTGTGGCGGTGAAACAGCTGCCATTGCACCTAATGAGACCCCTCGGTCGGTGTCGGAGGTGAGGATGACTCGGCGAGTGGTCAAGTTACCCTGCCGGGGCGCTGCTCGGGGAGCCTGGGTGGCAGGAGAGAAGAGCCGTCAACCGGAGATGCAGGAATAGGCTGCTGGCCTGTCGTCGAACAACGGGCTTGCACCAGACTGCCCGAGTGATAATTGAGGACCAGAATAGCTTAACGCAGCATTGAGTCAGGCTGACAAGGCGACGATCGGGCGGGTTGGAGGACGGTGTTGCAGGCGGTTTCAGCAAATTCCAGGGAGGATCGTCGGGACAAGAATCCTGGCCAGGCACGGGCGTGGGCCGGCTGCTGCGCAGTTTCCTCTCTCTCCGGGCCCTTCTGTGTCGCCGTGCCAAGGTCCGCAGGCGCTTCCGCGGGGTTTGGGATTAAGATAAAATATTTAAATACACGCAGAGTCGTGCGAGATGCCGCGATGAGGGAAGATGGATGTCCGAGAGCAGGGCTGGCGGAAGAAAGGAGTAAAGAAAATCGAGATGCCACGCCTGGTCGTTCTGCTGTGAGCTCGTGTTCTTTGGGGGTGGACAAGGGCAGGGAAGGGATGGTCAGCGGGAAGGCATGGCTTGTCGCAGAGTCGACAGGAAGGGCCCTGGAGGTGAAGCCACTGCACTAATAAGGCAGTACCGATGGGGCCACGGGATAATATGGGGCTTAGAGGGTCCAGGTCCAACAGGGTATCAGCGCGGAGAGTGCCCCAAAACTGGGGCCCTTCTTGCCGCAGGGGACGGCTGGACCAGAGACGGACCCAGAGGCCCGAACCCCTTCGTAGCAGGGAAGCAGCGCCGGTGTCCTGTCATTCGCCCCTGTGGCATGCTCGGTTTTGGGGGGTGGTTGGCGAATCGACAGGACAGGACGCGGCAAGCACAAGGGGTCGTAATACCTGCATATGAGGTACATAATACCTGCGCTAGGCCGGTGGGTCCGGAGCTGCCTGCACTGCGCCAGTCCCGCGCCATTTCCGCGGGACATGCGGTCCGACTTGGCTCGCGGAGAATCCGTCTTTGAAAACGAAAGCTTTTGGACGCAGCAGGCTTCGAGCTCCGAAGCAGAAACCTGATGTGACATGGCACGGGTAAGCTTAACCGTGGCCTATGATAAAAATAGCCACCAGGCTGGCTTCTGTTGACGTCTCCCGCACTGCAACACCCGACCTGTCTGTCTCATCGGTTCATGCGCAGTCTGATGATGCCGTTTACCCCAGGTACGGAGTATTAGTGGGTCCTTAGCAACAGGCCAGACACGCTGGAGCCAAGTGGAAAGTACAGAGTAGAGTTGTACACCGTGCGACCGGCTAGTTGGAACGTCCCGGCCTGCCGCTCGGAATCCGATGAGGTGGGCGGTGGCAAGCGGATGCCAATGTCGTGTCTCGATCTAGATATGCAGGGTGGCTGAAAGTTGTCTTGAGCTTGGAAGAAACAGTGTAAAGGGGCCCACAGATGGTTTCCTAGTTTCTGAGTTGGTTATCGTTGCGAGGAAGAGAATGCCGCGCGAAGACTGAACGAGAGACTCGAAAGCTCCGCAGTATGCTCCCATATAAGTCATGATAATGCCCAATATGGGCAATGCCCCTGCGTAACATTTTTCCATATGTATCCCCTCTGCTGGCACATGACAGAGAACGGCAGAGACATGTCTCTCTGCGGGGCATCGAAGAAACTTGGAAGTCAGTCGTGACGACGCTGTGACGGTAGATCTGGCGCAGCACTAAGGTGTAAAGCACTAGGATGCCAAGTTTCGGCCTCTGTCAGCCCGAGATTTCCTTCAGTGCCTTCTAATCGCATCGCAGACTACCGTCGCTGGCGATTGGATATACGTGTGCCCAAGAGCAGCAATATCTCCAGCCTGGGAAGCGAAAGAGAACGGAGAATAGAATCGTGCAGCAAGCTTCATGTAGGATGACTCTCCTCCTGCGCCACCTATCCCCCCTCTTCAACATTCAGCTTCTTTTCAGCCCCTGCGCTCTATGTGGGGGGTTGCACAAACGGGATCCGCACGAAAAGCTCCTCATCGAAGCCGGCTCCGGGCCAAAGGATTGGCGGTGCCAGTACCACGGCAGAGGTGACATACAAGTAGGGGCACAGACATGCACAGGCCCAGGACCACGCCTGGCCTCAAGACGCATGTCTGAGACCAGGCTCAGCCAAGCCAGATATTCCTCCGATGGCAAAAACTCTCACGAAAAGACCCGGCTCCTCTTGCCCTTGGCCCGTCTTGGCCCCGAGATCAGATCCAGCGCGCACCGGGCTGTGTCGAGCCGAGCTTCCACAGCCACTCTCCCGGACGAATTGTTCCTGGAGTATCACCCACGCAGCCTTGCGGAGCCACGCAGGAGGGCAACCCGGGTGTGTGGAGTGTGCATACCATGGTTCCGATCAGTTGTCAGCAGGATCGGATCCGGCGTGCTGCATGTGCGAGCCTGCGTTCAAGGCTGGCAAGCAGCCCGAGACGCAGGTGCAGGACGTGTGGTATTGCTTCCTGCCGCTTGGACGGAGTGGCTGTGGTGGAGTAGATGTAGCAGCCTGAAAATGGCTCCTCCCCCACTTCCATGACGAACTTGTGCGGTCTCCGGGGGAATTGAGGTGGAGGGAGGTGGGATATGTGCCGTACATGTACCGTGTTGTGTGTGGGAAAACACACTGTTACCCTCCTGGGGCGGCGCCGGGCCTCGGCCAAGCTAAGTTGCTCCACTGGCCACTCTTGTTGGACTTTTGGCCATCATCTCCCACATCGCCAAGCGGGGAGAGCCCGTTTTTCTGAGTTTTTCTTGCGGGTCGTCAACGCTAAAGGGGAACGGTCCGAAGCCACACGTTCATGCTGTCGGTCAACTTGTAAGTCAAGTACTCAGGGCCCGTCCAGCGCCCTGTTCCTCAATGGTTTCAGGCAGCACCCAGAGAAACTGCATCGCATTGAGATGTTGGACATTAATACGAAGACGGATGAGGAAACATCCGGCGTTCACCGCACAACTCGGAGAGGGCGGGCGGGCCTTTGGCCACTCCACAAAAACCGCAGATGACACCAAGACGCCCGATACGAGTCCCCGCAACCTCGTAAATGCAGCCCGCTTCGACACACCGTTTTTCGTACCCTCCCAATAGCGTGGCCTTCTTCCACGCAGGCCGCAGCGCCGATCTGGACACCGTTCTGTCGCTCGCCCATTCTGCCCCTCACCCGAGATCCTCGCCTTCTTTGTTCGGAGTGTCGCAATCGCCAGAGCCCAATGACGATAGCAACAAGCCGCGCAGCCAACAGCTGGAGGCGGTCGCTATCCCCGTTGCCCAAAGTCTCGGTCTTTGAGCAGGGTCCAGTTCCGAGTCAATGCCAAGAGACTTTCGGCCTGCTGGAGCCGCCCAGGGCGAGAAAGCGACCGAATTCGGTTGTCTTGTCAGTACGTAGTAATTTTACGCTCGCGCCAGGGGCGAGTTGGTGTGAGCGGATCGCAGTGCCGCCACACAATCAAGGGCTCCCTTTCTTGGCGATGCGCGCAGCCCCTTCGATGAACCCCAAGCATACGACGTCCCCTTGGCGCTAGCAAGAATGCGGGCAAGACCCCATGTTCTTTGTCCCGCATTGGGTTGGGGCAGGATAATGTCTTATGGCTGTGAGTCTGGAACGCCACCAGGCTGCGAGCGCTAAAGTAGAGAGGAGGGGTTTGCCCAGCCAGCAACGCCAAGAATGGCCGAGAGGGCATTATTCCGTATTCGGGTTGATGGATTCTGTCAGATCCTGTGACTTGCAGAGCCTTCCTCTCCAAACGGCCTTCCCGGCTGTGCCGGCAGTGCTTGTGAGGGCCTTCCGAGTCCAGGTTGGCGGTGGGAAACACAGCCCTCATCTTCAAGCCTTCGCGATTTTCAGTTTGGAGGCTTTCCATCCTTCCGGATGTTACCGAGCTGGGCCCGTCCCACCAGAGGCTGCGGCACGCGGATCGCGTCAGACCCTGGGCAGCCCTAAAATTAGCTCCGAGTTGCCACCTGATTCCCTCGTGGTTCGCCAGCTGCAGGGGTCGGCGGACGAACCAGGAAGGTGCCAACGCCAACGCCGGAGCGGAGCAGGACCCTGACGCCAGTGGGCCAACTGCCAAAAGTCTGGGGACCTCGTCCCTCTGTGGGGAGAGCCAAATCCTCCTACTCCGTAATACTATGTCTGTACTGGGGGCGAACGACCCAGAGCGGCGAGCGAGAGGCCCCGCTAGCCGATCCTTTCAATGCCAATTCCTAGGCGCGACCCACCACCCCTGGCCGGTTCCGGCCTCTGCTGTCGTGTTCTGGCGCCTTTTCTCAGGCGTGGCACGGTGCAGCGTGAGAGGGGAGGCAAACTTCAAGGTTATTGGCATATCTCGCCTTTGTGCGAGTTCCCCGTGTCACTCTCCTCGGTTCGTCCGGCCGCTCGGTTCTTACGAGGTACGAGGTGGGCAAGGAGCTGGCAGTGCTTTCCGCGAATAAATGGATCAACTTCTCGCCGGCTGCGGTGGTCTACCAAGAACAAGGAAAGTAAACAAACACAAGAGGAATTGGCGAGGGCCGCTATTGTCAATCGCCACGACAACAGGAGGCAATAAAACCAGTATATCCGGGAGTGTCAGATCAGATTGACGATTCGTCACTGCACACAATGGGGGGAATCAAGGTTGTGTGCGCGACTAATCAACATGGAACGATTCACCGGGCAACCATCGCCCCGGTGTGGATCGGCAGCCAGCGGTGGCGTCCCGGCGGCGTCGAGACGGCGTCGCGAGCAGCCTATCAGCGGCCTGGATCGTGAGCCTAAAGGGCTTCGCTGTGGAAACCAGAACGTCGCCTGCAATCCTGTTTTGGGGCCGGGATATCGTGGCCTCGGTGTGTATGACGTCGCACACTGCCGACATATTTCCGCAGCGAAAGAGGTTCCCATATCTGTACCGAGTAGACGATATTGCGGAGATGAAGGGAGACCACATCGGCCCCGTACTTCGCCGGGCAGCACACCCCCGAGATGGGATCTGCAAGAGATCGTGCTTCGGATCTACGGCGGCATGTCCTCCCGGGGCCGACGCTTGTTTACCCCCGTGCATCTGCGACACGGATGATCGCATGCTTCAATGGCGGCTTGCAGAGCGGTTCAGGCACCCCACAGTCGGGCGATCCTAGGGAGCGGAGTAACAAGTCTGTCCCTGAACCTGTTGTCGACGGGCTGCGATATGCGGAGGCGAGCGCCGCCTCCGAAGCTAGCGGCTTCATAGTTGTAGGCGCTTGATTGCCCGGGTCTGGTTCCGAAGATCTGAGATGCGGTACGCGGTGGAACGACGCACGATCGAATATCCCGAAAAGAGCTGCAAGCTATACTAGGTGGGCAGAGCGGGATGCAGAGACAGCGGGAACATATTAAGTACAACGGGAGCTGCATCGTCCGCAGGGGGGAAGCTAGCATACGGGACATTCTACAGAGCTATATCTGCTTTGCAAGAAAGGGCCTAGAGAGACACCGAGTTTCAAAAAGAAACCACTTCCACTTACTTTAACCACAGCACTGGAGTTTCCAACCGCATATGTGGGTAGAGTGGCGACCTGTTCTCAAACCCCTTGGAAAGGGAGATCGTCCAGCCCACGAGCTTTGCCCCGACCAGCTTCGAAGCCCGCGACACGGAGAAGGCGGACGGGTATTCTCAAGCCTCCGATCCTGGTGAGTGCTACCGGGATAGAACTGCTTATCGCCAAGAAGAGAATGATCGTCGATTTGAGTCGATGAGGCTAGCAGATCGGTGCGCACGCAGTCGGGTCACGGCCCGGGGCAAGTCGGCTTCGGTTTCTTTTGAAGGGAGAAGTTGGCTCAATCTGAGGGCCAGAGCATCCAGAGCATTGAGGGCGTCCATGCTGATTGATAAGGTTCGTCGCGCCAGGGACGAAAAGGCTGAGGGCCCTGATAAGCTTCATGAATGGACCCTTGGACCCTTAAACCCGTGGTTCGCCATGTGGCTCGTTATTCAGCAGGAACTTCTGCTCCTCGGTTGGGTCGCGCGAGCACTTCAAGTCGGGTGCATTCGCCCCTGCATGTTGGATGGATACGGATTGGGCGGCGAGCCAAAAAGAAATACACCAAGACGGAGACGGCTTCATCCGGACGCTACAGTGTATACAGTGTCGATATACATGCCAAGATGGTCGTTTCCGGGCGACCCTGGCCCGGGAGGACAGTACAGATACGCACCTGAAAAACTGTACATGAAATTGGACTGGCGCCCAGCGTTGGATGCGCGAGAGCACACATGCAAGCAAGGGGGGCCAAATGAGTGAGACTGTGAGGTCGCGCCCATTTTCCCCCATTTTCCGCACCATCGGGCTTTCTTCTCGTGTCGCTCGCTCCCGCCTTCCTCGGTGGCCGTCCCCTTATCCACCGTCGCTCGCTCTTTCCGATATCCTATTGTTCTTGCCTTTCGTTAATACGAGGCCGTCGTTCTTCCTTCACTTGTCTATTTTGTATGTACCGCGCGATTCCGTTTTATTTCTTTGCGACGCAGGACCGGCCCAGCACTCCGCCTCAGTCGACGACCCGAGGGCAGCCCAGCAGGATCCACGGCGGCTGTTTGGTCGGCCTTCGAAACATCTCGCGCCCGCCAACAAGGCCAAGCGAGTTCCGTCGTGCTAGGAACCGTGGGAGAGAGACGGCTCGCCGTTCTAACCTGCTACAAGCCCGCCGCCGCTGCTCAGCCAACACACGTCCGCGCCCCTTGGTCTCCCTTCCGGCTCAATTCCCGGGTGTCTCGCATCGTGTTCAGACAGACGAAGCGCGTGTTGCTTTTCGCCAGGCCCACCGTCCTCGCCAGCTCAGCTCCTGCCGAGTCAAGGCGACTGGGGGAAAAAGCGGACTCGGTTCAGGGCGGCCACTAAATTTGGGTGCTTTGGCAATTCATGCTCCCGTCGAACCCACCCACCCAGCGCCTGAACCCACCTTCTCGTCGCCCAAGGAACAGCGCCCCGCCGCCCACTTAACACGCTCGATTATATACCCGGCCGGCGCTGCTGCCTCTTTTGACTGGGCTCAGTCCCGTATTGCAAGTCACCATCGTGGGTAAACCCTTCCATTTCTCTTTCCCGGTTTAGTGGCATACCGCTGCTCGGTGATCGTTGCATTTTATTTGCCATCACACGAGGTGTCGCCTTCCCGTATTTTCCCTGCGCTCTGTGTCGCAAGGGTGTCCAACAAACAATCGTCCTTCCCTCTCAGCGTTCTCTCGCGAGCTTCCTCTCTCGAGAGAAAAAGAGAGAGCCCGCTCCCACCACCCGGCACCCTCGTCACAACTCCTCTTCCGAGAGTCGCACCTCAGTTCAGGCTCACGTCCTAAAAGCATTCGCTAAACTGATTTCTCTGGTTGTCACAGGACCATGTCCCTCCCCGAGCGGCCGGGGGCCGGTCCATACGACCAGCGAAACTCATACAGGCCCGCGCCCGCGCCCTCGCGCTCACGACGAAGCCGCCCTGCCGAAGCGGAGACCGGTGGCTATTACCCGCTAGAGTCTCTCCCGCAGCAACGTGGGCACTCCGCTGTATTCCCAACTACGTTCGTGACGTCTAACAGCGATATAGAGGCTTCGCCGCGGTCTCCCGATATCGATCCACACTCTGGCGAATCCAATGTCCAGAGGAAACGGAGTCTCGTCCGGCCAGAGCGGAACAAGATTGGCAAGGACCACCCCAATTATTACTACCGCCAGCATGCCGCCGGCATGAACACGCAGCCTTCGACCACGGGGAATGATCCGCTGGTGGAGGAGCTTGAGGAGTCAACCGACCGCTCGCCTTCAAACACCTTCGATGGATACTCTGACGCCTCACCTCCTAGGCGTGTGCGGCGCCATGATCCGGAGAAGGGCTTGTCGTCGTCGAAACGGGCGAAGCGCACTCGGTCCGGCAAGATCAGGAAGGACGACAAGAAGAAGAACCGTCCGAAGGAGCAGGTCGCCCCCCCGAGCTTCTGGAACGTCTACTGCGCCATAATCACCTTCTGGTGTCCCGACTTCATCCTCAAGTGCTTCGGCTTCCCCACCAAGGCCCAGAGGCGGGCTTGGAGGGAAAAGATGGGTCTCATTAGCATCATTCTTCTCATCATGGCCGGAGTAGGCTTTCTCACTTTCGGCTTCAATCAGGTGGTCTGCGGCTCACCACCTCCGAGGCTTCGTATCAACGAAGTCGGTGGCGGCTTCATGATCTTCCACGGTGTTGCGTACGACCTCTCCGACTCGTCCCACCCGGCGGCCGATGGCATTCCTCGTAGGCAGAACGGAGGTGGCGCTAATATCCTGTTTGACCTGCCCGAGAAGAACGGCGGCAAGGACGGAAGCTTCCTTTTCCAGAACGTCAACGGACGCTGCAAGGGCCTCATCGACCGGGCCTCTGACTCTGATATCCCCACCAACAACGACGGTGATCTTGGCTGGTACTTCCCTTGCAACACCTTCAACCAGGACGGCTCCAGCAACCCCAACTCCACCGTCCCGTTTTACACCGGCTATGCGTGCCATACGACGAAGAAGGGCCGAGATGCCTTCTACGTCGGTCTTGATGGCTCTGCGGATGTATACTTCACGTGGGACGACATCCGCAACAACACGCGCAACTTGATCGTATATTCTGGCAACGTCCTTGATCTTGACCTGCTGAACTGGCTGGACGACGACCAAGTTACGTACCCCGACCGATTCAGGAGCCTGCGCAACAAGGACAGCGCTGTCAACAAGGCAATCCGCGGGCGTGACGTCACGCGCATCTTCCAGGCGTCCGATGACAAGCACTTGGCCGAGTGTCTCGAGGAGATTGTGAAGGTTGGCTCCATCGATACGGACACCGTTGGGTGTATCGCCGCCCAGGTTGTCCTGTATTGTATGCTTGTCCTCATCCTCGCTGTCGTCGTGTCGAGGTTCTTCTTGGCTATCATCTTCCAGTGGTTCATAAGTAGGGCCTACGCCGCGTCGAAGACGTCTCAGACTTCCAACCTACGAAAGAGGAACCGGCAGATTGAGGACTGGAGCGAGGACATCTACAGCGCGCCTATTCGTCTGCCTGGCGAGATGGGTAGCAGTGTCGGGGGGAGCGGGTCGGACAGGATGAGCAAGAGGGCGAGCTTCTTGCCCACGACGTCTCGCTTCTCAGCGGTGAATGGCGCGGAACGGCTGCGCGACTCGAAGCGCTACCCTACAACCATGGCTACCCAGGGTGCAGGCACGTCGCTTGCCCCCAACCCGATGTATCAACAGCGCAACGACAGCAGGACTAGCTTCCTCCGGTCAGACCCGTACGCCACGACTGCAAGCCCTACCGAGGGCCCGGGCCCTGCCGGCTTCATCCACGACGCCGTTGTCCCGCAGCCCCCGAGCGACTGGATGCCGTTCGGCTTTCCTCTGGCCCACTCCATCTGTCTTGTTACGGCGTACTCCGAGGGAGAGCAGGGCTTGCGGACCACCATTGACTCCATTGCCATGACGGATTACCCCAACAGCCACAAGGTCATTGTCGTCGTTTGTGACGGCATTATTAAGGGCAAAGGCGAACGTTACTCGACTCCTGAGATCGTTCTCAAGATGATGAAGGACTCGACCGTCCCGATGGACGATGTCCAGGCGTTCTCGTACGTCGCTGTGGCCAGTGGCTCGAAGAGGCACAACATGGCGAAGGTCTACTCCGGCTTCTATGACTATGGCACCTCCTCGACGATTCCTGCCGACCGGCAACAGCGTGTGCCGATGATGGCGGTGGTCAAGTGCGGTACCCCCGACGAGGGACGGAAATCGAAGCCCGGGAACCGAGGAAAGCGCGACAGTCAGATCATCCTGATGTCGTTCCTGCAGAAGGTCATGTTTGACGAGCGGATGACGGAGCTCGAGTACGAGATGTTCAACGGGCTATGGAAGGTTACTGGCATTTCGCCCGACTTTTACGAGATCGTTCTCATGGTCGACGCCGACACGAAGGTGTTCCCCGACAGCCTGACGCACATGGTGTCAGCCATGGTCAAGGACCCGGAAATCATGGGTCTTTGCGGCGAGACAAAGATCGCGAACAAGCGCGCAAGCTGGGTGTCGGCGATCCAAGTGTTCGAGTACTTCATCTCGCATCACCTGTCCAAGTCGTTCGAGTCGGTGTTTGGCGGTGTCACCTGTCTTCCGGGATGCTTCTGCATGTACCGTATCAAGGCCCCCAAGGGTGCCCAGAACTACTGGGTACCCATTCTCGCGAACCCCGACGTTGTGGAGCACTACTCGGAGAACGTTGTCGACACGCTGCACAAGAAGAACCTTTTGCTCCTCGGTGAGGACCGGTACCTGTCTACGCTCATGCTTAGGACGTTCCCCAAGCGCAAGCAGGTGTTTGTGCCGCAGGCTGTGTGCAAGACCACCGTTCCAGAGGAGTTCATGGTGCTGCTCTCACAACGGCGACGATGGATCAACTCGACGATCCACAACCTCATGGAGCTTGTCCTGGTGCGCGATCTCTGCGGTACCTTTTGCTTCAGCATGCAGTTCGTGGTCTTCATTGAGCTGGTTGGAACGCTCGTCTTGCCCGCTGCGATTGCCTTCACCTTCTATGTCGGTAAGTGTCAAACCCAATCCGTGGTTTCTTTTCTTGTATTGTATGAATGGACCAGGCTAATGCGGACATTCTCTAGTCATCATCTCTATCGTCAACTCGCCGCCGCAGATAATACCGCTGGTCCTGCTCGCGCTCATTCTCGGACTCCCCGCTGTCCTCGTGGTGATAACTGCCCACTCGTGGACTTACGTCATGTGGATGGCCATCTACCTGCTCTCACTGCCGATCTGGAACTTTGTACTTCCGACGTACTCGTTCTGGAAGTTCGACGACTTCTCATGGGGCGAGACGAGGAAGACAGACGGCGAGAAGACGAAGAAGGGCGGCATCGAGTACGAAGGCGAGTTCGACAGCAGCAAGATCACGATGAAGAGATGGGCCGAGTTCGAGCGGGATCGCAGGGTGCGGCAGCAGTTCTGGGGTTCGCGGGAGAATGTTGTCGGGGGGTCGCCCGGAGGTGGTTGGTCCGTTCCCCCCGGCGGCCAGGCCTACCACGAGGAGTACTACTCGGATGCATGAGTACAGTCTGTCATGAGCTCCACCTCTCTCGGAGGCGACTGTTTATCCCTTCACGTCTCTTTTTTATCACGTCGCATTCGGCCTTTTCTCTTGTATGGGGCGGAGTGTATACGTACATGTCCTTAATACGCGCCAGGGAGAATCGATACCCCGTCCACGGTCGCTTGGTCGTTTTCCCCTCGGACGCTGTCCCCTGTTTCGCTGGAGGATGTTTATATACGTGTACCCTGTTCATGTTCATCTTAATGCGCTCTATTCTCCCCACGCGTTGTTATAGAAGCGGCTTACTTGCAGGCATTCCAGCGACGTCGTTTTCCTGCGTCTTTATTGTTTCGGGAGTTGAGTGGTCCAGTACATAGTCTTGGTTCGGAGCAGTAAGGGGTTTTAATTACGGGTGAGACCAATTCAATATCAATGATTCCGATACACAGCAGCGCATGCTCCGTGATGTTCCTGGTCGTGGCTTCCCGGCGCGGCCTTGTTGCGCGTATATTCAAGGCCTACTACTGTTGCCGCGAGGTGCCAGTATACCTCGACGTATGGCTTATTGACCGAAGCATACAGGTGAGCAAGAGAATAGGGGCACTATGCTCTCGAGGTTCCCGGCTGTCCCCTGATTTGCAGCATACATGCGTCGCTATCAGGAGCCGAGATATTTCCATGGTAGAGGCAAGACGAAGAGGGAAGGAGAAAGCGTCTTTTGTCTGTGTAAGAGGCTTGCGTTTGGGAAAAGATCGATTTGCGGTGCGCCGCGAAGAAGCTGCCCCGGTGTTTTGTCGTCCGCGCCCACGCCCACCTCGGCGCCCGAAGCAACATAGATGAACTCGCCCGCTCCGAGGTGTAGGAGTCGGGGCTGCGTCTCTCACTCTCACTCTTGCTTGGAGCCACACCGGTCTCCGTCAGAGGGGGGCTATGTCATTGGCTGGGGCGGGCGGGGTCGGCAGGCGTGCGACGGGCGAGGAGTCCGGCGGAATGTGGGCGCACAGCTTACGCGCTATTTTCCTGGTTCTGGTATGATGCAGCGCTCTCTCACAGCAAGGCTGTAGGAACATGAGTGAACAGATGGTATGTCAGGAAGATGCTAGGTGTCGCAGAGGTGGGAAAGTGTGGTGCGTGGTTGCGTGAGCTCCATGCCTCGTAGGGTCCTACTCTCGCTCTCGCTCTCGCTCGCTTATACGACGAGGCTTGGGGGCGGGTAATACGGCGCTTCTGGAAGGAGGCGGTCCGGCGGGGGCGAGGGCGCACGGGGGATCCGGGACACGAGGTTGTTGGCGGGTGGGTGCAGCGGGCGTTGCAGGGCTTGCGGAATGGGAGCGTACACGGTGCGGACGGGGCATGTTGAATGGAGCATGACTCGGTGCGATGGGGCCAGGCTCGCCTGTTCTCGTATGTCGTTGTGCTCGGTGACATGTCGGTGGGGATTCCGTGGGTTTCCGACAAGGATGACTGGAGAGATTTGACATGTTGCATGGAGGTGTCGGGAAGCTTGAGTGGATGTGACAGTTGGTCCTTGCCTTCCATGTTGGATGGATGGGATTATGCGAGAGGAATGGGAAACTCGGGAAAGTACTCGGTACGCTCCTGCAACAGGCAACATCCGGCCCAGATGTCACCCGTAAGCAGACATCCATGCATACACTGGAACAAAGTCAACAGAAAGATGCTGGAGCCCTTGCAAACAATGTGTTGCAGTGAAAATTGAGCCAAAACCCATTCTTCCGGAAAGAGGTCGCAACAAAGACTCCCCGGCCCCCGGGCCCCCCGGTCAGCCCCCGTCCCTCTCATTTATCCCCCCAGACGGGTGTGACAGGTGACGGAGGGCCGGAAAAGGGATCAGCGCATGGCGCCGCAAGGGTTCAACCGCCCCCGGGCCCTGGCCACGCGGGAGCGAATAGGAGGAGCGGATGACGCCTTCGGTCAGTGGGATTCCCTGTGCGACGGTGATCTCGCTCATGCGGGGGTGCAGCGCCAATATACGGGCTGCCAATCTCTGGGAAAAGTTGGCTCTCTCTCGCGGCCCGCGGGCATGGATGGGGGAGGGGAGGGGCCGAGTCTGGCCCGTCTGGGGCACAGCGGACGACTTGCAGGGGTTGCGGGATACCATATAGGGGGCGATGCATGCAGGTGGCCCTTCTGAGCGGAAGATGCTGCCCGCCCTTGCTCCACCTGCCCGGTTTGTGCAGGAGAGCGTTGCAAAGTTGGATGGTCATATTTTTGGATTTTTGGAAGCTGTACATGCCTGCCGCAGCGGGTTATTCGGTATAAGTCAGGTGCAGGAGGCTGATGTAATGTGCTGTCCTGGTGCACCCAAGAGCACTGATCACCGCTAAAAGGCGCCCTGTCTCCACTGTGGCTCTCGCAGCTTGCACTTTAGCGTGCGCGAGACTCGACGCTTAGCGCTGGATTGTGCTTCCGAAGACAGCCTCCACGCCTAGCCGACGTCCACCCGCTGCTGCCGTTCCTCCCCATCCCATCACCTCCCCCAGATCTCAGAACCCGCCCTCCGCCACCCCGCCACTCCGGCCCTTCACGACCTGTCTGGAATCTCTGGTCGGCTGTCTATCGAGCCCTGTTCTGTCTGCACCTCCGTCCTCCATCTCCGGTCTCCCGCGACCATCTCCCGGCCGATCGACCTCGCCTGTTCAACCGCGGAGGAGGATCGCCACCCGCCCCACCCACGTCTTGCTCTTCGCCGATTCATACCTTCCGAGGAACATCGCCCAGGAACGACCACAGGGACACATTGCCTTATCTGCAGCGGCCGATCGCCCAATCATAAGTGAAGTGGCTTCCCGGCCCATCTCCAGCACGAGACGTCGAAGCACAGTCGGCTCCATAGCGACCGCGAGGCGAAGCCCCTGCTACGAGGAAGAGTGGACAGCTTGGCTAGCTGGGCCCTCTGACAACCTCCACTGGGAAGGGGAACATCGCGACGGAGGCATTAAAGACGGCCGCAGCCTCTACACGCTGGTCACGACACCGCTCTTGCACCTCGATGCCGGCCGAGTCCGGCTTTCCTTGGAGAGCCGCGGCCTAGGAACCGACGGACGGGGCAAGAGCGCTCGGCGGTTCCTTTTCACGCCGACGGGATTTGAGTTCTGAGGCTCTCGGCATGGAACCCAATGTCTACCTCCCCACGCCCCTAGTTGTCAACCAGCCGGGCCACCTCGAGTCCGCCGACTACACCGACCACCACCACCACCACCACCACCCTGCCGACTTCGAGCACGCGTCAGCCGAGACCATGGACGACGAGGCGACGACCCTGAATCACGGGCCCCATACGGGGCATCAGTCGGAGATGAACTATTACCCGCCGATTCTCCACCCTGGCGCATATCCCCCTGCCTTCGGCCCAGTAGGAACAGAAGAGGAGGAAGAGGACGATGCCAGCATGAGTGATGCCGAGAGTGATGCGCCTCCGGGCGATCCCGCCGCCGCCGTCGCCACGCCTCACCCCCATTATACCAGCGCGCCCGTCGCCAACCACGTTCCATACCCTGCATTTGGATACCCCCTCAGTTACACCGTACCGCCGGCGTATAACGCAGCCACAGGCGACATGTCTGATCCAGAGGGTTTTCCATGGCAACCAGCCCCCTTTCACATTGTTGCCGCCGATACGGAAGACCTTATCCCGGGGACACTCCCTCCTCAGAACCTGTCCCTGGTCAGGTTTCTCGAGCTTTGGGCCGGTGGCATCGGCTCATACCCGCCTGGGAAGCCGTGGTATCCCGGCATCACGGCGCTCGCCAAGTTGAACCTACGACACTTTGGTTATGATGATCTAAGAGGGGACTGGGCCGATATGCAGGGGATAGATTGGGTTGACCTTGGCGTCTCGCGGGACCTTGCACGGGACTGGCGGTTGCGGATGTACAAGAACTTTGTCAACGTCAGCGGATCCGACGCTCCTCGTGTAGGTGGCTCCTCTCTCGATCGTCTGATCGTTCCCTCGCGCCCCTCATTGTCCTTTTGGGGATGGATGTACTGACTATGAGCAGCGCGGGGACCCTGTGACTCCCCTACCAAGTAGCGAAAGCTACTATCGCTTCCGCAACATGCATATCCGAGGCAAGGGCGTGCGCCTCAACCACTTCCAACTCCGCCACATCCTCGCCTCCTCGACGCGGAACCGTTCGTTCTACCCAGAGGCGGGCGGCATCCGGCAGATCAACCCGCTGTCTGGAAAAGATGAGACCTTCCTCAAGCTCCAGGACATGGAGAACGGGGGCATCGTGTCAGCATTAGGGGCTACCAACCGGGTTTTAGTAGCAGCCACGTTTAACGGCGAGTACTGTCTCAAAAACCTCGACTCATCCGAACCAGGCCACCACGGCGGAAAGATCACGGACGATCCAAGCGGGATCACCACGCACGTGCAGGTCTACCCGTCCCGGCTCTCCGGCGCGCCCACGGCGGCCTTTGCCTCCAACGACAGGGTGTTCCGCACGCTGGACGTCACGACGCAGCAGTTCGTCCAGCAGACGACATACAACTTCCCCATCAACTGCTCGGCGCTCTCGCCGGACAAGCGGCTCCGGCTGATGGTGGGCGACCACTCCAACGCGGTGATAGCCAACGCCGAGACAGGCGACATCCTGCGGGAGCTCTCAGGCCATTGGGACTACGGCTTCGCGTGCGACTGGGCGGACGACGGCTGGACGGTCGCAACGGGGTCGCAGGACATGACGGTGCGGGTGTGGGACGCTAGGCGGTGGTGCAACTCGCGGGGCGAGGGCGTCCCCGTCGCGACGCTGCGGTCCGAGATGGCGGGCGTGCGGAACCTGAAGTTCTCGCCCGCGGGCAGCGGCAAGCGCGTGCTCGTCGCCGCAGAGGAGGCGGACTTTGTCAGCGTCATCGACGCCCAGACGTTCGACAGGAAGCAGAACCTCGACCTGTTCGGGGAGATCGGCGGCGTGGACTTTTGCGATGGGGGGAGGGAGCTGCAGGTCCTCTGCTGCGACTGGACGAGGGGCGGGCTGATGCGGTTCGAGAGGTGCGACTGGGCCAGGGAGGGCGGGGAGTCGGGCTACGAGGAGATGCTGGGGTATCGCGACGGGATGCCGGGCGTTGGTTTCGATTTTGGGGAGGGGGGGAGCAGCGAGAAGAGGAGGAAGAGAGCCGCGAGGGAGATGGGGATGGAGCCGTTTTGAAAGGCCCCTTTGCATTTTTGTTTCTCTCTCTTTGGGGTGGTGTTCTTTTTGGCATTAAGCTGCTTTCCGGGGAGCCGGTGGGAATTGGAGAAGGAGGAAAGACGGGAGGAGGATGGAAATATTTTGATACCCGACATGGCGCATTGGCAAAGCTAAGCATGGTTACTCATGGGCCCGAGGGGGGAAAGACGGTATACATGGGGATGATAGATGGGCTGGCACATAACCGTAATGAATGGATGAATGCACGAATTGGGGCCGGCGATCGGCGTCCAGTTTGTTTTACGATATCTGGGGTTCATCTCGTCCGAATGTGAGGTCTGAGGGCGCTCTGGGCGGTGAGCCCGTAGTGGTGAGGCTAACATTAAGAGGCACGCCCGCACCATGGCAACCGAGAGTAAGACATGTTGCACTCTTGCAGGCGGGATGCCTGAACCACAACAGCTCCATTTGACATGGCAGAGCTCCAACCCTTCTCGGTCCCCGAGCATCTACATAGTAAGAGGTCGAGACGTGGAAATGGAGCACAAACGGCACGTGGGAAGGATCTGTCGGTCCACCCGGAAACTTCTCCAAAGAATTTGCAACGTAGACTAACAAGCTTGCTAAAAACCCACTTATACAAGACCACGCTCATCCAACATCCTCACACCCTTTCCTTCCAAACAGTTGGCCGCCCCCTATCCCTTAAAACACACCAGCGACGTTGAAGTACGGCTCGCAGCCGCACTCGCTGTCGCCCTTCCAGTGCGCCTCACCGTACGTGAAGAACACGACGTCGGCGCCGCACTCGCCGCGGACCGACTCGATGGCCTGGCTCTGCTCCTCGACACCGGCGCAGGCCTTGCCGTTGCAGTTGCCCTGGGTGGGCCAGCCGCACTCGAGGCTGATGGCGCGCTTGTTGCAGATGCCCTGGACGATGTCGAGCTGGCTCCTGACGAAGGGGCCGGCGTCGCCGGCGGAGGTGTTGGGGTCGAAGTAGGGGTGGGTGTTAGCGCCGGCGATGTCGACGCTGTCGCACCAGGCGGAGCCGAACTGCTCCCAGTTGGCCACCGTCTCGGCGGTCGTGATGGGGCCCTCGTAGCCGCCGGCGCGGAGGGCGTCCTTGGAGGCGTCGATGAGCGACCCGAGCTGGCCGGCGTCGCAGGTGCCGCTGAAGACGGCCTCGTTGCCGACGACGCAGAGGGACACGAGGTCCCACTTGCCCCAGGCGACAAGCTCATCGACCTGCTGCTTGTGCGAGCCGCTGAAGCCGCACCCAGCCTCCTCGACGAAGACGCCGACGATCATCTGGAGGCCCTCCTCCTCGCAGGCGTCACCCACGTTGGGGAGCGTGTCGCAGTCGGTGGCGTAGACACGGAGGGTGTTGAAGCCGAGGGCCTTGATCTTCTTGACGTCGGCGAAGACCTCGTCGCGGGACTTGCAGCTGCCCGACGCGTCCTCGGTGTAGGGCGTGTAAGTGATGGCCCAGTGGTCCTTGCCGTTGCCGCCCAGGCCCGAGGGGGGCGTGTAGTCGCCATTGCCGCCATCTTCGGGCTGTTCCGGCTCGGGCTCGGGCGCCGGGGTGTCGTCGCCCTCACCGGGGACCTCGACCACGGGGGTGGGCTCAGCGGGGGTCTCCTCCTCGATGGGCGCGGGCTTGTTGCTCGCTAGGCGGAGGTCAGCATCAAGTGACAGAGAGATTGTTCATATTCGTGTCTGGGGCATGGCCGTGACATTTCATGGCTAATATGCCCCTGCTTGGGGAGTCGGGATGAAGCCAGACGCGCTCACGATCCTGGGAATACTTACGAGTAGGCTCGGGGTAGTAGGTCGTGACGTAGGTCGTGCAGTACTGGGTGGTAATGCAGTTGTCCTCGCCGTAGGCGCCGTCGCCGCGAGCAAGGAGCTGGTGGGCACGGTGGTGGCTCTGGCCGTGGGCGGCGGCGCTGGCAACGCCAGCCAGGGCAATAGCTGAAGCGATAGACCCCTTCATTTTGACCTTTTTCTGAATTATAATTATAATTTCTTCTTCCCGGTGTAAAGAGCGCCCGCTAAAAGAGTGAAGCGGTAAGTTGGATCGATGTGCGGAGGTGGAGAAAAGGGTGGACGGGAGGGAAGGAAGAGGTCAAGATTGACGGGGAACCGCTTTTCTTTGAATACTCCCTCGAGGTCTCACTCTGTTTGGGGGGGGATTGGGCCAAAGGGGCGACTGGCAGGGGCAATGGGCGGTCATCTCGGCCTACATGCCGAGAACACTCGTATGCAGGGCTTATTGGGCGTGGGCCCACGTCCGTAAAGCCCGCGGGCGCGCTGGCAGGCACCACCGGCACCACTGGCCCA
This sequence comes from Sordariomycetes sp. S4602, assembly GCA_023628835.1. Taxonomy (NCBI): domain Eukaryota; kingdom Fungi; phylum Ascomycota; class Sordariomycetes; species Sordariomycetes sp. S4602. The sequence goes on from JAMAJV010000012.1 coordinate 587,735, forward strand.
TGTCAGGGAGGGCGCTTGCCCGAAAGAAGCAAGAGCCATCGAGGACAGCGCGACTCGCATGGCCACGCTAATGCAGGCACCGCTCCGGCGGGCCAATTGGTGATCGAGAACCCCTGCGCAGGGGCCCACCCGAACATCAGATGGCAAGTTCCGAGCGGGTATCGCAGCTCTCTCGAGCTGTGGAGCGGTGACCTTGGGGCACCTCGTCTGGCCACCGCAGCACTGCTAATCTCCCGAGAATGATCTCGGAGAGTCTCAGGCGCGCCGGCGCAGGTGGACAAAGCTCAGCCCAGAACGCAACGCAAAATATTATCCTTTCAGTCGGTTGCCCATCCCTTTGTCCCTCGATTTGCTGAACGGGTTCTTTGAACCCTCTGGAAGACCGGTCTCACGGACGGCAATATCTTCCGCAGGGGGTCGCATGTCCGGGGTTTCTTGGGGTCCAAGCGATGTCTCTGTCTGCCGTTGTTGTCTCTGCCCCAGGCCTGTCCGAGTCAGACCTTTGACCAGCCAAGAACTTCTGTCTGATGCGAGCCGTTTCCGCCAGGTCCTTCATATTCGCAGCCTGTGGTCATCCTCGGAATTGGGTGTCCCGAGAGGGGGTCAGCAGGGATGTGACCCCAGCTTTAGGGGCTGACCACGTCGCTTCCCGCCTGAGGTCGGGCGTGTCTTTGCTGTCATGATATTGCCGCTTCCCGTGCAGGGCCCTGGAAAGACAGGGGCTAGGCATTTTCTCGCATGCGCCACCGGTGGGGATAAAATTTGACCGAGAACAATCTCATCTCGAGGTCTGGGCGAAGCTGGGGATATTTTCCTTGTCCTCGGTGGACACACCCAACCAACGCCCCGACCGTCTCTTGGCGCGAGCCCCACTCCTCCTGAGAGTGTCCGGCCGCACCGTAAGGAAGAGGAGGAATCGCTCGCAGGATTCACAAGCTAATCGAGTTGACCCAAGCGACATTACTGCCTCGCAGAAGCCCCCACTCTTACGAGGTCGAGCTGTCCGCGCCCCGTGGGGCAATGACACTGGGAGACATTCATGCCACGGAGGCATTAACAAAGGGACGAGGCTACGCTAATGAGTGAATAAAGCTTGGCTCTCACACTACCGAGTGAGCCTACCGAGTACAAATACAGAAACCCCGTAAGCGCCGGGGACACGTCAAAAGGGGGTCAACGAGGCAGCTGGGAGCCATGTCCGACACGTCGTTCCGCAGGCCAATCAAGGAGAGGCGCTCATGCAAGACCAATCAATCCAACCGCAACACGGCACGGCACAGCGTTTCCCGGTTGTCCGGAGGGGTCAGATTCCAGCCCGGTTCGCGTTCCGGAGAGTTTTGTTTTCCTGGTAATAAAGCAAGGACGAAAATGGGCTCTTGGGGGTGGGGAAGCCCCGAACGTATTGAATCTCAGCCCGGTGCTCAGGAGACAGGCAAAGAACATCGTTCGCTTTATTCCGTGTCTTCGAATCGAGTGGTTTGGAAAAAGGGCGACTGCCGACTAATATGGAGCTCACCTTGCCACCGAAGCAAGTGCCAGACGGAGAGTCCCGAAGACGCGGATACAACCGCGGATCATTACTCCTTTACGCGGAACTTGGCTCATACCCACTCTCCTTTTAGCGTTTTCGACCGCCGGTTCGAAACGTTCGTCTTCCTTAGGGGCAGATCGACGGGCTTGTTTAATATTCAACAATCTCGCTCTCGAAATGACAACCAAACTCGGGTTCGAGGTGGGCACAAGAGGAGCGAAGCGAGCACGCTGAATGATACCCCGCCGCGGCAGGCCTCCGCTACATCTAAGTACTTTGTGCGAGGTATGCCTATCCAACTGTGATCGCCCTGCAGCCGTTCTGCGTGGAGAGAGTCGTTTTAACCGCACTCGGTACATACCGAGACTGTCTCCAGCCCCAACAGGAGGACCACGTAGGAGGCCCATCATTCGGACCAGCGCACGACTTGACGTGCTGCCCTTGGCCTCCTTGGTAAACTTTGTACAACACAAAGCTTGTAGGCTGTTCTGTCTGCGTTGGTATGAAGCGCTGAGCGGCACAGCTTCGCGCCAAGCTTGATACTGCTCTTCGTGAACACTCGGGATTCGGCCGCTTTCAGGTTCTCAGGGTCAGGTTCCCTTTTTTTATTAGTTGAACAACTCCACTGTTCTTGTAAGCTTCGACGATAAGTCGAAACCCGGCCGCCAACATCCTTCGACCCGTGTCACATCACGTGACTTCGCGGCGCCACCCGCCACGGGAGCGCTCCACCTTGGATGCGCTTTGCGGCGCAAAAAAGAAAAAAGAAGTTCGAGACTTGAGACGACCAGCGTGCGACGACACCACCGACAACCCAACCGTCCAACACTCGCCCTCCCGCATGCGACGCTATGCTCCGGATCGCCGGACGGCAAGCGGGATGCCGGCCCTTCTGCCGGCCCGCGGTCAGCGGCCCCCAGCGGAGGCACCGCAGCGCCGCGAGGAGCCCCCAGAGGATGGAGAAGGATCGCACTGTAAGTCAGGGCATGGGAAGAGCGAGAACGCAGCTAATAGCATGGACTCCATGTAGATGGCCGCAAAAGCCCGCGTGCGGGCACACGCACAGTCTCAAAGTGCTAAATTCATGGAGGAGATCCGAAGTGGCTCGACCGTCCGAGAATCACTGCGGCAGTGGGAAGAAGAAAACTACCAGCCGAATACATATGAATCCTACATGTCTCTACTCCCCGGCCAGATCGCGAACTCGGTATATAAGTCCGAAGCCCTCTCGGGTGTGAGGGAGGGTCGCCAGCACGAAGAGGTGGAAGATGGCATCGCTGTGGAGGAGATGGGCGCCGCCGAGAGCCTCCCGGTGACGCCCAAAGAGCACCTCCTCCCGGGAACCCTAATCGAGCTGAGGTGCGTCGTACGACCCAAGCCTATCCGTGTCACAGCATCCGGAGGTGGAGTCTAACGGTGTGCAGACCGAACGATTCCCGAGTTCCCATCCTGGGCGTTATTATAGGCCGCTTCTACGGCATCTATTACTACTTCTCCAACGGTGGCCAGCTGATGGCCGACACCGGAACACCCTCCGTCCTATTCAGTGTCGCCGACTTTGCCAGCCCTTCCGACATACAACCGCTCGCCGACTTCATACCCAAGGATAGGCGTATCGAGCCTAGTGAGATGTACGACAAGCATCAGCCGCCCGTGGAGCTATGGACGCCTCTGTTTCGAAAGATGGAGAGTTTTGTGGATAAGACGAGCTTCGCGCAGCTACGCACCATGGGCAGCATGTCATCCGCCAACACGAAGCTGCCATGGCCGACCGAGTTCAGGACCCTAAGCTTGCATGAAGTTGCCGACATACTAGTTCCCGCAGAGGCGAATGCCGACGGAGGATATGACCCTGCGCTTCTGTATGCTATACACAAGGGCCTCGCGAGCGAGGAACTCGACACCTTCCGTCCCCTGAACCAGATCTCCCGTGGGAAGCACGTCAGCTACCTCTACCGCGTGGCGCCGGCCTCATCCATCCAGTCTATTGTCAAGGTCAGGAGACTGCTTCGGCAAATCACGAGTGTGTTCGGAGGCAAGTTTCCTTTCCAAAAAGCAGACAGGCCCACCACGATAAACAACAGCCTGTGGCTGTTCATAACCAAGGCGCGGCAAGCCATAAAGCAGAGTCGCGCTAATAGGCCTTGGACGGAGCATGGGATGCTCCTGCCCCATCACGACCGGTACTCGTCCTTTTCCGGGTGGTCCGACGAACACAAGGAATACCTTCGTTTCATCGAGCTGTGGGCCTCGGATCAGTTCCGCCACGGGAGCCCGCTACACTCCGTGGGCTCCTCTATCCTTCGTCTCACCGGCATGTATAGGGACGCGGTGCGGCTGGACGCCACTACGGCCTGGTCGTTCCTACAGGAGCTGGGCTGGATACCGTCGTGGGAGATCTCGGCGCGTCACAGGTTCCCCCTACCCGGAGCCGCAGTGCGGCCGGGAGGCGGCTACAACCGGCCAGACCCAGGCCCCTACGAGAATTCCATGAGAGACGACATAGCCGCCGAGTACAGGAAGGACTGGGGCTCCCTCAAAGCCTACTGTATAGACGCGTCAACCACGGTTCTCCTGGATGACGCCGTCTCCGTCGAGGCCTCGGACACGCCTGGGGAGTACTGGATCCATGTTCATGGCGCCGACCCGGCCGCCTTCGTCAAGCCCGATTCCAAGCTTGCCGACTTCGCCTCCATAGTGGCCATAGACCACTACCTTCCCGGTTACCGATACAGCATGTTCCCTCAGGACTTCAACGACGAGGTCGTCATGAAGCAGCTCTCGCTAGACAGCGGTCGGCCGTGTCTCACCTTCAGCACACGACTCAACGAGGCTGGCGAGGTTCTCGACACAAAGATCCAGCCAGGAACCCTCCAGGACGTAGTCTCCATCTCTCCCGACGAGGTCGCCAAGGTCTGCCCGACCCCAGGCCAGGCCAGGGATGAGTTGTCGGGAGAAGAAGCCCGCCTATACGTCGGACCCGGGCAAAGCTCCCGGTTCGATTCCGGCCGCAAGATGGCCACTGCAGACGACCTTTCCCCCGACGACAAGTCCAACCTCCAAACGATGCACCGCCTCCTCTCGGCGGTGAACGAAAAGTGGCTAAAGAACGGCGCCATCCGGCAAAACAGGACCTCGCGGTCTATCCAAGTCATGTTCGACTCGAGGGGCGATCCGACGCCCAAAGACTGCTCGCCCGAAAGCCCCATGTGGCCCGGCGACCCGGCGATCGAGCTCTCGACCAGCCGTCAGCAGGACGGCTCGCTAGTCCAAGTGGCCATGACGCTGGCGGGCAACACCGCCGCGAGGTGGTGCCACGAACGAGGCATCCCCGTGCCGTACCACACGCAGGAGAGGGCTCTCCGGAGCCCCGAGGTGATGCGGACGATGGCCGAGAAGATGCAGAGCATCTCGGACAGCGGGAAGCCCGTGCCACAGGCGCTCTGGGACCTGTACATCCGCGAGGCGGGCCCGGCGTCGCTGGACGTCGACCCGAGCCCCGTCCTACCAATGGGGCTGGACATGTACACCAAGGTCACGTCCCCGCTCCGGCGCCTCCCCGACTGCATAACCCACTGGCAGATCCACGCCTACCTGTCGGCGAACCGGGAGCCGCCCTCCGCGGCGCCCCTTACCCCCGCGTCGCCCGAGGCGCTGGCCTGGACCCGCGAAGGCCTCCGCGCCAAGCTCGACGACCTCCGGCTGCCCGTCTACGTCTCGCGCACGCTCTCCACGCTCGGCACGCAGTCCTGGGCCCACCAGGCCTTCCTGCGCGCGTGGAAGTTCCGCGAGGCCTTCATGCCGGCCACGTTCGAGTTCACCGTCCGCGACGTCTTCGCCCACCGCACGCACGGCGACCTCGGCTTCATGGGCTTCAGGGCCGTGATGCCCAGGCTCGGCCTGGGCGACGTGGCGCTGATCAAGGACGTCCGGCTCGGAGACAGGATCGAGGTCGAGGTGACGGATGTGGACGTGTACACGTGCATTATATACGTGAAGGCGCTTCGGAGACTGGGGCGCGCGGTTGAGGAGGGCGAGGATGATCTGAAGGTTGCTCTTGGCATGGCGTAATGCTGGGGAAGTGGGGTTTTATCTAACATCACCGCCCCCTTTTATGTTTTTCCAAGTCTTCGGGTTTGGATTGTATTATATGTACTACGCTACTTCCCGATGTTCGGGTGTATAATATTGTAAAATATCGAGCATATACCGAGCCTGTTGGCTTTGCCGCACATCTTCTCCGAACACTACTACTCCTAGGCGTTGAGTTCACAGTCCACAGCTCAATGGCAGAGACGCCAAATATTCGTACGCACGAAGAGGTCTTATTTACTCCCGCTACATTACGGCAGACCCCGTGCTCCGACAAGGCTCTTCCTTTTCTCCTTCGCCAAGGTCCTCCCAACCCAATACCAGAGGCAACATAACCGGCCATCCACATTCTGCAGGTCCCCCTTTCTGATATAACTCTCTTCTCCCCAACAATGAAAGCTCCAGACGCCGTCCACCGTGTTTTTTGCGCTCAAAACAAGCCCCGTGTCCCCAGCGCCGTTGCTAGATTACAGAAAAAAAATATACCCCAAGCAGAAACCCATAAACAAGTCGAAACCAAACCCCGCCGTCGTTTCCGTATTTCCAACGACAAGAACAATCCTAGCACTCGTGTTTCGGCTTCGAAATTGGCCATCGCTGGCTGATTCTAGAACCTCATAGTGTACACCTGTCGATAGAAGAGATTGACGAGTCCCTCGCCAGATCTTTGCGCGGTGTTGTGTGGATGTGTTTGCTGAAGAGTGTGGCGGCAAGACCTTACTTCCGCCAGCCGACATTCCAGATAACGTGTGCAATATCCCTCGCTGTGTTGACCGAGTCTAAGATGCGGCTGAAGACTCCATCGTTCGGCGTGGGCAGTTCAAGCTCATCGGACGGCAGAAGCATGCCCGACGCCGTTCTCCGCATGCCAGTGGCATCAGAATCCAAATCGGTAGCCAACGATATTTGACTCGGTTCCACGCCGTCGCTCCCAGTCAACTGGGATTGGCTACGGAGGACGCCATCAAAGTCGAAACTCGTTTCTTCGTCCGAGTCATCTCCGCCGAAGAACCAGCTTCTCGACTTCTTCGGTTTATCGTAATCTCCCCGGAGAGTCTCCTGCGGCGACGACGGGGAGCCAGGCGGGGTCTCCAGGCCGGATGAACCGTGTCTTAACGCCGTCTCCGCATCCAGGAACTCCTGCCGGTCCTTCAGCGTCGTGGATGGCAACATAGCAATGGTCTTGCCGTCGCTGAGCTTCTTGCTCCGCTTCCGTAATAGGGGCACCCTCTTCCTTCTCCTCATCGATCGCCTCATCATCATAGCACTGTCGTCCGATTCGCTGCCATCATGCATGTAAACTGGGGTGTCCGACCCGTCGTCATCGGCCTTGACGTCCACGGCAATGCATTGCTCCACCTGTTCATTGAAATGTATCCGTTTGCGCTCCGAGGTGGGCGAGATGATGCCAGATGTCGCCGACGAGGTGTACAGACTAGTTTCCTTGCTGTATCTCCTGGAGGAGAAGGGGAATGTAACGTAATCGCTCGTGGCCCTGTTGAGGCCGGGGCGCTCTAGCCTCCTTCTGTCTTTCTCCTGTGCCTGCACTGCGGCCGCTGCTTGCTTCAGTAGCGATGAGTTAGACAAAGACCGCCTGAGCATGATCTCCGACATGCTACGTTTCTTCAGGATGGGCTTCTTGATGTAGCCGCTCGGTTTGGACAAGTTGGAGCTCCGCCGTTCGTTCCGGGTGTTGTTTTCTCGCGTCTGCAACGGTCCGTACAGCCAGGTTACGTCGCACTCTTTCAGCCTACAGAGAAAGGGTCAGTAAGTGCCCTCGCTCCCGCAGCCCACCAAGGGGCTACATACCAGTTGAGTGTCTCGGGGGACACGGTTCTCAAATTATTCTTCTTCTTCAGCCACGTCCTCCACGCCGCGTTCTCTAGCCGGACAGCGTTCGAGTAGTCTCTTCCCCGCGAGACGATATACCTCCACGACAGCCAGATCTCCTCCTCCGTCCAATTGTACGAGAGGTAGTCCACGTGTCGTGTCGGCTGGGTCCTGACGGCGGTATCGTCCTCGGCTCGGTCACGGACGTCCGGCGATAAAGGTCTCGACGTGGCGCACGAGTCATCTTCGTTATCCGGCGATGCAGTGTACGAGTGTCCATTCTTGGGGCTTGGTGGAGGCTCGAGTTCCTCCAACGGGTCAGGCGGGTAACAGGCGTGGTCGTAGTCGGGCAAGACGAAGTGGTCGTCGGGGTGGAAGTTTATATGGGCGTCGTCGCAATCGGATGGTGACACGGACACGCTGCTGCTCGCGGGTGTTGAGACAAAGGAGGCGTCGGTCGAGTCGGAGGGCTGGAAAACGCCACGGGGAGATGAGGGGGCGGAGGACAACGTCGACTCGGAATAAGACTTTGCGATGTTGGAGTAGGGGTCGCGCAGTTTGGTAGTCGCAGGTGAAGATGGAAGGGTTGAAGGCCTAGAGACGAACTTATTCTGCGACCGGGCTCGCCTCATGGAGGCCGACGAGAAGTAGTCCTCCTCAGAGGGCAGAACGACCGCCATCTTCCGGGGAGATCCGAGACGGAGACGGATACGGAGACGGGAGATAGACTTTTTTTTCGTCGAGGCTTGGTGCAGTGACCACACTAACCGGAGGTTGAATTCGGGCCACTCATCAAGGTGAGTGAGCGGACGCGGCTTCCTCAAAAGTTATGGCCAACGACAGCTGGGATTGGGGGTTTTCGCGGACAGGAGAAAGTCTGTTCTGGAAGCCGAAAAAGGTAAGATTGCGAGGGCTGGGGTCGGTGGGGATTTATGAGTCGGTATCCCTGCTTTACCCCGGAACCGTGTGGTTGGAGGTGAGTTCAAGGATTGCTAGCGCGAGTCCAGTCGGTGGCGTCGGAGAAGAGCGGTGACCGAATCGGGGCGCACCTGGGCCACTTGGTGTACTGAGTGAGCTCTAAGCCGCCGGCTTCGAATCAGGTCTTGTTCAACGCGCTGCGACAATGCGCGAAACAAACTGTCCGGCTGGGCTGCGAGTCGTTCTCCGGGATTTCCGGTCTTGTGGAGGGACGGAGTGATGGGAGAAAGGATTGGGGAACCGGAACCTGAGACGGAGGGCATGGGAAGGACACTAAAATACACCGAACGATGCACCCGGGAATAATGATTGCAAGGAACGAGGTACAGGGGTACAAAGGGACGGAGGCGATTGTGAGTTCAGAGAGGCGACGCCAAGGGACAGGCAGGTGGGGTCGCATCAGGCCCCTTCTGATAGGAGCATGCGCAATGTACCAATCTACACCGAGATGCTCCTTCCACACTGTACAATATACATATGTACAAGGCGTCATATCGGGGGAAGTTGCGCCCATGATCCCAGGGCGATGCGGACATCAGGAAGGGAAGGAAAGATTGCCTGATAAGGCCTGCGGGGCGCTGCAAACTGCAAGCGCTACCGGCTATTGAGTGCCGTCTTGGAAACCGCTACTAGGACAGTTCGGAAACACAATACGGAGGATTTCCAACAGGGCAACCGTCCCAGCAAACGCTTCAATGCTTCTCCACACACCTGTAAAGCCCCTCGCGCAAGCTCTCCCGTTCAAACAGAGAGGACAACAACGTCGGCAGCAACGGTCGGGATCGAGCAGGTCCAGGCGAGCAGCCGAAACGTAACGAAAAGCCGGCACTGCGATGTACAACACGGAGCGGGCGGGTGCTCCGGTTGCCCCCGTCGCTGGTTGGCCGAGGATTGGGATTGCCGGCCGGCCACCGTTCCGGCCGTGGATGTTCTGTTGTTCATGCTGTACGTGAGATGATAAACCTCACGTTGACGCCATCCCAGGGTTCGACAGAGACGCGAACAGGGGCCCAGAACAGGACTCGACCAACGGGGCCATCAGGGTCGATCCCTTACAAACAAGGTCGAGGTGATGCCATCCCACAGGAGGCCCTTTCAGGTCACACCGGCGTCGCTGATCCAGACAGGGAAGCAGTGTGGATGGGGAGACACAGGCGCCACGGAGAAGCGGGGGTGGCGGCCGTCCGTGATTTTTACTGTACGAAGGCCAACCCTGTCTCTGGTTCCTGGCCAAAGCTCCCTCCCTCCGTCTCCTTCACCAACTCCACAGTGCTACCGGCAACGCAGTGCCACCACTCGGCGGGTTTGTGTGGCCTCTAGTTCGACCAATGGAGGGTCGAGGCCGACGGGGCGATTGAGGATAACGGTTCTGCCCCTTCGATCGATCTCGAGCCCGTTTACTCGAACGTTCTTACTGACGCTAAGCTTGTCCCCAGCGCCCCCGATGGTCTGATGGTTCCTGGGGAAGCCCTGGTCCGAGCTTCCGCGGCTCGGACTGCAGTAGACCCAAGGACGTGGTAATGCTGATGTTGTCTGAGGTCCAAACTCATACGGCGAGGTCTGTGCACGCGTCTGTCCTCCCAGTTGCCAGTCGACTGGATGGACGACAAGACGCCAGCGCAAGTGACACGTCTTTTTATCTTTCAGTCAGCTATGTCATCGACGAAAGGAACGCAGTATGCGTGGGAGTCTATGGCTCGGGAAAGTCCTGCCGGTTCGACCGGCCCGGCACATGGCAAGGTATCTCCACCCCTCATGCACTCGCGTACGCGCTCGCTCCCGGGCGTGGCCAAGGTCACAAATAGGCTTAAAACACGAAACATCCGAGAAGCGGCTCGGAGAAAACTAGCGGCCAAAACAGTGTGTTCTGCGGGGCGATCCTCCCAACCTTCGACAAACCCGGGTGGCGTCTTCGAGCTCATGCAACACATAAGTGATAGATCGGAATAAGCCTGGTTTTGGGGGCCATCTTTGAAAGAGCCCGTCCGTCTACTGCAGGTCCATTGATACGCGCCAGAAATCCAGATCCGAGGGGCTCCCTGGGTCAAATCAGCTTCAGCTCGGGAACCGTATAAGTCCGCATGAGTGACCGGGCGTCCTCGCCCCCATTACAGTGCGGTCCACCCTGGGGGCAACTTCCTCTCGCGCGCTCCTCAACTATCGAGGCCGCTAATGCATGTCAAGCTCTTGTCTTGCCTATCGCCCCGCCGGCTTGCAGCACTATCTACCGTTGCAACATGCCCGAGGCAACCCTGAAAACACTCGAGGTGAATACGAGCCAGGCTACAGGAGGTTTTCATCGGCCAACCCGTCCTCGAGTCGCTGGAAACGCGCCCAGAGCCCCACCATCATTATATCTTGGCCCCGAAGGACAAACACGGCCAGTGATCTTAGCACGGGTTCGGTCCCAGGGGTATTCCATGTCTTGATGGGGAACCAAGCATTAGTGTCGGTATGTGAGAGGGTCGGCCTGCACGTAATTACGGAGAAGTCTCCGTGCTAGTGAGATCGGGCGATGTGCCTCCATCTCCCCGGATACGACACAACGAACGAGCGGGCGAGAAGGCGCCCAATACTCGATCGACAGGTTTGCAGCTTGGTGTCCATGCAAAACCTGGGATTGCTTATGGTTCCAGCCACCAGAACTATCAAACCCGTCTCAGTTAATGTCGAGAGATAAGCAGCAGGATGGTTCGCCCGAGATGCACGGCGTCGGGCAGCCGAAACGCGACAGTGACCACGACAGCGGAAAACGGCCGCAGCCCTGCGCTCCGCCGGGCGCCTCCGATCTTGCAGGAGCCACTCCCCGGGGCCCAACTGCCTGCACCCCTCAAGCAAGCTGCCCTGCAATGCACGGCAAGCCTTCGAAACGCCCGCGGCGGGCGGCACAGCATACGGTTCCACGCACGGTCCAGAACCACTGGTTACACGGATGGGGCGTGGTCTCTTCGGTGTGAGGGTGCATATGGCAGATCAAGGTGAGACGCCTTCTTTTTCCCTATCGGCGATGTCTCGCAGGATTTGGGCGGGGTTTCCACAGGCAGGTGTGGTTACGTTCTATGCATAACCGAGATGTACGTGCAAGGAGACTTGCTGAGGCAAGCTTGGGGCGCAGGCATTGCGTGGGCGTTCCTGATGTTCGCCCCTGTCGTGGAGCCGGCGTGGGACCTATCAACGCTCAAGGATTGGACATGATGTCAATGTCATGAGAAGCACACATATTGCGTCTCGTCTCCGTTTTCCTGCAGCATGTTTGGAAAATTTTCTTTGTGTCTTTCCCCTTCTCACACGCAGCAGCCACGTTTTGGCCGGCAGGGCTGGTTTCACCCCTCTTGGGCTTGGGCTTGATAGACGAGCGTGATGTCAGAGACGGGCGGGGACTGGCCAATGGCGTCGACGAATTGGCTTGTCCAGTCCTTGAAGGCGCATCCATGGATCCCATCCCAGATAATGGGCGTCAATGCCTGCTCGGAACCACGCTCGCGCCAACACACAGTCTCGGTGAGCGATAAATCCCGACACGAAGGTGTGATTCACCCGCAGGAGCAGCGTCCACTCGGCCCCCAGGTGCCGGGCCCAGGGGCCTTGATTGGCTCCGACGAATACCGTATCTCGGAATCCGCTTCTGCTGTAACTGTTCTATCTATAGACTGCGCTGCATACTGAGGGGCAAGCAGGCTTCCTCGGACGGATAGCCGTTTGTTCATGATAACTGACAACACAACCCGGAAGCCGGACGGAGCATCATGTCCTATGCGATTCCCCGCCACCGGTCAGGCCTCAATGGCCGCCAGCACGTTTTGGCGCCCGTCATTCGCTTGCAGTGCCCCGCCTC